>JBBBDQ010000872.1:7065000-7732500 GCA_037127315.1 Ascarosepion bandense
TGCAGTATCTTATCACACTCTCAAAGTTGTATAAAATAAATTCAGCCACCCGGAAAATTTACGATCCCCACGTTGTTTGAGTACTCATATTGCAAAAGTTGACAGCTGATATTTTCTGCAATTATTAGCTCTTCACGGTTTTTATCACATTTTCAGGTTTGATTTAGGCTGTTATACAATCTGCGATACCTATGTTGTTCAATCTTTCCAGCTCGAATGTCCACATAACATATAATAAGAGAACTTCTGCAATGTATGGAACCACTGTTCAAAAACAGGCACCCTTGTTATATATAAATAGAAACCATAAACGAACTTTCATTGAAGAGGTAATTGAAACATGCCCATTTTTTGTAAAACTTTATGCATTCTCTAATATAGGTGCATCCAGTAATTCTGACTGTACTACAAAAACAAGTTAGTTTTAATTTCATTAACAATTCGTTGTACAAAAATTAAAAAAAAACATGAAAATATACAGAAACATTTGAATACGGAGAGAAAGAATACAATCTCGTTCGTTTAATCAAATGAGAGTCTACGACAGTAAATAATACCATAGTGAATTGTTAACGCTTATAGAAAAGGCCATGCAGGTGAAGCAATTCTTTTCTTGTCAATCGAATGAAGATCTTCGCAAGCCCATAAAACAAAATTTATATCCAGCAATTAAAAATAGTTTCCATTAAAAGGTTGATGTATTGATGTCTTAATTAGTTAGTAATATAGGTCGGACTAAGCTATGAGAATCGTGCAAAATTAATTCTTATTGTAAACATGAAGTATCGGGACTGTTGCTATGGTAACAGAGATAAAGTAAGAAGAGCGAAGGCTCTTGGCACAGAGTGATCTTGAACTCTTTTAACGCATGCGCACTAAGTTATAACATCCTCGCTTACTTCCCCTTCAGTGATTGGAAGTAAAGTGTGTAGAGCGTGGTTGTCTCTCCCCACCGTAGAGGTTCCATCGGTGACTATAGCAGAAAAAATCGAGCAGAGAATCTGTATCAAATTGATTTCAGGATTCATGTCTAGGAACATGAAACCTATATCCTGGCTGTTAGGTGGATGACGCCAAAACAATAAATGTTACGAATGAGTCGAAGTAATTTGAAGATATCGATGACAGTTTTCTTCGACTACAATAGAACTGTTAATCTTGAGTATGTTCTAACTGTTCAGACAGTAAACAAGGGGTACTAATGTGAGGTGTTGCAGTGTTTGTAGGATATTAATCGTTGGGATAGTACGTAATTTCATCCGGTGAATGACAATTCAACTATGACAACGCACCTTCCCATTCAGCACAGTTTGTGGCCAAGAACAACATTTCCCTCATCCGACAGCCACCATATTTTTCAGATCTTGTTCCTTGGGACCTTTTCCTGTTTCCAAAAAATCTAATTCTGCGGAAATGCAAGGTGAAAGACTTCAAGATGTCGATGTAATTCAAGAGAATGCGACCAGGCAGCCCATCCCTATCCCAAAAAGGAGTTCCAGTACTGATTCCATCAATGGTAACGACGCTGGGTAAAATATGTGGTTTCAGAAGGGTAACACTTCGAGGGATATTAAATGTCGAATGAATATCTATTTTTTTTTCATAGCATCAGTCCCAATAATTTTTATCAAACCTCGTATATAGGATGTGGGTTGTGATGCAGTGGATATCGGCTCGGAACGAGAAATCAGGGAGCCGAGTTCGAATTCCTGTTGAATTCATTGAATTCACTTACGCACAAATACCCTTGGGAAAGGGATTAATCCGTCTCTTCCTTCCAGTTATGGGTTAAATAACAGGGCATATTGGGTTCTATAGCCTTGGTCGGCAACCAGTCTACCGCAGAAAGCAATGGCAACCTACTGCGGGATAATCTTCTGCCCAGTCAGTCATTTCTCTTTCGAGGCATGATCGCCTAAGCGTGTTTCACGTATGGCACTTAACTGATATAGGTTGGTAATCAAAAATCGGTCATCTAGTCCAATCAGTTATCAGATATTAATTCCCATCAGAGCTATTTCAGATTTCCCGAGTTGCAAAACAGTAAGCTCCTTTAGTTTGGTGGTACCATCTACTTCATCAGCAGTTTTTGCTCTATTGCATACAATGTTAAAATATTTTCTACCTGGTTTTGTGTAATTTTATTTTAACCAATAAGTGTTTAGCTGCAGTGAAGCCTCAAAAGAATACGGAAAGTGCGAAAAACGCAAACATTTTACTTTATCTATATTAGATATGGTAGAAATTCTGAAAAATAAATAAGATAAACCTGACAACGGCATGTCTGTGTTATTTGTTTTGCATTGTCACGGTATCAAACAAAAAATAAACATTTTCTTTGTTTTACTTTTAGTCATAATTTTTTTTTTAATCGTTTGACGACGGGCAAGACGTAACTGCCACTGATGTGCGGGGGAGGGCTACATAACTGAAAGAAAATTAATTAGAGGAGGGAGAAGAGGATTACAAACCAATTAGAAAGAAGCAATAGAAAGATAAAAATGCAGGTGTAATGACAGTTGCAAGCGGGGAGAGAAAGGGAAGGATATACGGGGTGGGGGAAGGGCTAGAGTCTAGTGGTTAGCAGATGAGTATTGACATTGTATTTAGATTTCTGGAGGTTGTAGCCGTCAGGAAAGCAAGAATATGGGAGCGAATTCCGCAGGCTTGAAGTGCGAGAGAAGAAGCAGAAGGAGTAGAATTGTCGTCTGCATTTGGCTAACCTGACTGTGAATGGGTGGGACCCAGTTGCCATTTTGGTTGCACGAGTAAACACCTGTTGAGAAGGCACCAGTGACTTAAGTTCGTCTGAGCAGAAGCCATGAAAGTACTTATAGAACAGACAAAGGGAGTTCACATTTCGTCGGTGGGGAAGTGGCTGTAGTCGAGCCGCCAAGTCAGCACCTATCACGTCACTAACTCTCCTGTGGAGCCTGTCGAGAACACTGAGGTGAGCGCCAGGGGCGCCTGAACATAAATGGCAGCAGTACTCCATGCAGAGTCGAATGGTAGACTTGTATATATGCAAGATGGATTCAGGCGGAAAGAACATCCTGGATCGACACAGTGACCCAACCTTCTTAGCAGTGGATTTAGCTATGGATTCGATGTAGCGGTTCCACTTGAGATCAGAAGAGAGGGTAAGGCCGAGGAGGCGCAGTGCATAGCACTCAGGGAGAATCGCTTGGTCTATGCTTATGTGAGGCAGGAGAGAATTGCTTTCAATTAAAAAAAAAAAGAAACTAAATGTATAACGTTGTAATCCTAAGAGTTATAATGATTTTAAAGAGGCATAACATTAAGCACTTTTGCATGAATGTCATTTAAAAAAGGGGAAATCAATTTATTCTCTTACAATTATGGTTTAAATAATAAGCTATGTAGGTCTCTTGGTGTTATCTAGTCTAGGAAATGAAAAAATTGAATTCAATTTAACCACTTTATTAGATTAATCAATATAACCTGGCAATTCACAATCAATAAAGAGAAGAATCTATGATTATCTACATCCTCATAGCATTATATATATATATATATATATATATATATATATATATATATATATATATATATATACATATGCATGTGTGTGTGTGCGTGCGTGTGCGTGAGTGTGTGTCATATAAACGGTCGCTAACGAAGGTATTTCGCAGAAATGATCATACGACACATAATTTTCGAAGGATTATTTGAAAAAAATATACATATTTGGTTCTGTAATTAGATAATTTTATTTACATCGAGTCTTCTGACTGGATCGGTTTTAATATTAATAAGATCAATATTAATAGGATCTTCCTTGGGATTTTACCTACATGCCACTTTTTTTATTTAATTATATATATATATATATATATATAAAGAGAAGAAGCCATGATTATCTACATCCTGATAGCATTATATATATATGTATATGCGCGCGCGTGTGTGTGTGTGTGTGTGTGTGTGTGTGTGTGAATAGAATAAGTAAAGAACAAGTAGGAAAAATGTCTTTAATCTAACATGTTTCACTTTTAACAAGCTTCTTCAGAGATTTATTAAATACGAATTAATTAAAAACCCAAGAGACAGTATATTGATTGATGTATAGTTTCATTGGTCAGACACGTTATTTAGAATAGAAAATCGCTCCATCATTTGACATATGTATACCTCTTTACTGATTCATAAATGCATACATTCACAAATGATTTCTCTCAACATATACATTCATAACTGATTCTCTCCTTTTATTTAAAAAAAATCGTTCTATCACTTGACACATACAATACTAGTTATGTATTTTGAACGGAAATGTATTTCGTCATTGTCATTCACACATACTAATGTTATCGACACACGGTTCGTCTATGGTTTGAAAACGCTTAAAACAATATTTTCGCTCATATATGCTTAGATTCGTAATAAATGTCTAATGCTTTTATTATGCGTTGGTACACACACTAAAACAGATACAAGTTAATTCTTCTACATTTAGTATTCAACCATTGCTTTATCGCACGTGACACATATCTGACCAATGAAACTATACCTCAATCAACGAACTGATTTTTGGATTTTTAAATAATTCGTTTTTAATAAATCTCTGAAAATCTTGTTAAAAGTGAAACATGTTACATTTTCCTACTTGTTCTTTACTTATTCTATTTATCTTGTCGGATTCCGATCCATATATTCAGCTTATATATATATATATTGGCAAGCAGGTTTTGTTGTCGTAAAGTGCACAATATTCGTATAAACAGACCGTTAATAGGATTAATATAGAGAAATATGTCTCTTAACTGATCATGTGTTGCTTCAGTCATGTCGACTTTAAAGTTTCGTGAAGACACTACTATGATGTTATTACTTTTTTCAATCTCTTTCTCTTTGTCACTCTATCTCTCTCGATATATATTTATATATATATATCTTTTATTCATTTTCTTCTTTTTCCCCCATCTCCCTCTTATAACTTTTCTTCTATCACGCTTTTTGTCTTTTTTCTTTCTTTCTCATTTTCCGTTTTTCTTTTTCCCCCGCTTCTGTTCCTGTGACATGCTTATTTCTGATTTCTTTGAAACACATATACAGTGGAATCTGTCGTATGTGACTAGCCTTACTGCCACCAAAAACATGTCAAATACGGCAAATGGTTTCTCACTAAAAGGTCATGATCTATCTATGCCAGGAATGTATATTCCACTCACCAGAATGTACATATTAGAACTTTACCATGTAATCTGGTAATAAATTAATCGGAACATTAGAAGGTGACCTAACTTTGAAAAAGTTTATTCGGCATAATTCATTTTAAAAAGTTTTAAAAATATTAAAAAAGCGTATTTACAACGGTCAACGAAAGCGACTAAAATATTTATTCACACTGGTGTGGGCTTAAAATGTCAGTTATTGCTTTCCTTTTCGCGCCTGTACTAGTACTAGCAGAAAGCAATGGCAACCTACTGCGGGATAATCTTCTGCCGAGTCAGATATGTCTCCTTCGAGATATGATCGCTCAAGCGTGTATCACGTATGGCACTTTAACTGACTGACTAGTACTAGCCAGTTCTTATTAAATATGTAGATTGAAAAAATTCGCGACGATTTCAATATTCTCTTAGAAGTGAGTGACAGTAAAAGAGAATCTGCGATAATACATAAAAATAGATGCCCCCACGAATTCGCTGAAAAAACAGAATAGGATGAAGAAAAAAGTGAACAAACTAAATTAAAACCAAGTTTTATCGGCAAAATTTTTATGATATTATTAAGAGGATATATAAAAAAAATCAAATTATTTAAGAGTCTTTTTAATTCTAACAAGTTATAAATTTTGGTATTAAATCTTGTTTTTCTTTCGTATGTGAGTGAGGCAATTAAAAAAAATATTTGCATAATATTACGCAAGTCACTTTTTTGCTGGTGAAAACACATTAATTTGGAAATTTTTGCAAAATTCAAATAATTTCAGATTTTGATAAAAATTTCAGGACTTTTTCACAAATGACTAAAATCATTTTTGAAATGAATGTTTTTAGAAAATCTTGGAAAAATAAATTAATTTTCTGAAATGTCTGTAAATTCGTGAGATTTCCCCCATAAACCTAATATTAAATAATTTCAGGAGTCATTGGGAATGTTAATCAACTTATTTTTTTAAATTACCTCTTTTCAGAAAATCAGCTCCATGCCATGTCATATTTAGATAAACATTTAATTGGTTTTTAAACAATATATGTTAAGGATATCATAGTATGAAGAGTAAAATTTTTTCAATAATAATGAATTTTTACAAGAACTGATTTAATTTTTATTCTTTCTTATAATAACTTATAGTTTGAACAATCTTTTAAAATTCCCCCTTCCTCGTTCACGCTAGGTTGTTAAGTTAATACATGAAGACAGTATTTACTAATCCAAAATAGAAAGGTTTAATACAAATAATCGAGCCATTCGATTTTTAAAATAATTAAAACATTTTATTTGTGTGCATACTGATTAATTTTTTTACGCGTGACCGTACGTGATTATATATATATAATGTCATTAAAAGGCCACATTTTTGCAAAGCTTGCGCTATTTACAGGGAAAAATATACATAAACATTTTCGGCAGGATGTTGTGGTGCAGCGTTGTGGTACAGCGGATATCGGCTCGGAACGAAAAATTGGGGAACCGAGTTCGAATTCCAGTTGTATCCATTGCATTCACTTACGTCACAAACCCCCTTGGGAAAGGTATGAATCCGTGTCTTCCCTCCAGTTATAAGTTAAATAGCAGGGCAGTTTGGGTTCTGTAGCCTTGGCTGGCAACCAATATACTGCAGAAAGCAATGGCAACCTACTGCGGGATAATCTTCTGCCCAGTCAGTCATTTCTCTTTCGAGGCATGATCGCCTAAGCGTGTTTCACGTATGGCACTTAACTGACTGACTGACAATTCTTTCATCTCGCTTTCGGATTTACTATGCCTTACGTTTCAACATTCAACGCATTGCAAATCATCCCTTAAAATGTAAATGAAGTTTTATATTTTAATTCATAATTATCTAATTTTATTAAAAAAAAAGTTAATTGTGAAATTCACAATTTGTGGAGGTACTAAAAAATAAGAAAAATAGATATTAAAAATAAAAGTAATAAATTCCAGAACATTTCATAAATTATTAAGTTACCTCTGTCATGTTATATGATTTCATTCTCTTTTATTATATTGTAAAATTTTTTTGAAAAGTTTTATATTATTTTAAATTTTATTTTTCATAAAACATCTTCAACGTAAGGCTAAACTAACTAAAATTCTATAAAATATTAGATAACCGTTGAAAATATTGTCTTAAGTTTTGAATATATAATTAAAAACCAAAAAATGAAGCATACAATTAAACTATATAAAATGATGTCAAATTCGTCTTTCATACTTAGCACTTTTTGACGGATTCCGTCTGTCAAATCATTTATAACACGATGATAATCCCTGATAACCAGTCTACTGTAATTAAGAAAAGCTTTTATCGTACATTTCAGGCAGTAATGAAATAATTCGTGTTTCAAATTAGATTAAGGTAAGTTTAAATTTGACAATTTGAATGAAATAATTTGTCACCGCGGTATATTTTATTTTCCAATATTTTTTAAAACCGTGAATTGGCTTCTGTATAGAAAATGTACGTTGTAGTGCAGTCGATATCGACTTGGAACGAGTGATCAGGGTGCCGAGTTCGAATTCCAGTTAAATTCTCTGCATTCACTTACGCGCCAGTACCTTTGGAAACGGTATTAATCAGCCTCTTCCCTCCACTTATGGGATAATAATAGGGCAGATTAGGTTCTATAGCATTGGCTGGCAACCAGTCTACCGCAGAAAGCAATGGCAACTTACTGCAGTATAATCTTCTTCCCAGTCAGTCATATCTCTTTTGAGACATGATCGCCCAAAGCGTGTATCACGTATGGCACTTAACTGACCTACATAATGTGTCGATCGATCAAGAATTGTCAAAAAACTGAATTCTTTTTTTAAATGTGAAAATTTCAAAATCCCAATCAATATAATTTCGGTTCAAAATACACCAGGGTATAAAAGAAAAGGAATGTATGGAAAGCCATAATCGTCTGCGTCATAACATCACGCAGCATTTCTGCTTAACGTTGTGCGAGTAGCTGAATGGTTTTCGGTGCAGAAAAAAATGAAATCGGCGAGACGAGTTCAAATTAAACTCTAGTTTGTTGTGTTTATTTTCGTTCAAATATCGACTGAAAGTCATTTCATCTCACTATCTATGGGTTAAATAGCAGAATATGTAGCTTTGTAGAAGTGTTTGACTGTTTGTTTAGAAGGACAACGTTGAAATCTAACTATGGAGTTGCCAACAGGAAAACATTCCATAAACTTCCCAAGAAATCATGGCAGGTTATAGATCATAAGAAAATGGGTTCCATGGAGAGTCATAATTACTACACCCAAAAGAAAAATATTAAAAAAATTTAGGTAGTGGTATGTGGAATCATGCATCGATTTCTTATTTTTACTGCATTTGTTTCGTTCACATCGCACTAATAGCCTTGATAAAGGGGGTAACTAGTCTTCCTTCAGATATGGTTTAAATAATAGTTTTAACTAGGCTTTTTTCCTTTGACTATCTAGTAATCTAATAGAACGAGAATTAAAAAACCGTAAATAATTGGGCAGAACAAGCTCTTTAACTTTGCTAGGGCAACAAATCACAGCGGTTAATTCTGAAGAGGAAAGAGTTCCATCAGCCATTTTAGCCCTAGACATACCCATTGTTTTTAGAGTTGCAATATATGTACTGCCGAAATGACCCAAATGATTTACTCATTTTTACTGAATTTGTTTCGTTCACATAGCACTAATAACATTGGTAAAGGGGTTAATTAGTCTTCCTTCAGATATGGTTTAAATAGTAGGTTTAAGTAGTTTTTTTTTCCCCCTTGACTATCTAGATTACTATCTAATAGAACAAGAATTCCAAGTCCGTAAATAATTGGGCAGAACGAGCTCTTTAACTTTGCTAGGGCAACAAATCACAGAGGTTAATTCTAACTTCCGAGCCAGTCTGAAGAGGAAAGAGTTCCATCAGACATTTTAGCCCTAGACACACCCATTGCTGTTAGAGTTGCAGTATATGTAGTGCCCAAATGACCCTCATGATTTACGGGACTCTGGAAGTGTGTCTCACAAAGAAGCTAATGATCTATTTAGGTGCGCTTAATAATCACTATTACACGAAAAGTCAGCCATAATTTGTTTTGAGTCACCAAAGCGAAAAACGCTATTTAATGGTATTATCAGCAACTTCAAAGCGATTATGAAATCCACGGACAAAGAAAGTGGTTTTTGTCGATTATAGAACATGCACTTTAAGATAGTGTTAAAAAATAAAGTAACAGAGCCCACATTCGAAGTGAAATATTCCTCACGCCCCTAGGGCCATATTTACTTTACATATAATTTCTACATGAATGATTAGATTGTCTTTAAAACGTCTTCGAAAAATAATACTAAGAAAATAATTACATATTACCAGAAAGGATGTAATGCAATTATAAGTGAAATCTAATTGAAAAGTAAGTCAGTCATTTAATAGTCATACGTGATACACGCTTAAGCGATCATGTCTCGAAATAAACACGACTGACGGGGCCAAAGATTTTCCCGCAGTCAGTTGCCATTACTTTCTGCAGTAGACTGGTTTCCATCCAAGGTTATAGAACCCAATCTGTCCTGCTAGTCAACCCATAGCTGAAGGTAGAAGAGATGGATTAATACCTTTCATAAGGATATTTGGGTGGAAGTGAATGAAACTAATTCGAACTCGGCTCTCCGAGTTCTCATTTCGAGTCGATCTCTATTACACCACAACACACACCAAATTCAATACGATTTGTCAAAAATGACATCATTAATGAAAGGTAAGGAATGTTTCCGATTCCAGATTTAACGAAATTCGGGGTTTTCCCCGAAATTACTTAACGGCTAAGTTTCTGAATGATCTACTATTCCTGGAATGTTGTATTGAGTGAAACAAATGAAAATCTGAAGGCACTAAATCTGGTGTGTGTAAAAGACGTGAAAAGTAATCTTCAGAAAGATTATTTTGTGTTTATTTTTCAGGATCTCTTTATGTATTTTCATGCTAGAAAATAAAACTTTTTGTTTACTAACGTTGGACACTTTGATCTTAAACTTTCTTTATCTCACAAGGTTTCCAGTAGTGATAGTCACGCTATATAGTGATATAGAGTGCCCATCAGTTCAAAGTTGCTATGTTCACGGAGTCAGTCAGTTAAGTGCCATACGTGATACACGCTTGGGCGATCATGTCTCGAAAGAGACATGACTGACTGGGCACAAGATTATCCCGCAGTAGGTTGCCATTGCTATCTGCGGTAGACTGGTTGCCGACCAAAGCTATAGAACCCAGTCTGTCCTGCTATTTAACCCATAACTGGAAGGAAGAGAGGGATTAATACCTTTCCCAAGGGTATTTGCGCGTAAGTGAATACAATGGATTCAACTGGAATTCGAAATCGGCTCCCCGGTTTCTCGTTCCGAGCCGATATCCACTGTACCACAACGCACATAAGTAGAAAAATACATGCATCCATATCTTTCCCCTATCATTAGAACGCAGGGCATATTGAGCTTTGTAGTCTTAGTGGGCAGTCAATCTAAATGAAGCTATGTAGATGGGAGCGGAAAACACTCCCTTATCTTCACGGGGAGTCACAATTCTCAAACAATAAAGGAAAGGAAAATGTGGAAAGCCATAATCTTCTGATCATAATGGTTGTTATTTTTATGCAAAAGACTTCTGAGAATCTAGTCCTGAATTAGTTTACTTATTTTGTGATTAACTCTGGTCTCATGGGGAACCTAAATTCACTTTTTGGAAGTTTTATTAATAAAATATATAAAATACTCTATAAACAATACACTGTCCGATAGAAAAGATTAAGAAAGAAAGACTTGAAGCAAGTGAAATGTTGTTCAACGGAAGGATGCCGAGAATACCGTGGACGGAACACGCGAGCAATGACAAGGTTTTGGAGAGGATGAACATAAAAAGAAAACTGACGCTTAACATAAAGCAAAACAGGACTTCAAAATTTAGTTTGCGACGGAAAACGTATTTGACATCGATACCGGAAATCAAAATTTGACTTACATCCATTCATTTTTCTTTCAATTTACAGTTTCGCTTTGACTGGAAACAGCTATTGCTTTTAGTCTTTCGTGCCAACGTTCAAAGAGTCTGAGTTCCAGGACCATGGATTAGTTTTAAAGCTTTCATTACACTCGAGCAACCCCGGGCTATACTGCTAGCATATATATATATATATATATATATATACGAGCAGCATGGATTTCACCCGAGTTTCAGCTTACAATATCAAAGCCTATTAATATATTGACTATACTTGTTTTTTTTTGTTTTTTTTATCATTTCACTCCGAGCAAGGCAGAAACGCCACTGATGTGCAGGGGGTTACATAAATGTAAAAAGATTAATTAGAAAAGAGTGAGGAGTACAAGCTAGTTAGAAAGGAACAATAGAAAGCTGAGAAAGCAGGTGCGATGACAGATACATAGGTGGAGAGAAAGGGAAGGTTATACAGGGGAGGGGAGAGAGCTAGAGGCCAGTGGTTAATAGATGAGTATTAACTTTGCATTTAAATTTCTGGAGGTTGTAGCCGTCAGGAAAGCAAGAATACGGGAGTGAGTTCCACAGGCGAGAAGTGCGAGAGAGGAAGCCGCAGGAGTAGAATTGTCGTCTGCATTTGGCTAACCTGACTATGAATGGGTGGGACCCAGTTGCCAGTCTGGTTGCACGGGTAAACACCTGTTGAGGAGGCATCAGTGTTTTAGTGTCATATTATAGCATCAAACTATGTGTAACAGCCTATTTCATTCCGAATGCCTCCCAAATCTGCATTTGATTAAGTCATTATTTCATCTACAGGAATTAATGACTATTTCATTATTTGAAATGGTAATATGAGATCCTTGTTGTTCGATATACTTAACATTTCACTTCGTGGTTTTATTAAATATCAAGTGTTTTGAAGAAAACATTACCTGCAGTAGATTTTATTACTTTGTAAAGATATTCTTTATTTAATGCCGATTCTCAACCTGCTAAGAGGCTGCGAGTCATTAAAATCATTCGGAAACCTTTTTGAGATCAAAATAGACTATCAGAAGCTTCAGAGTGTGAATCAGTATAATGCCAGGCTCCTCGGGTATAGTTAATCATGATGCTACAGAGATTTTTTTTTCTTTATTATCTGGGAATGACAATGCATTCTTAAGAAATATAATAGAGCGATTACCCGTTAAATTACTCGCGCTTTGATATACAGAGTTTTGCTTCTTTTTGACTAGCATCCATGTAAGCATATATATTTTTTTAAGCAATTCAGCCCAAGCAAGGTGATAAAGCTACTAACACACAATGGAGTCTCTTGGGGTGAAAGACAATAAAAATCTTTCAGAAGTAACCAGAAACTGAATCCTATAAAAAAACAAGGGATAAACCTCTACTCCTGTTAAAAAGGTGTGTATAGGACGAGAGACAAAACTTCCTATTCCCATTTCGGAAAAAATAACATATAAAATTTCCAAGATTAAGCGAAGACGTTATAAATATAAAGTTTAAGCAAACTGTTGAAGGAACTGGAAACCCAATCCTAAACAAGAGAGAACACTCTACTTCTGTTCAAACAACTAGGTAGAATTGTAAACAGGACAATAGAGGAACCTATCTTCTCCTATTCGAACATATCTCTTACTATTTAATGCTATACTATTCAATACTGTACTATATACGATATACATAGGCAGAGATAATAAACACATTCATGTCTTCTCGAGTGGCTTTTGTGCAAAAGTAAACGAAAATTAAATCGGCATTTGTACTAGGTTATTCGATTAAAATTTTCTTTCAATTAGTCTGCATATTAATTTATTGTTCCGAGTCTAAAGCCTCGTGGGCGCAATCTATATCATTAAAAACATTTTGTCGAAGAAATTTCAATAATCTTTTTTTTATATATTTGAAGAACATTTTAAGCTAAAATGACTGCTCTATATGAATAATTTGAGGTTGAACACGGATCTCCAGAGAACAGAGTCGACCATGTTTTGATGTAATTAAAGGAATCGTGCTGCCGGCATCACATAACATTCTAAAAACAATATATATATATATATATATTCAAAACAGAAATAGGGGTTGTTACTACGAGAGAAATTGATATAGAAGAAAAATTTGCGAAAAGCCGTGAACGTTTTAAAGATAGATTTATTGTTGTTGCTATTTTAATAATATTACCTGGTTTTGCATGATATATTAAGTGTCCATAATTGTATTTGTGTCGCTACACGTGTTTCGAATCCAATGTTGACTCTCTTCATGCGAATGAACTTGTGATTTTACATATCAAGATCAGAATGTTTTTTGGATGGCCAATATATCGTTTGTTTATAGATAAGTAGTGAGCAGGTCAGAAAGTTCAGATGCGTGCGTGCGTGTTTGTTGATGTTTTAATTTTTTTTTACACTTCTACGTTTAATATTTTACGTTTTAAAAATCAGTTACATTTTCTTGGCCATGAACATTTTACACTGATTTGCGAAATTTGATTTCCTCTTTATACTTTTTAAAAACTCTTTTCAGCTATTTTAATTCAATTATTTTTTTTTTTTGCTTTGGAAAACTATTTCTTGCAATGGTTCGCGAACATTTTTTAGCGCGTTTTAATTTAGCATGTCTGAGGTTTTCAATGTTGTTTTTTTAGGGAAGGTTTGTAATTTTTCATCAATATTTTTCCTGCGTCATGAGCGTGTCATAATCTGCATTTTGGTAGATAGGCATTAGTCTGAATTTACTTCCACTACATTCCTGCATATGTTGAGAAACGCACAATTTCCTGATTTGGCTAGTTTAATGTTACTTCTGTGCAGGGCTATTTTTTTTATTCAGACCTTTTGTCACCGCTACGTATATTTTTGACACAACTACAAAACATTTCCCACAACAAATGGACAACAATACTACTACATATCCCACTATCGATATACGCTCACACATCAAGATCACTCATATATGCCAACACCACATTTTCCAGCCGAAACCCCTCTTTCATTATGATTCATCTTTCATCATATCCTTTAAAATAAGAGAAAATATACCTTCTAAAGTTAGGTCTAAAATTCTGTTCCACCTCAAACAGTAATATTTTTCTTCTTCTATGTGCCCTGTCCCTTCAGGACGTAGGCGATCATGGCTCTCCACGTCTCCCTATCCCTTGGCTCTTAGTATGTTTGCTCCTGTTGCTCCTGGCAACCCCCGTTCCGTCATCCACCTGATCAGTCCCTGCAAATATGTTATCCGCTGCATTCCTCTGTCTCTCCTTCCTTCTATCTGTCCAGTCAGTATCAGGTTCACCAGGCTCTCCTTCCTCATTGCGTGTCCCAGGAACTTCAGTTGTCTCTTCCTGATGCTCAGCATCAATTTCCTTTTTGTTGCCATTCTTTCTAACACCTCGTCGTTGCTTGTATGCTCAGTCCACGATATCCGTAGCATCCTTACAGATCTAAAAAAAGACCTTAGAGAATTTGAACGGAAATGTAGACTAATAGAAACATTTCATAACAACAACAATACTACCGATAGATATATAGTAAAAAAATCAAACCAATTTTTTCTAAATGAGAGCAACATTTCAAATAAAATGAATATATTCTTTGAAAAACTCTGGGACACAGACTTGCAAAACAATCGCAACCTCTATAACAATCTCAAACGCACAAAAAACTACTATTAGAAAACATCCGTGAAAACAATGACCTAATAATAAAGAAAGCAGACAAGAACAGTGCTGTAGTTATTATGAATAAAACTTACTACAAAACAAATATTCAAGATATACTCAGAGACGAACATAAATACAGATTAATGAACCATAATATAGATGAAAATATCGCATAAAAAACGAAAAACACACTGCCTTACACACAGAATACTAACGAAAAATAAAAGTATTTTTTTATAGATTAGTTTAAAAAACCAGCATTCTTTACGGATTCCTAACAATATATACATCAAACACAATTAAAGCAGCTATCTAGGAACAACACATCTGAATATATTTACTACCCAAACACTAGTGATCTTAAATTCAGACCCACTGTAGCAGGTTCTGCTTTCAAAACAAGCAGACTGAGCAAACTAAGAGATAAAATATTACAACCACAAAAATAAAAAGCTACATTAGACAAAGCATACATTTTCTAAGCTTCATATCACAAAAAGTAGTCCCAGGTACACTCATAGTAACATTTGACGTGAACTGCCTGTACACTAACATACCCCATGAACTAGGTAAACAAGCCATTACATTTTGGATTGAGAAACACACAGAAATACTTCTCACACGCTTCACAAAAGAATTCCTATTTGAGATTATATAACTAAATTTAGACAACAGTTCATATCAATTCAACAACCAAAATTTTGTTCAAACAACAGGTACCGCGATGAGAGCAAAAATGGCACCGATATATGCAACAGTCACACTAGCATCTCTAGAAGAAAACATATACAACCAAATATGATACAAATATGAGGAAGACAGAATTCCCTAAATCATAGAAGAGATATCGAGATGATTGTTTTATCTTTTGGAGATTAACATGGGGAGACATAAATAAACTATATAATCTACTACAAAACCTACAACCCAAAATTAAGTTCACATGAAAATATAGCTATAATGAATTTCCACTCCTAGACATACTCATAAAAAACAAAAATAATTACATCATCACAGACATTTACCATAAACCCACAGATGACCAACAATAATTCCATTTCAAGATTCATCACCCTAAAGTTGTCTAAAAGCCATACCTTACTCCTTAGTACGACGAATTTGTACAATAGTAGCCGACGAAACCTTCCGTAAAATACGTCTAGAGGAACTAAGAAAAACACTAAAAGTAAGATGATACCCCACTGAATTAATAAACAAGAGTTTCCATCTAGCAGAAGAAATACCATTAGAATCTCTATGGCATATAAAAAAATGAAGAAGAAGAAAATATTCTCGCATACGTCTTCATAAACGATAAAAACAACCCAGAACTATTTGCCAAGATAAAAACACACATAGAATTATTCAACAAAAACGATAAAATAAAGAAAATCTTAAAGACATCTCAAATAATTAAAAGCAAACGCCAACCTCCAAATTTAAAAAACATACTAACCCCATCAAAATTCGAGCAACAATCAACACAGGGGGTCACAAAATGCAAAAAAAAAAAAAAAAAAAAGAAGTAAGGGATGCAACATAATAATAGAACGAAATCACTTCAAGTTAGAAAACGCATCTACATTCGAAATCAAATCAAATCTAAGCTGCAACTCTAAAAACGTAATCCATGCTCTAAAATGTGACAAATGCGCAAAAATATACGTACTGGGCGACAGAAGGCCTGAATAAAAGAATATAACATTAATCTAGCCAATAACAGGAAATTGTACGTTTCTCAACATTTACGGAAACATAGTTGAGGTAAATTCAGAGTAATCTACCAAAATGCAGATTATGATAGACCCTTAATGCGAGAAAAATATTTAGAAAAAAATACAAGTCTTCTCCCAACAAAACAGCCTAATTTCAAACGCTCTAAAAAGAAAAAAAAATCGCGAACCATTGCAACAAATAATATTCAACAAAAAATTAAAAAAAAACCCCAAAACAACAAACAGGACCAGATGACCCGTAGAGTATAACTTAATTAAAATCGCTGAATATATATATATATATGAATATATGTTTATAGGTACAATATATATATACATGAAAAAAGTGCGAGAAGCCATGAACGTTTTGTTTAAAGTGTAAATTTATTGTTATTTATATATTGAGAACAGAATTTTTTTTCTGATGAAAAAATATCGTTTATATATAGATAAGTTGTGAGAAGGTCAGAAAGTTTATATCCGTGCGTGTTTTTTGGACATAAAAACATTTTACACTGACTTGCGAAATATCTTATATATATATATATATATATATATATATATATATATATATATATATGAAGATATTTTTATAGGTACAAAATTTAATTTATGAAATGAAAGTGTGTAGCTTAAAGTAACACGGCATTATAAAACACTATAAAAGCAAAGCAACCGGTTTCGCTCCTCTTCGTCTACGCGAGATTTGAACTTAGATTAACATAAAGAAATGTGTGATAAAGAAATAGGCCAAATCCAAAGAGCTAGAGACTAAAAATAGCGAGGCTCAACAAACATTCACGCTGTTAACAGATGGAAGGTTTGAGGGACTCTATATATAGACCCTCCAGCATCTTGAGATGGAATAAAGAGTGCGACCGGCATACAACAGTGAACCAGTCCGCACTAAAGTTAGCAGCACACTTTCTGTTATTTAATAGGTGCTCACGAATGGCGGAACTGTAAGTATGAATTTTCATGTCCAGGCGCTTAGTAAATCTCCCTAGATAACTACTCAGTGCCTGGACATGAGAATTAAGCAACATGTCCCCACTAAGATCAAGAACCACACATTACCTGGGAATGAACTTGTCCCAAATACTTACTGCTTTTGATGTATATATATATATATATATATATATATATATATATATATATATATATAAATCATTCAGCAGATAAACGTAAAAGTTTTTCTTTGAAGGCATTACTTCTAGTATATGTGAATATACAAATATGACAAAGCATTCGGCAACGACCAGAGAAGGAATTAAAGTTAAATATATTCTATGGAAGTTGTTAGTGGCCAGTCAGAATGTCTAGGAAGTGATCCAGTTAGATATTATGAAAAACTGACCATACTGAGAGCTGCTCGTTAGAAAGAGTCGTATATTTTTGAAAGGGTGCTAACTTGCTGCACGAGAAAATATTTCCCCACTGAGAAAAAGTAACAAAAATAATTATATTATAAGTATACTGCTTACTTACCTTCATCGTATTATAGTAATTTACTAAGCGCAGCTTAGATATGGCACAAGGCCGAAAGTATGGAGCGCCCAGTGAGGATCGAACTCACTACTGAATTGCAATAGTTCTAGCGAGACAAGCTTGCTAACCATTGCACCACCTCGAGGTGCTCACCTTCATCGTATGATCATCTATTTAGGTTTCTTGAGCTATAATTATTCGGAAAGCGGTTATTCATAGACGATGCTATTATTACAGAGGGTCAAGGGTCGCGTTACCCATTTGACGCCGCATTAATGACGGAATACAAGAGCTAGTTCCCTGAGGAAAATCAATCTCAGCGAATCTTATTTATATATTGATTAGCATAAGTTCATGTCTAAAAATGCGGAAATCTCTTGTATATTTCTTACGACCAAAAACAATCATTCTTCTTGTCACCGCTACGTGGTGTAATAGTTAGCAAGCTTTTCACATTTGAATCATTACAAGTGAGTTCGATCCTCACTGGGTGCCCCAAACTTTCGGCCTTGTGTCACATAGAAAATCATTATATTTCTGGGCATCGTCTCCATTAGGGACATTGGCACCCGTGTCTCCCCACAATTCCCTGTCTTTGTAGCTTCTATTAATTAACTCTACTAAGCCCTGTCTCTATCAACAATGTGCACAAGATAGTTAGCTTATATGATGCTCAGCGCTGGTTTCCTTAACGTCAATGTGTTCTGATTATAAACTTTTCCAACCCTTATTTTCCCATGATGTAGACTAAAAATATTAACAGTATCTTTCTGATGTTAACCACAAGTATCTGTTTTCTTTTCAATTTTTCATCTTAAAAATTAAACAATAAACATCAGAATCCATACTGTTATATATACCTACTAGAAGTATAGCCCGGCGTTGCTCGGGTGTAATGAAAGCTTTAAAACTAATCCATGGTCCTGGAGATCCGACTCTTTCGACGTTGGCACGAAAGACTAAAAAGCAATAGTTGTTTTCAGTTAAAGCAAAACCGTAGACGGAAAGAAAAATGAATGGATGTAAGTCAAATTTTGATTTCCTCGTATCGATATCAAATTTTCTGCACTATTGTAAGAACAGCAAGCTTAAAACTTCTGAATATCGTTTCGTATGTCTTTGTCTATGAATGTATCAAATTTAGTTTAAAAATATGTTTGTGCTTATGCGTGTATTTTTCTGTGTGAGCACCTTTGATATCCGCTCCTTGTTGTGGTGGAGTGGCTTGCTTAGTTCACTATCTCTCAGAGCAATGCTGTCGGAAGAGACACCTTTGGCAGCCAGGTCGAAGACGAGTACCAAGATTAAGCGTAACAAACAGTGGAACAGGCTGTTGATGATTACATCGAATTACGACGTTGTAGCCAGCGGATAAAGATGGTCTACGGATGACAGACATACAAAAAGAACAGCTCGACATTATAGCAGCGGCAGTCCATTGCAGTTTCATAGCTAGATTCTGAATGCACATTTCCATATGTGCTGCAGAGAAAGGTCAGGAAATTAGGTGTGCAGGTCACTTCCTGGCAATCGGAAATGCTTAATAAAAAAATTCATGCCATCTATTCTGATATTCTTTTATCTCCAAACAACTATTGGAAAGCCAAGCGGCAATAAGGAATAAATGACGAGACATTTTGGTGAAACTGAAAAACTCTAGTTCTGAACCTGCGGCGATTTAGTCATCAATGCGGTTATCATAAAAAAATCGACCGACAAAGAATAATTCTTGGATACGAGATAAAGCCCACGAAGACTGTTATATGAAGCATGACGAAAAAGAAAAACAAAAAAACTCTCGACTTATCTTGAAAAAAAAAATACTCATATATAGGCTAGTATATTTCTAATAAAACAATATATAAAATAGACTTTCTAATAGACAAATATAAAATAGAAACGGATATTAAAGCTGAAATTCACATTTTAATTCGCCCGGTTCACACTCCACCCACGTCTATTGAACAGGTTAAGAGACTCATCCCTTGTTTCCTGTTTAGGATGTGGTTTCCGGCTTTCTCTTTTCCAATATTTTCACTTTGTTATATTTTGTTTTTTTTTTCAATTGGAGTAGATAGATCTATCTATCGCCCGGTTCACACTCCACCCTTGTCTATTGAACAGGTTAAGAGACTCATCCCTTGTTCCCTGTTTAGGATGTGGTTTCCGGCTTTTACTTTTTCTTTTCCAATCTTTTCACTCTTACGTAGCCCCCTGCGCATCAGTGGCGTTACCGCTTTGCTCGGGGTGATACGATTAAAAAAAATCACTTCACTTGAAGCAAGGGGAGACTGCCACTAGTGCGCAGGGGCTACAGTGAGAGAAAATACTGGGTACGTGGGGTATTGAAGAAAGGATAAAAGATGAACAGGATTCAAGAAGATAGAAGATGGCAATTGACATTATATTTAAATATTTTGAAATTGTAATCATCAGGAAAGCTAGTAAACAGAAGTGATTTCCACTGGCGGGAAGTGCAAGAAAAAACAATCGTTGGAGTAGATTTTTACATTTAACTATTTTAACCGTAAAATGGTCGGACCTAGATTCCAATCTAGTCAGTCAGTCAGTTAAGTGCCATACGTGATACACGCTTGGGCGATCATGTCTCGAAAGAGACATGACTGACTGGGCAGAAGATTATCCCGCAGTAGGTTGCCATTGCTTTCTGCGGTAGACTGGTTGCCGACCAAGACTATAGAACCCAATCTGTCCTGCTTTTTAACCCATAACTGGAAGGAAGAGACGGATTAATACCTTTCCCAAGGGTATTTGCGCGTAAGTGAATACAATGGATTCAACTGGAATTCGAACTCGGCTCCCCGGTTTCTCGTTCCGAGCCGATATCCACTGTACCACAATCTAGTCGCTCGCTTAAATTCATGTAGTCGGGGCACCAGCAGAAAATCTCGTCAAAGCAGTTGTCATAAAAAAATGTAGAAAAGACAGAGGGTATGGTATTATTATGAAGTATCATATGTATGAAGACGTTGCAAAGAGTAGAGGCTCGCGACAACAGATCGCAGAGCCGAATTAGAATCACGGTCGAGATTGTCACATGCTTTTTTGCATAAATTCTCTTGACAAAAATATGAAGTTTTTATTTTTCCACTAATCTGTGTATTCATTTGACCTATATATTGAACGACCTGGAAGAATATGAGTTTTGTAATAAATCAAATACAGATGACAATGTGATGCTGACTATGCAGTAAAACTCGGGTCAAAGTTATACCTTTAAGTTAACGTTCTTACAACCACTCTGAAGATGACTCATGTTAGCTGAAATTTTAGAAGCAGCGTAATAAAAAAAATATCCAAATGTTTGGCAAGTTTTGTTTTTATTTTCACCAGAAATTAAAGATGAAATACGATGTTGACAACGGCTCATGATTAATCATAATAAACATTCATTGTCTGTTATATTTAACAATATATATATATTAAATGGTACATATATATTAAATAATGTATTGTATTCATAGTTTTTTCTTTGTCAATTCACGAAACCTAATTAAACAATGTAATTATGTTACATTTTTGCAACTATTTTAGGCATCGGACCGGACTTATTGAAGCAGTACAAATGTTACTCTGTTTGTGTATGTAATGCATAGAGAAATGCTTAAATTTATATATATATATATATATATATATATATATATATAATAATAATAATAATAATAATAATAATAATAAAACCGACTTTTTTTTTTTTCCTCAAACAACCCCTTCCCCCAAATGGGTTAGTCTTTAATAGGTGTCTATTTATTTAATTAGTCCTTGGTCTGCCTTTGCCCTGACGAGCCGTTGTGCGAAACCGCGGTAGGTCTTGGCGATCTTGCGATTTTTTTCGTGTATATATATATATATATATATATATATATATATATATATATGTGTGTGTGTGTGTGTGTGTATGTATGTGTGTGTGTGTGTGTGTGTGTGTGTGTGTGTGTGTGTGTGGTACGATGAGTAAATTATCGACAATTATGAATTTGTCGCCTACACAGTGTAGTTGAGTCAGTTGGGCACTCTCCGTTAAAAGAAGAGCACCAAGAAAATTTTGAAACGGCATACTGAGCTGCTTGACATTTGTGTCGGAAACTCCAATACGAACGTTTGTGGGTAAATCTGAGGATAGTACAGAGAGAATTCGGAAATAGATGAATGCATCTTATGGTGATTACTAAGGTGTTTGGAATGACCATAATTGATGCCTTGACGAGGTAGTAATGCCCGGTTTCAAGAGGATGGTTTCTAAAAGACAGTTCAGAATTGATGATCAAATGTCAACCTGAGTGTTTGATTCTACTAGACGTGTTCAATTACTGTTCACACCAGATTATAAAACATCTCCTACAAGTGGGTTCAATTCAACGGTGAATTATAAATCACAGGTTAGACTTGACTGTTTTTAAGAAACATTAATATAACCCAAAATTTGCCTGCAACAGGTATTACCAAGTAATCAAGTAGACGAATATACTCAGAAAAAAAGCATCTAGGTAATTTACTTACATACTGAAAAAATTACCGTGGGTTGTTTCATATTAATTTTACTGTAAAAAATAAAATACAAAAGAAACATTGACTTGACTAATAAAATCAACAAAAGTGTAAGTTATATTAGGTTCGTCAGGCTTTTGAAATGAGTATCGTTTCTTTATGTGCACTCTCTTGAAATGACCTTATGTCATACTTCTTTCGTGTCTCACTTCGGAAAACAATGTCATTTTCTATTAAATATTCTGTCTAATGCCTTCATCATTGTCTGTGTTAAGACTAGGTGCTGGGTGTCAATTCGTTGGTTCGAATCCTAACTTTCGCCTAATGAAATGTTAAATTAGTCAACTAGATTAGTATGTCCTCTTCCTGCACTGAATGTCCCTGTTTGCGGAAAAATGCGAAGTAAGGAAATGTGTTTAATGGCAGAGAGGCGGTGCCCTGCCACCTCGCAAATCACCGGTTTTTCGTTATTTATTTTGCACGAGTGCCAAGTCTACAAAATCAACAACTAACGATCCAGCCAGTAAGTCAAGCTCTAAGACGATACTTCGAAATGCGAAATCTGCTACTATTTTAAAATGCACTTGCCAGTATGACGTTTGTATTACAAACTTGGGCTGTTTCTTTTTTTAAATATTTGCACCAACAGAAAGGCAACAAAACCTCTACCACACAAGTGGTTACTTGGTGCGAAATGGTTAATAAAATTGTCTCAGTAGATTAATAACGTCAGAGTAGTGAATTCACATAAACTACGATTAGTAAACACTACTTGGGTATTTAGGCGTCGTATGATATGGTTAACAAGCTTGCCTCTCTGAACCAATTACGACTAAATATTGAGTTTGATCTTCACTCAGGGGTCAAGAAATTTAGAATTTTTCCACGTTTAAATTACGGTAATAATAATAATAATAATAATAATAATAATAATAATAATAATAAACACATTAAAAGAATCCCTGGAAACCCCAGCTTAAGAGATATACACAAAATTGTCTTGTTCAGTACAGTCCACACACTAAGGAGAACGTTGTCTATGCTACGCTAGGGATGATAGGGGAGATAGAAAAAACATGAAATGGAGCCATAACGACACACACGACTTGCCTTAGGTCTTCCCGCAGACTTGGTAGGTAGTGCGAACATAGCAGAATTCGAAATATGATGAAAAAGGACAACATAATAATAATTATGGCCACTGGGATAGGACGGCTAGATAATTCTTGTTAGAGACGCCAACTCATGTACATTTGTGTTTGTTGAGCAACTATGCTGCCTGGACGTTAGTTACAGTTTCAGGGAATGAGTGTATTATCTGTCGTGATTAACAGTTTGATCTAGCCAGCAGGACAAGCACTAAGACGATACTTCGAAATGTAAAATCTGCTACTGTTTAAAAATACACTTGCCAGTATGGTGTTGGTATTGCAACCTTTGTCTTTTTTTTTTTTATATTTTCACCTACAGCAAGGCAACAAAGCCACTAACACGCAAGGGGGTTACTTAGTGCGAAATAATATTAGAAACACTTTATTAAGGATCGATAACAATGAAAGAAGAAAAATTAAGTAGACGAAAGATAACTATTCACGATCAAACTTCATTAGAAAGGAGCCGGAAGAGAGTTCCGTAAGTAAGAGATGCGGATAATGAAACTGGTAACATAGAACTTGCGGTTACGTCTAGCCATTTCAAGTGTTAACTGATGAGTTCTGGGCATCAGACAAGAACAGCGCATGAATTCATAGAGTATAGGTAACAGGGGGAATGTCACAAAAATAATCATTTCCCTTAAAAGATGGCGGGAAGCTACATAACGGCGTTGGGAAAGTGACTGAAAACCTAAAATCGAGATACCAGGTCAAAACAAATGACACTGCAGATTTTTATTCAGATTTTATCAAGGATTTCTAAATATAAATCAGAAAAATCAGGCCATATTTGGCAACAACATTCGAATCATGGACGGATGGTAGACTTGTAAATAAGCAAGCTAGATTCGGGCGAAAGAAATTGTCTCGCACAATTTAATGAATCAAAATTTACATTATTTGGACTATTGTCCTCATCTCAGTTGCCATTTGTACTACGTTTCTGCCATGGTACTCTCCGGCCTTCTTCAGGTGCTAGGAATTTCGAACTTCACCCTTTATTACAACCACCGGGGTATATGAACTCTCTTCCTTGCGCAGCCTCTTCTGGTAGTCATGAGTTATCTCCCTCTAACCCTGTAAGTTACTTGTTTACTATTGTTGTAGCCTCGTATCGAACTCACAATTCTTTGGGTCAAGACATAAATAATAATAATATAATAATAATAAAGGGTTCAGTACGAAATTCCTAGCCCCTGAAGAAGGCCAGAGCGTACAACGGCCGATACGTCGTACAAATGGCAACAAAGATGAAGACAATCGTCCGAATAATGTAAATACTGTAAATACTACCTCATCTCAGAAATAAAGATAAATTCAATGAATCAATGTTCCTAGCAGCAGACTTAGCAATAATTTCAATACAGTCTTTCTGCTTTCAGCGTAAAACTTTAACCCGAGAAATCACAATGAATCCCACTCCTGCAATGTATATATATTCACCTCAAGTAAGTCGATAACGCCATTACTACGTTATGTTCTACTGGAAGTGAAAAGAAAGGAACAGACTTTAGAAGAAGCAAATTTTAGAAAGAACCGGAAACTCAATCTTAAACAGAAAGTAACAGATAAACCTCTAAAATCTGCTCAAAAGACGAGGAGGTGTTGGGACCGGACCCTAGGCGAACCTATTTACTCCTTATTAAAAATGAAGATCGTATATTTAAAACTCATCTTTTAGTTAAATGCATTGCCTTTCAACTACTGGATATAGGTTTTGAGATGTGTTGTCTCTGTTTTGAGATGTGCGTTGTGGTGCATTGGGTATCGGCTCGAAACGAGAAATCGGGGAGCCGAGTTCGAATTTCAGCTGAATTCATTGCATTCACCTACGCGCAAATACCCTTGGGAAAGGTATTACTCCGTCTATTCCTTCCACTTATGGGTTAAATAACAGGACAGATTGGGTTCTATAGCATTGGTCGGAAACCAGTCTACCCCAGAACGCAATGGCAACCTACTGCGGGATAATGTCCAGTCTTTCGAGACATGATCGCCTAAGCCTGTATCACGTATGGCACTTAACTGACTGACTGACTGTCTCTGTTAGGGTCGGTGATATTCTTTTGAGAAATATCGCCATAGAAATCCCGTTTATTTCAAAATTTTGATGCAGGAAACAAGGAATTCTTTATTGGGCTATTTTGTTAGTGTATAATGTACTTACCAACATCCAATCTAGTAACAAAATGACTTCTGCAAGAACAAAATAATTATTAATTAGTGTAGTATTTAATATATTAGCTAATTTTATTTTCGAGCTGTAGTAATAATTTTACACCACAGTGTTAGGTGCCTTACAGACAACTGTGATATTTCATTTTTTCTAAATTTTCCGGATAAACCAGAGCCTACTAACGCTTCTCTTTTTACTAATTATGCACTTTTAGCCCTTTAAATTATATCTCTACTTATTATAAACACCCCCGTTTATATATTTTTGTTTTTTAGGAGTGAAAAAATATAAAAATTGTCCATAGTTTTAAATGTTCGGACCGTTTTTTTCCTGTGCTTCAGCCATTCTCAACTGTGTTGATTTACGTAAGTTCATTCTCCATGTGTTGTACCAAATATTAGTTTTTGAAAATTCTTGTGGAAGTATATAAATAAAAAAAAATGGTAAAGCGTATAGGTAAAATCCCAAAAACCATATCGTATTAATATTAATTTTATTATTATTAAAAATAATCCAGGTCGAGGACTAGATATATATAGCATCATCTATTTACAGACCCAAGTATGTATATCATATCAAAAGTTCCTAATTGTACATTCGTTGAATAGCTATTCAACGAATGTACAATTAGAAATTTTTTGTTTCATATATATATATATATAGTTTTAAGTTGTGCTATATTTATAAGATAAAGTGCTCAATATCACAGATAGAGCGTATATAAATACAAAAGAATGATCATTGAAGTCAACACTCAGAGGTGACAGACTGTTTCATGCTAAGCGCAATCATCAGGCTACCTGATAATTGCGCTCAGCATGAAACAGTCTGTCACCTCTGAGCGCTGACTCAATGTTCACTTTATTTATATATATATATATATATATATATATATATATATATATATAGTAGGTCAGCAGTCCTCTGTTTGTATTATTTGCTTTTTGGAAGAGTTTTCAATACTTAGTAGAGAAATATTTAAAGTAATTATAAGTGTTTACTGTAGCATAAGTGTTTTCGTGTTTCGATACTACTCGTTAGTACTTCATCAGTCAGTAAAATATTTTACTGTTAAAAAGTGATATATAGAGAAATCTAAAAATTTAGAAACAACCCATTCGTTACCATATCCAGTCAACAAGATGGTGGGGTAGAATATATATTAAAATTATCTTTTTATTGCCATGACTCCTTTAAAAGTACAGTGAAGTATTTTCCGTTGTCTTCTGTACTGTTCGAAATTTTGAATTTATTCTTATATAAGCAGGTTAACAAGTAAGATAACACTGTTATTTAATACCAAGATGGAAATATTTCTAATATTTATCTATTCTGTACATGTAAAATATATCGTTTTTATAAATAATCTTAATTAATCTACGAAGTTTCATTTCTTTTATACCAATGATTTATGTCATTAAGTTAAGGAGGTAAAATATATGGCTCCAAGAACCAAACGTAACTCTTGTTACCATAAGTATGGAATATCTCATATATAAGTTAGTGAAATCAGAGATATGTTGTTTTGGATATTTAGACTTTTTAAATTTTAAATGCAGTCACATCTCATTTTTATCAATGACATATTCTGTTGGTAAGGTAAAAAGATATTTTTGAATATCAGTAAACGAGCATGTCCTGTGCAATCATGAAAATAGAATATTTAATTATTAAATTTTTGAAATCAATTTCGTAATAGATTGATATTTTTTATTTATATTTTGGGCTAGATTTCTTGGGATATATTTAGTTTAAATAAACTGAAAAGCTGAATGTATTTTCCATTTGACTGTAAAATGAACTATCTAGATAAATATCCTAGGTTCGTCAGGCCGAATTTATAAGTAATATAATTGAAAATTTATTTATATATTGGCCTCTATTTTTCAACTGCATATGTAAACTTATATTCATATAATTCAAACAGCAATTATATAATGAGCCTGAGTTAAGATATCAATAATTTTTAATACTGGACTTGCTTTTCTATTTAATTTTTAATGCAGCAGTTGAGGCATAAATATATTATAAATTAAAAATACGAAAATTGCTTAATACTTAATTGCATATATTTTTTGTTTGAAAACAGCAAGTATGTTATTGTCAAGAAGTGATTAAACATAATCAAATGGTCATTGGACATAGCAGTAAATATGGGCACGGACACAGTCTGAAAGCCATTATTAAAAAGTGAGGTTTCGACTATAGGACTGGTTTTCGTAAGGGAACGGTTGGTTTGATTCTTGTCTGGAGTTACATATTTCGCTAGTCTGACTTCTCAGACTATGCCTATGGATATTAAATTTACTGTTTAATAAAATACTAGTAAAAAGGTTATGTCCATCCAGACGTACATCTAATAAAAATAACTATCTGTATCTACTTTCTATTGTTTACGATGTTTATTGAGTAGGAAATCCATTCGGTTTGTGACATTCACATACTCACAAATTCTTTTAGGAAATGTATGAATCCATTTAATCTTGTGTGACCTATAGTCTTCGTTTCTATCACAGAAAAAAATGGTAACCTACTGCAGGAAATTCTTTTGCAGAGTCAGCCATGAATGGGAAGTGATTCCACAGGCGTATATTACGTAACTGACTCAGTGGGTGTGCAGTTAGCTTAGGACGAAGAATATTACTCTACGTGCCCGTTTGTATAGAATGTGACAGATTATGTACTTTGTGTCAGTAATATAGTAAAATATATCTTCTTCGTTTCACCACTATCTTGAAAAACCAAATTTTTCAGCAAATATAAGAACGCAAACTTTCAGAATTTGTGATTTTCAAGTTGGAAAATCATTAATATGTCTAAAACTAATAACCGATGGAAATAAGAGTGTCTTGATTCTGCAAGGTGTTTTTTTAGCGTGGATTAAATGTGGCACAAGGCCAGGCGATATTTTTAAGCGTAGCTTAGATGAGGTACGAGACCGAGATTATGGGGCACCCAGTGAGAATCGAACTCCTTATTCAGTCGTAATTGATTTGCCGAGGTAACTTTTCTAACCATTACGCCACATTGAAGTGCCATTTTCGTTCAGCTTGTCTGGTATATATATAATGTAAATAATATATATACATATATAATGCTTTTATAAACCATTGTAATAAAAAAAAATTACAATATATATATATATATATATATATATATATAAAGTTATCGACACTATATAAACAGTGGAATGTTATGGAATAATTAAAAGAAAAAGAAAGATAAATAGGAAAATAAATAAATAAACAGTACACGTGTTTTAAGAAGATTATAGATTTAATAATAATAATGATGGAAAGGCAGAATGACTCACCAACCTTAACTTTGATTGAAAATGAACGATAGTCGAGTGATTAGATTTTATAATATATATGATTTTTCTTCTTCCTCTTCTTACTTCTTTTTCTTTTTCTACTCCATACTGTGTCCTTTGCAGCTATTAGAAACGTTTGTTTTACTCTTGTACTTTCCTAAATTCTGTTATCCAAATCATTTACCCACGATCGTTAGGTAAGTTATTCGCTGCTTGCCTATCTACCGCTTGCCTTCATTATATCCTCGTAGTTTCAAAATTTCCGAGCCGTATTTCTTCATTATATTTCCTAGAATATTTACTTGTCTTTATCTGATTCTAAGCGTAAACATAATTTTTCTTCATTTTGTTTAAATTTCCTCATTATTCAGTCTAATGTATTATCAGAATTCTTCGGCAGAACCGCATTTCTGTTGCTTCAAGTTTTTTCTTCAACCGTAAGAAGACGACTCAGGATTCCCTTTCATGAAGAAGGAATGATAATTTATAACTCTTAAGTACTCGTTTATTAGCTTCTAATGTAATTCTTTTATTTTTTAATGCTTTTAGAAGACATATTTCGCCGTACGAATGCTCCTTCAGATTTCAGCTTCACATCTTCTGTTCTCTGTTAAAATACAATATTTCAATTTTAGTATTTGTTTAACTTCGGTCTTTTCATTCAGTTCGTAGTTCCCATATTGGGATGTTCCTCCTGCAGATAACAATATATTTTTCTTAAACTTGACGTTTAGTCCGATATACTATGATTCATAATTACAGCTGAAAGTTAAGGAATTAGGATATATTGGATATCAGGAAAAGATTTATTCTCAGTTGTCAGGAATTAGTTCAAATACTACTACTATAATAGTACATATTACTGAAATTTGAATGCCGCTTGCTACTGCTAATGTTGCCAATTAAATAAAATACAAGATATGAGGAGGTTTTCAGCTTCATCAGGAGTGAATGTGTTAAGTTTCAGTTTCCCACATCTCGACGGATTCTTCTGCCCAGTCAGTTACGCCTCTTTCGAGACATGATCTTCCAAACATGTATCACGTATAGCACTTAACTGACTGGCTGACCTATGATTGAGATTAATTTATTGGTTTGGTAGCATCCTGGTGTGTTGAAGAATTTTACACTGTAATATCACTTACGCAATGATATGCCTGCCACTTGGTTCAACTGGCATATAGCCTACCGACTGGATTGTTTCATTGATTCTTCCTTCAGCAATCAGACACAATATATCACCTTCGCGTTTGTTGCTTGATTTTTTTTATTTACTTGCTTCTAATGAATACTATATATATCCACAAGCGCACGTCTATATTAGACGATGAAAGTGACTGCTAAGTCTATATTAGACTGAGCAGTCACTTCCATCGCGGAAATATTCAGTCGGTCATCCAGCGTTTTTGCATTTTCCCACATTTTTTTTTTTTTTGTAAAGCTCACTTTTTGGGATTTTAGATGAATCAGTATTTACATTATTCGGACTATTGTACATATCTTTGTAGCCATTTGTACGAGGTTTCGGCCCTTGTAGTCTCCGGCCTTCTTCAGGTGGTACGAATTTCGAACCAAATCCTTTATCACAATTAATGGGGTATATCACCCTCATTCTCTTGATTGGAAGTCATGAGTTATCTCCCTCTAACACTGCAAGTTATTTGTTCCCCACTGCTGTAACCTGGTACTGAACTCACAATTCTTTGGGTTAAGTCACAGGAACTAACCAATGGCTATATTCATTTAAGGATATATGACATAGCAACTGAAGAAGGCCCGATGGTGCAACGGCCGAAACGTCGTACAAATGGTAACAAATATGAGGACAATAGTCCGAATAACGTAATTACTGTAAATACTAACTCACCCCAGAAATATAGACAAATACTTGAGATGAATCAATATTGAACTCGTGTGAAACTGTCAGTTCAAATAATACAGTATGTAACAAACTTTATTTTTCTCGACAAATTTATGTGATATATATATATATATATATATATATATATATATATATATATATATATATATATTGTTTAATTACTTAGTTTTTGGTCATAATAAAATTAGACCAGTATACAGTTGTATTAAAAAGTGTTCAATACAATTATATTATAGAACCTTTGAATATTCTTCATTTGTAAACGAGTTATTACGCGACCTAGGTTTTCTACCATGTGATGTCTTCAGGCGATTCGTAATAACTGATAAGTGTAACCATATCATAAAAAAACCTACTAGGTTCATACAACCATAGATGAAAACGTTATAATTTCTTCTAATTTGAAAAATTGCTCATTCAAAAATTCCCGTTACGTGAGTGTTCTTGAAAAATAAAAAAACAAAACAAAACAAAAAACAAAAAACAAACAAACAAAAAAACGTTAAATCAGTTATTGCAAATCGCTTAAAGACACTTCATGGTAGAAACCTAGGTCGCGGAATAACTCGTTTACAAATGAAAAAATAAATGTATATAATTAAAATTGTTTTTCATTTAAAATGAATTTAATTTAAATTGTGACACAGAAATTTTTATGCTTCGAGATTTTACTTCGTCATCAGTCAATGTTGAAAAATTGTTGTGAAAATGATTTACGTTTAAATGTAGAAAACAATACGATTGTTATTTAAAGGGTGAATATGGATGGGGGGAAACAGAAAAATATGTGTGTGTTTAACTAAGTAGAATGAAGTTCAACTTTTCAAATATAGGTTATATGTTTGGAGAATACATCATGGATGTCATTTAGAATATACATTTGATAAAGATATTTAAATTTGTACCGATGCAAATCATGATGAGAGTAGTGGTGCAATGTTTATCAACTTGGAACGAAAAAAGGAAGAGCCGAGTTTGAATTCCAGTTGAATTTTTTGCATTAACTTGAGCGCAAATACCCTTGGAAAGTGTATTAATTCGTCGCTTCACGTTCTAGCTACGGTTAGAATAGCAGGACAGATAGGGTTCTATAATCTTGGCTTGCAATCTGTCTACCACAAAAAAAAAAATCTATTAGAGGGAAATCTTCTGCCCAGTCAGTCTTGTCTCCTTCGAGACATGTCGCCCAAGCCTGTATCACGTACGGCACTTAAGTGACTGACTGGCCTATAATTGGAATTAATATTTTGGTTTGGTTGCATTTTGATGTTCTGAAGAAAACTAATACCATCCTATGCTTAACAAATACACATACACACACAGACGTCCACGAATATGCGCAATGAAGTTCTTATCGGACTTGATATCTTTATTAGTATAAATGTTAAATATGACAGCAACTCAAATACGTATCGTCACTAAAAATGACGTTCCTCACAATAAAGAAGAAATGTGTATAAATCAGTAGAATACTCTGTAGCCTAATACAAAGTTGTAAGTTGACATTTGATCTGAAATTTTCATTATATATTGTTCGAGTTATACCCTTGATCTATCAAACCGGATTAACTGCATTCAATAGGAAGAAAACTGTTTTTTTAGAAACAAATATATCCAAACTTATTTATAAATGGAACTTTGTCTGTGTGTGTGTATGTGTGTGTGCGTGTCTGTGTGTGTGTCCGTTACCTATAGACTCCGAAACGGCTGAACGGATTTTCTTGAAAATTTACACAGTTGTGCTATAAGCGTCTGCGAGTGTTCTTAGCTAGGTTTGTGTCAAGGTACCCCTGATAAATATCGAAGATTGATAATCGAAAAAATCGTGTCATAGAAGGAGTGGTTCGATTTTAATCACATTTGATACACTCATAGAAAAATACATAAAAAAAAGATATTCAGAAATTTCAAGGTTGCTGTTCATACAATAGTGCATAAAATCGATAATACATATATATAAACGGCAAGATGTTTGTGTGTGTGTGTCTGTTTATCTGTCTGTGTGTCCTTTATACAAATCCATAATTTTCATCCGATTCTCACTAAACTTCACACAAATATTCTTTTTGGCTGAGTCTGAGCTCCATGACCATAGATTAGTTTTAAAGCTTTTATTACACCCGAGCAACGCCGGGCTATACTGCTAGTTTTATATGAACATAATACTCTTAGTGGTGTAAGATATAAAGGCAGATTCACTTCTCTCATATGGTCGTATGTTCTATTTTTAATGCAATGATGTTCACCATGTGCAATGCCTGAGAGCCACTCGAGGTAGAGGGTTACAGGGTAAGCGGCACAGTTTATGCGCATATGTTTTAAAGATAAAGGCTAACCATAAACTTGAATAGGTTAAACTGTAGTTATCGCCCCATCGTCTTCGCGGGAGTCGGTTTCAAAATGTAATGGTTCGTGTGAAGACGCTACTCGAGTGTAACTTACATCCCACCAAAGAAATACTAAAAGAATTGCTACAATCTGCGTAGTATGGAAGGATTTTGGACTTGAAGTTAGAACTGGTGGAGTTAAGGAATGTAGTTCGACTTAGCACTTTTCATGGAAGTGGCAATAGAGCAATGAAAAGCTTGTGACGACTTGTGTCTGTTAAAAAAGAGGTGTAGGGGGGGGGAAATAAATTCGTCACTCACGAGGACACTTTTTCGACTTTATCGAGTGTGTAAAATGAAGATTTGTCAACTCCTGCCAATTTTTGACAGAAATCCTTTATTTTTATTTATTAGATAGTTTTGTTTGAGTTTGAGATTTTTTTGTTTTTTTTTTTAACGGCATTTCAACCTCTGTGGATTATTTAATGCCAAAAACGTAGGGTTTTATGTTTTTTGGGGTTTTTTTTATAATGTTCGGTTAAAGATTGATTTACTCAGATTTTAATGAAAATATTTTGTTTTTATTCTTTTTTATTTTAGAAAACTGAAAATTTTCTTATTGTTATGTATTAAAATATGTTTTGCTGAGAATATTTTTTTCCTTCAAAGATGTGTTATGGCAATATTTTTTTCAAAAATGTATAAAAGTTTATTTTTATAATTTCATAGTGTTTTGACCCCACTTTGGGGGATAACTGTTTGCCCATAGCTGGGACCCTAACAGATGTTAACACTCCGGATCAGGGTGGACCTGGGAATAACAGCAATTAAGAAGTGGTTCCATGCTCCTCACAACCTCCCAAAGAGAGGCCTTGCTGCCGGATGCAGTTTACCGTCATACCCAGGACCCATTATTTGATAAGTTGAGATATTTAAGTGTCATGCTTAGAAGAATATTTGATTTCAAAATAAAACTATGAATATTTCTGTGTTTATTAATTTAGTTATTTTTCTTTTATTTAGTTATCATTTTTTTTTCTTATTGTTCGTTTTACTCTCAGCCGATTTAGATTTTTCCGGAACGCTAGGTTCTCTCGATTGCACTAGAGACGACCCGTTCTGGAAATATTTGCTGAAAAATCCCACATTCAAGTGGAATCAAATAACGACTTGTGGTGCCGAAGGTAACATTTCTCGCTGTTTAGCGCACTCAGCAAGTCCTGATTCAATCTAATAGTAGCATAAGTACGCGTAAAGATGTGTTGTGAATGGGTACGTGTCCGAGTGTCAATTAATAGTCGATTTGAATCAGCGTACGTCTGTAGGTAAGTACACAACTTCTAGTTGAGGTTTTCCTGAATGTACGCATGTGTATGGGAGTGGGTAGTGTGGGCAGTGTTTGTGAGTGAGACTGTATGTGTTCTGATTTTTTTTTTCGGCAATGGCCGGCTGTGGTGTCAGTGTTCCTATATTTGCGTCAGTGAACGAGGGTAGTGGATACTAGATGCGTATACTGGACTCGTTTGAAAGTTGTTGAGTTTAGATTAGACGTAATTCTATAGCGTTTAGTTAATTATATCCGACAGTGTTGCCATGACGGGGTCATCTGATTATCGTTTTAACTCGACATTTCAGAGCACTGGAAGAATAAAATTAAAAAAGAAAAGAGTAAAGAAAATATTTCTCGTACTGGATAATCTAAGTAGAATAAAAACTAAATCAAATTATACTATTTAGCACGAATCATTTGGATTAAACAAAAACTAGATTTTCTTAATATGTCATATTTTCTTAAATAATACTTGACGTAATATTAAAATACTTTATAAATTGATTCACAAAATGTTTTTATATTTCTTAAAATTTTAATTTAATTCTCTATCTGTCTGTCGGTTTGCTATCTATAAACAATTTATCTGTCTGTTTATGTATGTATGTATGTATGTATCTATCTATCTATCTACCTACCTATCTATCTATCTAAACTTATTTATAAATGGAACTTTGTTTGTGTGCGTGTGTGTGTGTGTGTGTGTGTGTGTGTGTTTGTGTGCGTGTGTGTGTATCCGTTATCTATAGACTCCGAAACGGCTGAACCGATTTTCTTGAAAATTTACACAGTTGTACTATAAGCGTCTGCGAGTGTTCTTAGCTAGGTTTTGTTTCGAGTTAACCCCGATAAATATCGATAATCGAAAAAATCTTTTTATAGAAGGAGTGGTTCGATTTTAATCAAATTTGATACACTCATAGACAAAGACATAAGAAACGATATTCAGAAGTTTCAAGGTTGGAGTTCTTAAAATAGTGCAGAAAATCGATAATATATATATATATAAGTTTTCCTTACACCCGAGCAACGCCGGGCTATACTGCTAGTCTATCTATCTATCTATCTATCTATCTATCTATCTATCTATCTATCTATCTATAGGGTAGCTATGGATATAATAATATTCCGTATCTAAAGAAATACTATACTTAAAAAAGTGCTCAATACAAACTAGAGCTAATATTATTATTCAGAAATTGTAACATGAATATGTTATAATGTCACTACAAAAGTAGCTATTTTTGATTCGACACTTCTTGTGTCTTATCAAGTGTTGAGGTTTATTTCAAGTTGAAAAACTGTCTCCCTGATTAAGGGGGGTTTGGCTTGTTTTTAACCTTTTAAAACCCTTCAACTTGAAATAAACCTCATCACTTGATAAGACACAAGAAGTGCCGAAACAAAATAGCTACTTTTGTAGTGACATTATAACATATTCATGTTATAATTTCTGAATAAATATCTATCAGCCTTAATTCGGTCGGGTTTCAATCCAGACTTTAAAAGCAATCTGATGTCTAACCGTAATGATGAGCTGTGATACAGCGAAACAGATCTGTCTGCGGATGACTATTTACGCTCTCACATCCTGCAAGAATAGTAGACTTTGAAAAAACAGTAGCTACTCTAACATCTACGCATCGCTCATTCAGTAATGAATTAGAGCACTCTGGCTATTGGCGCATGATACATCATACGCTAAAAGTCTGCCTCCATCTATCGAGCGCCCATACTTTCAATAATGGATTAAATGCAATCGGATGTCTAACCGTATTGTTGAGCTGTGATAGAGCGAAACAGATCTGTCTACGGATGACTATATATATATATATATATATATATATATATATATATATGTCAGTGTGTTCATCTTTCTCTCTCCTTCTCTCTATCTAGTAACTCCAGAGATGGGAAAATGTGCCGAAGCCTCCATTCAAATGAATACTATAATCATTCTCTTCAGTTCCCAGCAGGAATTTGAAAAAATAAAAATAACCTGCATTAACTTTCCAATTATTATCTTAAAGGCTGCCAATAGCGGCTTTTAAACTCGGTGTCAACTCGCTATTTATAAATTGACATAATAAATATCTGAAAAATAAATAATAACCGTAAATACTACGCCTCCTTGGCCTTACACTCTCGGCGGACCTCAAATGGAATGACTATATTGAATCCATTGCCAAATCTTCTGCTATGAAAGTGGGCTCCCTGTGCAGGGCCCGGAAATTTTTCCCACCTGAAACTATTCTGCACATATACAAATCTACCATCCGCCCGTGTATTGAATATTGCTGCCATATCTGGTCGGGTGCCCCTGCTGCTCTCCTTGGGCTTCTTGACAAAATACAAAGGAGGATCTATAACGTGGTTGATACTGACTTGGCAGACCGGCTGCAGCCGCTCTCACACCGGCGTGATGTAGCTTCCCTGTGCCTCTTCTACAAGTACTTTCATGGCTTCTGCTCCGATGAGCTTAGATCACTGGTGCCGCCTAAGCACGAATTTACACGAGATACTAGATTAGCAACTAGGTCCCACCCTTTTACAGTTAAACAAATAAGATGTAACCGTAAATTCTACTCCAACAGCTTCTTTTCTCGCGCTTCCCACCTGTGGAACTCCCTTCCACAAGACTGCTTTCCCGACAGTTACAATCTCCAGGTGTTTAAATGTAGGGTCAATAGACACCTCCTATCACACTAACTCCCAACTATTCTCACAACACTCTCATCTACCCAACCCTCATTCTCGGTATCCTCACCCGCCTATCACCCACCCTCTGTTATTTCCTATATTTAATCAGCCTTTCTCCACTCTACGTAGCCCCCTGCACAGTAGTGGCAGTGACATGCCTTGCTCGGGGTGAAACGCTTATAAAAAAAAAAATGCATAACAGTTTTCATATTTATGACCAAATATATTTAATCAAGTTAATATTTCACCAAGGTATTAATAATATATTTCAATCTAATTTGGAACTGATTTGGACGAAATTATTAAAAATACAAAAAAACAAAACTCTAACATGTCAACAAGAACATTTTTACCGATGTAAATCTCTCAACCGATTCAATAATACTATACATGCTGTATGTATAAATAACGACACTTTTATATACACACTTATATTTACCTTCGTTTATATTATTACTACTTTGCTTTGCCAAGGCAATAAAACGATGTCGTTGTATGCGAAATATTCTTTTGTAATGTAATTTCTATCTTTGCTATAATTATTTATATCTCCGATGAAAATTTCCAACAATAAACTGGCAAGGCTAGAGATCACAAACGAGTGATTCTGAATTATAAAATAGATGAATAACCTATGAAAGAATCCCCAGTTGATATGATTATTTCATCTAATTACTAGTTGTCGAAAGTTCACTTGGATTGCAAATAAAAATCATTATCATTATTGACTCCTAGCATTCAATATAGTGTTCATTCAATGAAAATGCTAGGAAGAAAAGAGAATATTTTGGAGACCCATGATGACAACATGGAAGTGTAATAGGTTTGCCTGTTGCCAGGTTTATACTCTTCAGCGTTGTTTTGAACAGGGTTAGAAACTTAAGTTTTCTGTTTAGGATTCGGTTTCCAATTCCATCTAAAGTATTTTCAATATCCTTTACTTTCAATAACCCCTTGCATCTTATTGTCATCATCACTTTGCTGATGGATCTTCTTCTTCTATGTGCCCTGCCACTTCAGGACGTAGGCGATCGTGGTTCTCCATGTCTCCAGATCCCTGGTGGCTCTTAGTATATTTGCTCCTGTTGCTCCTGGCAACACCCGTTCCGTCATCCACCTGATCAGACCCTGCAAATTTGTTATCCGCTGCCTTCCTCTGTCTCTCCTTCCTTCTATCTGACCAGTCAGTATCAGGTTCTCCAGGCTCTCCTTCCTCATTGCGTGTCCCAGGAACTTCAGTTGTCTCTTCCTGATGCTCAGTATCAATTTCCTTTTTTTTTTGCCATTCTTTCCGACACCTCATCGTTGCTTGCATGCTCAGTCCACGATATCCGTAGCATCCTTCTGTAGAACCACATTTCGGCCACTTCCAGTTTTGTTCTCATTTTCGATGCTGATGGTTAACTGATTTAAAATAAAATGTATGCTCTACGATGATCTCATGATTCGTTAGCTTTCAATGCGAAATGATATTCAGTATCATATTTAGCCTCCGTTTTCTCTCTGAAAGATTTTGACGATGAAAAGACATCATTAAAGGCCAGCGGGATAAAGGAAAGCAAAGCATAATCTACGTCACAGGCACTTGTAAATGGTTGGTAAAACAGGGGTTTAAATTCAGTCAGTTAAGTGCCATACGTGATACACGTTTGGGCGATCATGTCTCGAAAGAGACGTGACTGACTGTGCAGAAGATTATCCTGCAGTAGGTTGTCATTGCTTTCTGCGGTAGACTGGTTGCCAGCCAAGGCTATAGAACCCAATCTGTACTATTATTTAATCCATAACTGTAGGGAAGAGACGGATTAATATCTTTCCCAAGGGTATTTGCGCGTAAGTGAATGCCATGAAGTAAACTGGAATTCAAACTTGGCTCCTCGATTTGTCGTTCCGTGTTCGAATTCCAGTTGAATTCTTTCCATTCATTTACGCGCAAATTTTCTTTTTTTAAAAGGTATTAATCCGTCTCTTCCCTCCAGTTATGGATTAAATAATATGACGGATTGGGTTCTATAGCCTTGGCTAGCAACCAGTATACCGCAGAAAGCAATGACAACCTACTGCGGGATAATCTTCTGCCCAGTCAGTTATGTCTCTTTCGAGACATGATCGCCCAAGCGTGTATCACGTATGGTACTTAACTGACTGACTGATTTCTAACATAATAAATCAGATACTTGTTGTGCTGGTCTTACTGCTAATATATTAAAGTTAACAATTACATTCTGATATATTTTATTGAATACTACGCTTATCGGTGTCGGTACCCACTCACATCCGAACTTCGGAAATGTCATCCTCTCTCTTTTTTCTTTTTCTCTCTTTTAGTGATGGTTTCAGATATAACTGTGAAAACCGAGACTATTTCTGAAGAGTCGGGATGATGGAGGATTCACAGTGGAGTGTGGCTTGTGGACGCGCCTGTAGGAGTCGGATCTGCTTGACAACCAGTTGCAGATCCTCTTCATGTTGACAGTTGGACTCGAAAGTATCACGCCCCCGCACACATGGTCCTGCGCCAGAAAGTCCGCTTTATTACGCTTATAAACTGTAATGATTACACTAACTTGTGATTCATTCAATATCACTAAAATATCCGAATAAATAACATTTTACTTTCAATTAACAGCTGTTCATAATTTTAGCTGATTTTCTTGTACTTTCTATTTTTTATCTGTGCTTGCTTATATATGACATCTCCACTTAAACTCTGTTATTTTATTTAATACTTATTTTTTATTTTTTATTTCTATTTTTCTCCTGGATAGAGCAGATATGAGTGAGTGAGTTTTGTTTTACGGCATATCAACATCTGTGGGGTTTTTTAATGCAAAAGATGTAGGATTTTAAGGTACTATTTTGATGTTCGGTTACAGTGAGAAGGTTGATTTAAATTTTCTTAAAAAAATTTAATATTTTTTATTTTATTTTAGAAAACTGAAGCTTTCTTCTACTTTTGTATTCAAAACTGTATTTCAGGTAATAATTTTTTTTCTTTCCAAAATGCATTATTGGTAATATTTTTCCTTCAAAAATGTATATTATTTTATAATAGTATTTTTTATGTAAATATTTCTATAATATAAAATATTTCTATATTTTTATGTAAATATTTCTACATATTTATTATTCATGTATCTATTTTTCTCTTAAGGTCTAACCTTGTTGTTGGATGAATTTTATTGTCATACCCAGGATCGGAGGTTTATCCCCTGTTTCCTGTTTATGGTAGGGCTTCTGTTCCTTTCTTAAGTTTAATTCAATATCTATACTTCTAACCTCACAAGTTGAACTCTGAAATGCTATTTATTAATCATTTATTTATTTTTTTCCCTCGATAGGGGTAGATAGATTCGCTTATTAACCGTTTTAAAGTCCTACCCGGCTTTTGGATCAGATGTTTTTTCTCTCCAGACATTACTTCACCTTCAGAAAATTCTGGTTTAACTGGCGCTAGAGGCGTCTACAAATGGGGAGGTACTCTGAATATAATGAACGCCTGCCTAATCACCCATTAAACTAAACCTTGTGTCATATTTTGGCTGATGTAGGCGTTCGAATAAATATATGTATATTTTCAAAAAATATATATATTTTCAAAATATATTTGTTTGAAAATGAACGCAACGACGTCGGTTCGAATTTAAACTCGGCAAGCAGCTCTCGCTCCTCACCCCCAGCGACAACTATTACATTACGTATACAATCATAGGGTTAGGAATGCTATTATATAATTTGTAAAAGGGGTGGGCACATAATAATACAGTAAAACACTAACAATGTATGAAGAAGGAGAATAAGTTTTGAGAAAATCAAAATGTTGCTTAGGACGAAAAGTGGATTATTCTAGAAGGAAAAGAGTACATCTTAAGCAAAGCATAAACTCCGATTACTAATAGTGTTACTGAGTAAGCGCTATAAAAACAAGTAAAATTTAATTTCTTCTGTGACAATTTTTCCTTCCAGAATTTATCTTACATAGCTATAAGTCTATCACTTGTCCATGCTAAGAATATTGCTACCACATATTGTGCGGTGCTCCTGGCATATATATATAAAGATATTTGATAAAATTCTAAAGAAGAATCAGCAATAATACTGGTCCTGATCTGGCGTCTCGGCTTCATTCTCCTTTACACACCCGTTAAGTTGCTTCTCTAAGTCTTCTCTATAAATAATTTCAAGATACCGAATCGCATTATCGCCTCCCTAAGGTATGTAGACTCTACGAATTAAAGCGCAGTTCTAGACTGGCGACGAGGTGTCATTAAATTACAGTTCAGCTGGCTAGATGTAGCCGTAAGTTCTATGCTAGGGTTTTCATTTTCTCGCAATTCTAGTGGAAGTCCCTTCGAGCTTCATGCTTTTCAGACCACTTTAATCTGCAACAATTTAAATGCAATATCAATTGCTATTTACTGTCCATCTGATTACCCTTTTCTCTTCCCGATCATTATTAATGCTTCTGAGTTAATTCTTGCACAACCAGTAATACCTTGAATCTTATTGGCTTTATTGACTTGCATGGGGGTGGATAGCGATTTAAAAAAATTAACATGAATTTATATTTGCCAATTAAACAATATGAATAAGATATTAAATATGTAAAAGTCAATCTAAATAAAAATTTGTCTTTCTTTATATATATATATATATATATATGTATATATATTTTTATATTCTTATTTAATCAGAAATGAAAAAAGTAGGAAGGTAAATCCCAAAAACCTTATCCTAATTAATATTATTATTTTTTTAATATTAAAAAATGATATTGGAGAGCTCAATATACTTAAGATTACAAAGCCAATATAAATTAAAGTAATCTTTCAAAATTCAAAAATGCTGAATGAACATTTCAACATGACTCTGGGATTTCATGTTGAAATGTTCATTCAGCTCTTTTGAATTTTGAAAGATTACTTTAATTTATGTATATATATATATATATATATATATATATATATATATATTGATATCTATAAGTCTACCATTTGTCCATACTTAGAATTATACTACCACATATGGTGTTTTGCCATGAGATTCTTGATAAATTGTAAAGAAGAATCAGCAATATTATAGGTCCGATCTGGCGTCTCGGCTTCATTCTCTTTCTCATCGCCGTTAAGTTGCTTCCCTATGCCTTCTCTATAAATTATTTCCTGGTAATTGTTCAGATCAGCTCCTCGCTATATCACGTAGACTTCACAAATTAAAGCGCAGTTCTGGACTGACGACGAGGTGTCATCAATTTGCAGTTCAGCTGGCTAGATGTAACCCTAAGTTCTATGCCGATATTTTCTTTTCTCGCACTTCTCGCTTGTGGATCTCTCTTCCAGCTATATACTTTCCATCCAACTATCTGCAAAGGTTTAAATATGATGTCAATCACTCTCAACTGTCCTCTTGATTATTCTTCTTTTGTTCTCACTCCTTAGTAATATTTATATTTTCTAATTCATCCACACCCAGTAATCACTTGTGTCTTAGTGGCTTTACCGCGATTTTTATTCATTTATTCATTATTCTTTTGGTTTTGGTTTGAGGGATTAACCCGTTAGGAGTAAATTTGAACATTAGAGGTCAAATATTATATTTAAAACCGGATTTTTATGAACTTACACGTACTTAATAAGGAAACTAGAACACTTTTAATATTTTCTGTTAATATTTATCATTGTTTTGCCAGATGCAAAGTTGCAATCCAATCGCTATTTTCATGGCAAAAGTTTAAATGAATACAAGATCAGACCTTTTACGGCAACGAGACGACATTCTATTTTTACTCAGTCAAATCATCACCATTTTATCAGTATTCCATTTGAAAGACGGAAGTTCGGCCCAGCTAGCTTTTCCCAACGAAATATAAGCAGAAATACGATAATAATACTGCTTTGTGCAACAAATTCCTACATGGATGCTTTCAGTTAAGTGCCATACATAATACACGCCTTAAGTAATCATGTTCCAAAAGAGACATAACTGACTAGGCAGAAGAATTTCCCGCAATAGGTTGCCATTACTTTCTGATGTAGACTGGTTGCCGACCGAAGCTATATAACTCAATCTGTCCTGCTATTTAACCCATAGCTGGAAGGAAGCTATGTAGCAGGGTCGTCTTCACTCTTCTCTTGCCTAATACTTCAACTCTCTTATGTAACCACCTGCACATCAGTGGCGTTAACGCCTTGTATGGGGTGAAATGATTCAAAAACTGGGATTAAAACTGCATGATAGCATAAAAATATATATCTTTATAGTACAAAATCGATGAAGTAGATTTTTACTAGCGACAAACAAAATTTCCAACAACAAATTTTGATAAAAAAAAGCATACCAAAGCTCCCATAAAATTAAATGACGGTATTAAATGAAGCTTAAGATGCCGTTAAACAAACAAATCAAACCAAATTAAACATTTTCTATCCCCCTTATCTTCATAAACGTCACTTACTATCATATAATGCACTTAATTCAATAATCTACGGACTTTAGTGGCTCAACATAAAGCGCTTCTGATTGAAGTGTTTCAAATTTATTTTGAAAAAATAAAACTATATTTTAAAATATTCGCTACGTAATTTTTCCTAATTTTAAAACGTCTGACAATTTCAACATTTTTGTATTTACTTTAGTTTGCATATCATAATTCAAGTGAGTTCGTATTAATGAAGTCTGTTTCAAGTCTATACGAATGTAAGAAGGTTGTATAGTTACATTATTGAATGATTATATTTGAATTTTTTTTGTTCCTAAATCCCAATGATATCACATACAAATGAAATATATATCGTTTATATGTTATTATCAAATGCAATAAAAAATCAAGCGCTATTTATGGTAGTCTCCTAATTGATTCCGTTATTTTTTTTTTGTGATTTTCTAAGCGTAGATTACATGTGGCACAAGGCCGAATGTATGGGGCATCTAGTGAGGATAGAACCCACTACTTAGTCATAACTGTTCTAACAAGATAAGCTTGCTAACCACGTCGGTGTGTCTTAAGAAATTTTTTAAGCGTAGCTTAAATGTGGGACAATGCCGAAGGTGGGGAGCACACCGAGTGAATCGAATTCTACGCCTTCGTAATTGATATTGGGAAGGCCGAAAGTGTGGATCACCCAAGAGGATTGATTTCATAATTCAGTTGTAACTGATCTTGAAAAACAAGCTTACTAAACATTACACCACGTTAATGTACTTCGAACGATTTTTCACGATTTGTTTAAGTGTGGCACAAGGTCGGAATTGTGGAGCAACCACTGTGATTGAACTCACAACTCAGTCGTAATTGATCATGCGAAACACTCATTACATTAACGAAATGCCCAAATTTGGTTGTTTCCTGAATGTACGAATTGAAGATCATGAAGATACGTAAAATAACAGTTATTCCTCGACTTGAAGACTTTAATTTATAATGGTCGGGAAAACAAATTCTCGGTAAATTCCAAAAACCTTATCCTAATTAATATTAGCAGCTGTTCTTGGAAATTTTTTTTATTACAAATTGAAAACAACAGGAATGAGAATGGTTCTGCTCTGTGTGCGTGGCTTAGTGAGCATTAGCTATAGATATCCGAACCGATGGAACTAGGGAATGTTGCATATCAGAATATTCTCCCTTGAATTAGCGGCAGAATAACGATATCATGCAGTAGGGTCTGTGAAAAAGGTGCTGTAGGGTAGAAAATAATAAGCCATTGGCAAGGGTGCATAGACTATTTCGAGCTCGATCAAGACAAGCAAGGGAGGACTGAGCATCTCCATCTAACATTTGACAGTTTTTTTTTTGTTTTTTTTTTTTAATCATATCACCCCGAGCAAGGCGGTAACGCCACTGATGTGCAGAGGGCCACAGAGGAGTGAAAAGATTGGAAAAGAGAAAGCCGGAAACAACATCCTAAACAGGGAACAAGGGATGAGCCTCTTAACCTGTTCAATAGACGTGGGTGGAGTAAACTCCATTCATGATCTGATCTGACTTTAGAGAATGTACATGAAATCTTTCTAGAAAGAATCCAGTGTTTTTCCAGCGTCATTTGCAATGGATCGATAATGCATTAAGACGTAAGGTGTTACTTCCTACTGAACCTGTAATATATCAAAACATCCTTGGATTGAAGGATTACGGCAATATTACGATATTACTGATAAGATGTAAAAAAAACAATTTTATCAATCCAAGAATTGAACTCAAAACTCCAAATTCATTTGTTTAATTCATAATATATGGCTTTCTATCTTTTGCAAGTTAAAAAAAATATATTTTATAAGAATATTTTTGCAAAGGGAGTGTTGACAACAACGATTTAGCAATAAAAGTTGTTGGTTGGTTGTTTTTATGGCATATCAACCTCGGCGGGTCATTTATTGCCAACTAAATTTTATAATACTGTTTTCTTTCAAAATTTTATTGTTGTTTTTATATCAGTTTTGTTTCTCTTAATACTTTTTTCTTTTCGGGTATCAAGATTCATTGGGATTTGTTTTTAAGGGCAGGGTCCCCAAGTCCTACCCTTGTTATTTCACCCATAACTGGAGGGAAGGGATCGATTAATACTTTCCCCAAGGGTACCAGTACTTAAAGGAATGCAGGATATTCAACTGGAATTCGAACTCGGCTCACCTATTTCTCTTTCGGAGCTGATATCCACTGCACCACAACGCACATCCGTCACTAGAGGCTTACAGTACCTGGTATTCCGAAGCAGTCACCCATCTAAGTACTAGACCAGGCTCAACGTTGCTTAACTTCTGTGATCGAGCGAGAACCGGTGTATTCAACGTTGTAGGCCGTAAGCAAGTAATAAATGTCTTACTAATTAATACGTAGTTTTGGGAAGAAATTTCAACAAATACGCCCGGAGGTAAATAGAATAAACCACACGAGAAGTAAAATTCAGTTTTCTGATTAACCTTTTCGAGGCATTATTCATTACGGCACGTGCTCATCAAATTTTACAAGCTCAGGTATCATCCATCTATATACTGTACAAATACAACATTGCTTTGGGGATCGTAAGAGAACCGTTTTCAACGTTATATAGCATTATGTCAGTATAGAAAGAAGAGCTGATATATTTTTTTACCAATGCTTTAATCGTTTAAATTATGCATTTCTAAGTAGCAATATACAAGGGTCATTCAATAAATAAAGTGAATTTTTCGGTTTAAGAACTTTTAAAACAGATAGAAGCTTACTTTTTAAATTTTTTTTTCCTTTATATCTTTTTCAAAGGGATTTAATTTTCTTTTTTGCAGATTGAAAAAAAAAACTTGAGAGTTTTGGAGATCAACAAAGATGGCCGGCTATCTTTGTTGATGCTTCAAGATTGAACAGAGGTCAGTTATCATGTTTTTGGTTGACGAAGGGTGCAAACCAGTTAAAATTCATAGTAGAATGTCGACTGTGTATGGCGCTACATGTTTCAGCCAAAAAATATCTACAAGTGGCTAAATTGTTTAAAGAAGGAGAGAGCAGTGTTGAGGATGAAGACAGGCATGGGAGACCTACAGAAGTGAGGTCTCCTGAGGTGATCCAATGACCTCATTCAGTCTAACAGAAGGGTGACAATGCAAGGACTTTGAGCCTACCTGTTGAACAAACGCAGAGGTATAAGTCACATGGAGTCGTCTTGCATCAAGACAAAGCAACGTTGAAAAAAAAAGTAAGCTTCTATGTGTATTAGTATCCATATACCGAAAAATGCACCTTATTTATTGAATGACCTTCATATATAATATAAGAGCAGTATATACTAATAATTACTCATATAAAAATTTCTGAAAAAAACAAACAAACTAATCGGTACGGACCATACCAGAAATAGAAATGTTTAAAAAACATCCTCCAAAAACCATGATAAACGCGCTGCTTTGAAAATAATGCCAATAATAATAATAATTTCCTATTTCTTCAAAATCCAACATAAATTAGGTTACTAATCATCTCGCTTAGATTACGCACTTTGAACCAAAGTTTGGCACAAGGTCACAATTAATAAGCATTATATGTACTCATCTAACCAAAGATAATTTGTGGTTGTATGTGAGTGCGTGTGCTTAGCACACATTAGTACTACTAGACTTAATGTGTTTTATGCGGGTTTCTCTATATATCATTAATTTTTAAGTCTTCAACTTCTTCCTAAGCTACAACGCTCTTTTCTCTCTTATTCTCTTCTCTTAGATTTTTTTTTTTTTGCTGTCTAATGCCTAATGACCTGGGTGTATTTAGCTCTTTTCCAGTGCCAAGAATTTCGAAGAAGTCAGGGAAAAAAAAAGAAAACAGAATAATTAAGAAGTATTCTTCGGCGACGCATTTGCGAAGATTGCCCGTTTATTTTCAGCTTTGTCTACTTAGAATCAAGAATAAGCACTTTTGGTTCTTCTGTGGTTGGCTGCAGGAGGACTAGTCATTGCAGTTCTGCTTCCTCTTACTTTTTCTTTCTCGCTTACACATTTTTGATAATACTAAATTAAAAATGTAAAGTTTCGAAGTTTCCTTGCGTTTATCTCTGCCTTCTACCAATGTTCGCTTTATTACATCATTTTTTTTTCTATTTTTTTCTTTTCGATACAAAGTTTTTCTTTCGCTAATAACTTTGTGACTTACGGCAATATCACATTGAAACACAGGTTCCCGCACAATCATCCAATTTAAGCAACGACGAGCTTGTTCAATAACTAGATGGATAAAAGCTTCGGAATTGTAGTTGATAAGAATTTAATTAAATCAATTCTCTTCATTTTTACAAAAATTTCACAACGACGTGTGAAATCCTGGTTTTCCCAAATAGAAAAAGGACTGACTATCTACTTTACGAAAAAGTAGAAACCAGATTTCGCAAGTAGGTGATAAAATGATTTTTGACCAATGGGAACGACTTGTAAGAGTTGGAAGGATTTGGTGATCCAGTGTGAAATTCAAAAGGACTATATAATTGACCTCGGCGTCAGTCAAGAGTCAGAGATGGGAGCAGCGAAAGAGAGAGACACACATCTAAAATGTAACTTCAAACTTCAAGTGATCGGGACATTGTCCTCTTTCCCTTTCTCCTTATCTATTTCAACAATTATTACTCGAACATTTTGTAAGAACTCTACTCTTAAATTCTTAATGTTTCTAATTGAACATTGACTTCTACAACTTATGTTATTCCTCCTTTTCTTAAATTTCTATTTTAAAATGCGAAATGTATATTTTATTCTTCTTACGCTATTCCACATATTCCAACCTGCCGACAACCAACCTTCTGGTGATGAAAACCTTCTGATGATAATAATTCTGCATGAATCCTGTAAGTTGTAGGGATTTCGCTTAAGTAAGACACAAGGCCGAATTAAAGAAACATTAACCAGCTCCCTACGCTACAGAATCCTTTGTGAAGCTTGGATGTGTGACTATTGTAATGGATAATAACCCGAAAATTGACATGGAATATTAACCAAAGAACTGAGTTGTTTTGGTTTTATTTACTTACTGGGAAAGATATGAATCCACCTCTTCTTTCCTGGTTATGTGATAATTAGTAAGATTTGTATTGCTAAACCAATATTCAGTTAAGTGCTATACGTAATATACGCTTGGGCGATCATGTCTTAAAAAAGACATGACTGACTGGACAGAAGATTTTCCCTCAGTAGGTTGTTATTACTTTCTGTAGTAAACTGGTTTCCAATCAAGGCTATAAGACTCAATCTGTTTTGTTATTTGCACGTATGTGAATGCAACGAATTCAAGTTGATTTCGAAATTGATTCTTCTATTTCTCATTCTGAGCCGATATCCAATGCACAACTATCTCCCGTAAAAATAAATTTCTGACAATCTAAATATATATTTTGGCTTTTAAAAATCAAAAGCAAAGGGTTGATAAGCCGTAAAAACGAATCAATCAATCATCATTTAGTAATACTTTTTTCATTTTTTTCTCAGAGTAGAGACATTATACTTTAAAGTTGGGGTGTTACATTAACGCGCTGCGATGTCCATTATCGAAATCAGTAATTGACAAACTTTTCACTATCGATTTTCAAGTTACTCTCTCTCCTGTATATATATTAGCTCAGACTAACTTATATTTGTTGTTTGAAATAGACGCCCCAATTTTATTTATTAAATAGTAAGTATTGTAAATCTACAGATTTGCGCATTAGAGAAATCTCAATAAAGAAAAAAATTACTATCCCCCGCAGGAATCGAACCGGCGTCATCCTTTGCATGGGAAACCAGAATAATAAGTTTGATGTAATAAAAATTTCGCCATATATATATATATATATATATATATATATATATATATATATATAATTTCATTCCAAAAAAGGAGAGAATGTTAATAGTAAGCAAGCGGCTACAAAGTGTGAAAGTGAATATAGGGAGGATTGAAGAAAGGATAAAAGATGAACGATAATAGAATATTGCGAGTGTTAGGGAAACAAGTCAACAGAAATGATTTCCACAGGCGAGAAGTGTGAGGAAATAAACTGTTGGAGTAGAAGTTCTGGCTGCATTTAACTATTTCTACCTTAAAAGTGTAGGGCCTAGATGCTAATCATGTGTTACGCTTAAATTTACGTGATCGGGTAACCAAAGAAGAAGGCCTCTCAGATCAGTTGCCATAAAAATATTTGCAAAAACCACAAAGAGAAGTCTTGTCTCGTCCTGTCACGTCTGGGAGGAAGTGACTAAATATTTTATATTACAGATCCTGCAGATGAATAGCAGGAGAAACAGACCAGATATAGCAGCAGTATTTAATGTACGGACGAATTGTAGATTTGTAAAAGTGCAAAATGGACTCTGATGACAAAAATTTATTGTAGTAGACATATCAGTGAATTCGATGAATTTATTCCACTTCAATTGACTTGAAGACATGATGTCAATAAGGCGCAGCATATTGTTTTCTAGGAATCTAGCTTCCGCCATACTAATGGCCGGGATAAAAATTTTTGTGGCAGTTCAATGACAGTAGTTTTGTTTTATGAGCATTAATATTTATGAACTATTTCATGCACCCGTTAACCACAGATTGAAGGGTTTTTCCAGAGCAGCAGCCTGTCTTACTTTATCAGCCCTGACGGATTTGCTATTGATTCAGGAGTAAATGATAAATGACTCTGCATTGAAACTTACTTGGGAACTGATGACATCAGGAAGATCATTGATGAAGTTCAGAAACGGCGTATGACCCATAATAGATACTTGGAAGCACTCGTGTTCGAAAACGTCTTTCATTTTAACGATGCAGTTAGTTCCCTTCTGCTTGTCCGGCCGTCATTGACTTCGGAAAAAATTCTTCCAGCCTTACCGGAATGACGAGTCTGACTATAACAGGCGCCGTTTTGTCTCTGTTCGCAATGAATGCAAGCGAGTCGTAAATGATGCTAAGCTGTTGTTTGCTAATAGAATGAAGCAGTTTATAGCATCTTGCATGTTTGGCTATAAGGACTATTAGCGGCTTTGTAAAAGCGTACTGAGCAGCAAAGCTTCGATCCCTTCACTACTCGATAGTTTTAAGATTCTCACATCCACAGCGGACAAGGCTGAGTGCTTTGCTCACAAATTCACTTACAATCCACACTTGACTCATCTGGCGTATCAACACGCGACTTCCCTCCCAGAACTGAGGCCCAACTGAGTGATAGAGACATAACCCTCTCTCTGGTCTCTAACATTATTTCTAAATACTGCTGCTATATCTGGTCTGTTCTCTTGCTATTCATCTGCGCGATCTGTAATATAAAATATTTAGTCACTTTCTCCCCGACATGACGGGATGAGACAGGACTTCTCTTTGTGTTTTTTACAAATATTTTTACGGCAACTGTTCTGATAGGCCTTCTTCTCTGCTGACCCCACCACATAAATGTAAGCGTACCACTTGATTGGCATCTAGACATTACATTTTTAGGGTTGAAATAGTTAAATGCAGCCAGCACTTCTACTCGAACAATTTCTTTCCTCGCACTTCTCGCCTGTGAAAATCATTTCCGTTGACTTGCTTCACTAACAACTACAGTCTTCAATAATTTAAATGGTATGTCAATCGCAAGTGGATGTGACGATATTCTCGTCATAAAAAATTGTTCCCTGACCACTCTCCTACCCTAGATATTGCCTGCTGCATTTTGTTTCCTGCTTGGAAGTTATCCTCTGTAGGTCTTGTATTTAAAAATCTAGACAGCCCTCCAGCCCTTCTAACTATCGACCTATCAGCTTATTACAGCGTTTTGACAGTGTTCGAGGACATTATCAATGCCGAAAAAATTCAGCATCTCACATCTAACAAATTATTTTCTGATAAGCAGTATGGCTTCCACTTCGCTAGGTCTACTGCTGATTTGATAACGACCAACCTTGAGTATATGTATCAAACCATTGATATGAACGGCCAGACCCGTTCTGTTTCCCTTGATATCACAAAAGCATTTGATAAGGTTTGGTTAGCTGGCAAAAACTGCAGGATTATTGTATAACCGGATTTAATACAATCGTTCATGACAAATCCTAAAATGACAGTTTTTATAAATGGGCAAACTTCCAAATAATTCTACGTGAACGAGAATATCCCTCAAAACTCTATCCTTTGGCTCTTCCTGATATTTTGTCAATGGGCTTCCTGATCTAATCAGTTCCTAATTTGGAATATATGCAGATGATACCACTATATGCTCCCGTCTTAATATGAAATCTGCCAGGACTGGCAAAATATATCTCAATTCTACTCTTGGAAAGGACCTCCAATCTGTAATAGCTTGTAAATTGTAATGTTTCCTAAATGAAGCTTCTCTCTTTTAATCCCTATAGAGAACCTCACGTACCTTCCATTAATATGGGTTACACTAATCTCTCTGAAAGAAAAACGCGGCGCCTTCTCGGCCTCACTCTCTCAGCTGATCTCATGTGGAATGAATACATCAAATCAATAGCCGCATCCACTGCTAAGAACGTTGAGTCGCTTTGCGGATCCAGGAGGTTTTCTTCGTCAGAAACCATCTTGCAAATCTATAAATCTCCCATTCTTCCGTGCGTTGAGTACTGCTGCCCTATCTGGTCAGGTGCCCTGGCTTTTCATCTTGGCGTTCTTGAAAAAATTCAGAGAAGGATCTGCGATGTAGCTGGTCCCGATTTAGCTGCACGCCTTCAGCCTATTTCTCACCGACAAAATGTGAATTCACTCTGACTTTTCTACATGTATTTTCACTGCTTCTGCTTCGAAGAGCTTTATTCCCTGATGCTCCTACCGTATGATTTTACTAAATTGGCAAATTGGTCTTTTACCTTTACTGTCATAACAGACAAGTGTAACGGCTTATTCTACTCCATCAGTTTCTTTCCTTGCACTTCCTTCCTCTCTTAGCCATGCTTGCTACAATCTATAAAAGTTTAAATGTAACGGGAATTTCCATCTTCTATCTCCATGGCTCCCTCCACTCTCTTCACTCTCTCTCTCTCTCTCTCTCTCTCTCTCTCTCACACACACACACACACACTCTTTTTACACCATTATCTGTACTGTTTTCCTCTTCTCTTCTGCCTTGATTGGGGTGAAAATAACAAAAAGAAAAATTTGATGGGAACGATTTTACTGAAGCAAACAGTCAGTCAGTCAAGTGCCATACGTGATACACGTTTGGGCGATCATGACTCGAAAGAGACATGACTGACTGGGCAGAATATTATCCCGCAGTAGGTTGCCATTGCTTTCTGCGGTAGACTGGTTGCCGACCAAGGCTATAGAACCCAATCTGTCCTGCTATTTAACCCATAACTGGAAGGAAGAGACGGATTAATACCTTTCCCAAGGGTATTTGCGCGTAAGTGAATGCAATGAATTCAGCTGGAATTAGAACTCGGCTCCCCGATTTCTCGTTCCGAGCCGATATTCAATGCACCACAACGCACATCCTCTTTATAGTCATCTGCAGACAGATCTGTTTCGCTGCATTACAGCTCATCAGTACGGTTAGACTCCGACCCTCTCGTAATACCATAACCATAAGAATTTACGTAGAAGACTTTGTGTGAATACCTGTAAACGGCCCTCGTAATATCCAGGAAACACATATAGATTCTCCGTTATTGAAAGAAATTGAATAAGTGCCGTAAAAACATCCGCTTTAGTCCTCGCAAAACTAAACCCATATTGTTCGTCTGAGGGTAGATCGTGAAAATGCAAACAAAGGCTTAATTACCTCGGCATTGATTAAAGTTTCGAATCTGTCAGTTAAATGCCATACGTGATGCACACTTGATAAACCAAAGCCGTTGTTTATTTTTCGCACAAACCTACTTCTAGATGTATATATCCACCTCCTCTCTCTCCAGATATAGGTTAATATGAAGGCGGATTATGCTCTCTAGGTTTGGTTTTAATTCTGGGCATTAGTTAAATGTCATTCTCTTAAAAACTGTAAAAAAAAAAATCAAGAATTTTTTGTTGATAAGCATTTATTAGAACTTTCTGATGACGCACGGTGGTATAATGGATAGCGTCTTAGGAATGAAGAATCAGAGAGCCGAGTTCGAATTCCAGTTGAATTCATGATATTCACTTACATTGGTAAATTACTACTCCCCAACATTTATAAGAATTGGCAACATACTGCAGTAAAATCTACACACCGCATGTAGTTAAGAACCATTTGTGGAGTCAAATTGTTTCCGATGGAACTTTTACAGAGAAAGCTATCGCAACCCGCCCAGGATGAATGCGGCCAAAAGTACAAGTACATAGATTACATCATTTTCAAGCCACATCCATTTTAGCATAGAATGTTCGTTTTGCATCACTGGAGGAGTCCTGTCAAATAAATTTCTGATATTCTAAACATTTATCTGCATTTTGTTTATATTTACAAATATAAATTCGTACTGATGTTGACCAATTTATCAATTCATCGGAGCACTCGATCATGTACTTCAAAGGAATTTAAGTAATAATGGCACTGGTAAAAATTGGACAAATGGAATAATATAAAAAAATCTTCATGTATTAGCATTTGTTATATAATCTGTTTCTATACATGTTATATTGTAAGCACATCTTTTTTCCTTTATTACTTAATATGAATTCCATGATAGGCCTGTCGTAGAAACAATGAGATTATAGTGGGTTATCCGTTATAGTGAAGTGTATTTTTGTTGAAACAGTTTAGTTTGATTTGGCCTTGTTAGTTAGACAGCCCACGATAAGAGGGGTATAAAACAAGAAAGTCAAATTGTAAATACAAACAATTTATATACATATAAATCAATTAAGGTTTTTACAAATAAAAGTAATGTATTTTGGTAGTTAAAAGTTAGTTATGTTCGCAGTAGTCCTTGCTAGAATGTTTTTATGTGTACGTAGGCAGGAATGTATTTGTGTATGTATGCATGAGCGTTATAGGAAAGTAAAAATGTATTTGAAGTAATCACTCTGTCTTAAAGGGCTCCATCCGTTTATCAAGTATAAGAAAAGGCAAACGAGTAAACCGTGAGAATAAAGAGGTAAGGGAGAAAGGTAGAGATAATAATAATAACAACGTTCACTTGACGTTTGTCGGGGAACGTTTTAATTTTTCTCATCTTTTTTTTCTCTCTGGTGACAGTCGGAACTTACTCGTTTTTTATTTCGTTTGTGGGGCTCGGAAAGATCATTTGGGAATTCACTCTAGGATGTGATTCTTGTCTTTCCAATGGACGACGAACAAACTTCGCGTCGGCTCACAAAAAGAGTCCATAAAATAACTTTTGGTTCTGATAATTGAAAATTATAAGAGTTTTGTTTTTTGATGCTTCCTAGTTTTCTATTGGTCGAAAAATATTTCGTATCGAGGTGTGAAATTTAGCGAGTTTTGTTTTGGAAAAGCGTGTGTGCTAAGCAATGTTTTGTAAATTCGAGTAAATTCGTTTATTCCTAAAAAAATCAATGAGTCAATGTTTAGCATTCGAATTTTTAAATCTAGAACTTGCTTTGTTCTCAACAAGATCAGTGGTGTGTACTTGACGGTTCCCGGACAACTGAACTGAAAGAAAATAAACAAACAAGAACTCTCTTCTGATTAATAAATTAATTTAATATTTTTTCTACTTTTCATTTGTGCCATTTTTCTATTATTTCATCTGTGTCGTTATTGTCGGTTTTGTTATTATCGTGCACCATTTAACCCTCTAGGGCCATTCGTATCATATTTGATACAGTATTTCCCTATAAGGAAACATTTGGTATTTCCCTATAAGGAAACATTTGGTATTTCCCTATAAGGAAACATTTGGTATTCATTGACTGAGCAGTCAGTACTGCTTTCATTTGAAATTTATAAAATGATACGAATGGCCCTAGAGGGTTAAGGCTTATACTGGGCATAAAGTGGGTGATCGGTTTTCTATTGTCATGAAGTAATAAACTTATCCCCCACTAATTACTACTTATTAATATAATATGATACGAATGGCCCTAGAGGGTTAAGGCTTATACTGGGCATAAAGTGGGTGATCGGTTTTCTATTGTCATGAAGTAATAAACTTATCCCCCACTAATTACTACTTATTAATATAATATGATACGAATGGCCCTAGAGGGTTAATGGCTATCAAGCGTGTTTCGTTAGATCAATTACGACTAAATAGTTAGATCCGGTCGCCAGATATTTTCAAATTTGTGTCACATTTATGTTGCGCTTAGAAACTCAGAATAATAGTTAGGAATTACGCAAGCAGAGTTTAAAACTTGACATTTGTAAAAAAAAAAATATGAAGAGGAAATAACTCTTTATGAAGTCAGCGATTGATTTATTTTTATTATGAAGAGTAACCGCCTTTCTAAAATTAATGTTTACATTCTGAAAAATGCCTTGGCTTGAGAAGTACCTAAAGAATGCCGATTTTAAAGATTACCTGCCCTATTTTTGTTTCGGTTTGTTTTAAGTTAGATAATTTGAGGAGTTTTCAAGGTGGATCCACCCATCTTTTAGACGGTTGGTGCAACACATTCTTCTTGCAGATTAAGATAATCATAGAACATATCTGGGCATTGTCCTTTCTTATCATTTTACATTACTGCAAAACAGAGTTCTAACCCAAATTATTTCTTCTTTATAAGGACTTCTGTCTGTTTAGTCCTCTTAAAATATAGTTTCTCACAATTTTCTTCATTCTGTATATATCTATTTTCCCGTAACTCTTTCCATCAACCAACTTTATTCTCCTCCTACTTATTAATTTTCCGAATTTTTTGCCATCACAACTTAATATTTTTTTCCACGCTTATATAACCTCATCCTCTCATTTCATATGTTTCGATTAAACCCTTCTTTCATTATCCTTCTTCATTTAGTTCTTCGTTCGAAAGAATTGTTTTTTTTTTCAGCAAAGGGAACCACACAAGTTAAAGAAATACTTGCCTGTTAGTCAGCATCTTCCCGCCATTTTCTCCCCGCTATTTTCTTCCCGCCATTTTCTTCCCGCTATTTTCTTCCCGCCAGCAACTTTAAAGAACTTAATTGATTTTTTTTATATGTTTTCGCATCTATTTCTTTAATTGCCTTCATTGTTTATATTTTTGTTCGACACTTAATTTCGGTTTACCCATGTCTCTTCCTTTTTCCATATACTCCTCCACATTATTATTATTTTTACTTTTTGTATTTACTTTCTTTTTTTTTTTAAACAGACAAGCAGGTGGTTGTGGTTACTATGACTGAACTCTTTAGGATTGAGATTTCCAAACAATAGAATGGGGAAATCTGAGTTAATTAGAAACACTCCGTAGGGTATCAGGAATTGCTTTCTAGGTATTTCGGGGAGACAAGGAGGATGAGAGAGGAGGCAAAGAAAATATAGTGTTATTATTATTATTATTATCATTATTGCTGTTATGGTTGCTATTTATAAGTGTAGTAGTTACAGAACAAGTAATTACACATCTGAAGTAGTTTCCAATTTTCCCTGTTTTGACGTGGTTCTGCTTCCATTTGCCTAAAATACGAAAATTACATCTGTAAATATCATTATGCCTTTGGTACAAACATTCTCAATTAATCTGTACCGCTTCTCTAACACTATGTTTTTTTTCCCATTTTCTTTATTTCTTTCTCTTTCTCCCTCTTTCTCTCTCTCTGTCACACACACACACACACACACACACACACACACACACACACACACACACACACACACATATATATATCATCATTGGTTAAATTTTTTCCTCCTGTTTTTATATATATATATATATATATATAAACAGAAGAAAAATTTGAAACAATGATTTTATTTACTCATTGCACACGCCCGCCCAACCAGGGCGATAAACATATTCATATACAGCACTAAATAGGTGCTGTCAGGCACAAGGACATCCACATATTATTTTCTGCTACAGTCACACAAGTTTAACTCCATCTTTACAACTATCCATGAGCACCATATATGAAAGTGGTGTATGTCAGTCAGTTAGCTGCCATACGTGATACACGCTTGGCCGATCATGTCTCGAAACAGACATGACTGACTGGACAGAAGATTATCCCACAGTAGGTTGTCATTACTTTGTGCGGTAGACTGGTTTCCAACCAAGGCCATAGAACCCAATATGTCCTAGGTATTTAACCCATAACTGGAGGAAAGAGACTGATTTCCCAAGGGTATTCGCACGTAAATGAATGCAAGGTATTCTACTGGAATTCGAACTCGGATTCCCGATTTATCGTTCCGAGCTGATGTATGTAGGTTTTAATAAAAAGATACACAAACATCACACACACACACACACACACACAGACACACACACACACACACACACAGACGCACACACACACACACACTCATTCACACACACACACGCACACACACTCGCACACACACACACACACACGCATATATATATATAAACTATGTACATGAGCATACATAGAAAAATACGTTGCATATACTCACGAATGTATATATATATATATATCCCAAAATTTCTTGATCTAATCATCATGTCCTGACATACAAGATCAGCAGTGACAAATGGATATTTTACATCGGATGACGCACTTATCTAGTTGAAAAAAAATATTGTCCGAAAAATTGTCCGTTAACTACAAAGCAAATGAATTTATCAATTATAGACCCATAACATGATTTTTGTGGACAGCAACCGATAACTATATCCTGATGGAATCTCAAAACATTCATTAAAAACATTCCCTTTTCCCTGAGTAAATCCTCATTCATATTTATCCAAAAGTACATTCCAATATCCCCAGTAAAAATAATTACTATATCCAATAACATATCCATTTATTTCATTTTTTCCAATTTTTTTCATAATTTCAGCAAAATACATGAATAATGTTTTATTATTAACAAAGTTATGTTTAAACCATATTTTAAACAAGAAAAAGTGGAAGCGTAATTGGGATTCGAAATGGTAACAAAACTAAAGGGAATAGACTTTATTGTTGGAAAAGTTTCTCTTTTATTTTGCACATTTCCAAGAATTCTCTCCTATAATGTTATCTAATTCTTGAAGAATAATATGATGTTATCATAAATATTTAAACTCTAAGAATAAAGGAATCGTATTGAATAATTTCTTAAAATAAGTCTATACAATACCCATCATAATATGCCATTTTCTGTTGATTTATATAATAATTGTATCAATTTGAATTGAATTTTTTCTACCATGTCTCTAGACGAGTGCTACTGATACTATGTAACACAATACTAGCTGACGCAATGTTTAGTTATTGACGGCCAAAAATATGCAGGAACACATCACCAGGATATTTTGGCGAAGAGGGTGGCATGCTGCGCTGCAGTATGAATCTTGTTGTTATGCAAACAGCCATCGAGCAGGATGTCGACTGCTGGGTTTATTAGCGATATATGAAGCCATTGGGATGATTTCGCAGCACCACTAGATGGATGGCTTTCTATACTGAAATCAATAACCAGAGTGGAGTGTTCCACCGATGCAAATAACGGATGCGGTCTATCAGGTCTATTTGTCAATGACACGCTAAACAGAGATTAATAACTGTGAACCTGGACATGTGTATGAAATGGGTGAGATTCTACGACCATACCTGGTCAACATACTAATGATGACTGGATGTTTTTTTTTCCACCGATTGTTTCTCCAACACTTTTTCTTTTAGCAAAAGTCATTTTATGTCTAGACATTGATTGATTCTTGCAAAATTAAGCATGTTACAGGTCTATAGTTGGTGACTTAATTTTCATTTGTTGTATTCCTATCTTTCATAAAGAATACACTTTTTCCACTCCGAGATAAGATACTACTTAGGATAGCTAAAATGCTAGTATGCAAAGACTAGATATTTTTCGCCTTGCTGTCAGTCTGGTCCTGATGCATTCCAATATCGATGTTTATTTATATTTTTGGCAACGGTCTACGAAATGTTCTAACAGGAGATGGAAAGTGCGACACAGAGATCCAAAGGTAAATTGGCATGGCAAAGGACGCGTTCCAGAAGCTGAGTAAAGTACTTACACACAGCAAAATTTCACTAAAAACAATTCACGGCAGTGAATGCTGGACAATATCATCGAAGATGAGGATAAAATTTGAAGCAGCGGAAATGTGGTTCTACAGAAGGATGCTGCGGATATCGTGGACTGAGCATGCAAGCAACGATGAGGTGTTGGAAAGAATGGCAACAAAAAGGAAATTAATACTGAACATCAGGAAGAGACAACTGAAGTTCCTGTTACTGATAGGCCAGATAGAAGGAAAAAGTTAGAGGAAGACAGCGGATAACATATTTGCAGGGCCTGATCAGGTGGATGCCGACGGAACTGGTGTTGCGAGGTGTAACAAGAACAAACATACTAAGAGCCACCAGGGATAGGGAGACGTAGAGAATCATGATCACCTACGTCCTGAAGGCACAGGGCACATAGAAGTAGAAGAAGCTGCACATTGACCAACATATCTGCTGGGTGTTTTCCCTGTTTTTCTCTCAAAATCTCAATCTAAGCAGCTTCTTCTTTGTTTAAAATATAACTAACCTGTATTTCTTTTCCAGACATGTATTCATTATTCTACCACTGGTATCTCATCGTTATGCATTTTTAAACCTAATTCTGCTTCTATGGGCCATATTCCTTAATGGTGTGGGCGTTCAGGGCTCGCCACAGCTTCATATTTTTTATAGTTCCTAGATAATACTGTTATTTGCCAGGTTTTTCATACCTGATTCACCATCCATTTATATGTTCTGATCTGGCGGCTCGACTGCAGCCACTTCCCCACCGTCGAAATGTGGCCTCCCTTTGTCTGTTCTGTACATACTTTTATGGCTTCTACTCGGACGAACTCAAGTCACTGGTGCCTCCTCAACAGGTGTTTACTCGTGCAACCAGACTGGCAACTGGGTCCCACCCATTCACAGTCAGGTTAGCCAAATGCAGACGACAATTCTACTCCTGCAGCTTCTTCTCTCGCACTTCCCGCCTGTGGAACTCGCTCCCGTATTCTTGCTTTCCTGACGGCTACAACCTCCAGAAATTTAAATGCAAAGTCATTACTCATCTACTAACCACTGGACTCTAGCTCTCTCCCCACCCCCGTATAACCTTCCCTTTCTCTCCACCTATGTATCTGTCATCGCACCTGCTTTCTCAGCTTTCTATTGCTCCTTACTAACTAGTTTGTACTCCTCACTCTTTTCTAATTAATCTTTTTACAGTTATGTAGCCCCTTGAACATCAGTGGCATTTCCGCCTTACTCGGGGTGAAATTATTAAAAAAAAAGAAAACAAAAAAATCCTCTTACCCACTTGAGCTCTTAGAAAATTTTCTTCTTGTGGCAAGCATACGACCCCTTGTTTTGCCACCATTTCACACATGCTATCCCTTGTATCACTTAACAAGTCTACTTAACAAGTCTACAATCCCCTATTCAGTTATCCATTCACAGAAGCGCGTCAGGTAGATTGTCCTCTGATTTCTCCCGTCCTTGCACTCGGTATGCTCTGTGAGTATCAAATTTTCTAATGTGGCGTTTTTTATTATGTTTTTAAGTTATTTCGCTTTCGAATATTGATCTTTTTTTTTTAATATTACTGTTTCTACGCGCCTCAACCAGAAAAATAATAAGAAAAACTACAATTTTGTTTTAAACAATTTAACCCAAACAAGTCGGTACCGCCACTGATGTGCAGGGGCTACATAAGAGATTTAAAGTTTTAGGTAGGAGGAGAGTGAAGAAAAATACGAACCAGTTACAGAGGGTGACAGAGAAAGAGCAAGAAAAAGATTGGAACACAGGTGTGAAGACAGTTGCGAAGGTAGAGAGAAACGAAAAGAACAATATATACGGAGTGATGTAGACAGAATTGGAATTAAGTGGATAAGAGATGGGAATTGAGATTGTTCTTAAATTTCTGGAGGTTGTAGGCGTCAGGAAACCAAGTATATGAAAGGGAGTTCCACAGGCTCGAACAAAAGAAGCTGATGGATTTAAATTGTTACCTGCATTTGGTTGATCTAACTGTTAATGTGTGGGACCTTATTGCCAGTCTGGTTGCACGAGTAAATTTCTGTGGAGGGGGCACCAGTGATCTAAGTTCGTCAAAGCAGAATCCATGAAAATATCTATAGAATTCAGGACCAATCACAGTACAAATGTTTCTTTGGAGCCTGTCGAGAACACTGAGACGCAGAGCAAGGGCGCCTGACCAGAGAATAGGAGAAGCAAGTAATAGACAGCAAAAAGAAAGGACCAACGACTAACTGTAGGAAACTAGATAGTATGAACATGAGCAAGTAACCAGGCCACGATGCGAACTCCGACCTGAAGATGCAAAAGTGAAGCAATTATGAAATTTAAATATGTAGGAAGTGTTTCAACATAACATAGAAAATGTGACACAGAAATCCAAAAACGCATTGGAATAGCGAAAGATAATCTTAGAAAAACCTATAACTACTTTAGAATCGAAAAAATATCAGTCTTTCAATATGGCAGTGAATGTTGAATAATCTCCGCACAAATGTAGACGATATTCTAGAAGCTGATAATATAGTTAATCAGTTAACTGCCATACGTGATACACGCTTGGGTGATCATGTCTCGAAATAGACATGACTGACTGGGCAGATGATTATCTTGCAGTAGGTTGCTATTACTTTCTGCGGTAGAATGATTGCCAGTCAAGGCTATAGAACCTAAACTGTCTTGTTATTTAACCCATAACTGGAGGGAAAAACGGATTCAAAACTTTCTAATGCTATTTGCGCGTACATGAATGCAAAGAATTCAACTTGAATTCGAATTCAGTTGAATTCCCTTACGCGCAAATACAGGAAAAAACAGCTGAATGTTCTGGGACGTGCAATGAGGAAGAAGGGCTTGATACTAACGGTTTAGATAAATGGAAAACAGACAGGGGAAAACGGCGTGTGACATACTTAACTGACCTGTGCGAGTGGATGGTGGAACAAAGGTTGCGCAGTGTAACACGTGAAAGCGTGCTGAGAGCCACCAAAGATAGGAAGACGTGGAAAGGCATGATCGCCTACGTCCTGAAGGGACAAGTCATATAGAAAACGAAGACGAAGATAATATCGACTAAGCATCTGAATAAAATGTAAGTCTTAAGGAAAATGGAAAAAATTAAGGTTTAAACATAGAGTCAGAAAGATTTGAAATCTTCAGGCTCCCCTGCTGTTCATCTCAGTGTTCTAGACAGGCTCCAAAGGAGAATCTGTAATGTAATTAGACCCGACCTGGCAGCTCGACTCCAGCCACTTTCTCACCAGTGGGATGTGGCTTCCCTCTGTATCTTCTACAAATATTTTCATGGCTTCTGTTCTGAAGTACTTAGGTTACTGGCGACCCCTCCACAAAAATTTACTCGTGCAATCAGACTGGCAACAACGTCCCTCCTTTTTATATTTGAATCAACCAAATGCAGGCAAAAACTTTACTCCTCAGCTTCTTTTCTTGCACGTCACGCCTGTGGAACACCCTTGCATATACTTGCTCTTTTTGACGGCTACAAAAGCCAGGAATTTAAAAATAAAGTCAATTCACTTCTCTTATCCACTTAACTCCAGTCCTTTCTACATCACCTCGTACATATTGTTCTTTTCGTTTCTCTCTACCTTCGCACCTGTCTTCACACCTGTGTTCCCATCTTTCTCTTGCCCTTTCTCTGTCACACTCTGTTACTGTTTCGTCTTTCTCTTCACTCTCCTCCTGCCTAAAATTTGAACTCTCTAATGTCAACCTTTGCAAATCTGTGGCGGTGTCAACTTGCTTGGAGTGAAACGTTTAAAGAATGAGGGGAGAAAACATAGAGAATTTGATGCATTTCTTCATATTCCTCTCTAGTTTTTTGAATAGGAATAAATACTTTTCACTAGTTTCTTTTTTAGGTTTGGTTCGTATTGAAGTTTTTTTCCTTTCTTTAACATCCAATAGCTTAATTGCGTCTTTATGGTATTATCGCCTTCCTTAGGCTGAATTGATTAAAAAATAAACAAAAATAAAGAGGAACACCGACCAACGTACCTAACAATTCGAGCAAAAGGCTTAGCTCCCTGGTGCCTCCTATATATGAATTTAACCGAGCCACAAAATTAGTAACTGTGTCCCACTCATTTACTGTAAAACTAATAAAAGGTAAACGCAAATTCTACTCCACCAGCTTCTTTTCTCGCACTTCCCACCTGTGGAATTCTCTTCCATTTACTTGCTTTCTCGACAGACACAATTTCCAAGAATTTAAATGTAAAGTCAATAGTTATCTCCTATCTCAATAATTTGCACCCTCTCTCTCTCTCTCTCTCTCTCTCTCTCTCATTCTTCGTCCACTCCATTCTCATCATTATTCTCATCATTCTCTTAACCACTTCCTGAAACCTCCTCAAACTGTCCCCTTTTCTCATAACTTTCCCTCTATGTAACCCCTGCTCGACAGTAGCAGTAAAATGCCTTGCTTGTGGCGACACGATTATTAAAAAAAAGAATATAGAAAAAGCAAATGATATCTAGCCCATTTTTAAAATCTCAAAGATTTTTATATATACTTCGAATTTATGAAATAACGTGTAGTACTAGATTGGCATAAGTCCATTATTTTAATCATTTCAGCCTTAGCAAGGCGTTACCGCCACTAATATGCAGGGGGCTACATAAGAGAATTAAAGTTTTAGGCAGAGGAAGCGTGAAGACAAAGACGAACCAGCTGCAGGGAGTGAAAGAGAAATGGCAAGAGAAGGATGTGAACACAGGAGTGAAGACAGTTACGAAGGAAGAGAGAAAGGAAAAGTACAAGATACATGGAGTAATGTAGAAAGGGCTGGAGTTAAGTGGATAAGAGACGAGAATTGACTTTGCGTTTAAATTCCTGGAGGTTGTATTTATAGAAGACACAGAGGGAAGCCATGTCCCGCCGATGAGAAAGTGGCTGGAGTCTAGCTGCCAGTTTAGGACCAATCACATTACAGATTCTATTCTGGAACCTGTCGAGAACACCGAGATGAACAGCAAGGGCGCCTGACCATATATGACAACAGTATTTTATGCACGGTATAGTTTACATGAAACCCTATTTTGTATGCTCTGAGTTTCTTTAGTTGTACTTTTCACTTGTAGAACTAAATTCTGAACTCTTGCTTTCCAGAAAAAATTGACGATCAAAACTTTAAATGAAATGCCAATCGCAATCTTCTTTCATAATTCTTGTTCTTTCATTGCTTTCTTTATAATGTTATCTATTTTGCAATGTTCTTTCACATTTAGTAAGCTCTTGAGTTTTTGTTGCTTTATTGCCTTGCTTTGAGTGAAATAATAAAAAACAGAAAAATGAAAAGTAAACGTGAAAAAGAACAAAAAACAATTTCTTGAAGATGAGATTGAAATTTTAAAAAAATTAATGTAAGTGAAGAAAAAGAAGGAAACAACAGTGTCTCTGTGAAGGTAGAAATCTGCAATAAAAGTGCCTAGCAGATAAAACGATTTGCTCATCTACTTACCAGTACTTAAGAGAGGGCAAGACGATATATCCAGAAACAGGAACAGCAAAATGAGAACATAATCCCATACATTAAATAAATAGTTCAGTTTGAAAATTATGATGTTATTCGAATCGACAGACACTTGAAGACAGTCGGCGTATAAAATATTAAATAGTATATGATTACTAGATTCTTAGAAAAACAAACGAACTATTGTGTAAATACGTATATAAAAAGTTAATTTAACTAGTGAAAGCTTATATATAATTTGAATTTAGATACACTTTGAACAAGCTTTTGTAAGTGCGTGAATTTAATATTTTACATGTTGACATGTAGGTGGGGATATATATGTTGTAGATTCACTTGCATGATTTATTTCAGGTAAAATAAACACACACAAACACACAAACATATGTATATATGCATGTGTGTGTGTGTGTGTGTGTGTGTGTGTGTGTGTGTGTGTGTGTGTGTGTGTGTGTGTTTGCGTGGGTAGCACTGTGCAAAGAAGCGCATGAATTCTCAAATAAGAATACTAAGATTAAAATCTGTGGAACATAAAGTGAACAATTATAAACTCATATATATATATATATTCACAATAAGCCTTTCATTTTACCAGAGCAGCAGGGCCAGGCGACATTGAAGTTTCGTGAGGACACATTTATAATGTACTCTGTCGTCAGTACATCAAAACGGTTTCCTCACTAAACTTCGAAGTCGACATGAGGCTGGTCTGTTAAATTGACAGATTCTTTAGGCTGGGCAATGCTCTATCCCCACCATGGTATCGTCCACCTTACGCTAAAAAAAAATTGCTTGCTTGTCAAAACATATTTTATCAGTAAAACCAATACAAAAAGAAAGCCACCTTGGCTCTAGACATTATCACAAATCAACACACACATTCTCTCTCTTTATATATATATATATATATATATATATATATATATATATATATATGAGAGAAACACGAATGGATATTTGATAGCGGCTTGAGTTTGAATTCCAGTCGAGTTCATTGCATTCATTTACGTGCTAATATACTTGGGAAAGGTATTAATCCATATCTTATCTAAACAGCTATGGGTAAATAGAAGAATAGCCAAGGTCCTTAGGCGGCGATCGTTTAGTAGAAGAACAGCGTTGAATACAAAAATTACTTCTTCTCTATATTCTGCTCTTTCGAATTCGGTTTGTTCTGCACAGGCCTTTACAAATATTATATGTGAAAACAGTCTGGCTTTTGGTTCTAATAAATGAGCATCTTGAGCATCTTACGTTAATATATATATATATATATAAACTGACAAACCCCACCTTTCAAGCTCTCATGTATATTTCAAACGTTCATAACTGTATGCACTCATATACACAGAGGAGTACACTCACGTGCCTACATATATATATATATATATATATATATATATATATAAATTCCAAAACGTCATTTTACGGCATGTCTTCTCAGCCCCATTCTCAGCCCCATTTAAACAAAGAATGAGGAAAAAGTCTAAGCCCAGAGGTTTGCTCTAGTGAAAGAAGGAGTTGGGAGATATTGCTTTTTATAGGGTTAAGCTAGCGGGATTTTAGTAGTAATTTCTTCCTTAGTAGTTGAGATATTATTGGTAAGTAGAGGGAGGTAACTGCTTAGCTAAATTATATTTTTTAAGAAGACCTTATTGTGACTAATTTGAAGAATAAGATAATGATTGCAATTGTTACTTATTTCTTAACTGGTGTTTTCTACGTAATACGGCTTACGGCCATATCAAGTTGAATACACCGTTTCTCGCTCGATCACCGAAGTTAAGTAACATTGAGCCTGGTCAGTACTTAGATGGGTGACCGCTTGGGAATACCAGGTGCTGTAAGCCTCTAGTGATGTCTGCATTGTGGTGCAGTGTATATCGGCTCGGAAAGAGAAATCGGTGAGCCGAGTTCGAATTCCAGTTGAATACGCTGCAATTCGCTTAAGCACTGGTAGCCTTGGGAAAGGTATTAATCCATCTCTTCCCTCAAGCTATGGGTTAAATAACGGGGTAGGACTTGGGGACCCTGCCCTTAAAAACAAATCCAAAATAATCTTGATACTCGAAAAGAAAAAAATATTACTAGACACAAAGCTTATATAAAAGCAACAATAAAATTGTTGAAAGAAAAAGGTATGACCAGCAATAAATAAATAAAAATTAAGTTGGCAATAAATGACCCGCTGAGGTTGATATGCCATAAAAACAAAACAACCAATTTTCAAAAATATTTCTATGATGACATATACTAATGATCACCCACTCTTTATTTAGGAGTATATTCTGGTATTTAAGTTTCAAATTTTAATTTTCTGTATTGGTTTTTATAGTGTTTCGTTAGCGAAATCAAGCTAGTAGAATTGTCGCAATATATATGTATATATATTGCGACAAACACAGGTAAAAATTCGTACATACAAATATAGATGTGTGTGTGCGTGCCTGAGTCTGTCCTTCTTAAAATAATAGACTTAGAGAGCGACAGAAATTGTAGGAGAGAGAAAGCAAACGAGAGGCAGTAAGAAAAGACGAGCGAAAGCAAGAAAGAGAAAAACAGGCTTAGAGAACTTTAAACGTCCTGTTATTGCTTCTTGTCTCAGTTTGGCCGCTTGTTCTTTGATCCAGTTTTTACAGAGTGTAAGGTAATAGCGTGTTCATTCCGCCTGACATTCCTGCCTCGTTTGGCTTAAGTTGCAAGCGGTGGCCTCAGAGCTTTGTGATATGACCCCCTACTGATTGGGGTCGTTGGCATGTCCCATTGGGGGTAGGGGTCACGAACCCTTGCTTGATGATCAGAGAAACCGTCAGAACAATTTCTTACTACCTATGATATCTCTGTGTTCTCCCGCTTCCAGATGTCTCTTTCTCACTCGGTTTTCTCTTACTCTTTCTCTTTCTTTGTGTGCGCGTGTATGTGTCATCTGTTATTAAATTATATTATTTCTCAGTGATTTTATTATAATTTTAATGCTTTAGGTTATATATTTTTTTAATATATTGCATACAGTTGGTGAATGCTCTCGTAATACATACATACATTCTGATCATCTTTAGCGTTACAATGAGTTTTGTTGGAATTTCACTCAACTGTGGCGCACATATTATAAATCAAAGACATTGCAGTCTAGAGAGCTTGGTAGCCAGATATAATGGTTGATATGGTTGTATAAATTATCTCACAGCCATGATTGTGTGCACCTGCTTTTCTGGCAAGGTGCAGAGTCCTATTGCCAGACATCGGGGCTTCCAACAGCCGCCCTCTTGACCCTCCTTATTGCACTTTATGTAGATCAATTTGTTGAGTATGTGTGAAGACGAATGAAGGCATAACGTCACCGTTAATAGTAATCATTCTAAACGCCATGAGGTTGACTGGATATTTTGTTTCAACAATCTCGATACATCTTTTGGAGTCACGACATCCTCTGCACTGTCACAAGCACCGTGAAATGCTCATATTGGGTCTTCCGTTGAAATGCCAAGCAGTACGTCAAGTCGTTTCCAAATTACTGGCTTAGTGAATTTCATCATGCTGCTTTTTTTCCTCTCAGATGGTACCCATCTGACCCTACTAAACTGTGCAATCGACAAATTCAAAAACAACAACGCGAATACGTGAAATTAAAAAATATATATAAAATGGTAACAATGTACCGATCGCACTATATATATATATATATATATATATATATATATATATATATATATATATATATGTAATCATCCGCATACAGGCCGGTTTCGCTGTATCACAGCACAGCTCGTCAGTGGGTCCTGACATCCGCTTGTTTCCAGCTGATATTGAAACTAATCCGATTTGACATCAGTTAGAGTGTCTACCAAACATATCGGTGCACAACAGAGGAAGGTAGATATTAGCGTTTCATATGATGTAAACAAAAGCCACTAGCCAATATTCATATTTTCTATCCATATGTTTATCATTATTACCTTGAGACTATTTCTTTATCTTTCTTTCTTGTTTTCTTTTATCCGTGACTTTTCATTCTTTCATGATTATCTTAAGTGAACATTTCTTTCTTATCTTTCTTTCATCCATTCTTTCTCATGCTGAAGAACGATGCGTAAATAGCGGTGAGTAGCTACTGTTATAAAAATCATATATATATATAAATGGTTAAATAAAATAAAGACAAGAGGAAAACTGTATTTTAAATCGCCTACGCGTTTCGTCCTGTGATGGACTTTATCAAGACAAAAAGACGAAATGAGCTTTATTATAAATTAGGTATCTATAAACTAACAGTGTTGGCAACCACAAAAACGCTCACAAATCATTTCAAAAGATTTACAGAATATTTTAGTTTTTAGAATTCCTTCATGTGTAGTGCAAAGTCACAAAGTGTTCATGGATACGTAATTTAGAATAAAGCTCATTTCCTCTTTTTGCCTTGGTAAAGTCCATCACATCGTAGGCGATTTAAAATACAGTTTTTATCTTGTCTTTATTTTATTTAACCATGGCAGGATGGTTAAACAAGATAAAGACAAGATATATATATATATATATATATATATATATATATATATATATATATATATGATGTTAGACACCAACCTTTGGTCAATTATGAATCAGAATCTGACAGATTGATTAAATGAAATAACAGAAGTTTTGTCAAACACTGAGAGAAAGAGACACATTGACAGTATTTTTCTTTTTTTACAATTTGTGTGGTTCGATTCTCATTGGTCACACACGTTCATTAAAACTCTACATAATTTTGTCAGTATCTCAAACTTCAATCTCTGCCAAAGTTTTAACAAAAGTGTAACATTATAAATTGAAAAACGTTTTGTATTTATACTTTATCTTATCATATATATAGTATTAAACCTCCGTCAGTCAGGATTGACCATGGGTAGCATCCTAGTTGTCTGATTGGCTGGAGCATCGGCTTCTGTGACTGTGGAAACCGATGCGGGAGTAATAGTCTTTTTTGCAGAGGCTATATTTATGCCTTCTTTTTGGTCTCTCGGAGCTGTCATTTAGCTTTCTGCGAACCCGTCTCTCCATGGCGCCTTGTGTCAGTTGCTTCTCTATTGATTTGAGTAATTGGGCCAGAGTTCCTCTTCATTTGGTCCAGTTGAATGCTACGCTCTCCCATGATTCCGTGTTGATGTCCACAGCTTTCATATCTCGTTTTATGATGTCACGATACCGCAGTTGTTGTCGCCCAGTAGGTCCTTTTCCAGAGGCCTGCTTTCCGTACAGGACGTTTTTTGGAATGCGACCGTCTGGCATGCGGTATACATGGTCTAGTCAGCGGAATCTGCGCTGTTTAAGGAGGCTGAACATGGTAGGAAGATCGACTCGATATAAGATCTCAGTGTTGGGCATATATTCACTACTAGACATAATTATTAGGCCACCCCAGTGTATAAAAGAATGACGAATTTCATACTATTTTTTTAGTATTTATTGCCTAATGAATAATTGTAGATAAAAATAGAATGGTTCTTTTGCTAATACTGCATAACAAAATGTGCATCAAATGAATTTATAAATATTTAGTAAATATTTAGTAATTACCTATATTGCAGTTTCATCAATGAAAGAATATAGAAAATTTAGGACGATTCGAACTCCTTGTAAAATTTTGCAAAGTAATAATACAGTGTTAAGTTGTAATGTTGCTTATTGTTTATATTGCTGTTTTTCAGTGTTTTACAGTTAGAAATGCATTTTGGCAAGCAGGGTTTTGTCATAAACTACTCGGTATCGATATAGTGATAAAGCGTTAACAGAATGAAGAAAGTTTGTCACTTAACTGAGAAAAAAAGCTAATGTCCAGGGGAGAGAAGACATCACAATAATGGCTTTACGAATCTTTAAAGTCGGCATAACTTTGTTAAGTAACTTCTCTACATGAATTATATATATATATATATATATATATATATATATATATATATATAAATAAGTGAATTAATAAATATGCATATGGGAATACACATGTATAAAATATTATTAGGTATTAATTAAACAGTGCTTAATGTAGGATAGATATAGTTATCAATTATATATATATATATATATATATATATATATTAATAAATGCTACATCGGTAGCATGACTTTGAGTTTCATACATGACACAACCATCAGGTGCTTATTATGATGTAATATAATAATTAGTAATATGCACTTGATGACTGCGTAACGCATGAAACTCTAAGTAAAGTATATTCAATACTATATATATATATATATATATATATATATATATATTATTATTATTATTATTATTATTATTGTGAAACTGACCAAGAAAACAGTATCACTAATAATGACTAAAATCATTAAGTCCTACAGTTGACAAAACGGTAAATTTAGTCGTCAATCCCAACAGGTAATACCAAATGGGAAGAGCGGAATCAAAAAAAGAAACAAACAAAGCAAAAGTTGTGTTCGAAAGAAAAAAAAATCCAAGACGAAAACCTTAACAGTAAAGAGCTCAGTACGAAAGTACGAAAGTAGAGCAATGATACGAACTAAATCTAAAAGTGAGCCAAAGCCGACCGCGGTTTCACTCGCCGGATCGTCAGGACAAGGCTAACAAATAGACAGAAACAGCAAATTAAATAGACTGATTGGGAGATACCAAACCAAAAACAAGGGGAAAACAAACTTTATTGATGACAACAGTAATAAAAAAAAAAAAAGGAAATTAAAGTAAGTAATCTAACAGTTAAAATTAAAGTAAGTGCGCGTGTGTGTGTGTGTTCCACATACAAGTTTAATTCGCTGTATCACAGCGCATCAGTGTCACTAGACATCTACTTGCTTCTGGCTGGGATAGAAACTCGACCGATTTGGTGTCAGTTAGAGACTCTACTCCCTAAGCAATAGGCGCATAAACTGAGAGAGGAGAAATTTTAGCGTGTTATATATAAGTGGTGTATACACACGCCAGTCACCGAAAGAATTTTATTAATTAATGAAGAGTAACGCTTAAATCGCAGAAGTGGTAACTGCTTTTAAATTTATCCACTCCAGAGAGCTCAATCGTAATAAGAGAATATTATATCTGTCATCCACATACAAGCCTGTTCTGCTGTATCACAGCTCACCAGTGTGGCTAGATATCTACTTGCCTCTGGACGGAATCGATATATATATATATTTTGTATTATAATTGTTCTTTATTCTTTAATTATATTACAATAATATTTAGCTCTACTTTACTATTGAGCTCTAAAATTGAAAATAAACTTCAAGGAAGAGTAAATTTCTTATTCTCCTTTCTTCACATTATTGTCTCTTTCCTTCTCTCTGTCTCTCTCACTTTCTCTCTCTGTCCGTCTGTCTCTCGCTCTCTCTCTCTATATATATATATCTATATGTATATATACATATCTATACATATATATATATCTATATCTATCTATCTATCTATCTATCTATCTCTCTCTCTCTCTCTATATATATATATATATATATATATACTACGTTTTAATTACAGTTGAGTTCGTTAAATTCATTCTTATACCCTTGTGAAAGATATAAATCCATTTAAATAATGAAACTTTTTCTGAAAAAATAACAATTATACCAAATAAAATTTAAATGCAATATTTACTTGCAAATATGGTAATTATTCTTTCAATCCATAATACGTTTCGGAGTAAATCAACCAGAAGTGGTTGAGAACCCGTTAAAAACAAATAATCTATATCTGTCCGTAATTACAGAGCTGCATTTGTGTATACTGATCTCTGATATCTGATTAATTAAGTAAACATATCAAGTTCCCTGTCGCACACAGAAAAAATATGTATCCACCGCAAACGTCACTGTGTATTCATATTGAGGTATGTGAGTTTAGTGGATTCAGTTTTGTTCACCCCAAGCAAGGCTGTAAAACCAGTAAGCTATAAGGGGTTACTGTTTGTGAAAGCGTTAGAAACAGAAACATTGATATAAAGAACAAGAACAAAAGAAGAGAGTAGAGAGGGACTGACACTGCATTTAAATGTTTGAAGATTACAGTTGGCCAGAAAGTAAGAAATCGGGAGAGTGTTCCACAAGGTAGAAGTGTCGGGATAGAAACTGTCAGCAGAAAAAATACGGTTATATATAGCCAAATATATTTTTTAACAATATGTAGTTGAGATATCGTTGGCATTCTAGTACTGTGCTAAAGTTCATCTGCGCACCACTACGAAGTGTTCATCCAAACAATAGCCATCGAATATATATCTATATATATAAAAGGCAATCTGTAAGTCTGTGTGTGACTGTTCCCTATGCACGCTTACATTTTTTAAGCTACGCTTTCTAGGGGCACATATCTACTGGGAAGCCAGGTCGCCACATACTTTTTGAGTTTTAAGTTCAGTCATTTTCCCTTTTGCGCTTTTTGGTCAATGGGGCCGATTGCTTACATTTGCTCTGTAAAACATCTAAGATGGTTGTTGAATTACGTCACAGAAATCATATCACACGTGTCAAACGCGACTAACATATTTTTTAATAAAAAAAATTGAGTTTTTATATTTAATTTTTATTCCGACGTAAACATAAATCAAATCACACGTGTCAAACGCCACTGAAATATTTTTCTTATAAAAAAAAAATAGCCTTTATATTTAATTTTTATTCCGACGTTTTAAAAATTCTTTTCGTCAACTAAAAAAAAATGTTAATATTTTTCCCCTTAATTTTGAAGCAAAAGATATTAAAAAAAATAAAATAGTGTCTTTTCAAACAAAAAAAAATATGTAAAATAAAAAGTGACATCTTCTCCTACTACTAAAATGTTCTGAGTTGCACGGGCAACGCCGGGCTATGATGCTAGTATATATATTTTTTCCGTTTGTAAACGAGTTATTACATGGCCTAGGTTCTACCATGAATGGTGTCTGCAGGCAAAGTTTTATTGCTAGAAACCTAGCCCGTTTACAAATAAAAAAATATTCAAAATTCTACAATATTGACCACTTTTTAATACAAATGTGCACTGGTCTAACCTTTCTTCTTCTCTTATGTGTCATGTCCTTTCAGGACGTAGGCGATCATGGCCTTCCACATCTTTCTGTCCCTGGTGGCTCTAAGCATGCTTTCTCCTGTTGCACCAAGCAACCCTCGTTCCGTCATCCAACTGATCAGGTCCTTCAAATACGTTATCTGCTGCTTATCTCTGTTTTTTCCCTCTATGTGGCCTATTAGTAACAAGTTCTCCAAGCCCTCCGCCCTCATTGCATATCCCAGGAACTTTAGCTGTCTTTTCCTGATGCTTAGTATTAATTTCCTTTTCGTCTCCTTCCTTTCTAAAACCTCTTCATTGCTCACATGCTCGGTACATGATATCCGCCGCATCCTTCTGTAGAAACACATTTCAGCTGCTTCAGGTTTTTCCTTCATCTTCGAAGATATTGTCCAACATTCACTGCTATATTGAAAAACTGATATCACATAGCAATCTAGTACTCTCCTCTTTGTTTCTAGTGAAATTGTCCTGTTTCTTAATACTTTACTCAACTTCTAGAATGCTTCTTTCGCCATGCCAATTCGCCTTCGGATCTCAGTGTCGCACTTTCCGTCTTCTGTTAGAACACTTCCTAGGTATTTAAATTTCTGTACCTGCTTGGTTTTAGAGTGCCTCTTCTGTAACTGGCATTTGGGGCTGATCTTTTTGCTGATGACCATAAATTCGGTTTTCTTTCAGTTTATTTGTAGTCCTTTCTTGTCACTCTCTTCAGCTACCTTCTGTAGAAGGTCTTGTATTTTTCTTTCTGTGTCTGCTATTAGCACTGTATCATCTGCATACCTTATATTGTTTAAATTGTGGCCTCCGATGACGAATACTGGCATAACTTCTAGGGTTCTCAGAATAGTCCCGCTGTATAAGTTGAATAGATCTGGTGAAAAGACGCATCCTTGTCTTACGCCCCATTCAATCTTAGTATAATTGCTGAATTCGCTACCTGTTCGTATGCAAGCAGTTTGCTGTCAGTAAAGATTCTTGATTACACTTAGGTCTTTCCCAAATATGTCGAGGCTGCCAAGCATCTCTATCATTTTTTGTGGCGTATTTTGTCAAACGCCTTTGCATAATCAATAAAACAAGTCTTTTTTCATTTGTATTGCCCTTTCAGAGAGCATCCTAATCATAAATATGGCGTTCCTTTTTCCAGTGTCTTTGACGAAACTTATCTCTGGCCTGATTCTGCTTCTCGCTCTACTCATCAGGATTCGGACAATCAGTTTTGTGAAATGGCTCATTAAACTGATGATTCTGTGGAATTTACACTCGTTTGCGCCTGGCTTCTTAGGCAGCACTATGAAGATAGGCTTGCTGAGGTCATCTGGTATTAAACCACTATTATAAATTTCATTCATAATTTCTGTAATTTTCTCTGTACCAAATTCCTCCAGGACTATCAGCAGCTCTATGACTATGCCAGCTGGTTCAGCTGCTTTGTTTCTATTCAGCTTGTCTATTGCCGATTCCACTTCACACTTTAGTATTTCTAGTCCGTTCACATCTTTGCGTATTATCGGTTGCTCTCTCTTGTCGTGGAAAAGTTCTTTTATATATTCTTCTCCTCGTTGCAGTATTTCCTCTTTCTCCAATATGATTGTTCCATACTTGGATTTTATACATCTTGTTGAAGAGCAGGTTTTTTTCCTTTCAATTCTTTTATTTCTTTATGCATGTCTGCTTTATTATTCCTGCTCAGTCTTTCTTCTTCTGCACATTTGTCATTGAGCCATTCCTCTTTAGCCTACCTGCATTTTCTTATTTCCTTGTGTAGTTCCTTGTACTCTATTCCATGTCTTGATATCATTTCCTGCCTCCTTTTCATCATGTCGAGAATCTCTTCAATAATCCCCTTGTTTTTTCTTCAGCGCCTGATTTTCTTTGGGGCAATGTTGTTTGCTGATGGATAGGTTTTGCTTTGAACAATGTCAAGCAGGAGATGAACAGACTGAACATCAATATTCTGGGAATATGTGAAATTAGATGGCCAAACAAGCAGCGATAAACATAGGATAATATACCCAGGAGGAGAAAATGACGAAAAAGGAGTCGGCTTAATACGGGACAAATAAAATGAAGAAATGCGTTCTAGGATATTGCCAGTTCTCTGAAAGAGTTCCTCTGGCCAAACTGAAAGAGAGACCGTTCAACATTGCAATTGTAGTTGTCTATGCACAAACAACTCAAAGTACTTAGGATGAAATAGAATCTTTTTACTCCACTATAGACAATGCCAAGGCTCAATGTAAAAGCCAAGAAATTAGAATCATCATGAGAGATTTGAATGCCAAAATAGGCAAGGAGAGGGAAGGTATGACAACTGTCCACTTTGGATTAGGAATCCGCAACAAACGAGGAGAAAAAAAAAATATATATAGGGTGTTCCATTAAGACAGATCGAAGTAAGCAGTAAATAAAACAGCGTTTATTTTTTGTAAAATGTTATTGATTTGACTAATGAATAATGTTATTTAAATCATGGCAACTATGTGTGAAAATTAATATTGCCTAAATGTCCGCCAAGGCTTTGGTGGCACACCTTTATTAGATGGTCAACATTTTTGATGACGTCTATACATAGTTGTTCTCGATCTTACTTAATATCGTATCTTGCAGCTGTTGATTTGTTGCTGGCTCGTTGGCATAGACCTTACTGTTGAGATGACCCCAAAAGAATAAAACATACGGAGCCAATTCGCACGATCGTAGTGGCCAATTGACACCAATGCTTCGAGAGATGATGCGACCTGGGCACTTCTCTAGTAAAACCATTGTTGCATTGGTTGTGTGGCATGTGTCACCATACAGTTGGAGCCACAAATATTCGGCAGCTATAATTGGCATGACTCAAATAACATCAGCTACACACAGACACACAGACACACAGACACACACACACACACATATGTGTGTGTGTGTGTGTGTGTGTGTGTGTGTGTGTGTGTGTGTGTGTGGAAAAAGAGGATGAACTGTGTTAATTATTGGTCTTAGACATTTTCTTGTTCAACTATCAGTCGCAAATGGTTAGCCATCGCTCTCCCCATATCCCCTTAATGGTTGTCTTTTTACCAACCTTTACTTAGCAATGGTTGTCTTTTTACCAACCCTTTTCTTCCCTAGTCTACCAAAGCTTTACATCAGAATTGTTACTTGCGTTTTGTCGATGTCCCTCTAGACTTTATTATACCCAGTGAGTGTCAAATTTCCAAACCCTTCTTTCGTAGTTATATGTCCCAGAATTGTCCACTGTCTCATTCTTCTTTTTAATCTGCTCTCTTTCTATGTTCATTTTATTTAAATAAATAGATTATTTAGCCTGTCTTGGAAAAACAGGCAACAAAGTTATTTGATGGTCCAGGTAAAACAGTCACCAAGTTTATTTCACCTGAAATATAGTGTTTAAGTACTAATAATATATTACTATAGACAAGACGTGAACAACATGGATTCTATGGTCTGAGACTATTGTTTTCAATGTATGCGTAGTGGCAAGAGAACCATGTCCAACGGCAAGTTTTAGATTTACAGAGACTGTTATGACTGAATTAATTAAATTATTCAGAATTTATAGAAGATGATGATGATAATGAATAAATAATTTTCTGTTTTAAGAATTGATGGTGAAAAATATTTTAAATTGTCTTAACAATTAATGATGAAAATAAATAAGCTTCTGTATTAAATATATGTTTTGTTATTTTTAACATTACTTGCCTTCATAATAAAAATTTTTACCTGCAAAATAGCCTGGGGACAATATATAGCAAAACTGGTGAAATAAGCTTAAAAGCATTTTTGTTTATATTACCGGAACCAGTAAAATAGACTTCGATAAAGTATCCTCATTGCATATATGCACGGTCCATGTATTTTTAGGAAATAATGAAACTAAAAATATTTTTCAGGATTTCATTTAGTAGGGCAGCAATTATTAATTTTTGAATGTTTTTTAACGATTAATGAAATTTCGTTTTTTGAAAAGGTTTGTTTATGTATTTGCTATCTTCTGTCTCCTTCAATCCCATCCATCTTTTATCATTTCTTTGACACTCCTGTATCCAGTCTTTTCTCACACTGTAATCCTCTGTGCACTAGTGGCAGACTCAACTTGACTAAGTTGAAATGATTAAAAAAACCTCTCTTGTAACTCGAAAACCAAGTATTATTGTGTCATCATCACTGATCGGACATTTATTTTCTACTGTTAAAAGAAAATATATGACGTCTATTGACGCCACTTTGAACGAATGCTGAGACTCAAGTTTACACTAGACCTCAGGTGAAACTATTATATTCAATTTCTTAGCAAAAAGGTAGAACATAGAATAGAGTCTCGGTTTACGCCTGCATTGATCTAATGAGTTCCAGAAGACTGTTCATTCGAGTCTACAACTATAGATTAAAATGAGGGACGTCCAGGGTGTGACGATAAACTACATTTGGCAGCAAGGCCTGTCATCGGGATGTTATAAAGAGCGATTAACAACCTTTTAATTGATGCTGTTCCCAGGTTCACCCTGACCTACGATGATAGCACCTGCTAAGGTCTAAGCTAAAGGAAATAGTTAACTCCAAAAATAGAGTCAAAACATTATCAAGTATAAAATTAGGTTTTTATAGTAAAAATACCAGCAATCATTTTTTGAAGAGAAAGAATACCAGCAATATTTTCGAAGAAAAATAAAAAAAACTACTACCAGAAATACCTTTCACTCTAGGCAAAAAAAAAACTCTTTAAAAATACTTCAATAAAACATGGACATTAAAACCTATTTCTTACAAAGAATATATATTCTAAATAAATTATTGGTTGTACAAAGGCATATTATGGCAAGTAATAAGTTAAATTAATATCTACAGGCATTTTGTAAGGATGGAAAGTAAAAAAATAAAAAGAAACCCAGAAAAACCGACCGACCGGTTTCTATCCCAAGCTTCATCAGAGCCGTCTAGGAAAAATTATTTCATCCTTTTTTAAAATATTTAAAAATGTGAGAGAGAGAAAAAAAAAAAGGGTGTACAAGCACTAGATACTGATAATGTGAACTCCAAGGAGGCAATCTCTTGGACAGAAAACGCCATTAAAAGACCAAGAAAATGCGAGAAGTACTTTTATTGGCACATAGGGAGCTCACAGCAGAATTCGCTCAGAGATATGAAAAGAACAATGTGGTTTCGGTAGAGATACCGGAATGAGGAATGCGATATTCATGCTCAGAATTATATCTGAACGAGCACTACAAATGCAAAAAAAAAACAAATTACGACAAAAAGACTTGATGGAGATGCTCGACGACATTTTCGGAAAAGACGTTAGAAAAATGAGGAATCCATATTGGGAGCAAACCGCTTTTGTAGGGACAGAAAGTGAACTCAGCAGGTATGCAAAAATAGAAATAGGCGTAAAACAAGGATATGTTTTCTCGCCGTATTTTTTCAGCCTGTGGTACAGTGGATATCGGCTCGGAACGAGAAACCGGGGAGCTGAGTTCGAATTCTAGTAGAATCCATTGTATTCACTTACGCGCAAATACCCTTGGGAAAGGTATTAATCCGTCTCTTCCTTCCAGTTATGGGTTAAATAGCAGGACAGATTGGGTTCTATAGCCTTGGTCGGCAACCAGTCTACCGCAGAAAGCAATGGCAACCTACTGCGGGATAATCTTCTGCCCAGTCAGTCATGTCTCTTTCGAGACATGATCGCCTAAGCGTGTTTCACGTATGACACTTAACTGACTGACAGCGAAGCAATTAGGAAAGAAATAAAAGCCTTGCCAGGATTCAGCATTGGTTGTCACAATCACAACAATATCAAATACGCGGATAGCAGACACGAAAAGGAAAATGCAGGACCTTTCTCAGAAGGTAGGAAAAGAAAGTGAGAAGAAAAGACTAAGCATAAACTTTAAGAAAACTGAATATATGGTCATCAGCAAAAAGAGGAGCCTAATATCCCAACTACAAGTCGGAGAAACTAAAATAAAAAATTTAGAAAATTCAAATATCTGGGAAATGTTTTGACAGAGGACGGAAGGTTCAACATGGAAATCCAAAGGCGCATTGGAATGGCCAAAGACGCATTTCAAAAACTAACCAGAATGCTGAAAAGCAGGAAAATCTCATTAGAAACAAAGAAAAGTATGCTGGATTGCTATGTAATGTCTGTTCAAAAGTGAATGTTGGACGATCTCATCATGGATGAAAGAGTGGCTTGAGACAGCTGAAATGTTGCTTTACAGAAAGATGCTGAGGATACCATGGACGGAGCACGTGTGCAACATTGGGGTGTTGGAAAGGATGCATACGAGAAGAAAATGATACTTACTATCAGGAAGAGACAAATGCGGTTCCTGGGAGACGTAATGAGGAAGGAGGACCTCCAGAATTTAATACTCACGGGTATGATAAACGGAAGGCGAAACAGGGGAAAGCAACGCGAGATGTACTTGTTAGGTCTGAGCAAATGTATGGCGGAGCGGGGTTTAGAACAGATATCAAGGGAAAAATATTGAGATCGACAAGAGACAGAGCTAAATAGAACTCCATGATTGCTTACGTCATGAAGAGATACAGCATATGAAGAAGAAGAAGAAGAGGAAGAAGAAGAAGAAGAAGAAGAAGAAGAAGAATTTGGTTGGATGATACGAATAACAACCAGCTAATCTCGAGGATTGTATTATCAGGCAGACGGATTATTAGACAACCTGTCTTCGTCATTCGACTTTCCGGTCGATATATCATGTCATCTTATAAAGGTTAATTGCGATTTTTACTAGATACACCATTACCCAGGGTAGTAACATCTGTTAGCTTCCCATCTAGGGACAGGAATATGAAAATCATTAGAAAAAGTACCTCAAAGCAACAAAACATTTTCATAAAAAAATTATTTATTATCTATATTCCGTACCGTCAGAAGATTACGTCCAACTTTCTTCGTTTTCATTCACATCACACATCTCCTCCACAAGAATAATTTTAAAAGTGTCACGCTACATTGAGTGGCTATCAAGGATAATATTGGGGAAAATATCGTAGGAAATAATATCTAACTTTTATAAGAAGATGTATATTCGTGTACAAAGGATTCTTACAACCACATTTGTTTACACTAGCAAAACCTGTTTTGAAACTAAGGTTCACCATCTACCGGTAAAAACTCGAGGAATGGGATTAAGTTAGGATGCAGTTTATCCAGATTGAAGTGGAAGTAACGGTTAGCCCTAGCCTTTAACGGTATAATATTGTAGTGATCGGAAAAAAACATCCTCTTGGGAGTAGGTTCCACAGAGAAGTAGTGCTCGAGAAGAAGCTGTTTGAGTGCAATTTACTTCTCACCGAAGCAATACGGAGAGAATGTGGTGGCTTCTTTCATGGCGTGTCCTTGCCATGAAGGTATGAATTGGCAGGATAAAGGAATGTAGTTCATCCAAGCACTTTGCGTGGGAGTAGCGACAGAACAGCAAGAATCTTGCAACATCCCGATTGAGAGAGTAAGATTTGGTGAGTAGAGAGTAATTTGTCATCCGCAAGTAGTCTGAGAGTGGTTTCTGGGCGGCTCCACCTCAGATATAACAGCAATACACTATCTTTGGTCTGGTTTGGCTTTTATCATTCTCTTCTTTCCAACCATGACAATTCTGTTATAGTTATAAGAAAAAATGACAGTCTCTCTTAAAATATCTAATTTATTCTCAAAATCTCATTAAAAGACATGAGTAAATTCTTCACCACAGACAATTACCGACATCTAAAATGGCCGCACTCTATTTGTCGTCAGCAGATCGTTGGGTCAGGGAAATTGTGAACTCCTCTTCGCAGTGGGCCATTCTTTCTTTCTCTTCCTCTTTCTCTCTCTCTCTCTCTCTCTCTCTCTCTCTCTCTCTCTCTCTCTCTCTCTCTCTCTAACTTTCTCCTGATTTCAACTATCCCAAGATGGCGGTTAACACAACTAAATTTTCTGGGAAAATTAAAGAACGGAATCCTAGTTCGGTATTTCTGCTCGACATTTTCAGTCTGTCTTACCTACCCGGTATATTGATTTCCGCTTTTTATTTTAATTTTCGTCTCTTTAATTTTTGTCTGTTTAATTTTTGTCTTTAATTTGTCTGAATTCTTTAATAGGGGTAGTATTCTGCTATTGTAAATAATTTTTGCGTTTAAATCTCGTTTCGACTTATACTAAGTTAAAACTTAATTTTTTTTTTATTATTGGAGTAGATAGTACCCACCATCACCTGGTTTTACACTCCACCCCCTTCTTTTGAACAGAAGTAGAGGTAATCGCCTTGTTTCTTGTTTAGGAAGGGTTTTCCGGTACACTTTCCTTTGAGTTCGGTCGTGGTTTCCGGCTTTCTCTTTGCCAATATTTTCACTTTTCTTTTTTGTTCATTTTTTTTATTTTTTCATATAATAAGAATAATTAGAATAGGTATTGACAGATGATACCACATTCAATTAAATTAAACACTTTAATATATATATATATATATATATATATATATATATATATATATATATATTAAAGGGTTTGATATAGTTTCAAGTCATATTGGTTATATTGTTAACTGTTAGTATATTAAGCGAAACATTTGTATGGAAACTTGCAAAATTCATGGATACCAGTCTTTAACAGTATGAAAGCTCTCTATTGTAAGTCATACTTTAAATTTAAAAAGAAAAGTTGAGAAGTTCACACTCCACCCACGTCTATTGAACCGGTGAAGAGGCTCATCCCTTGTTTCCTGTTTAGGATGTGGTTTCCGGTTTTCACTTTTCCAATCTCTTCACTCTTTTCTTTCTTTTTTATTTATTTATTTATTTTTCAATTGGAGTAGATATACTAAACTATCGCCCGGTTCACACTCCACCCATGTCTATTGAACAGGTGAAGAGGCTCATCCCTTGTTTCCTGGTTAGGATGTGGTTTCCGGCTTTCTCTTTTCCAATCTTTTTACTCTTACGTAGCCCCCTGCGCATCAGTTTCGTTATCGCCTTGCTTGGGGTGATATGATTTAAAAAAAGATAATCCATCACTCGAAAAAATATCTTTCTCTAAGATGACCATCATCGAAGCGAGGGTCACTTGCATTCAGGAGGAAATTTATCATCAGCAGATCGTTGGGTCAGAAAACCTCATTTAACCCCGCACTAATCTGTCATAATCTAAGTTTACATCGCTTCAAATTATCTTTGTCGCACTGGCATTTTGTACGCCCTCTTCCGAAAGTTTTTTTGCTCCATTCCCAAAATTCTCCAATAGTTTTTTTTTAATTTAACTCTCGAGACTTCTTTCACTTTGCCTTTACCTCTCGACCAAGAGTGAATCACCTATATATATATATATATATATATATATATATATATAGCGAAAACCTGTGAAAATATATTCATGATCGCCCAAAGCGTGTATCACGTATGGTACTTAACTGACTGATCGCATTTTTTAATAAGATTTTTTAATTGTACTTTTACACCCGCATCCCACCGCCAGACAAATGTATGGGGACTAGTTAAGTCTTCATGGCGATTTTGAGGTTTATGGTAGGTGTAGTAAGACATGATCGCCCAAACCGTGTATCACGTATGGCACTTAACTGACATCAGTTAAGTGTCATACGATAAATAACGAGAGAGAGAGAGAGAGAGAGAGAGAGAGAGAGAGAGAGAGAGGCGGGGAAATTTTGATAAGTGCTACAAGAATCAGTATGACAATTTAGAAAAAATTGAACACTACCGGTTCTATTGAAAATTTCACCGTTTTACTGTTTTTCAGCCACTTCCCCACCGACGAGATATGGCCTTCCTTTGTCCTATAAATACTTTCATGGCTTCTGCTTCAACAAACTTAAGTCACTGGTGCCTCTGCAACAGGTGTTTACTCGTGCAACCAGATTGGCAACTGGGTCCCACCCATTCAAAGTTAGATTAACCAAATGCAGACGACAATTCTACTCCTCTTGGGACACGTAACGAGGAAGGAGGAGAACCTGATACTAACAGGCCAGGTAGAGGGGGGGAAGAGACAGGGGAAAGCAACGGATAACATATTTGAAGGACCTAATCAGGTGGATGACAGAACGAGGATTGCATTGTGTAACAGGAGAAGGCGTGCTCAGAACCAGGGATAGGGAAACGTGGAAAGCCATGATCGCCTACGTCCTGAAGGGACAGGGCTCATAAAAGAAGAATATCTGATTATTTTATGGTCTCTACTCATTCAGAATACTAATATGATTTAAATATTTAACCTTAACACTGGATCAAGAACGAAACTGTCACATGTCCATGTTTCAAACATAGAAATTGCCAATATGATAAAAATAGATGACCAACGTTAAAAAATAATATTAACGATAGCTTTGTCCATAAATCATAATATGTTTCATTATAAATTATTTAAACAAAAATGACGTACGTATATTTTAACTCGCAGAATAGCCCGGTGTCGCTCGTGTGTAATGAAAGTTTTAAAACTAATCCATGGTCCTGGAGCTCAGACTCTTTGGACATTGGCACGGAAGACTAAAAAGCAACAGTTGTTTCCAGTTAAAGCGAAACCGTAGACTGAAAGAAAAATGAATGGATGTAAGTCAAATTTTGATTTCCTGGTATCGACGTCAAATAAGTTTTTGTCGTCGTAAACTGGATTTTGAAGGCTAAATAGGTCCTCTGAATAAGTGGTATCATGGCTGAGACTAAGAACTACAATTATACCTACTTAGAGCCAAACCAGAAGTAAAAACTAAAATAAAAGGGCTGAAAAGATACAGACACACAGGCTGATAAACAGACACACACACACAAACATCTTGCCTTTTATATATATATATATATATATATATATATATATATATTATCGATTTTCTGCACTATTGTAAGAACTGCAACCTTGAAACTTCTGAATATCGTTTCTTCTGTCTTTGTCTATGAGTGTATGAATTTTGATTAAAATCGGACCACTCCTTCTATAACCCGATTTTTTCGATTATCGATTTTCAATATTTATCGGGGGTACCTCGACACAAAACCTAGCTAAGAACACTCACAGATACTTTTAGTACAACTGTGTAAATTTTCAAGAAAATCGTTTCGGAGTCTATAGGTAACAGATACACACACACACACACACACGCACAAAGTTCCATTTATAAATAAGTTTAGATACTGATAACTTCTGTCGATATATACTTAAAGAAACCAAATTCCATAAAGTTTTAAAGTTTCATTTTGTAATGATTGCCATTTTCGAATTATTCAAAGTTATAAAAGTGAGTAAATAAAGGTGATAACAATAAAGGTGATAAAAAGTCGGCTGAAAATGAAGAAAGAAATTCTGCAACAAATGACGTAAGTTGTTTCTTGAATAAGTTTGTTTTTCAAGGAGTTATACGCTTGAAATAAGTTATCTTTTTCACTATGGGTGTCTACCGGAACATATATATATATATATATATATATATATATATATATATATATATATCGATTCGATCTACCCTCGAAAACATTTGATAGAACATAATACCGAAATCCACTCAAGATGACATAATGAATAAATGCCTCCCTACGTTAATCTGTGTCTTCTTATAAAGTAATTAATTACATTTGATACCATTGTGTAAAACATACGCAGCACATTCTCAACTTATTTTTCCTTTTAAATTTAAAGTATGACTTACAATAGAGAGCTTTCATACTGTTAAAGACTGGTATCCATGAATTTTGCAAGTTTCCATACAAATGTTTCACTTAATATACTAACTGTTAACAATATAACCAATATGACTTGAAACTATGTCAAACCCTTTAATATATATATATATATATATATATATATATAAATATATATATATTAGAGTGTTTAATTTAATTGAATGTGGTATCATCTGTCAATACCTATTCTAATTATACTTAAATCCATCACCACTTTACGGTACTAACATTGTTATTGATTTTATAGTGCAACTGTTCCCTATCTTTGTATATTTCTCCCTCCATTGAAAAATTCTATAAAGAAACAAGTGATTTTATATTTTAAAAAGCATTGATTTTAAAAATAAAAAAAATGTTGTCCGTATAGTCCTTTTTTTTTAACTTTACATGGATCTGAATACTTCGATTCTCAGAAAGTAATTTTAGCTCCTTCAGAAATTTTTTGTCCTGATTTTACGCATTGCTTTTTTTTCCTTAAAAAAAATAAGAATATCCCTATCAGAATAGATTAATCTAATTACGTTAATTTCATTTTCTTATATCCTTTTTATTTTCTTTCTCAGTTTTTTTTATTTTTCAGGAACTGTATCACCGTCTGCTTCGTCAATAGGATTTGTCTTCAATCATCATTTTCACCCTTAAAGGCATCCTTTCAGTCAGAGATTCGCCCACCTAAACTTGATCCACCCAACCCCCATTCTGTTAGATGCAACTGAGAGCAAGCATTATTTGAAATTTAATTTTTTTTTAAATTAAAGGAAACTATTTTCGATAATGCATTTTTAATCAAATTTAAGTACAAAATCGATTTTTCTGTTTTTCAAGAAGACGTATCGAAGCTGTGTTGAGTGGTTTCATTAAAACTGGAAATATGCGTTCAGTATTTGTGTTGAAAACTTTCAAAATAAGTTCAATTCCTTAAGATTTATGAACACTATATTAACAAAATTATTTTTAAGATTTTAAGGTAAATGCAAGTTAAATTAGTACGAATATGTTCAGTCAATATATGCAATAATACATAGGAATCTGTGTGTATATGTTTTAGATATTAATCTCCATTGCTTCTGATAATGAACAATAAAAAGCATATATCTTTATGCTAAACAATATACATATATATATATATATATATATATATATATAATACAAGAAATATATATACTTATACAAAATAATCTCTCTCTCTCTCTCTCTCTATATATATATATATATATAATAACAATAATGATAATAATAACAATAATAAAAACAATAATAATAATACTAATACTAATAATTGTTATAATATATTTCAGTTTGTCTCGAAAAACTCACCGAGAACAAACTCGGAGGGGAAAAAAGGGGAAGTAAAAAAAGAAACAAACTAAGTATTTGAACATACGTCAAAATACTCGTAGGAAAGAAAAAAAACCCGAGACGAGAACCTTAACACTAAAGCGTTCAATACAATAGTAGAGCAACAAAGAAAGAATAAATCTAAGTAAGAGCCAACAGACCTACCTAGGTTTCACCCTACGGCTTGTCAGGGCAAGTCGGCTCCTAGGTATTCTTTCTATATATATATATATATATATGCATTTTTTGAAGTGCATCATTCGGTCAGTAACCTGATATGTATTTCAGATGGGGTGCTGAGAAATTCTCTACCACACTGAGTTAACATGACATTTCGAGCCCTATAGTACATATAATATTGTTAAAGGTCTTGTGGTACAGTAGATATCGGCTCAAAACGAGAAATCGCTGAGCTGATTTCAAATTCCAAATGAATCAGTTGCATTCACCTCCGTGCAAATACCATTCAGAAAGGTATTAATCCGTCTCTTTCATCTAGCTATGGGTTAAATATCAGCCCAAATTGAAACCTAGTCTACCACGTGAATAAATTTTAGCCTAATGCGGGAAAATTTTCTACTCTTTCAGCCATGTCTTGAAAGAGACATGATCACGTATAGCACTGAATTCACTGAAATGATGTATTTATTAAATTTTACTTTTTGAATATTTATAATGTTTTTTTTATGATTTCCTGTTCTTGTTTGTAAATAAATGTTTTCCTGTCTAGACACAGGCCAGATATATTTATAAATATATACACTACAGGCCATAATTATTAGGCAACTTCAGTTTTAAAAAAAAAAATTCTTTTTTCATTTAAAATTATCCACTTCAAGCAAATTTATTTTACAATGGGGGAGGAAGACCTTTAGCAGTAATTGCAGTTTGAATTGAATTCTGCGTGAGATTGATTGGAACAAAGTTTGAATTGTTTCCAGAAGATGTTTTATCCATTTTTCAGATAAAACCGTCTCCAATTCTTTTAATGATGATAGTGAAGGAAATCGACTTCTCACTTATTCTTCTTGACAGGCTCTAAAGCAGAATCAGTAATGTGATAGGTACCGACTTAGCTGCTCGACTCTAGCCACTTTCTCACAAACGGGACATGAATTCCCTCTCTCTGTTCTATATGTATTTTCATGGCTTCTGCTCCGACCAACTTAAGTCACTGGTGCCCTTGCCTCAGGTGTTTACTCGTGCAACCAGACTGGCAAATGGATCCCCCACCTCATTCATAGTTAGATTAACCAAATGCAGACGACAATTCTACTCCATCAGTTTCTTTTCTTGCACTTCCCGCCTATGGAACTCGCTTCTATATTCTTGTTTCCTGACGGCTACAAACTCCATGAAATAAAATGCAATGTCAGTACCTATTTCTTAACCACTTGACTCTAGTTTTAACCTAAGCACTTAACCACTTGACTCTAGTTTCACCTAAACGGATCGTCAGGGAAACCTGGCTTTCCCTGACGATCCGTTTAGGTGAAACCTAGATAAGTTGTCTGACTCTCTAGGTATTCTTTATATATACATATATATATATATATATATATATATATATATATATATATATATATATATATTGTTGTTTTTCTTTAATCCGAAGTGGAAGAGTAGAAATTCCAAGAAAAATTCCAAGAACCTGATCCTAATCAATATTAAAAATTTTTAACATTAAAAAGTGATGCAGGCAGAGAGCTCAATGTATTAAGAATACAGAACCAATTTTGAAAATTTTCTCTAATTTATATATATATATATATATATATATATATATATATATATATATATATAATTATTTGTGAAGGTTTTCAACAGAGTACAGAAAAGTATGGTATTGAAATCTGAAGGCGGAATTGGATCGCGAGAGATGACTTCCAGCTAAGGAAAGTATTAAGAAACTTATCTATATCTTTAGAAACAACGAAATTGTTGTGTAATATGAGCAATATGGGAGTTTTAGAGAAAATGGAAGGAAAGATAAAAGGTAAAATATAAATATATATATATATTTAGACCACCATCAGAAAAGAAATTGTGGTGAGACATGATCACCTAGCAAAGACATGAAAAAAATATTTTAAAATTTTTTTAAAGGAACCTTTTCAAAAAATTCGGAAATAAATTCATCGATATTTTATCTAGTAAAGGAAAATAAACATAACAATACAAAAATACATCAGATTCTTATTCCCTAATTTGCATAATGCTTAAAACAAATAACCTTTACTGTTTAGTAAATATTGAATTAAGAGAGTATCATGTTATGTAACGAAGACGTCTTTATGCACCAACATGAATATTGGGTGTTTATCTCTCTTTGAAACTTGAGCCTTTCTGACCGGCCAAATTCGTGAAACTTGAACAAGATAGAGATTGTGTGTTATGACACCACTTTTGTTTCTTTCCTCTTAAATCGTCTAATGAGTCATAAAGACACGATACACCTGAATAAACTCACAGTCAACATTCGGATAAAAACGCTTTCCAATTAGAGTTTGAGTTTTGAGATTTGTTTAATGGCATATGAATCTCTGTGCGCTATTTAATGCCAAAAAAGGTAAGGTTTTAAATTATTTTGTTTAATGTTCGGTTATAGTGAGAAGGTTGATTTCGTCAGATTTTGATGAAAACATTTTTTCATTTTCGAGAACTGAAGATGCCTTCTATTTTTGTCTTCAAAAATGTATTGCTGGCAATATTTTTCCATCCAAAATGTATTGCTGGCAATATTTTTCCATCCAAAATGTATTGCTGGCAATATTTTTCCATCCAAAATGTATTGCTGGTTATATTTTTCCTTCAAAAATGTATTGCTGGTTATATTTTTCTTTCAAAAATATATATTTTACTACAAATTATTTCCATGCATATATTTCCATAAAAGTCTATTTTTATACTTTATAGTGTTTTGATCCCAGTTTGGGGGTTAACTATTTGCCCATAGCTCGGACTCTAACAGGTGCTACCACTCCGAGTCAGGGTGGACCTGGGAACAACAGCAATTAAGAGCTGGTTCCATGCTCCTCACATCCTCCCAATCAGCGATCTTGCTGCCGGATGCAGTTTATCGTCATACGCAAGACCAGCTTTCCGATCAGAAAAGAAGAAAAACCAACATATTTGTTAACTCCATTTTTATTCTTTTGCTTTTTACAATTAAGTAGATAATAAAAGAAAAACTAAATAAGCGATTTCTTGTTTTAAAGATATTTCTTAATACTTCATAGTTATTTTGTTCGTGCTCAACTTTGAGTAGGCGTCGATCTATGTAAGAGAAACCGCTGTCAGATCCGGTGTACTCTCAATGACCTGAGCATATGGTGCTAGGTTCAGTATCTTGCTAGACAAGTTTATTTTCCGAATCTGTCTTACATATTTATAAGTCCACGATGCGTTCATGTTTTGAATAATGCTGCTACATATAGTCCGGGGTTTCTGTTATATATTTAGAGATTCTTGATATGATCCAAAAAGATCATAAGTAATTCCGGTCTTCAGTTCCTTGCCCACCGCCTAAATATAACTTCCCTGTGCTTTTTCTATAAATAACTTCATGGTGATTGCTCGGATGAAATCTTCGCTATGGTATACATAGATTTTATGAATTTAAGCGCAATACTAGATTGGCAGCAAGGTCCCATCAGTTGATGAGACCTTGTGGCTAGGCTAGTTGTAATCGTAAATTCCATGCTAACGGCTTCGTTCCTCCTAGTTTTTGCTTGTGGAATTCTCTTCCGTCTCGATGTTTTCCAGGCAAATTTGATTTTCCAAAAATTTAAATGCAACGTCAATCGTTTTCTGCAGTTTTCTTGCTTACACTTCTAGCGTTCCTGATCATAATAATGTTTCTCTTTTCTTTTATAATTCACAATCAGTAACCCCTTGTTCCTGAGTGGTTTTACTGTCTTTTTCTATGTGCCGTGTCTCTACAGGACGTAGGCAATCATGGCCTTCCACTTTTCCCTATCCCTGGTGGCTCTGACCACGCCTTCTCCTGTTACACCATGCAATCCTCTTTCCGTCATCCACCTGATTAGGTCTTTCAAATATGTTATCCGTTGCTTTACCCTGTCTCTTTTTCCCTCTATCGGGCCTGTTAATATCAGATTCTCCAAACTCTCCTTCCTCATTGCGTGTCCCAGGAAATTCAGCTGCCTCTTCCTGATGCTCAGTATTAATTTCCTTCATTTCCAAGACCTCATCATTGCTCATATGCTCGATCCATGAGATTCGCAGCATCCTTCTGTAGAACCACATTTCAGTTGCTTCAAGTTTTTCCTTCATCTTTGATGATATTGTCCATCATTCACTGCCATATTTAAAGACGGACAGCACGTAGCAATCCAGTACTCTCTTCCTTGTTTCTAGCGAAATTGTCCTGTTTCTTAATACCTTACTCAACTTCTGGAATGCTTCCTTCGCCATGCCAATTCGTCTTCGGATCTCTGTAGCGCACTTTCCGTCTTTTGTTATAACGCTTACCAGGTATTTAAATTTTTGTACCTGCTTGATTCTGGTATCCCCGACCTGTACTTAGCATTTTGGGCTGCCCTTTTTACTGATGATCATGCATTCAGTTTTCGTGCAGTTTATTTCTAGTCCTTTGTTGTTACTTTCCTCTGCTACCTACTGTAGGAGGTCTTGTAGCTTCCTTTCTTTCATCATGTTACTCCAACCAAATCCCGCTATATCGTCAACTTGCTCAGGCCCGTCAAATATGTTATTCGCTGCTTTCCCCTGTCTTTCCTTCCCTCTATCTGCTTTGTGAGTATCAGGTTCTCCAAGCCCTCCTTCCTCATTACATGTCTCACGAACTTTAGGTATCTTTTCCTGATGCTCAGTATTAATTTCCTTTTTGTTTCCATTCTTCCCAAAACCTCATCATTGCTCACGTACACGGTCCATAATATCCTTAGCACCCTTCAGTTGGTTTAATTCTCTTCTTCATCTTTGAGGATATTGTTCAGCATTCATTGCCACACTGAAGAAATATATCATACAGCAATCCAGTACTCTTTTCTTTGTTTCTAGCGAAATTTTCTGGTAACTGAATACTCTACTCAGCATCTGGAACAGGCCTTCACCATGCTAATTCGCCTTCGGACCAGTGTCGCACTTTCCGTCTTCTGTTAGAACACTTTCCAATTATTTAAATTTGTGTACCTGCTTGATTTTCGTTTCCCCAACTTGCAATTAGCATTTTGGGCTCCTTTGTTTGCTGATGACGATGCATTCGGTTTAATTGTCGTTTATTCGTATTCCATTCTTCCGACTTTCTTCAGCTAGCTTCTTTAGGAGGTATTGTAATTTTCTTTCCATGTCTCCTTATGAAACTGATAAATGTAATGCTTTCCCAGGTCACGCTGAAACACGTTTCCTGTGCGATCAACAAATGTATATATATAGATATATAGATATATGTATAGATGTCCAGTCCGACGATCAACTTAATATAAAATATTAAGTTTTATATCTATATAGAAAGCTCAAATATGATATTTATAAAGGAAAACTCAACACGTCAATTAAATTGGTTATAAATTATAATTCATTTCAATGAGCTAAATTAGATCATTATGGAACGAATATTGCGTGGTCTGATGAACTGAGCTAATTTAGCTAAATTAATTATTGTTTATGACCAATTTAACTGACGTGATGAATTTTCCTTTATATATATATATATATATATATATATATATATATATATATATATATATATATATAACGTATATTGTATTTTTTTAGTAATGTATTTTAATGTTTTACTTATTTTGTCTTACTAAGATTGATTATTAGAACTATATTTATAACAAATTACTACTAGTGGTTATATTGAAATTGATATTAGGATGTATGATTTATGATTTATTTTTCACCATAAATATACCTCATAGTAAGTATATTTTAATTTAAGAGTAAATCCCATGTCGCCTTTCTAAGAATGAATATAAGTGTAATAGACGTTGGTTTCGAACTAAAATGTTTATTTTGAATTATTTTAAAATTGTTTTCTATCTCCTTTTTCTTTATTTCTTTTATTTATTTGTCTCTTTTTTGGGGGTCATCTTTCTAACTTTTCCTTTTTCTATATCTCATTATAATTTTTATTTTTTGGTAATTTTAATTATTCTAACAGATTTTTTAATTTCATATGAATTTTTAAATGTGTCTCTGTGTGGGTGTGGGTGCATGTGTGTGTCTGTGTGTGTGTGTGTCTGTGTGTGTGTGATGTAATATCGTATATTATGAAACACAATGTTGAATCGTACTACCGATGAGTAAAAACTAATTAAAATTAGTATTATATATATATATATATATATATATAGTAATATTTTTAGTAATGCTGTATATAAAAATGTTCACTGTAACATAAGAGCCGTTGTGTTTAGAATTATCTACTAAGCAATAAATACTAATAATAGTATGAAATACAACATTCCTTTTAAAAAATTGGGTGGCCTAATAATTATAGCCGGTAGTATATATATATATATATATATATATATATATATATATATAAAAACATGTTACGGAAATTAACGAATTTTAACGAAACTTGGTTATAAGCAACCGACAATTTGTAATGAATTATTTTTGAACATAATTTTTACCGATACTCGTATTTAAGTAGATATTCTGCTTTTTAATTAAACAGTATTTTATATTTATATCTACCGGCCTGATTATTTCACGATAAATTTTTATTACGAAAATGTGTGCTATCCAGCAGGATTCGAACCTATATATATATATATATATATATATATATGCAAAATACATCTATTAAATTAATTATATATATATATATATATATATATATATATATATATATATAATTTAATAGATGTATTTTGCATAGACCGTATTTCGCATAGATCGTTTTACTAGTATATATTTTGGTCAAGTTATAATATTATCTATCAAAATAATGAAAAATCGCAAGATGCCCACCGATAGATGCACTAGCATTTGTAGCTTAGCAAATGTTACATCAACCCCACCCTGACCACTCTGCATACTTAATCAACGTATGCTCATTGCTCAAATTGTTTCATGCTCGAAGCTGAATATCTGGATTTTATTCGATGACGGATTTTTTCCTGCCTGGTAGTAACCCTACTGTGCTTGATGGGATCTGGCGAAGTCTTATCAAGTATCACTTTTGAAAACGTTTCAACACCAATTTCAATAACAGCATGCTTGATATTGAAATTGCTGAGGTAAGCATGGGAGACTTTACGTCAAATAAAGAATATCAACAGCAAAATGATTTTCATTAAAAAAATGAGTTGGAATTTTAAAGAACTGACTGGATATTCGTAAGAAAACAACATTTCGTGGAAATATTCCATTTAGAAAATTGAAAATGTCAGAGAAAAAAAATTACATTTCGTGGAAAAAGTCTTTAAAAAGTTTACACGTTCATGTACGCGTCCCTTAAGACACATCACTGTCACTTTCGCCTAACAGGCATGTATATACAGCTTGTCTGGGTAAAGAAGCGGGCTTTGGTTGACACCCACACACCAGCACCCACGCACTCATACATGTGTGTGAGGGATATACATATATATATATATATATATATATATATATATATATATATATATCCCTCTCATATATATATATATATATATATATATATATATATATCACACGCATATGTGTATGTGAATGTGAAGCAAAGGCTGCTTCACGCGCACGCACACACATACACACAAATATATATATTGAAACCGTAAAACAAAGAAGCCTGGATCTTGCACTATATATATATATATATATATATATATATATATATATATATATATATATAACCACTTCCAAGGTATGATACTGTAAGCAATTTATTAATAAAAGTTCAGCCAAAAGAAAGTAGAGCAAATTGTATCTAACAAATAAGCTGAAGATACCTCACGGTTAATTCCCGGGTAGTTTGGTGCGACATTTTACTTGCTAAGTATATATATATATATATATATATATATATAATTCCATCCACACACACTCTCTCTCTCTCTCTCTCTCTCTCTCTCTCTCTCTCTGTATATATGTATATTTATAAAACTATAAATCTAGCTTTGTCTTTCGCTTATTTGGTAATGATCACTGGTGTATGATGTAATGACGACAAAATATTTAAGATAGGTTTGTATAAATGAAATAAATATTATTTTTAAGAAATCAGTTTGTAGATCAGTCTTTGTTGACGTATTTTCGTAGAGTCAGTTTTTGTCGAGAGTAAAATCTATTTCTGAAAATAATTTTCTAATTTAAAAAAATGATGGCCGGTATTATTTATTCCTTTACAAATATATATTGCAGGTAGTTTTTATTTTGAAATCATAGAATTATAATATTTTATTTTTCACAAATGTATTGCTTATAATACATTTTTCTTAAAAAATATGTTGCTGGCTATATTTTATTTTTCAAACATATATTGATGGTATTATAGTTTTTTTTTTCAAAGATATATTTCTGGTAACATTTTTCTTCATAATTTTCCTGCTGGTAATATCTATAAAAATTTTGTCCCGAGTAATATTTTTGCTTAAAGATGTATTGCATTTAATACTTTTTCTTGCAAATTGTATAGCGATTAATACTATATATCATATCTATCTATATAGGCTGTTGTTAACATTTTTTTCAAAAATGTATTTTTGGTGTTCTTTCTCTTTCTTTATTGATGTATTGTTTGAAATATTTAAAAAATGTATTGCTGGTAATATTTTTCTAAAATGTATTCCTTGCCATATTATTTTTGTTAAAAATGTAATTATGGTAATATTATTTAATAAAATATTATCATCCAACTGAGGAGCAACCCCAGTTTTGGCATTAACTATTTGCCCATAGCTTAACAGGTACTACCATTCCGGGTCAGCTCGGAAATGAGAATAGCAACGATTAAGAGTGGGTTCTACGGTCCTCAATATTACTCGATCAGTGTTGGTATATAATGTCATAAAGGCGTATTGTGTAATTATACAATAAGACTGAAAAAGGAACAGGAAAACCAGTCCTTAGCAACAAACAAGGGGTAAACTTCTATTGATGGTCAAAATACTAGGGAGAATTTTAAACTGTGTGAAAAGCAAACTTAAAACATCATTCAATAAATATCGGGCCTAACTAATAAAACAACCTTTAAGCAAAATTCGACTTTTTTATCAACATAGTCTCCTTCTAGGGTAATACAGGTTTCTCTAACAATTTTATATCTTTTTTGTAGAAAGGATTGTCTTTGATCTCAAAATATGCCTCAGTTTCCGATATCACTTCTTCATTGGATTCAATCTGCTAGTAGTCACTGGAAACATTTGCAAAAAAACGCTATGAATCGTCGATGCGTTATTGTTTTTGATCGACTGTGAGCAAACGCAGCATCCACTTTGTTCACAGTTTTCTCATTAATAAATGTTCATGCAAAATCGTAAATAAACTGCCTTCTGATGTGTTCAAACCCTCTGATATCTTCAATTTACAATCGGCCGAAACGAATTCGTAGATTTTTTTTCCAGGACAACCACCGATTTGGGGCGATCTGAGCCTTTAGTATTATTTGTGTCTCTAGGACCGCATTTAAAGTCAACATGCGGAGAGGTTGAAAGAATTGAGTTTAAAAATAGTTTCGAAAGAGCCCGAAACCTAATCCTAAATAGGTAACTTGGGTCAAATTCCTAATCTTGCTCAAAAGACTGAGGAGGAGTATGAACCGGACGATAGGCGAACCTATCCGTTTTTACTGAGGGAAAAATAATGAACAAAATATCAGAGATTAGTTGGAGACGTTTGAAGAATAGAGTTTAAAAATGCTTTCGAAAGAGACAGAATCCAAATCGTAAACATGAAGCATCGGATAAAATTTTAATCTTGTTTGAAAGATCGAGGAGGAGTCTGAACTGGATGATAGGCGAACCTATCTATTTCTACTGAGGGAAAAATAGCAAATAAAATATCAGAGTTTAGGCGGAGACGTTTGAAGAATAGAGTTTAAAAGGTTTCTGAAAGAGCCGAAAACTCATCTCCAAACAGGAAACTTGGGATTAACCTCTAACCTTTTTCAAAAGACCGAGGAGGAGTATGAACCGAACGGTAAGCGAACCTATCTATTTCTACTGAGGGAAAAATAACAAATAAAATATCAAAGTTTAGACGGAGACGTTTGAAGAACAGAGTTAAAAAGGTTTCCGAAACTCAGTTCTAAACAGGAAACATGAGATAAACCTCTAATTTTTTTCAAAAGACCTAGGAAGAGTAAGAACCTGATGATAGCCGAACTTTTCTATTTCTACTGAGGGAAAATTAAATAATATATTAGAGTTTAGGCGGAGACGTTCGAATAATGAGTTAAAAAAAAACTTTCGAAAGAGCCGGAAATCCAATCCTTAACTGGAAACATTTGAAGCATTTCTACTCCTGTTAAAAAATCCGGAAAGAGTGTTAACTGAAACATAGGCAAAACTATCTACTTTTTTCATCATCTGGTTATCATTTTACATTCATATCTAAACGCACCTCTTTCTACGCAAAACTACATCCCCGAGAACAATTTTTCATGCATTCCTTGTCACAGACAAACCAATCCAATATATTTTCTGCAAACTACATGTAGGTGTGTAGGGAGACACGTACACAGAGTGAAAGTATTGTATTTTATCCAGAAACCTGATTTGTTTGTTTGTTCCAGTTGGTATAGCACACACGCGCTTATTAGGCCCACTATAAAAGTATTATTCTACAATTGGCATCTTTATGCACAAATATGTATGCCATCGCTGCTGCCGAGAATTATAAATGGCGTCAAGTGATTTTGGCGGGACAAACTAATATGTCTAATTTATTGAATGGTTGGATGGTTACTGTAAGAAGGCTAATTTGGAAACGGTAATGACGTAGAGATGAGATCATCACGAGTGCATTCAAATTGAGTGAGAAGTAAAGCAACGACAAATTTTCAACTAGAATATAAAGAAATACCAAAAAGAAAACATTTCACGTTAAGCTACTTCTTCGTGATTATGTCTACGTGAAAGTGCTGAAATAAAAATTCAAATTTCGAATGAGGAAAATAAAATAAAACATACAATAAACAAATATAGAGCGATGCAATGAATTTTAAAGGAGAAATTGGATAATTCGTCAGAATTATTGGTAGGTAGTAGGGTTTGCGTTGTGGTGCAGTTTATATCGACTCGGAACGAAATATCAGGAATCCGAGTTCTAATTCCATGTTAAATCCCATGTTAAATTCCATGCATTCACTTACGCGCAAATACCCATGTACCTGTTTTGGTATTCACCCTGGTTGGGTTGGAGAAAGATTCGTTGGGATTTGTTTAAGAGAAGGGTCTCAAACCCTACTCTGTATAGATCTCAGGCATTTTAGTTTTTCGGCAACTGGTTGCCAATATATATTACAGTAGACTGGTTGCTAGCCAAAGATATAGAACCCAATCTGTCCTGTTATTTAACTCATAACTGGAGGGAAGGGACGGATTAATACCTTTCCCAAGGCGTATTAGCGCGTAAGTGAATACAGAGCATTCAACTTTAATTCGAACTCGGCTCCCCGACATTTTTTTCCGAGCCGATATCCACTGCGCCACAACGCACATCTGTCAAGAAACGCTTACATGGTAAGGGTATTAATCTGTTTTTCCATCTAATTATGGGTTATATAACTAAACTATCGCCCGGTTCACACTCCACCCACGTCTATTGAACAGGTGAAGAGGCTCATCCCTTGTTTCCTGTTTAGGATGTGGTTTCCAGTTTTCTCTTTTCCAATCTTTTCACTCTTTTCTTTTTTATTTATTTATTTATTTTTTCAATTGGAGTAGATAGACTAAACTATCACCCGGTTCACACTCCACCCACGTCTATTGAACAGGTGAAGAGGCTCATCCCTTGTTTCCTGGTTAGGATGTGGTTTCCTGCTTTCTCTTTTCCAATCTTTTTACCTTTACGTAGCCCCTTGCGCATCAGTGGCGTTATCACCTTGCTTGGGGTGATATGATTAAAAAAAAAACAGATTGGGTTCTATAGCCCTGGCTGACAACCAGTCTGCCGCAGAAAGTAATGGCAACCTACTGCGGGTTAACCTTCTGACCAGTCAGTCGTGTCTCTTTCGAGAAATGATCGCCCAAGCGTGTATCACGTATGACACTTGATTGACAGTGTATCTTAGATACTTAATAATTATTCGATAATATTTTCTAAAAAATGCGCAGTTTAACAAGTAGAAGGAAGGAAAATGCTTACAGGGGAAAAATGTAAATGCAAGTTGAAACTATAAGGAAACACGAGAAGAAGTCTCTTTCTACAATTTCACTTTTCAACTCTCATCTGTAATTAAATAGGTGCATTTCGGCATCGCTATGTTTTTTTCACATTGGCCTGTCTGCCTTTTCAATTTGAGATACACGCAAACACACACACACACACACACACACACACACACACACACACACACAACATACCGCTCATTCGATAATGAATTGGAGCACTCTAGCTATTGGGCGTGTTTATACGCGCTAAAAAGTCTGCCTTCTTCTACTAGACGCTCTTGTCCTAGGGGGAGAATTGCCGACTGACGCCAATTCGGTCGGGTTTCAATCCTGGGTTAGAAAGCGACCGGACTCTAAGCCGTACTGATACGTAACACAGCGAAACAGATCTGTCTGCGGATGACTATATATATATATATATATATATATATATATATATATTTAACAAAGTACACTTGGTATGTAATCCGGGTAAATTCCAAAAGAGACGAACTCGAGAGAATTCAATGTTAAATTCATTTATTTAATTTAACAGAGTAATATTTTATAAAGGATTTTCGATTATTACCATGGATGATACATATTTCACCGCTTTGATGTTCTTAACGCGGCTCGTCAGATCCAAATGGTACAACAGTAGGCAATCGAAATATAAAACGGTGAAATTTCTACTCCCTCGTTCCATGCGCTTATGGCTTAGGGAGTAGGGGACTCCGACTAACACCGCATCGGATGAGTTTCGATCCCGGCTGGAAGCAAGTAGAACTCTACCACACTGATGAGCTGTTATAGAGCGTAGTAATCTTGTATGTGGATGACTAATATATATATATAATTTATTTTTGAACATTGTTTTTAATCGATACTCGTATTTGAGTAGATATTCGGTTTTAATCAAACAGTATATTAATATATTTATTTCTACCGTCCTGATTTTTACGATAATTTTTGTTACTAAAATGTGTGTAATTCGACAGAATTCGAACATGCAACCTCTAGGAACATAGGGGAAGCCACCAATTGATCTGGTGCGTCGTGCACCGCTCTACCAAAAATGATTACACAGTCTAATTGAAGCTAAATAAAACCTTATATAACACAGTTTTCGATTCTTCCTCTTCTGTTACTCCTATTTAAAAAACAATGGACCCTGGAAACAACGAAACTACGCACACAAAACATATCACAAAAAGTAAATACGCGAATAGCACAATACTTTCTAAGTATATCTAGGAAATTTAAACAAAACCCAAAGCACACCAAAAATATCTTGGAAAATAGGGAAAAGAACATCAGCCTACAACAATCAAGCCAAAACTTGCAGAAGCTGTTTGGAAGAAAAAATAGGAAATGAAAAAGATAAAATAACGATTTCATAAGACGTGCGCTCACGCGCGTGCACACGTGGTAATTTACCTATGGTAATTTACCTATGCACAAATTAACTCTTACAACTTAAAAATAAGCAGTAGTTTATTTTGTGGCAGAATTTTATTCTAGCTGAGGCAGGAATACGGGTCATCTCGTCATCTCGTCACATGTCAGTTGCGTCTCTGTCCTCGGATAGAGCGCGGATTAGGTGTATCTCTGTCCGAGAACAGACATGCAACTGAGAAAAATTAGACTTTGGAGTGCCAAATCCCAGGGAGCTGTATACTTAGGCATCTCGTCTCCCTCGGGAGGGAGCTGAATGCATGGCGCCTGAGGCGTACCCACATTGGAAAGTGCTGAGGGGCTTTGGGAATTTTTTACGGTACTGCCAATAAACCCATCTAAAAAAACTGACCTTGTGTCGCATATGTTGCATTGTGGGTGCAATAGTAAATACTGAAGTCTTTTCCAGCAGATAGCTCTGACAGCCGGACCAAATAGTCACGCTGGTGATCTTCTTATTGTGTATACCTTTTTTACTACATTTTTAAACATATTTGTTCAACTCTATTCCTTCTTTGTGTCTTTATTTCTGGCCCATAACAAGGCGACAATAACTTGACAACGAGAACTCTTAAGGACCCTTGAGGGTCTCAAAAGTACTGCGTGGAAATTATCAATCTTGGTTCAACATTGGAGGCACGGAATTCTATTTTTCGTGACACATTGTTCTATTCAACTGTACTTGGCAATCCAGAAAAAGAAACCGAAAAAAAATATATTTTCTTCACACTTTGTTCTATTTAACAATAATTGGTAATCCGGAAAAGGAAACCGAACGAAAAAAAAAGTGTAACTAACTTACACTAAACTTCAACACGAGCCACTAAATTACGAGAATTCATGTTTTTTCAAAAAAAGAAAAAAAGAAGAAGAAAAAGCACTCGTGATTTCCTGAGTGAGTAACAAATTAAAATTATGTTTCATTATTCACTTCAATTAATTGTTATTTCAGTTTACTAAAACAATTTTATTAAAAAGAAAGACAGGTTTTCAGTTTAAATTTGTTAGGTTTAATGCTAAAAAAATACAAACATGGACGAATTTAAATCCGCCATGCTCGAATATTTAAGTTTCAACTTGAACAGCAAAACCAACGGGAACTTTAATGTCAAGAGAAGCAACTTGAGCAGCAAAATGAATATAGCACCTCCAGCAAGATATAAAAAAGAACGACAAAAGCAAACTGAGAAAGAACGAATAGAAGTTTAAAAAACGTAATCAGACATCAAATCTCAAAGAAATTCTACTTCAAACTCAACAACAGCAAAGAATCTTGCTCGAACTGGCAAACAAGGGACAACTTAGTTAAAACAAAAATGCGTTCTAAAAAACACGATCTGGGGCACAATAGACAGTTGTACATATTCTCCGGTCGAATTTCGCCTCCTATTTTAGAAGATTCGAGGATTAATACGCCACAGATTATATAAATTGATCAGACTCTAAGAAAGTTCTTCTTCTTCTTCGAAAACTGGGCCAAACCTTATTCTCCCACAAATAACAAAAGACTGTCATATATACGTAAGCGTACACCAAGATTCGAAAAATATCGAGAAATTTGGCATACCTCGCATAAGAAAAGTACACCAAAACAAAAAACAAACAAACAAACAATTTAATTCTGCCACTAAATCAAACCAATACCAAAAGAAACAAGACAACTTGCTCCCTAACCTCTGTTCCGGTTGTGGGTCACTACATTTGTATAAGGACTGCCTTTACTGAAATAAAGTGCTTAAATTGTAGAAATTGTGTCGGGCACATGAGCTCACATTGTCGTGAGAGACAAAATATTAATAGCTACGTAAAAAGCACAAAGTCAGATGAACAAAACCGGTTAAACATTAGAAAATACGTGCAGGAACCAATTTCAAATAAAAATATTAAACTACAGTTAGATTTTGGTTCCTATTTAGCAATCATAAATCTACAGACTTGGAAGAAGTTGGGAAGATTAACCATGATAAGAACTAATAAAATGGCCAGGTCCCTAACAGGGAAGAAAATCAAGTTGAAGGGAGAAATTATCACTGAAACAATTTTCAAGAAAAGGCGTTAAAACTAAAAATGTTCGTTTTAATAAATATAGAAAATTTATTCGGCATGGACTGGATGGAGGAATTTAAATTGTGGAACATGCCAATTAATTCATTTTGCCAAAGAAAATTCAAAACCTGAACACCAAGCAGTTTTCTAACAAGTAATGGATACTATGCTGAGCGACATTGACTTCGCGTTTGAATATTTGGACGATATATTAATGATAAATCAAAATCTTGAACAGCATGAGGAACATGTTCATAACGTCTTCTCAAGAACTCAGGAGTACGTGTTTAATTTGAAAGAATCCAAATGCGATATTTTATAGAGAGGTTTAAATACATGGGACACATTACCGATAAAGAAAGCATAAGACAAGACCCAAAACGGGCTACATCTCTAAAGGATGTGCCAGCTTCCGAAAATGTTTCCACCTTATAAAGTTTCTTAGGATTGGCAAATTGCTACCAAGTGTTTATACCAAATATGAACATCTTACGAGCACTGTTAAACGAACTTTTGAAAAAAGACAAAGACTGGGAGTGGACACTTAAATGCCAAGAAACATTCGTCGAAATAAAGGAAGTCTTGACGTCGGACTTATTTCTCAACCACTGTAACCGAGACCTAGACATTGTAGTTGCCAGCGATATTGAGCATGTATTATACGCAAGAAGCCAGATTGATCACACAAACCTATAGCACATGCGTCGAGAACACTTCTTCCTGCAGAAAAGGAATACTTGCAAATTGAGAAGGAGTTGTTATGGAATATTTTCCTAGTAACGAAGTTCCACCGGTACATTCACGGTAAACACTTAACTTTGCAGACGGACCATAAACAATTATTAACGATCTTAGGTTCTTAAATATCTGCCTGTGCATACAGAAAATAGATTGCTGAGATGGGGAACAATCCTTTCAGGTTATAACTTTAAAATGAAGTTCCTTCCATCTAAAAAAAAAACTCTATTATGCCGACAGACTGCTTAGATTAATCCCTAAATACAGAGAAACTCCTGAACATTTTGTGATTGCTTCTCTTTGAACAGAAGGAGAAATTAAAACTACATTATGCAACACAGTAAGGGAACTCCCTGTAACATAACCAAATCAAACAAGGTGCTCTAAAATATGTTCGTCAGGCAAAACAAAATTAAATTTGTGAAAAAGACAGGTTCAGGTAATTTTTCTCTATGTGACGAAGTACTGCTATATAGTGACCTAGCTGTTATTCCCACAACACTATAAATAAGAATTCTGTGCTTTGGCAGCTAAGGCACCTCCAGTCAAATATACTCCTTGGCCCAAAACTGATCGACCATGTTCTTGAATTCATATTGATTTTGCGAGCCCGCAAGAAGGATTCTACAAGCTTATACTTGTAGATAGTTTTTCTAAGTGGCTGGAAGTTCTTAGATGTAGAAATCCCACTACGAAAGTGACTATCAATTTCCCACACTAACTGTTCGCCGGTTTTGGGATAATCGATTGTTTAGTGTCAGACAATCGGATACAATTTAAGTCCGGCGATTTTGAGGATTTTTGTGAGACCTTCCAAATCAATCATATCACGATCGCTCCATATACCCAAGGTCTAACTGACAGGCCGAGCGATTCTTTGACACGGTGAAAAAAACTTTAAAGAAAGCTAAGGGTACCGCCACAAAAAAGGCACAACAACAGTTTTTTCAGGTTTATAGAATCACGCCTAACGACAACACACATTTTTCTCCTACTTGAGGTAATGTTTACTCGTAAAATCAGTTATGTGACAAACTACTTCCAAAACAAACAAAGCCAGGATGAACAAACTCGGAACCTACAAAAGGCTGTTTTTTCCGGAGTTTTTGAGACAGTAAATTTTTCTATGAAATTGGTACAATTGAGGAAAAAGTATGAAATATGGTCTACATAATTAAAGATCCCCATTATCCTCAAAAAAGACATTTAAACCAAGTCAGTATAACTCCTCTCGGACAATACTGACAGCGGTGCTCCTGAAGAGAGAGAAGTCATGGATGTCATTTTTGATACTTTAGCAAGCGACCCCGGAACATCGCCGTTTAAGAAGAAAAAGAAAAATGACAGATTTTATTGTCGTCAATCGAAAGAGAAAAAGTATTAAGACTCCTGCAGAGTTGATACTTAGGAGTTGGGTGTTATGTAATTTACCAATGCACACAAGAACACTTCCAATTATAAATATGCAACAGTTTCTGCATTGTGACAGAAGTCTATGCCAGCAGATAGATCTGACAGCCAAACTAAACAGTTACGCTTGTGACCTCCTCATTTTGTCTGTTTTGTACTACTGTTTGCTGCTAAATATACTTGTTTAACTCTATTCCTTCTTTGTTTCTTTATTTCTGGCCCTTAAGAAGGTCATATATATATATATATATATATATATATATATATCAACCCACACTTAATAAAATCAGGTTTAAATCTGGTCATAACCCATTACATTGCATTTAAATATATGATTCTGTTAACATTTCGAGCTCTCAGGCGGTGTGACGTCAGAGAACCGCATTACAAATTTACGAATTTGCTATTTGGTAAGTATTATCGTTGCTTAGCAACACAAGAATCGTCGCAGATGGCGGATGTTTTTATGTTAACGTCCCTGTAACCTCTCTGAAGATGGCTCATGTGACCCGAAAGATTAGAACTAACTTAATACAAAATTATCCAAATGTTGGAGAATACGATGTTTAGAATGGCTCATGATTAAACACGACATTCATTGTCTCTTATATTTAACAGTATGTTTAGAAAATTATCTGCTGCCTCGATACACTAATATATATATATGAACAGACTAAGATATACACTAAGCTGATAGATAGATAGATAGATAGGTAGATAGATAGATATGAACAGACTGAGATATGCACTAACAAGCTGATAGATAGTTAGATAGATAGATAGATAGATAGATAGATAGATAGATAGATAGATAATTATGCCTACATTGAGACAATAAAATAATCTCACTGACTAATTGACAGATACATAAATAATTTGATAGATATGATGGTAACGCGGACAGTAAATTAATACACTGACATAAAAACGGATATTATAGGCCAATTAATCAAACAATCTGACATATATACATTGCGATCGATCGATAGATACATAGGTTCTGACCAATTGAAATGGATATATCTACATGAAGCTGATATTGCTGATTTTGCAAGTACGAGAACTAATGAATATTAATGAAACCTATTGGGGGTAGACAGTGCAGGGTTGTAGCAGTTTTGTCAGAAACGAAGCAGAAGCAGAAGTATCACCATCTGTATATCATTTTTAGTTTTCACTTGATCTCAAATATCGATCACTGCCATCGTAATGAAACTGACAACTCATTCAGCCACAAGGCAAGTCTAAAAATAACAGAAAGTTATTGCAGTGTAAGTACTAATTACTACACACAATAAGGAAAGCATTTTTCTACCTTTGTTTTGCTTAGGTTTGGTACTGCGTTCGTCTAAACTGAGTGTATATCCTTGATACAGAAGCATCTTAAACACATTTGAATCTTGAAATAAAATTCTCAGATAACAGAGTAGCTGCAGGAGAAATACAACATTCTGCAAATTAATTGAAACATCTTCTTTATTTCAACATACGCTCAACTAGAATTACATGATGTAATCGATTATTATTTTTTACCCGTATTACGTCATTTGCAGTGGAGTGCAGTAATATGAATCTATTTTCGGGGTGGATGATGAAATTTGTTTGGCCTTGTATTGCGTCATCCGTGATTGCATCAGATTTATATCAGACTCAGACTCTATTAGCTAGACTATCGATTGGTTACCCTGCGACCATTGTCTGCTATGGACGTTACTCTAAGTAAGCGTAAGAACATTGTAAAGTTGCACGAACACACTGGCAAGCTTGACAGTGATATCGCGGATATTGCTGATGTCAGCTTTTCAACTGTCAATCGTGTTTTCAAGGCGAAGTAACAAATTGGATTCAGCAATCCAAAACCTAAAGGGAAATGCGGTTGAAAGAGAAAAACAACGCCAAGAGATGACGTTTACGTGATCACGAAAAGTGTGAAAGATCTTAGGAAGACATTCTTCTTTTTGTTTCAGTTAATTTGCACAAGGGTGTAGGTGAATTATAACAAAAGTAGCAAAATGTAATGGTAAATTATGTTTTTCTACTTGGTGAAGTCAGTGCAAAAGATGCCCAAACGTTTAGAAAATGTTTTCTAAAAAGTGAATTCCTTTTCCTTACCACTCTAATAAACTATGTATTTATTAAAGTAACTTTTCAAACAGTCTCATCTCTAATATTAATGGGGGAGGAATCCTCCACAATTAAATGAGAATCTGTAATAGAATAATATCAGCATACTTGTTTTAGAAAAGGCAGTATGGCGGAGAAACTCTATATATATTATAATATACAGCGTCTAACATGTTGTTACATACAATGTCTGAAATCCTAGCGAAATGTTGTCATTATAAAACAACTGAAGTATTCGTATGAAATATCCAAATTTCTAGACTTCTTTATTCTTCATACAACTAGCACGACAAATAGTCTATTGTTTATTTCCTATATTATGACACTTATAAAACAAAAGTACACTATCGGATAAGTTGACAAAAGGGAGATTACCGCACCCTGTTAGATGAAGAAATAATATTAATATTACTGGAAAATATGAAAACTTAGGGAATCAGCGCATATCTTAAGCCACAAAAATCTCCTAACCCCATCAAGCGCAGAAATTAATACATTTACGAACTAGTAACAACGGGATGCTAGAGAAAACAATAACAACAACAAAATTGTTATATGGGCTTTGGTAAAAAGGGATAGATATTAATTTTACATATGACACAGTGAATAAAAGCGTTAATTGAATCCAGTTACTTGGCTATAGTAAAGTTGGACAAAACAGTAGAGCTAAAGTAAGATAACGGGAAGAGGTATAACTCATGTGAAGAAAGCAATCTAACCCGGTGGATAAAAAAGAGGTTCAGTTTGAAATTCCAATGACCCGAAAAAGGCTAGCGCCTACATCAGCCAAAACGTCTTGAATATGGCAACAAAAATAAGAACAACACTTCGCACAATGTAAATAATATAAACTAGCATCATAGCCCGGCGTTGCCTGTGCAACTCAGAACATTTTAGTAGTAGGAGTCGGTTATAGAAAAAAATAATTATATAAAAGATTTTTGTTTAAAAATTATTCAAAATTTCCATTAAAAATGTATTTTCTTTTGTTTTGCGTAAACGTGATTTGATGTTTTGTGTGACATTGTAAACAAAATTGCGTTTGTTTTTGTTTCAAAATTACTGTGGAAAATATTTACATTTTTGTTGACTAAATGAATTTAACATAAAAATAAAAATTATTTTGTTTTACTGAAATTAGAAATATAAATACTATTACGCTCTCAGTTCAGAAATTTTCGAAGAATATTTAAAAATGTAGAAATATAAAACTATTACGTTCTCAGTTCAGACATTTTTTTAAATTTATTTCTTTGTTTCAAAATTACGGGGAAAATATTAACATTTTTTTGTTGACCAAATGAATTTTTAAAACGTCGGATTAAAAATTAAATATAAAGGCTCATTTTTTTTGTCGCGTTTGACATGTGTAATTTGATTTCTGTGACGTAATCTAGCAACCATCTTAGATGTTATATGTTTTACAGAGCAAATGTAAACTTTCTGCACCATTGGCCAAAAAGTGCGAAAGGGAAAATTGCTGAACTTAAACTCAAAAATTATGTGTCGACCAGGCTTCCTTGTAGATATGTGTCCCTAGAAAGTTGGAATGTCGTAGATGAAAAAATGTAGGCGTACATAGCTTAGAGTCACACACAGACTCACTGATTGCCTTTTATATATATATATAGATAATTGCAACACTTCATCTCAGAAATATAGAAAATAAATTTTTAAAAATATACAATTTAAAAATATATATATGTGATAATACTATTCACAACACGCACACATACAAACTTACATACAGACACACACACATGTGTACAGAATCTTATCATCACACATATATTTTTAAATTATATATATATATATATATATATATATATATATATATATACTATTTAGATATCATAAAACTATATCGCAAGCAAACCTGAATGGAAATTAACAACACTTAAACAACAAACTCCTTGAAATTAGCTAAAGATATATCTCTTGGGACAATCGATACTACGGACAATTTTGACATTCTGTTACTGCCACTAAACTGAAAAAATGTAAGAAAATTAGAAAAAAATTCTAAATTATCTTTGTCTGTTATAGTAAAAAAATTGTTTGGAAACAAATGGTTGCTTTCAAAATATATATATAATAATATATATATATATAATAAAATTCAGTCCCGGGTAAGAAAGCAATCGGAGTCTAATCGTACTGATGAGCTGTGATACGGCGAAACAGATCTGTCTGCGGATGACAATATATAATATATATATATATAATAATCACAAACTAAGCATACGCCCAAACAACCCGTATTCCCCCATAGAAGTACACTTCAATCAACCGGGACACACATTAGAAAACTGCAAATGTTTGCTAATGGATTCTGATTTTAGTTCTACATACTCACGCAGAAAGAAAGAAAAATACTGGATTTTAAAATTAAATACATACAGGCTAGGTTTAAATAAGGACTTACTTGTTTTGAATCTTTATAAATATTTCAATAGTTAAACAGTTTTTAGATACACTTAAAAAAAATTATTTGAAACAACATTTATAGGTATTATTAAAGATAGGTTTACGTTTACAAATATTAAAAAAATCTCTCGCATTCTGCGTCACGTGATGTAAAAAATCTCCTCGCGAAATACGTTTCTAATTTAAATTTTAAAATCATTTGTTTCTGATGAAAGGCCGAGGACAGTCAGAAATATCAAATATAATAATAGAAATAAATACTGTCAAAAAAATACATTTTTAAGCTTCCAAATTTTTAGTAGTTTTATATATATATATATATCCCAAAATGGATCATATCATGTATCCACAAATTGATATTGATTCTAGTGCAAGAGTTTGACATGTCTTTTTTAAGACGATTCATCTATTATTGGTTCCCATGAAGCACTGCTCTCTCATCAATGACTCCCCGGTCACATACCGGGCAATAGCTTTGGCAGGCCGGTAGAACCTGAGGTGTATACCAGACGACTCTTGAATCTTCAGTGAATTAGGACTGATTTACCCGAGCATACGTAAAAATGACTCTGTGATATGAGTGGAGAAGATCATTTCATCCAGTCGTTACGAAGGCTGCCAAGCAGATAAAACACAAAAGGAGCTGTGGTCATCTACTTAGCCGAAGGAGACTCTAGTCGTGACATTTCTTTGTACCACTGCAAATCGATTTGATAGACCGAGGAAGTAGTATCGTGCACATGCTGTGATCATCCTCCTATAAATTTACTCCTGTACAAGGTTTTATGTGCAACCTTACTGAACATTTTAACTCATCTTTTGTATCCGGTTAGCATCAAAATCTTGCAGGAATATGCAAGAATCAAAACAATGGGTAGAGATATCCACCGGAATTTGTAGTTTCAACTCGGCAGTGTTATACCTTCTGCAGTCTAAACAGAAAGAAAAGGTCAACTTCGAAACGCGTGACATGGAAACCCTTATGGAGAGAAAAACCTCAAAAAGATATTAAAAGAGAACATACGTGAAAGAAAGTAATCATCAGTACATGTATATGTACGTGTATACTAGCAGTGTAGCCCGGCGTTGCTGGGGTGCAATGAAAGCTTTAAAACTAATCCATGGTCCTGGAGCTCACTTTTTGGACGTTGACACGAAAGACTAAAAAGTTTCCAGTTAAAGCGAAACCGTAGACTGAAAGCAAAATGAATGGATGTAAGTCAAATTTTTATTTCCTGGTATCGATTTATATACATGAAATTCTGAATATCGTTTCTCATGTATTTGTCTATGAGTGTATCAAATTTAATTAAGATCGGACCACTCCTTCTCTAACCCGATTTTTTCGATTATCGATTTTCAATTAAAAAAAATTCACAAAACCTAGCTACGAACACTCGCAGACGCTTATAGTAGAACTGTGTGGATTTTCAAGAAAATCGGTTCAGCCGTTTCGGAGTCAATAGGTAACGGACACGCACATACAAACAGACACAGACACAGACACACACACACACACACACACACAGTTCCATTTATAAATAAGTTTAGATTCTGAAAACAAGGTGTAGGCACTTGAAATCTTTTTCCATTGGAAACTAAAAATACCACATACTGTACGGCTTTTTTGCATCTCACTTTGCAAAAATCGGCTAGAGAATCTATAGGCTGATTAACAATGAACATATCAATTCCTGATTCCTGATTTGAACTGTATTACATAAATCCATCTTTTAGCATCTTTATGCAACATTCAAATTAAAAACAAAACTTCTAATTCTTTCGAAAACATTGTTTGTATGTATTTGCATTTTACGTCGGACGAACTTAAGTCACTGGTGCCTCCTCAACAGGTCTTTACTCGTGCATCCAGACTGGCAACTGGGTCCCACCCATTCGCAGTCAGGTTAGCAAATGCACAATTCTACTCCTGCAGTTTCTTCTCTTGCACTTCCCGCCTGTGGAACTCGCTCCCATATTCTTGCTTTCCTGACGGCTACAACCTTCAGAAATTTAAATGCAATGTCAATACTCATCTACTAACCACTGGAGTCTAGCTCTCTCCCCACCCCTGTATAACCTTCCTTTTCTCTCCACCTATGTATCTGTCATCGCACCTGCATTTTCAGCTTTCTATTGCTCCTTTCAAACTAGTTTGTACTCCTCACTCTTTTCTAATTAATCTTTTTCCAGTTATGTAGCCCCTTGAACATCAGTGACATTTCCGCCTTACTCGGGGTGAAATGATTAAAAAAAAATAAAATAAAAAATAAAAGTTGTTATTTGTAAAAATAGTTGTTGATAACTCAAATTTCGACATTGTGCCATGAATGCAAACTAAAATGCTGTTGGAGTAATTAAACGACGCCTACTAATGTATTGAAATTTATTAAGCAGCCTCAATCCCGCAATAAGCTCTATTAGCGAAACTCAAATGCGCTTGATCTTTGCTAAATGATCAAAATTATTATATGCATAAAATTTATATCACGGCAACGAATATATATATTTATTTGTTATGAGAATATGTGTCCTCTGAGTTCAAATACTGCCAGAGTACACATATTCTCATAACAAGATTTCTCGATTATTCAAATCGGTAGATATAAATAAATATACTGTTTAAATATTGAAAACACAGTATCTGCTCAAATATGTGTACCGGTTAAAAATAATGTTTTAAAATAATAAATTATACATATATATTTATATACATATATGAGCTGAATGAAATCCGAACGATAAGATGATAGAATAAATGAAAATAACAAAATAGTAAACTTATCTCGATTTAACTTGTTTCGATATTATAAAAGGTTCCCTAGAGAACAATCGACGGTTGCATAGTTTATGAAACCCAGAGTTGTAACACTGGTGAAAATTTATATGTATATTTATTATTATTGTGTCAATTTTTCATCATATTTCGATTTCTGCTTTGGTCTCACTACCAACCAAGTCTGCGGGGAGACCTAAGGCAGGTCGTGGCGTGTTGTTATGACTCCATTTTATGTTTTTCTATCTTCCCTATCATCCCTAGCATTACATAGATAAAGTTTTCCTTAGTGTGTGGGCTGTACTTAATAAGACAATTTTTTGTATATCTCTTAAGCTGGGGTTTCCAGGGATTCTTTCAATGTGTTGTTTTGTTCATTTTTTATCATTCCAATTGCACCTACTATCACTGACGCAACTCTTGTTCTCAATTTCCACATTTTTTCTATTTCAATTTCCAGGTCTTTATATTTTGACAGTTTTTCAAATTCTTTGATTGCTATGTTACAATCCGCTGGACAAGCCATATCAATTAATAGACAAGTTTTCTCCTTCTGGTTTTTAACAATAATGTGTGGCCTGTTTGCTTCAATTTTTCTGTCTGTGTAGATGGTGTAATCCCATAGAATGGTTACATCTTCTATTTCTGTAACCGGTGCTGGGTGATGTTCATACCATTGTTTGTTTACAGCTTTTCCATAATGTTTGCACATTGCCCAATGTAAATATTGCCCAACTCTATCGTGGCGATTTTTATATTCATTTGGAGCAAGCACAGAACAGCCTGAGATTAGGTGGTCTATTGTTTCTTGGTGTTTATCACAAAACCTGCATTTTGGATCCATATTATTATGCATAATATTTGCCTGAAAGTTTCTAGTGAAAAGACTTTGGTCTTGTGCTGCAAGAATAAAGCCTTCAGTTTCAGACTTTAATCCAGATGCACGTAACCATCGATGAGTATTAACTTTGTCAACATTGGATTTATTGGCACGTTCTGGATATTGGCCATGCAGAGGTTTGTCTTGCCAGCGCTGTTTCATCTGTTCAAGATCTTTGGCTTTCATTTTCATATTTTTTGCCGCAATAGTTGGTTCTTGGCTTCTGTTTTGCTTTTCTACAGAATCTACTAACTGTAAATCTTGTTTGTATTTACTGCCTTCTTTTATTATTGAATATTTTTTCTTTCTTTCTTCATGTTGCCTTACTAATTGTATCATCCAATCCGTTGTTGTTTCTATGTATGTTAGAAAGCTAATAGTTGTTATCTTGTATGACAATTCCAGCTGAATAAGACATCTTCCACCTTCTTTACGGTCTACATCAGCCTTTGGATGATGCATCTTATGTTTAGAAAGAAGCTTTCTTGTTTTAGCATCCATTCGCCTGATGTCGTTTAGAGTCCAGTTTAAGATGTTAAAGCTATATTGGACAACTGGGATTGCAAGGCTATTAATGGCCATAACTCTGTTCTGAGAATTCAATTCAGTTTTTAATATCATTCGTAGCCTTCTATAGTACTCTTTACACACTATTTCTTTCATTTTTTTATGGTGAATGTTTTCACTCTCATTTACACCTAGGTATTTATAAGCTTCTTCTGGTTTCAATTCCTTTATTGTTACAGCAGGGTCTAAGCTAATGGAGGATATTTCGTGTATTGATCCACGTAAAACTGTATCTTTAGCGCATTTATTCAAATTGAATTTCATTCCAATGTCTTCGCTGAAGCATTTTACAGTTTGCAGAAGACCTTCCAGCTCATTATCATTCTTAGCATATAACTTCAAGTCATCCATGTAAAATAGATGGCTTATTTTCTTTTGGCCTATTTTATAACCACATTCTGTCTGATTAAGTTGACTGGTTAGTGCTATTAATGATATGCAGAATAGTAAGGGAGACAAAGAATCACCTTGAAATATACCTCTTTTGATGTTTATTTCATCAGACTTATAGGTTCCATTTATATGATTGAGGTAAAGGTTGTATAGACATGCACTGTTTGGTGAAATTGATGATGACGGGCGATATCTTGTATATATTTAAAGTCTTTAAAATCCAGGGATGTGGAACACTATCGAATGCCTTTCGATAATCTATCCAAGCAGTACTAAGATTTTTCTTTGTACTGTAGCAGTTTTCCAGGATCATTTTGTTAATTAGCAATTGGTCTTTACATCCATAACAGCCACGTTTGTACCCTTTTTGTTCAAGCGGTATCATGTCATTTCTTTCTAAGAATAAATATGTCTGTTTTGTTAAAATAGATGTTAATAGTTTATATGTTGTCGGAAGACATGTAATTGGTCTGTAGTTTTTCGGGTTGTTTGTGTCACCATTCTTGGTTAGAAGAAATGTAATTCCTTTGGTCATCCATGCAGGAATTTTAGTGCGATCGTCAACCATTTCTTGAAGTTCTTTGGCTAGTTTTATGTGCTGTATTTAAATAATATAGCCAAAAGTTAGGAATTTTATCTATACCTGGGAATTTCCAATTGTGTGCTTTTTTTTTAGTGCAAATTTAACATCATCTTCTGTAATTCCAGCCCATGTCTGTTCTGGTTTATTTTTCATTCTTTCTATCTCTTGTGCAATCCAATCTACTTCCTTGCTATGTTCTTTAGGGCAAGCCCATATCTTTTCCCAGAACTGTGTGACTTCTTCCATTCTGGGGGGGGGGGGACTGTCACTTCAATTCTTTTTTTACCTATTTCCCTGTAAAATCTCTTTGTAACGGTTTGAAAAATATTTTGTCTGTAAAATCTTGCTCTTTTCTCATAGCGCCTTATTCTTTGAACCTTCAGTTGTATCTTTTGCTTTATTATTATTAGTATTATTATTATTATTATAATATGTGTGTGTCTGTTTGTACGTGTGTGTGCGTGTGAAATAAAGAGAGATAGTAGAGAGAGGGAGAGAGTGCACAGAGAGAGAGAGAGAGAAAGAGAGAGAGAGAGAGAAGCAAAGCGATGGACACTTTTCTGTGGTTTTTGAAGGTTTCATTTTTTTTCTTCATTATGGTTCACCCTATATAAATCCCGTAGGTTACTCACCGACGGAAAACGAATGGAATGTGGGTACTTATTTACAAGTGGTATGACGGGTTCTATCTATAAAGTTAGGTCTGTCGGAATCAAGGGATGGGGCTAATCTGAGCACATTCCATCGATGTATCGTTAGTATATCATTCAAGTGGTTGAATATATTCGTAAATTGACATTGAGTGAATCTAGGCAGGCTTCAAACTTCAACACTAATTCAATTCACATCCAAATTTCAAACAGTTTACAGCTTTAAATAGGACACCTCCTTGGCTACGTTTTGAAAAAAGTATTGAATTTTGGTTTAGTAAAATAAAGTTACATCAAAATATGTGAACTCGTAAAGGGTGACTAACTACATAAGTACAAGTGAGTGAGTGACTAACGCTTCCAATAACATTTTTTTATGTAACTGTTCTCCGTTTAAAATTTTGCATGCGGTTTTTAACATTTAAATTCTGATAAAAACTTTTATCATTTTTGTCAATCAAACTTTGTTTATCGCTTATCATTTTATATCAGAATGGATTAGCAGAATTAATTATCCCTGATTCATGCCATGCCATGAAACTTGGTCCTATTGGTAAAACTGATTATGCTGTGGTTTCTGGTAATATATCTCTCCACTCTTCTTCCCGCCAGGAATCTCCAACCAGCAGAATCTCTTACTGTTACCAAAGAGCAGACTGGGAGGCATTACGAGATTTTCTGCGCTACGTCCCTTGGAAGAAAGTGTTTTGTCTCCCCGTTTAAAACTGTGCTTCTTGGGTCTCCATCTGGGTGAAGCTGGCATCGATGCTTTCATCACAGCCAGGAAGTTCCACCTTAAACCCGATTTGCCCCCCCCCTGGTTCGCTCCTGCCTGTTCGGCTGCCATAGCTCACAGTAACACTACTTCAGGATTTATCGGATCTACGCGTCTGACCATAATAGGGGCCCATTTGCCTCTGCTCGCAATGAGTGTGAGTTTGACTCCAAAGAATACTGGCGGATCTTCAAAAGTTTGCTAAACAGCTGCAAACCATCCGTTCCTCCTTTTAATAAATAAATATGAGGTCCTCACAGATACAGAAGACAAGGCTGAGGGATTTGTTCGCAGATTCTCCACCTACTTCCCACTTAATTCGTCTAGAATATCTGCACCTTTCTTCCCACCTAGAACTGAGTTTCAACATCATCCCCTCGCTGGTGAACCCCAAGTAGGCGAGCGAGTGCGACAGAATCCCAGTCATCACCTTAAAGAATTGTACCTTCTAAACTCTCCTCTCCAAACTCTACAACTACCTGTCTCTCCTTCTTGCTTTCTTCCCTGCTGGAAGTCCTCATCTCATATATATATATATATATATATATATATATATATATATATATATATATAACCCAAAGTAACACCTATATTTATTCCATAATAACACCTCTCTCTCTCTCTCTCTTTATATATATATATATATATATATATATATGAAATGATTTCAAAATGAAATCATTTCAAATTGTCGCTTGTTTATAACCAAGTTTCTTTAATATATATATATATATATATATATATATATATACTAATTCCCTTATACATATACAAACGCATAAAATCGATTTTGTTCATATTCCTTCTGCGTATGTTCTCTTAATATTCGTGAAACAACGTGTATTTGCTTAACCATTATAACTATACTGTTTTGCATGAAATTAAGTATTCACTGCGTAACAACGACATCCAGACTATTCCTTAAATTAATTCATAAATATTTCTACCATTCACTCACACTAAAAAAGTTTTTCAACAAAATCAAAATCAAATTAATCATAGTTGCGTTAAAATCATCGACAAATGTATTTTACAACATAATGCTATGATATCAAATAGATATTTGTCCCACTTAAACAACATCCGTCACCCAGCTAATAGGAAAAATGATGCTTCTAACAACAATTGCAATCACTTACGCGCAAATACCCTTGGAAAAGGTATTAATCCGTCTCTTCCTTCCAGTTATGGGTTAAACAACAGGACAGATTAGGTTCTATAGCCTTGGTCGGCAACCAGTCTACCGCACAAAGAATGACAACCTACTGCGGGATAATCAGTCAGTCATGTCTCTTTCGAGACATGATCGCCCAAGCCTGTATCACGTATGGCACTTAACTGACTTAATATTTGAATGTCTAAATTTTCAAGACTCATGATTTACGCCTCTTTGATTTCTTCTCTCTGCATTTTATTATTTTTTATTTTAATTTCAATTTTAATTTTAATTTTAAATTTTAAATTTTTCATCAACATGTAAGCGTAGAATATTAAATTTTTATCTTCTTATTAAAAAGGCAGTCACTTAATTTTATAAGACTTTATTCCAATGGACATCCAGTGATTTTAAATTCAAATCTATTAAACCGTCAATTTGAATATGCACTTGATGATTGCATAACGCATGAAACTCCGAGTCGAGCCATAAACATAGGATAAAATGCATGCCTGCACTTACTCAATCGTAAATGGAATTTGAGTCCTGCAAGAGATTTATAAACAAGTCCACAATGGAAGCAAGAAGGAAGATTGCACGAATGATCGGCTGGGACACCTGCAGACGCTTTGGTTCTCTCACTTCTTACGCGCAGTTAGTCAATCTCAGTGTCAGAGAACTGCTTGATGCCCCTCTGGTAGGAAGATCTCCATTCAATTCGTTGAGAGACAATTCGTTCAAAATCACGGTGAGGAATATTTGTACATATCAAATTCATTTTCGGCTTACCCTTAAAGCGAAGCAGAGGTCTACCCACATTCCGACGTCCACTGCTGAGATAAACGTACAACACTTGCTTTGGTATCAGGTCATCTTCCATACGTAAGACATGTCCTGCCCAACGCAGCTGTGATTGCATCAAAAAGCTCTCAATTCCGCTCATACCGCAGCGCGTGAATAGGTCCGCATTAGACATCCGATTGTTTAGGGTGAAACCACAAATTGTTCTAAGGCAATTTTTGTGGAAGACATCAAGCTTCTGGATGTGATTATGATAGACTGTCCATGATTCCGATCCATAATGCAGCATCGTTAGCACAACTGCTTTATACACAAGTACTTTAGTCCTTAGGCTAATCCCCCTATCATCCCATAACCGATGGCACAGTTTTCCAAAAGCATTAGTTGCTTTCGCAATTCGATTAATGATTTCATCAAGAGAAGCATTCCAATTAACCTTACTTCCAAGATAGGTAAAGTTTTTCACATATTTCAGATCTTTACCATCTACTCGGAGAGGTATATCGGGAAAGCTGTATACTGGTAGCCGCTGCTTTACACCCAGAACTTGTTTTGGTGTGGGGTGAGGTTGGTGAATCACCTTTGTTTTCTTGATGCTGATTGTCAGAACAAAAACCTTGCAAAGCAACGGAAAACCTATCTACAAGCAGTTGCGCTTCCTCCTGAGAGGTTGCACAAAATGCAGCGTCATCTGCAAACAAAAGATCCCTAATGATAGTTTATCGAATGAGGGTCTTAGCTTTGAAACGCTGCTGGTTGAAGAGACCACCACATGTTCTGAATTTAAATTCTACGCCTGTACCAATATCAGCAATAGCATACTTCAGCATAACTGAAAAGAACAAAGCAAACAGCACAGGTTCCATTACGCAACCCTGTTTGGTACCATTTGTCACATTGAAAAGTTCTGGAGACTCCCCATTTGAAACAACAGATGCCTTCATTCCATCATGAAAAGACACGATTACATTCAGCATGTTGTCGGGTATTCCCAGCTTTTTCAAAACCTTCCAGAGAGCTGCACGGTTGACTGTGTCAAAGGCCTTTGTAAGGTCAATGAAAGCCATATACAGCTCCTCGTTCTTCTCTCGGACTTTCTCAGCAATCTGAGGGATATTACCAGTTAGCCAGATCTTCACAAAGAGACTATGCAGCTTCTTCACCAGTTTCTGACCACCGTACTTAAAAACCTCAGGAGGTAAGGCGTCTTTCCTAGATTTTTTGCCTGAAGAAATTTGCTTGATAGCAACAAAAACCTCATGTATCTTTGGAAGGAGAGTTCAGGAATTTCAGGTCGCTCAGTGATAGATGAAAATTATTTCTTCGTCAGTTGTAGAAGCATTGTAGAAGCTTCAAAATGCTCCTTCCTGTTATTCAAAATATCCGCTCTGTCAGTCAGCAGTGTGCCATTACTTGCAAATATGGGAGAAACACCAGATTCGTGTTGCCCCAAAACTTTCTTAATACCTTCATAAAAGGCTTTCGAGTCCTTCCTATCAAATGCTTCTTGCACTGATTTGGCATATGACGACCACCATGCCTCTTTCATCTGCGGTAGTGTTTTCTGGACCTTGCTTTTGCATGCATTGTACTCCTTCTTCTTTAATGTGGAGTTCTTATCCTCAATCCAGATTTTGTGAACCTTGTGCACCTCTTTGATCAAATCCTGTGCCTCAACAAACCAGTCTTGATTCTTTCAAATAGGTAAGCCCAGAACTTCCAATGCAGATGTGTGAATTACGTCACGTAATGATTTCCATGAAGAGTCAATATCATCAGTTATTTCAAAATAATCTAATGAATGATGAAGCTGGACCTACAGTGCCGCTTGTTGACCGGTGCTCTTTAATGGAAGGACGTTAATTCGTTTGGGGACAGAGGAGCGTTTCATTCGTCTGTGTTGTAAATGCAACGTTGTTTTACTTCGGAGCAATGCATGGTCGGAAAGATAGCACATTGTATGGAATGAACGAGTGATATGAAAGTCTTTAATGTCACGTCTTTTGGTGATGATGTAGTCAATCGAGTGCCAATCCCTGGAACGAGGGTGCATCCATGTAGTCTTGTGGGAGTTTTTCTTTTGGAATACCGTGTTCCTAATACACAGGTTAAACTCCCTACAAAGTGACAACAAAAGAAGACCATTATCATACAAATGACCAACACCATGATGACTCAAACACCACACCATTATGCGCTATCCACACCCACACGAGCATTAAAATCACCCATTAATACAAGTTTGTCCTTGTGTTGCACATTCGCAACAATTTCCCTCAGTTGTTGGTAAAATTCATTTTTCTCCGGCTCTGGTCTGTTTAACATGGGAGCATAACAACTAATTAATACGACACTGGTATCGCATTCTAGATTGAGGGTTAATGTCATTAGGCTATCCGAAAACCCCTTTGGAGGGTTGGTAATGACTTAGCAAGTTTGAACCTGATAGTAAATCCTACTCCGGAATGACGAGGTTCTTCTGGGCCTTTGCCGCTCCAGAAAAAGGTATACCCGCTCTTCTCTTCAGTCAGTTGCGATTTGGCAGCCAGGCGCGTTTCACTAAGGGCTACAATATCAATCCCGAACTTTTCAGCTCTAGTGCAACAAGAGCAGTCATACGTTTTGGCTGATTATCATTATCAAGTAGAGTACGGACGTTCCAAGATCCAAAATGAAATCTTTTGCTTTTTCCATTATTGGGACTGCGTGCTGGATACCTAGGCAGCTGCAGTTCGCTGTCAAGGGTGGTTTTAAGCAAGAATTTGTTTAGGTCTACGTTTATCGCCCCCTCCCCAGCATGGGGAAAGCAGTGCTGTCCCTAAATTGGGCTGCTTTGTCACCGATGGAGGACACGAACTGCACAATTGCTCGGGTATTTGTGCAGAACAGCCATCACCCACCGGTCGCCACAGTGTAGAGATCCAGCTAGGAACTTCCAGTGATATCCTTCACCTGTTCCCGTCGCCTTCACCCTATCGCCTGTGGACTTTTGTGTGTGCAGGACTTTTGAATAAACTTAAGTTGTCAAGAAACCCACACAAATGATTTGATTATAGTGGTGAAAGCCTGTGCAAATATTATCCACACTTTTTGGATCCATTCATAAACTTAAGTCGGTGCTAAAAAATTGCCACAGATTAAGCAAGAAAAGAGCTCAGATTTTACATCAGAGTTTCCTTCTCCTAGATACCTGTCTTAACAAAGACTAAGGATGGTATATTATCCAGTGGAATAAACGCGCCTCCAGACACCAACCTGGGAATTTCCATGTCCTGGAGCATATATATATATATATATATATATATATATATATATAATTCATTTATTTGAACATTATTTTTAATGGATACAAAAAATGTGAGGAGACACTTTAAAATAAATATACATATAAATATATATACTTATAACGATGGGAGGAGAAATTTCCTTTAAGTAACTAGCAAGGGACATTTTATATAAAATATCCCCCAATAAATTTTAGGTGACTTCACAAAATCCTTCTATATGTATAATTTTTAACCACTTTTTCCTATACGACTTGGCACAGGCTATATATCTACTAGATATTGAGCAATAGTGGTTTCCATATTTGTAGAGGGAAAATAACACATGTTATCTATTTTGCCAAGTTGTATTTTAGAAGTTATATATATATATATATATATATATATATATATATACCAACAGTTGTCCTCCTAAACTTTATAAAAATCACCATCTTTAATTTGATAACGAAAGCGCAGCATTAATATCCCGTCTACTGTCCTTTCAATTGCACTGTCCGTCATAGCCTACTCTAGGGATCTCCTGATGATTAGTAAGCGGAATTTATCTGTGGTAAAGGGAGAGCAATCCGGGGGCTGGAGCTGATCGCTGGGCTAATTTATTTCGCCCCTAATCCCTGAACAGCTACCGCCTTGTCTTGATAATTTCGAGAATTGTTACGGCGACAGCCGCCAATACGCAAGGAGGATATTAAGCCTTCTGTTATACAATTTTTCCATGTTTTTTTCCTTGATTTTTATCTCCATTTTTTCTGATCGAATTGTCAAGACGGTAATTTTACAAACGCGTACAGATGTTTCTGGTTTTTGCTAACATTGGACAACATAACTTTCACGAAATGGGGATAGATTGATTTTAATTTTTTACGTCACTAAGAAGGAAAAGAAAGATATTGCAGGTATTAGAATCAGAGAGACAGAAAATATTAGTGAAGAAAGATTATATTGAGTCTTCGATGAGAACAATTTACATTCAACTACTTCTGCTATCAGGCCATATTCTTATGTATATTTATGACCTTTTTAATGTACACAGACACACGCACTCAGGTATATATATATATGTGGTGTATAAAAAATAATTAAAAAAAATTGGGGGCGGCTATCTCACACCAAAACATGGACAAAAATCTTTATAAACATACATCTGAAAATCCTTTAATTTTGGACATGATTTTAACCTATATTGATATAGATTATTTTTATATTGATTATGTCTAACCCAGATTGATATAGATCCCTTAAAGTTTATGACAGACGCTCTTAAATGTACTATAGAAGATACAACCCAAAAATTATTTTAAAACGCTTGCCACGGATCTTGTCGCAGCTATGAGACGATAGACAGTAGGAAAGGTTAGATGACTCGTCTGTATTTGGTCAGTATGTAAAAAACAAGTCTGCCCGCTAACGATGTGAATACACTGCCATTGTTAAAAGGAACAATTAACTCACGGCTACACACGTTAAACTTTGAAGACAAACTAACCACAATGGTACACGAACTGCAAATGCAACCTAAATATACACTGCAAAACAGCGCCATCTACCCTAAACTTTCCTAAAAATTAATAATTGATTATTGAGGATTATCAGACATATATTTATGTGGACATTTGTCCTTGCTTCGGTGTAAGGAATCGGCCACAAAATGTTTGAAAACTATCCCCTCTTTCTATCTCTCTCTCTCTCTCTCTCTCTCTCTCTCTCTCTCTCTCTCTCTCTCTCTTTCTCCCTCTCTGTCTTACTATATATATATATATATATATATATATATATATATATTTTTAGCTACTCTGGCATGTACGCATCGCTCATTCCGTAATGAATTAGAGCACTCTGGTTATTGGGTGTGTATAATGATAATGTATACGCTAAACATTCTGCCTTCTTCTACCAAGCGCCCATATCCCAGAGGTAGAATCGCCGACTGACGTCAATTCAGTCGGATTTCAATCCTGGGTTAAAAGCAATCGGTGTCTAACCGTACTGATGAGCTGTGATACAGTGAAACATCTGTCTGCGGATGACTATATATAACGATTTTCTGCTCACCAGAATTCGTGTAATCATTTTACTCACTAACATTATCAAGCGATAGAGTTATCGGTTTACGCAACAGTTACACACGCACACATATTTATATATATGGTATGAAGTTTGAGTTTAAGCATGAAATAGACAGTCGCCTCTGGGTGTTGACTTCAATGTCAATTTTTATATTTACATATGCTCTGTCCCTGATATTGACAATTTTAACCCATAGATATAGCTTACCTTAAAACTATATATTATCACACACACACACACACACACACACATACACACACACACACACACATATATATATATATATTTTTTTTTTCTAAACATATACTGTTAAATATAAGAGACAATGAATGTCTATTATGTTTAATCATGAGCCGTTCTAAACGTCGTATTTTGGCTTTAATTTCAGTTGAAAATAAAGACAAAAATATCCAACATTTGGATATTTTTTTATTAATTTGCTTCTAAGCTTTCGGCTCACATGAGCCATCTTCAGAGAGGTTATTTAGACGGTAATACAATAACATACACCATCACCGATGATTTTATTTTGTGTTGACATAAAACACCGCTAGGCAACGGCAATAGTTACCAAAAATAACAAAGGGTTCTTGACAAAATACAGCGAAGAATCTGTAATGTGATTGATACTGACTTGGCTGACCGCCTACAGTCACTCTCTCACCGGCGTGACGTGGCTTCCTTGTGCCTCTTCTATAAATACTTTCATGGCTTCTGCTCTGACGAACTTAAATTTCTGGTGCCCCCCTAGATGTGAATTTGCACGAGATACTAGATTGGCAATCTTCTTTTCCCGCACTTCCCGCCTGTGGAATTCCCTACCGCATGCTTGCTTCCCCGACGGCTACAACCCCCAGGAGTTTAAATGTAGGGTCAATAGACACCTCCTAACACACTAACTCACACCTATTCTCTCCAACTCTCTCCCTATGTACATCCTAACTCGTCTATCACCCTCCTTCTGACATTTTTTATACCTAATCTCCCTGCACTATAGTGGCAGTGGAATGCCTTGCTTGGGCTGACACGATTAAAAAAAAACAAAAAAACAAAAAAAAAAAACACCTGGTATTCCTAAGTAGTGTCCCATCTAGGTATCGGCTTGCCTCGAGACAGCTTAATTTTGGTGATTGTACAGTAACTGGCGATGTGGCCGTAAACAACGAAGAAGAAGAAGAAGAAGAAGAAGAAGAAGAAGAAGAAGAAGAAGAAGAAAGGAGACAGCAGCAACAACAGCAATAATAAAAATAACAGCACCTGCAATAGGAATCAGAAAAAGAAAAGTGTATAACGATAAAGAAAGCACGAAGACAAAATTTCATCAAGGAATCAACGCTGAATGAAATGGAGGGTAATAAAAAATACCCCTGCGATTGCTACCAATGTCATCAATAAACACCAAACCTGTACAACATAAAAAAAAAGAATGAAATCAAGCAACAAGATGTAAAACTGTGTGATGTCCTTGTGCGTCATCTCGTTAGAACGGAAGACTGATCGCAAACGGGAAGAGTTTAATTTCTGGTGCTACCCAAGGGAGCGATTCCGGCAGTCGTCAATCGACAAGGGCGCATCTGTGTCAGCGAGTGGCAAGCGCGTCGCATCATCGTAAGTTACTGGCACCAGAAGGCGTGAAGGAGGGTAGAGATGGATAATGTCTAATGGCTGCTGCCGTCTGTTGTATTCGCCCCACGTGATGATGAATGTCACGTGTGTTGAAAATGAAAAGTCAGAAGTTTAGGTGATTGTATCAGTGCCATAAAAAGTAGGGAAGAACATTTTACAGTCACTTTCCTTGTGTCTTATACTGACGTACGTATTCATCTATCTATATATTTTAAAAGAACGTTCAAAGATATCTTTCACATTTTGTTCATATCTATCTATCTATCTATCTAAATCTGTTCACATCTATCTATCTATCTATCTATCTATCTATCTATCTATCTCAGTCTGTTCGCATCTATCTATCTATCTATGTATCTATCTCAATCTGTTCGCATCTATCTATCTATCTATCTATCTATCTATCTATCTATCTATCAGGTTGTCCGAAAAATATTGTCCGATGTTAGATTAAACCTGTTGTCTTGTAATATATTATTATGATAATGGCACAATACATATCTTACGACAGTAAGCGGATGAAACATATGATAATGATAGTGGCTGGCTACTCGTATTCGAGGATACCCGTCTACTAAGGCGGCTAGCTAATCCTCATTACACTTGTGTTTGCTTAACACCCACAGAGTCAAACTGTATTTTATATTGCAACTTTTCTGAGCGAACCTCAGTTACAGTTTCTGAAAGAGCGCGCGATATCTAGCGTGAACAACAGTCTGAACAACGTCAAGACGCTCAACCCTCGGTCACGATGACTTGTGACTTCGAGCTAGCATAACCATCGACGACTCCTCAAATGGAACCGTCTACCCAATTTCATTCACAAGGCTTCGGTCAACCTATAAGTATAGTTTTCAGGCAAGCTGATATCCCGTCCTCTAAACCGATAACATCAAAAAGTCACCTTCCTGACAAATCGCCCATGGTGAGATTCGAACTCGGGCTTCATGTCAGAAAGCGAACGGATGGAACATAAATTTTCCTAAAGAGACAAGCGTGGTCGAAACCTAGGTAGCGATTAAGTGGTGTGTGATCGGTTCTTTGACATATTTTTAGCTCTGCATATTCAGTTCAGTAGTTTTGATTGTGCATTGAGCACTTTTTTCCATCTCCTATCTGCTGGTTCAACCAGACACTGGTTTACTAATGTGCATATATATATATATATATATATATATATATATACACATATATATATATATATATATGTGTGTGTGTGTGTGTGTGTGTGTGTGTGTGTGTGTGTGTGTGTGTGTGTGTGATAGTAAGTCCCTGTCTTACGTCAGTACTGATCTACAACGATTGGTTGGTATCATGGAATCACTATTATTCTTGTTTCGACTTATACTTGCATCGTAACCACGAATCGTCTTATGTCGGTACTGCCATAATCCTGAAATATTGTGAGTGTGAGTTTGCGTGTGTGTCTGTATGTGTGTGTGTGTGTGCGTGCGTGTGTGTGTATGTGTGTGGGAAAGACAGAGAGAGTGTGTGTGTGCATATATATATTTTTATATACCAAGCATGTTTCGTCAGTAAATATTTAGGGTAGACAATTTATGACCTTTACGTTTTTGTTTTGTTTTGTTTTTGTTTTGTTTTTGTTTGTATAACCATTTCACCCCAAGGAAGGCAGAAATGTTACAGGGAATGTCGAAGAAAGGTTAAGTGAGAGGTGGGAGTCAAGGAGATAGAAATCTACAAAGATTTAAAACAAATGGCATTATATGTATAATAATCAGAGTAACCTTCTTAATTCAATCGATTAGGTGCATAATTTGCCAAAAAAGGAAAATGTACTTGCTGATCTGTTTCATACAGGGTAGGTACTGGCTACCTTGCCTACCCAGACAGCACGACCCTGATATATATTTTCGCATATGAAATGATGCACTTCACAAGAAATTAATAAAACGTTTCTGAAACGTTAAATAAGTAATTCATTTAGTTGAAATTGACACGATGTTGATGGGTGATACTTCTCCAACATTTCCCCTCAATTGTTCATTCCATCTTTAAAAAAAAATATGAATCACCGACGGGATGTGGCTTCCTTCTGTCTCTTCTAGAAATATTTTCATAGCTTCTGTTCTGACGAGCTTAACTCATTTACACAAGAATTTACTCGAGCAACCAGACTGGCAACAATGTCCCACCCTTTTACTGATAAATCTACCGAAGGCAGCTTCTTCTCTCGCACTTCCTGCACTTTCGTATACTTGCTTCCCTGACAGCTACAATGTCCAGGAATTTAAATGCATGTCAATTCCCATCTCTTATCCACATGACTCTAGTCATTCCCTTATTCTTTCCACATCAACCCATGTATCTTGTTCTTTTCCTTTCTCAATCTACCTTCGCAACTATCATCACACCTGTATTCTCATCCTTCTCTTGCTCTTTCTCTGACACACCCTGTAACTGGTTCGTTTTTCGCTTCGCTCTTTTTCTGCGAACTTTTACTCTTCTTTTATGTAGGAATGTGGCTTCCCTCTGTCTCTTCTACAAATATTTTCATGGCTTTCGACGAGTTTAACACTCTGATGCCATCTCCACAAAATTGTACTCGAGCAACCAGACGGGCAACAAGGCTCCACACATTTAAAGTTAAATCTAACAAAATGCAGTCAACAATTCTATTTCTCAGCTACATTTCTTGCACTTCCCACCTGTGGAACTCCCTTTCTTATACTTGCTTTCCTGATGGCTACAACCCCCAGGAATTTGAAAGCAATGTCAATTCCCATCTCTTATCCACTTGACTCCAGTCCTTCTTTCTATATCATTCCGTATATCTTGTACTTTTTCTTTCTCACACTACCTTCGCAACTGTCATCACACATGTGTTCCCATCCTTCACTTGCCCTTTCTTGGGCACGCTCTGTAACTGGTTTTTCTTTTTCTATGCTCACCTCTTGATTAATCTTTTACGCTTTTATGTAACCCCCTGCGCATAAGTGGTGATACCGCATTGCTTCGGGTGAAACGATTGAAAAAAAAAAAAAAAATAGTTCGAATTTTTCAATTACATCTGCCATAGTAGAAAATATTCTATAGCGAATGAAAACACAAAAGGCTTAAATAAATTATAATCACTACGAGAGATATCACGTAAATATAAAAATGAGACAAACATTTATAATTCAGGCTATGAAGTTTTGCCCAGTCGATTGAGAAACGCATGACCATGCATTGTTGTGCCTAGAATTTAGCCCATCACTATTCGCAAATCAAGGATGTTTCTTTGTAATTTTCCTGCATACACTCAATTTCCCCACAATACATGTTTGGTGTTATAGTTTTCCGTCTAGGCAAGAAACGATGATAAATAAACCCATTCGAAAAAACCCCATACGGTAATCATTAATTTTTTAGAGTGCAGTGAAGATTTTGTACATTGTTTTGGTGATTCACTTGCATCTAACAATTAGACTACACTCTTGCTGTTGTCAAAGAGTATCCATTTCTCATCGCCGTAATGATTCGATTGAAAATGGTTAAATTTCAACTTTGTACTCATACAGAAAGATTACTCGAGATTTTTTCCTTGCAATCATTTTCATTGAAAATTTGAAATAAAAAGCCAGAAATAAGTCAATTGTTTTTGGAACTAATTTTAAGACGACCGGATCAAAAATAACCCCAAAATTCGTCATTTCATAGATGACAAGGTAACACACACACACACACGCAGACACACATACACACACTAAATCTATAAATACTTTCACGTCTTCTGCTCCGATGAACTTAGATCACTAGTGCCCCCTAAATACGAATTTGAACGAGATACTAGATTAGCAACTAGATCCCACCCTTTTACAGTGAAACCGATAAAATGCAGCCGTAACTTCTACTCCAACAGTTTCTTTCCTCGCACTTCCCGACTGTGGAATTCTCTTCCACACGATTGCTTCCCCGACGGCTACAATCTCCAGGAGTTTGAATGTAAGGTCAATAGACACCTCCTAACACACTAACCTGCTCCCATTCTATCAAACACTCTTCCCATCTGCCCAACCCTCATCCTCGCTATCCTTACTCATCTGTCACCTTCCTCCTGACATTCCCTATGTCTAACCACTCCTCTTTACCTTCCCCTAGGTAGCCCCATACGCAATAGTGGCAGTAGAATGCCTTGCTTGGGTGAGATGATTAAAAAAAATCGCTAAAAATCAGCATAGTATAAAGAAAAAACGTGTCAAACTTAATAAAAACGAACTTTTTTCCATCAAAATGCTGATGTTATTATTAAGAAGAAAAATCAAAATATTTTTTAGTTATTTTTCAAATTCTTTTGAGCGTTTCTAACTTTCTAAATTTTAGTAAAATCTTGTTTTTATTTTCTTTAGCAGGAGCCAAATCGTTACGAAAGCGGAAAACGTTTCATTACATAACTCAATTTATTTCTGGTAATAAACACATTAATTTGAAATTTATGAAAAAATCAAATTATTGTCGGATTTTAATGAAACTTTTAGAATTTATTCACAAAAACTGAAAGTGATTCTGAGATCATTATTTAAAAAATATTGGGAAAATATTTCTTTTCACATTAAAAATTATTTATTTCTAAAAATTCAATTTTAAACTTAGTTATTGAAAATGAGTGGCTGTACCATTGTAAATGAGATATTACGCGACCTAGATTTCTACCATGAGTGGTGTCTTCAGGCGATTTGCAATAACTGATTTTACCGTCTATGTTTTTTTGTTTTTTTTAAACGCTCACATAACATTGGTATTTTTGAACGCTAACGTGGCAGAGGACTTTTGAACGCGCAATTTTTAAAATTACAAGGAATTATAACGTTTTCATCCATGGTTGTATGGACCTAATAGGCATTTTAATATGGTTACACTTAATCATAAGTTCTGTTTTTTCATTCAATAGTTCAGTTTTGTTTGGAAATAGCATAATCTCTAACTTTTCTTTCTGGTACAGTCTACATGTTTTGCCACCGTTGTAAGGCTCGTCTGTTTTCACTATGCTTTACGTTATGTCTAGTTCTTTTCCGTATTCTGATTTTAATTTCCACACGTGGATAGCCAATTTTCTATAGTTTTTTATGTTTTTTATTTTAAATGTAGACTTGTGATTGAACCACCTGGTCTTAAAGGTGTCTTTGGTTGATCTCAAATATATTTTAGTTTGGCCATTTAAGTCATGTACTTTTGACTTGTAAAAAAAAAAGTATAAAATATAATAAAAAAGAAGTATAATAGAGTCAGTTGGGCACAGTCTATTAGAAAACGAGCACCGTAACCCAATTTACTTGGCCAGAAATTTAGAAATGGCATGATGTAATGCTTGGCACTCGCGTCGGAACTATAATAAGAACATTTCAAAGAGTTTGGGTGAACAATTCAGAGAATTCGGAGAGAGTTGGATAAGTGTAATAGTGATTACAGTGGTACTGCAGCACTGAAAACTCATTGTGATCTTTGTGATAAGAGGAAAACCCATTACAGAGGCCTAAAAAAACAACACGAGGAACTACATCAAGTGACTTGATGAGTTTGTGCTACTCTGAGTCAAGATAGTGGCAGCCGTAAAACCTTATATCAGGTAACGGAACACTGCACAATGTCACACAAACTGGAGATGCCAGTCATGGCTGCAAGACAATCAACCTCTGCATCTTGCCACCTAATTCTCCAGAATGCAACCACCTTGATAATTATGTTTTGGGCGCAGTTGAGCTAGAGACAAAAACTAATTGTTACACCAAAGATGAACTAAAGGTGAATATTATGGTAGCAATCACCAACTAAAGAAGACCAACCAGAAAAGATGCAGGAGATTCCAAAGTTGTCTGGAGGTCGTGGTTTAAGTCAATGGCGATTTGAAAAAAAATCCTTTTCTGTAATTCAACATATTTTGTGTCGTTTTGGTAAATATGTCTGTTAAAATGAGTGTCATTTTTGCGTAACTTAGACAAAAATTCATCTATTGCATCCAGTATGTACATGGAGTCTTTCATTTTACTGTGTAGATTAGAATATTAAAGACTTCTTTTTTGGAGATAAAATATAACAAGATTTTTTTTGTCTTCCTAGCTCTGCGTTTTCCAAAATTAAATATTAAATTGATTCGGGAGATGAACAATTATTATAGTGAATAAGTTATTTCTGTAAATAAAACCCATCAATAAATATTTCAGTTTGTCATAATTGCACTTATTTCCTATAATTTCTGACATATATATATATATATATATATATATATATATATATATATATATATGTAACTTAAATGTAGTGTATCCAGGCAGCAGATAATTTTTTAAACATATACTGTTAAATATAAAAGACAATGAATGTCTATTATGTTTAATTATGAGCCGTTCTAAACATCGTATTTTGGCTTTAATTTCAGTTGCAAATAAAGACAAAAATTCTCCAACATTTGGATAATTTTTTATTAAGTTGGTTCTATGCTTTCGGCTCACATGAGCTATCTTCAGAGAGGTTACAAGAACGTTAATACAAAAACATCCACCATCAGCGAAGATTGTATCTTGTGTTGATATAAAACTCCGCTAAGCAACGGCAATAGTGACCAAACATAACAAACGCAAGATGGTTCACCCCAAGCAAGGCATTCCACTGTCACTATTGCGCAGGGGGTTCCCATCTGCCCAACCCTCATCATCGGTATCCCTACCCGTATATCACCCTCCTTCTGACATTTTCTATATCAAACCACACTTTCTCTTCACCTTCCCCTAACCTCCTGCGCAATAGTGGCAGTGGAATACCTTGCTTGGGGTGAAATGATATATATATATATACGCAACGTAAAAACAAACCAATAAGTATTTATTTTTAATTATCACTTTAGAACATGTACAAAGTACAAGCTACTACAAAATTTTACATTTTGTTACGAGATTACAAAAGCAATTTTATTACCATCATTATGAACTATTTGATGAGACATTCTTTTTTCAATGTTGAAACAAAAAGAAAAGTTTTGTAGTAGTTTTTAGTTTGTACATGTTCTAAATTTATATATATATATATATATATATATATATAGAGAGAGAGAGAGAGAGAGAGAGAGAGAGAGAGAGAGAGAGAGAGAGAGGAAAGACTACTAAAAAGTTGTAAGTTTAAAAATGTATTTTTGATAGTCTTTATTCTATTTATTTCTATTTATTTCTATTATTATATCAGATTTATATTGATATTTCAGACCGGCCTCAGGCTTTCAGCAGAAACAAATGATTTTAAAATTTTAAAAATACGCTTACAACTTTTTAGTAGTTTTTCCTATACATATTAGGACACTATACGTGGATCATCCTTATGCTATATATATATATATATATATATATATATATATATATTGCACATGACTAAACGAAATAATAATAAATATTCATTACTTTATTTTATGTTGAGCACTGTTTTAAACATTAATGTTTTAAACGTTGCAGTTATTGTCTTTGTTCTTATTCCTTTATATATATATATATATATATATATATATATATATATATATATATATCACATACTGATGATTGCATTGTGCCTGAAACACCGAGTTTTTTATTTGACATATGATAATATATAAAACTCTGAGTCGTGCTATAGAAGTAGAGTATTATGTACACTATGGGTCATAATTATTAAGCCACCCATGTTTTATAAAAGGAATGGTGTATTTTGTACTACATTTTAGTATTCATGGCCAAGTGAATAATTTTAAATGAAAATAGAATGGCTCTTTCCTTAATACGGCAAAATAACATGTGCATCAAATAAATTTATAAATATTTAATCATTACCTACATTGCAGTTTCATCAGTGAAAGGATAAAGAATATTTAGGGTGATTCGGACGAGTTCATCTTTGCTTTCTTGCCTTGTAAAATTTTGCAAATTAATAATAACAAAAGAACAGTTCTATTTTCATTTAGAATTATCAACTTGGCAATAAATTTTAAAAATAGTATAAAACACATCATTTCATTTAAAAAAAACTGCGGTAGCCTAATAATTATGACTGTTAGTGTATATATATATATATATATATATATATATATATATATATATATATATATATGCATGTATTTAATGAAATACCGTGCCGCTAAATAGAAGTATGGAATTGTGGTCTAATAAAAAAAAGAATAAAATAACGACTAGTGCAATAAAGTGAAAAGTTATATATTCCAAAAAGTAAAAATAATGTAAAGAATATTACAAAAAAAAGAAAAAATGCGTCTTTAAGAAAAGTCTGAAAAATAAATAAAAAAACAAATGATTGGAGAAATGAAAAAAAAAACAGTGGTAGAATAAACGTATTACGAAAACGAACGATAAAAACGCGCGAGAAAAATTTTCGAATACGAAAGACCAATGTGATGTGTCGGAAGGACAGCAGAGTCACAGAGCGGAATTGTTTAAGGCTTGATTACAAGCAGCTCTAATAAATAACTATGGCACATGGCGAATCAAAAAGTGACATCTTAGGTCTGCTCGGAAATTAACACGCATAAATATCACGCTGGAAACGACAACGCCGTTCAACACCTCTCTCCCTCCATCTGCCTGCAACGCATCAAACAACCATCTGCATCAACCAAGATGTCATCATTATCAGTATCATTATCTGGTTCTTCTTCGCCCTTGTCCATGTCATCGACATAATGGGTGGGTAAGAAGGCCATGGAGCTAGTGGTTTCCAGCATCGATGTCGTCTTTATCGCTAGTCGAGTCTTCGTTGTGGTTATGGATGCTCTTCGATGCTCTTCCTCGCCTGGTAGTTTATCATCGGCTTTTACCGTTTTGAAATTAGCTGCTAAACGCTATGCCGTGGCAGGCAATTAGGGTTACGATTTGTCAGGCGGGGATAAAAATAAAAAGGAAATTATTTAACGTGATAGAGAGTGACGGTGGGAGAAAATTTAAGTTAGATTGCGGAGTAAAAGAAAAGTAACGAGAAAAAAGTTTAAAAAGGGAAAAATAATTGGAAAAAGTAAACGAAAACTAAAAATCAGAAAGAATAGAAAAGAAAGAAGGAAAGATAATGAGAGATGGGAATGAAGAAGAAGACATTAAACAAAAGAAAGAGAAAATCAAGGGGAATAAAAACAAAGGAAATAACATGCAACAGAAGGAAAAAACATTGAAATAAAAATCGTGGAGAATGAAGTGAAAAAAGAAGACAAAAAAGTTAAATGAAAAATAGAAAATAATAAATAACTTGGAATAAAATTTCATAGGGAAAGAATCAAAATGAAACAATAAAATGACAAAATTAAATCAAAATATACGTGTACAAAATAAGATACTTTGAAATAAAAAGAAAAAGAATACAGTGATAAAAATGTAATTAACATAAAAATGTATACGATATATTAAAAAATGAACAAGAAAAAATGACAAAAATTAAAGATTATAAAGTCAGTCAGTTAAGTGCCATACGTGATACACGCTAGGGCGATCATGTCTCGAAAGAGACATGACTGACTAGGCAGAAGATTATCCCACAGTAGGTTGCCGTTGCTTTCTGCGGTAGACTGGTTGCCGACCAAGGCTATAGAACCCAATCTGTCCTGCTATTTAACCTATAACTGGAAGGAAGAGATGGATTAATACCTTTCCCAAGGGTATTTGCGCGTAAGTGAATACAATGGATTCAACTAGGAATTCGAACTCGGCTCCCCCAGTTTCTCGCTCCGAGCCGATATCCACTGGACCACAACGCACGATTATAAAGTAAGATATAAAACAAGAGAAAGAAAGTAATAAAACATAAGAAAATGTATGTGTATAAAATAAAATATATGAATAGAATAAAAAATAATACAATATAAAAATAGAATGAAAATTTAAAAAAAAGATATATTGAAGGAAAAAATAATACAATATCAAAAGAGAAAATAAATTTAAAATGTAAAACCTAAAATAAATTGAAAGAATGAAAAAGAACATAATATCAAAAACAGAATAAGAAATAAAGATTACAAAATAGGATATATTCAAAGAATGAAAAAATATAATATCAAAAAAGAAAATAAATTTAAAGAGTAAAAATAAGGCATATTGAACGAATGAAAAATAATATAATCCAAAAAATAGATTAAAAATTAAATACTACAAAATAAGATACACTGAAAAAATGAAAAAAAAAATGAAATAAAATGTAATAAAAAAGTATAAAGTAAGCTATATTGAAAGAATAAAAAATTTGTTATACTTAAAGAATATATTTAAAGAATAAAAAAGAATGAAATAACAAAAACTTTAATATGAATTAAAGTATATACATCAAGTTATATTAATTGAATGAAAATTAATTTATAAAATTAAAGAATAAAAATGAAAGAAAACGAAGAAGTTATAATTAAAAAATGATAAACAATAGATGACAAAAATAAATACAACTGAAAAACATATGACATTTTGAAAGAAAGAGATATGAAATTTATATGACATTTTGAAAGAAAGAGATATGAAATTTATATGACATTTTGAAAGAAAGAGATATGAAATTTATATGACATTTTGAAAGAAAGAGATATGAAATTTATATGACATTTTGAAAGAAAGAGATATGAAATTTATATGACATTTTGAAAGAAAGAGATATGAAATTTATATGACATTTTGAAAGAAAGAGATATGAAATTTATATGACATTTTGAAAGAAAAAGATATGAAATTTATATGACATTTTGAAAGAAAGAGATATGAAATTTATATGACATTTTGACAGAAAGAGATATGAAATTTATATGACATTTTGAAAGAAAGAGATATGAAATTTATATGACATTTTGAAAGAAAGAGATATGAAATTTATATGACATTTTGAAAGAAAGATATATGAAATTTATATGACATTTTGAAAGAAAGATATATAAAATAACAATAACAAAGTAAAAAAATGAAAATGCATAGAATAAGAGCTATTGAAAGAATGAAACATACTGTTGTCATATCTGGTGGGGCTCCCCTGTTGTTTATCTCAGGGTTCTCGACAGGCTCCAAAGAAGAATCTGTAATGTGATAGGTCCCGAATGGCAGCACGACTCCAGCCACTTTCTCATCGGCGGAATGTGGCTTTTCTCTGTTTCTTCTATAAATATTTTCATGGCTTTCGACGAGTTTAACACTCTGATGCCCTCTCCACAAAAATGTACTCGAGCAAACAAACTGCCAACAAGGTCCCACCCTTTTAAAGTTAAATCTACCAAATGCAGTCGACAATTCTACTTCTCAGTTTCTTTTCTCGCACTTCACGCCTATGGAACTCTCTTTCTTATACTTACTTTCTTGACGGATACAACCACCAGGAATTTAAAAGCAATGACAATTCCCATCTCTTATTCACTTGAGTCCAGTCCTTTCTACATCATCCAGTATATCTTGTTCTTTTCCTTTCTCACACTACCTTCGCAATTGTCATTACACCTGTTTTCCCATTCATCTCTTACCCTTTCTTGGATACGCCCTGTAACTGGTTTGTCTTTCTCTTTGCTCTCCTCTTGATTAATCTTTTACGCTTCTATGTAACCCCTGCGCATGAGTGGCAGTACCGCCTTGCTTTGGGTGAAACGATTAAAAAACGTAATAATTTATACATAATAAAAACATTAAAATAGAACATAATAAAATATAAGCAAAATAATAAAATAAAACAATAATCCAGATGCTAATAAAAAAAGAAAGATAAAATAGCAATAATCGCATAGAAATGAAACTGCATAAACAAGAAATATTGAAAAATTGAAACATAATAATTTATACATAATAAAAAATATTAAAATAGAACATAATAAAATATAAGCAACATAATAAAATATAATAATCAAGATGCTAAAAAAGGAAGATAAAATAGCTATAATCGAATAGAAATGTAATTGCATAAAAAAAGAAATATTGAAAAATTGAAACATAATAATTTACACATAATAAAAAAATTAAAATAGAACATAATAAAATATAAGCAACATAATAAAATATAATAATCCACATGCTAAAAAAGGAAGATAAAATAACAATAATAAAATAGAAATGAAACTGCATTTTTTTTTCATCGTATCACCCCGAGCAAGGCGGTAACGCCACTGATGTGCAGGGGGCTACGTAATAGTGAAAAGATTGGAAAAGATAAAGCCGGAAACCACATCCTAAACAGGGAACAAGGGATGAGCCTCTTAGCCTGTTCAATAGACGTGGGTGGAGTGTGAACCGGGCGATAGCTAGATCTATCTACACTAAAAGAAATATTGAAACATAATAATTTATACATAATAAAAATATTAACATAGAACATAATAAAATATAAGCAACATAATAAAATATAATAATCCAGATGCTAATAAAAAGAAAGATAAAATAACAATAATGAAATAGAAATGAAACTGCATAAAAAAGAAATAATGAAAAATTGAAGCATAATAATTTATAAATAATAAGATATATTAAAATTGAATATATAAAATATAAACAACATTATAAACCATAATAAGCCAGGTGCTAATAAGAAAGCAATATAAAATAACAATAACGAAATAAAAATAAAAGTGCATAGATCAAGAACTATTGACAGAATGAAACATAAAAAATCAAAAAAAAAGAAATGAAAATAAATGTGTATAAAATAAGAGATGCTGAAAGAATGAAAAATAAAATATATATTGGAAAAAGAGAAAACATTTGTAAAAACTGCCAGAAAAACTTAAAAATTCTAAAGTATTTTAAAATATAAAGTAATATATTATAATTTAAAATTTAAAATAAGAAACATTGAAACAGAACAAGAGAAAAATATTGAAACTTTGTGCTATAAAGTAAGAACAAATACACCCTTGCGAATTCAACGACCTCCCAGATGAGATCAAGTCCCAAGTAGGCATCTACGCAGATGACACTACAAGATACTCCCGCTCCCGTAAGAAACCTGTCGTGGCGGACAGACATAATCTCGCTGCTCACCTTGAACGGGATCTACACTCTGTGGTGAACTGGGGCAAGAAGTGGCTTGTCAACTTCAATTCATCTAAGACCAAGCTGTTGTCTGTCAACCATTACAGGCAACCTCTTCTGCCTCCCATAAGCATGGACCAAGTGATTCTCACTGAGAGTAATACACTACGCCTCCTCGGACATACCCTGTCCTCAGACCTCAAATGGAACCACTATATTGAATCCATAGCAAAATCTACTGCTAAGAAGATTGGGTCACTATGTCGATCCAGGATGTTTTTTCCACCTGAATCCATCCTGCATATATACAAGTCAACCATCCGTCCGTGCATGGAGTACTGCTGCCATTTATGGTTAGGTGCCCCTGCCGTTCTCCTCAGTGTCCTTGACAAGCTCCAAAGGAGAGTCTGTAATGTGATAGGTACTGATCTGGCGACTCGACTGCAGCCACTTCCCCATCGTCGAAATGTGGCCTCCCTTTGTCTCTTCTATAAATACTTTCATGGCTTCTGCTCGGACGAGCTTAAGTCACTGATGCCTCCTCAACAGGTGTTTACTCGTGCAACCAGACTGGCAACTGGGTCCCACCCATTCACAGTCAGGTTAGCCAAATGCAGACGACAACTCTACTCCTGCAGCTTCCTCTCTCGCACTTCCCGCCTGTGGAACTCGCTCCCGTATTCTTGCTTTCCTGACGGCTACAACCTCCAGAAATTTAAATGCAAAGTCAATACTTATCTACTAACCACTGGACTCTAGCTCTCTCCCCTCCCCTGTATAACCTTCCCTTTCTCTCCACCTATGTATCTGTCATCGCACCTGCTTTCTCAGCTTTCTATTGTTCCTTTCTAACTAGTTTGTACTCCTCACTCTTTTCTAATTAATCTTTTTACATTTATGTAACCGCCTGCACATCAGTGGCGTTTCCGCCTTGCTCGGGGTGAAATGATTAAAAAAAAAATTGCTTTAGTTTCATTTTTTTCCATCTTACGGTCAGTTTTAGACCCGTTGGAATTACAGGGTATAATCGATTTCTACTTTCTCCTCAGATTAGGTCATTTGCAGTAATGTGCATTAATAGAAATCTATTTTTGTGATGTATGATGAAATTTATTTGAAAAATATTGCGTCATCCATGCTTGCATCATTTTTTTTTTCACGCCGGACACTATTGTCTTGAATGTCGAATAGTTTTCCTGCGGTCATTGTCTCCGATAGACGTTACTCCAAGGAAACGTACGAAAATTGTTACGCTGCACCAAAACATTGACAAGCATTGTAGAGCGATAGCGGATATTGTTGGTGTCAATTTTTTACTGTCAGTCGTGTCATCAAGGCAAAGGGACAAACTGGAGCCATCAGTCCAAAACATAAGGAAAAAGCGTTCGGAAGAGCAAAGCAACGCCAAGAGATGACGTATACGTGATCAGGTAAAGTGTGAAAGATCCTAGAAATGCATTATGCGTTTTGTTTCAATTAATTTGCCCAGTGGTGTACAATCAGAATGAGGCAAATAACTCTTCTCAAATACATAATGACGTAAGGGTGTCTGGAAAATATAACTTTCAGAATGCATACTGAATGAAAGGAGAATAAGAAGAAACAACGAACGACATATATTCGAGTAAATGGTTAGAAGAACGTCGGAAAAGTGGGAAGGTTATGGATTTGTTTGCAATAAACTTTGCCTGGTACAAGTCTAAGGAACCACCCAAGTTAATGTGATTGATGATGTGGATATTTGTCGGGTAGATAAATGTTAAGCCTAGACTGGAACAGGTTGAGATCGTAGTCGTCAAGGAAGCAGCACAAAGAGGTTTCTCTTCATCAATAAGCTGACGCCATATGGGAAATACAACATTCTTATAATTCTAGATGCATACATAAAAAAACATAGAAAATAATTATTACCATAACACACTTTTGAAGGAAGAAATTATTCTCAGATAAACATTTTTGAATACAACACACATTTTAAGTTTTATTAAATAAAAAGAAGAAAAACAAAACATCTTCATTAAAATCTGAGTAAATCAACCTTCTCGCTATAACCGAACATTGAAAAAATACCTTAAATCCCAACATTTTTGGCATTAAATAACCTACAAAGATTGATATGCCTTTAAACAAAACGCACACTCAAAAGCCATGTCCTGAAAGGATTTAGCATAAAAAGATAAGAATAATGGATTATGCAAGCTGTCAAAAATCCGTGTAAACAGGGCATAAGTGCCGTTGACGAATGACTGCATTTGAAACCGAAGTCACTGAAAATATATCCAATGTTGCGGGGACGAACATAGATGTTCAAGACAAGGAACGATTGTTTAATATCTGCATAATTCGTTTATTCTTCTTAGCGTCTACTGTTGATTTTTTCACATATTTGACTGAGCAGGCCAGAAAATAAATCTTTCAAATCGGAATCTATTTCCGCCATATCGAACAGTTTGTAATAATACATCATTTACAGTCTTACTTCGAAGATATTGTGAACACGCAAATTTGCATACTGCCTCATAAATAGTTCGTATGACGTCATATTCGATGGGGTAGAAAGAATCTTTACTGTTTGACAAAAGACTCATACACGCACACATATAATATAGAGGGTGCGATGGACGAATTGTCACTTAATATACGTCAAAATGAAAATAACATTGACATTTAATTTTAGCAGATATACATTTCACAAAAATATCTTGAAATACTAACTTATTTAATAAGTTAGTATTTCTTTAATAATACTGTGATTGGATTCAACCACGGCTTCCAGATGACTTCGGAATCTCTAGCAGCTATTCAGGACAGTCTCCTTGTTTAAGTTGGTGAATGCTGATATAATCCTTGCTTTAGTTCATTGTTGATGTAACAAGGAGTTTTGTTGGTCAACTGTGCCTTACACATAATAATCGAGGATGTTTTTTTTTCTTTTTTTTTAATCATTTCACCCCAAGCAAGGCATTTCACTGCCACTGTTGCGCAGGGGTTACTTAAGGGAAAGTGATGAGAAAGAGTGGTTAGTGGGTTACATAGGGGAAAGTGATGAGAAAGAGTGGTTAGTTATAGGGAATGTCAGAAGAAGGGAGATAGACCGGTAAGGATACCGAGGATGAGGGTTGCGTAGATGGGAAGAGTGTTTGAGAGAATGGGTGCGAGTTAGTATGTTAGAAGGTGTCTATTGACCTTACATTTTAACTCCTGGAGATTGTAGCTCTCGAAGAAGCAAGCATATGGAAGGGAATTCCACAAGCGGGAAGTGCGAGAAAAGAAGCGGTTAGAGTAGAATTTGCGGTTATATCTTATCTGTTTCACTGTAGTATGGGGAATTATGTGGCCATATGTAAGGGTGATGTTGTCGCAAGAAGTGATTGTTTGACAACCATGATTGGGTGCTATTGATTGTGTGTCATGGTGCAGTGTTCTCTTGCCAGATATAGCGTCTTATAGAAGTCACCTTCTAGATCGAGTTCAGCACTACTTCCTCATGGTAATGATGTAGGCCTCCGTATTCAGTAAGAGTCTTTGTGAGAAGATAAATGAAGGCATAACGTCGCTCTCACTAGTGATCATATCTTCGTAACATCCATTAGACTCGTCCAGCTCTTGCCGAATTCTCTGCACTGTCGTCAGATCAACACCTAAACATATTAAAATTCATACTGGAGCTTTCGGTGCGTATGTCAAACAGTATAGCATACCGTTTCGAAATGTCTGGCGGAGTGAATTGCGTCGCGTGCCCTATTGCTCACAGACGGTGCCCAACCGTCCCTACCGTTCGTGTACAACCCCTGACACTATGCAGTCGATAAAATCAAAAACACAAAAGGCGCATGCCCAAAATTCAAGATATAAAATGGCGACAATTTACTCATTGCACTCTGTAAGTATGCGTACTTACACGAACGCGACACACGCGCAAGTACACCCAAAAACGCACACCCAAATACACGCTCACATACATAAATCTAAACTTATTCATAAATGGAAATTTGACTCTGTGTGTGTCTGTGTGTGTGTGTCCGTTACCTTTTGACTCCGAAGCGGCTGAACCGATTTTCTTGAAAATTTACACAGTTGTGCTATAAGCGTCTGTGAGTGTTCTTAGCTAGGTTTTATGTCGAGGTCCTCCGATAAATATCGAAAATCGATAATCGAAAAAATCGGGTTATAAAACGAGTGGTCCGATTTTAATCAAATTTGATATACTCATAAACAAAGACATAAGAAACGATATTCAGAAGTTTCAAGGTTACAGGTCTTACAATAGAGCAGGACATCGATGATATATATGTATAAAAGGCAAGATGTTTGTGTGTGTGTCTGTTTATCTGCCTGTATATCTGTAATTTTGCAGCCCTTTTATTTTAGTTTTTACTTCGGGTTTGATTCTAAGTAGGTATAATTGTAGTTCTTAGTCTCAGCCATGTTATCATTTACTCAGAGGACTTATTTTGCCTTTAAAATTCAGTTTACAACGAAAAAACTTATTTGATATCGATAGCAGGAAATCAAATTTGATTTACATCCATTCATTTTTCTTTCAGTCTACGGTTTCACTTTAACTGGAAACAACTATTGCTTTTTAGTCTTTCATGCCAACATCCAAAGAGTCTGAGTTCCATGACCATGGATTAGTTATAAAGTTTTCATTACACCCGAGCAACGCCGGGCTATACTGCTTGTGTAATTAAAAATAGTAAACTGCTTTCTATTTTAATTAAAGTAACATTTTTGCATCAATGTTATGGTCATAGTCATTTCTCAATTCGCATTGGGCATATATTATGCGGCATGCAGTCATTAAAGTATTGGAGAAATATTTTCCCGTCATTATTCTTTCATGTGGTTACATCAAACTGAGTGTCACACTAATTTAATGAAATCCTAAAGAACGAAAAGCGTCGCTCGAAATGTATTTTCTATTTGGTCACTAATATTCCTTTGACGCCATCCAGTCTCAGGCTGTATGTTGCATGCGTTAACTGGCCGTAAGTTAGTTGCACCTGTGTCTGCAGCTGTTTGCTTCCGTTCCGCCCCCAGGTGATCTAAGATGTCAAATGATCAGTCGAAATCTTTCACTTCCTCTGACACGTTGTGATTTCTGATCTCAGAGAAAGATACGGACCCAAGAAAAAGGGGCGGTTGTCTTCGTGCAGCATTTCTTCACAACTGAAAATCAAGAGACAGTTGGGTGCATATGCAGAAATAAGGGAAACAGACAATAAGAAATAACCAGGCACTACAGAAGGCCGGTGTATGTGGAATAATGATTATATTATATCTCTTTGTACAATAGGAAAATGTGTGTGTGTGTGTGTGTGAGAGAGAGAGAGAGAGAGAGAGAGAGAGAGAGAGAGAGAGAGAGAAAGTAAAAAAGAAATAAAAGAAAGCATAATCCAACTTTTCAAAGTCCAGAAATTACTTGCTGCTATTATGTCTATTTGTCGTTCGAGGGAATATAGTCGTTCTGCTCCCGTCCCCTTGTGTTCTGATTAGTAGCAGTGTACGTGTTACTAGCGTGGTGGAAGTGACGGAGAATCTTTCCGTGCCTTCACTCCGCTAGTCTCGAGTGTGACTTTCCTCTCTCTATATATGACTGTTCGGACTTGATTTTCAATTCTGCTGTATGTTTATAGAAACCGTTTAAATATGGTGTAGGGTGATAGGTGAACGGATTCTTTTATCATAAAAATCTAATGTCAGTTTCGTGTATCTGGCTTAAATCACCCGCTTACGTATTTCGAGCGGATGTCTGCTGTTCTGGAAGTTTGGAGAAAAAATTTTGTTGACTTTATACATTCACCTGTCATCGTTACTTATAACTCCATCCTTACGTGGGTGGTCTTTTTTCAGAATAAATCAATAATTTCCATTTTCAGTCGATCCTTTATTTCCTTTTCCGAGAGAGAGAAAGGGAGAGAAAGGATTAAACAATGAAGAAAACTATAATTCTCTCCCTTCGCAAGGCCAGCTGAACATTGTCAAATGGTTATCGTATTAGTTGATCTCATTTTCGTGAATGTCTTGTGTTTTGCCTTTCTTCTATCTCCTGGTCACTCCAGCGCTTTTTTCCTCTTTTTCTCACCGCTTTCTAAAAAAAGAAATATATATATATATATATATATATATATATATACAGATATTCTTCAAAAATCTATTCCTGGGTTTGAATCTAGGATCCGTCGATACTTGGTTTAACGTGTATGCATAAGGAACACTTACAGTATTACATTCCTAAAATTGTTCCCTGGTATAAAAATGTATCTATCATTTTCTTTTCATAATCTATTTTATATATCTATATGATAGATTATTCGTCCATGCATAGAATATTGCTGATATATATCTTTTTGTGCTCTTACTATATATTTAGAGCTACTTGATAAATTCAAATGAAGAATCAGCAATAATATTGGTCCTCATCTTTCATCTCAGCTTCAGTTATTTCTCACCATCAAAAAGTTGCCTTCCGGTGCGTTTTCTATAAATAATTCCACGGCAAATATCCAAATTTGCTATTAGCCTGGGTAAGTGTAATTCAGGAATTTATTTTTATCACCAACAACAGTTAGCATAATAACAAGAAACCCCCAACAACTTTTTTCTTCGTTTCAGTTCAACAAATAACCTCATCTTTTCTTATATTCTCCTATGCCGTGTGGCCTCTAGGTGCCAGCTCGTTCAATTAACCATTACTAAATTTCATCTGAATGCTTCATTTAATATACGGGTGTACATTTATTTCGTCGAACTGTATATGAGTAGGAATAACGAATTATAAACAACCCCTAATGCATTTTATAACAGCTGAAAAAGAGACCAATTTGAATATATGCTTAAGCAAAATACCACAACTGTGACGCCTCCAGAGCTGAAGACTTGGAGAATTCGACATTCACAAGACAGGAAAACGGTGAGTAACGAACTTGTGTACGCAGATAGCCGAATGGGTTATGGGAGCGATAGTTAAAACACAGAAATGGCTATGAACTACAGCAGATAAAATATTGTGAAGTGTCATGCTCACTCGTCTTGAAGTGATTCTAATATACAAAAGAAAAATATTGAAAACTAAATTTAAAATTTAAAGAAGGGAAGAAAACTATTCACAAACAACCAAGAAATAAGAACAAAATATTACATAATTTCTGTTTAAAGAAGGTAGCTAAAGAAATAGAAAGAAAGGGCTATATATGAACTACAAGAAAACTGAATGCATGATCATTAGTAAAATGAGGAGCAGAGCCGTGCTTATGGTCCCCGCAGACTTCGCAATTGCGGGGAAAGGGCCGCAATTTCCCTAGAAGCTGCAAAACCGGCAAGCCGCAAAACCGGCAAGCCGCAAGGACTTGGTTAATTTTAGCAACATTCCGTTACTACTGATTTAATTCATTTTTTTCTTTTCCCTCTCTATACCAACACTCCCTTTCTATTTTAAAAATAAACGCCTGAAGTCTAATTTTTGACAGTTTATGAAACTTTCTGTAGCAAAATGTTTTTGAAATTTCGGTTTAAATTTTTAAAAATTTCTTGAAAAAACCTGTAGAATATTAAAAAATAGCTGAAATCACCAAAAAGTTGTGAAAATGTTGGTAATATATAGCGATTTCTTCTGTTTTTTCGTGATCACGGAATATCTGCGTTCCGAGTGTATGTTATTTTGTTTATAGTACCATTTATTGTGGGTTCAGTATATTCAGAGGGACACATGTTGCATTCTGCGGGTAGAGGGGCCGCAAGTTGCATTCTGTTGGGGAGGCGATGTTGCTAAGCACGCCACTGATGAGGAGCACAAAATGCCAATTACAGGTCGCGGATACAAAAATCAAGCAGGTATAGAAATTTAAATACAGGTCAGATAGTAGCAAATAGAGAGGAAGAAAACAATGCGTGACATACTTGATAAGCTTGAGCAAATAAAGTGCAGAGCATGGTTTGAGAAGGTTAACAAGAGAAAGAGTGTTAAGAGCTAAAAGGTATACGTAGATGTGGAAGACCATGATCACTTACGTCTATTGAACGGGTGAAGAGGCTCATCCCTTGTTTCCTGTTTAGAATGTGGTTTCCGGCTTTCTCTTTTCCAATCTTTTACTCTTTTCCATTTTTTTCCTCTTTTCTTTTTCAATTAGAGTAGATAGACTAAACTATCGCCCGGTTCGCACTCCACCCACGTCTATTGAACGGGTGAAGAGGATCATCCCTTGTTTCCTGTTTAGGATGTGGTTTCCGGCTTTCTCTTTTCCAATCTTTTCACTCTTACATAGCCCCCTGCACATCAGTGGCGTTACCGCCTTACTCGGGGTGATTTGATTAAAAAAAATATTTGTATATATTTATCTAATATATCTCTAATTGCTTGTCTATATTTCTGAGATGAGGTAATGTAATTATTTTCATTATTTTTTGGAACGAGAACAATCTACCTCAGGGAATTTAATAAATGGTTCTGTTCAAAATTTCATTCACTTGAAGATGTTTGGAGCGTACATCGACCGAAACGTCGTGAATATGGCAACAAAGAGGACAGCAGCTTTCCTGCAGTTATGTTTTCCCTTTGTTAACGAGAACCCAAATGACAGCGTGTTTTAATAAGAATATCGAGTTTTTTAATATGCTTAAAAACCGGAAGTTGTAAGATTCGACACAGTTAAAGAGTACATATTTTTGTCTTTTCTTTCTCCTCTCATAATATCCTTTCAGCAATCATACACAGAAAGAAAATGTACATTTAAATACTCGCATATAAATTCACTTAACGATTCTTTTGACTTAGCTGATTCTTTTCCTGCATTAATAAATACTTAGAAAATATACATGAAAAACGGCTTTAAATATTACCTAAAAAGATTGAAAATTGTAAATATTCATTTTAAATTAAAATACTACATAGATTTTAAAACAAGAGAATACAGTTTCAATACATGTCTCTACGTGAAAAATGGAGACGACATTTTTTATGTGTTACGGTCTGATGGCAATATGGCTACCACCAGTTCATGCCTCAGCAAGCCTAAACTAATAACATTCAACTCTATCGTATGTCTTCTTAGATTCATGTACGCTCAGTTTGATCCTTGGTCTTAATCTTGTTTATAAAATCCGGCAATCATAAAACCGGTTTTTGTTTCTCTCTTAAAATGAGTCAGGGTTATTATTAGCGACTACCAACTGGACCGTAAAACCTGCTGACCCACAAAAAAAAAAAAAAAAAAGAAAAAAAAAAGAAGACTATTGCGTTCCAAGACTGGTCAGGTTAGACTTGTTGCTTGCTAGCAACGCAATTTTCCTTAGGGCAGTGATTTCTTAATTTTCCTCTATCTGCCTCACACTTGATTTTCGTCCCCCACCCCCTTTTCTTGCTCCCCAACTTCCGCACCCATAAAAAAAAAAAACAGTTTTTCGGCTAATCTACAGAACGCTCTTCTTCAAGAGGCAATCTATTTTTGAATTTTCAACACTTTTGAATAACGATGTGGTGTTTTTGGTTAGCAAGCTTGTCTTTTTTTAACCTATTGCAAATGATATGAGTTCGGTCCTCAATGGGTACCACTTACCTTCGGCCTTGTGCCACATCTTAGCGGCACTGAGTAAATCAATTACTGAATAAGTACTCCGGATTACGAATATAGTTTTTTAAAGCTTTGTAAATTTTACAAGTGGGGGTTCAATATGCTTTCCGCTCCGTGAAATGTATATCTTCGCCACACATATTCTTGCCTAAATTTTTCCTGTTGTATTGAAACAATGTGTACATGCAACATTGGAAATAATTCGAAAACAGCAGTGAAATATTGATTTAAGCGTATCTTACTTATCGCTCCACTTTTATTCTTCTTATCGTTATTATTATTATTACGGTTGTTGTTATCTCATTTAATTATTTTTTTGTTATATATTCATATCCATCCAGAGACCTAAGATCGAAATGGTATCATAACATTTTCTACTGAGCATTTTTAAAAATGGTCAAACTAAAGTTACACACATTTTACACAGATAAAACCCTTCGTAAGGTGTCAACTGTACATTTCAGAAATCTTTTTTTTTTATTTTTAAGGCATAGGTTACCAGGGGTTCCTTTATTGAATCTATCAATATCTATTGCATTGGTCCTGTTCAGCCAGAATAATAAAAAAAAAACTGAACTATGCTCTACGTAAACACTGATAGGCGGTGTCTGTCTGCACCAACTAATTTTTTGTTTTTTTCAACTCAAACAAGGCAGGGGGTTACATTAAAGTTTTAGACAGGAAGAGAGTGAAGACAAAGACGATCCAGCTACAGGGGGCGAAAGAGAAAGGGAAAGAGAAGGATGTGAACACAGGAGTGAAGACAGCTGTGAAGGTAGAGAGAAACAGAACAAGATACACGGGGTGAGGTAGAAAGGACTGGAGTTAAGTGGATAAGAGATGGGAACTGACTTTGCATTTAAATTCCTGGAGGTTGTAGCTGTCAGGAAAGCATGTATAGGTAAGGGAGTTACACAAGCGGGAGTCACGAGAAAGATGAAGTAGAAATATCACCTGCATTTCGTTGATCTAACTGTAAAAGGGTGGGACCTTGTTGCCAGTCTGGTTGCCCGAGTAAATTCTTGTGGAAAGGGTACCATTGACCTAAGTTCGTCAGAGCAGAAGCCATGAAAATATTTATAAAGGAGAAAGAGGGAAGCCACATCCCGCCGGTGAGAAAATGACTGGAGTCGAACTGCTAGATCGGGACCATTCACATTACATATTCTCCTTTGGAGCCTGTCTAGAACACTGAGTTGAACAGCAATGGCGCCTGACTAGATATGACAAAAGTATGGTCAAAGTATTGATCATGAAGAGGCTTATCTTGCACTTGGTGCATTTCGTACAATTATTATTATTATTGTTGTTGTTGTTGTCTTTGTTGTTTCTGTTGTTGTTGTTGTTGCATCCATTGATATCTATTATTTGTATACGGTTTTCGTAGGAGCACACGTCTACAAGTTTACATGATAAATGCCATTTACTGAAAAAGTTAAAAGTACAATCATAACAGCATAACGTGATTATATTGCTACAACTGCAAGCCTGGTGTATTAGAGCCTGCAGATGTTAACTGTCTGATCGGGATAGCGTGCGAAGCGTTCGGTCGAAGTAACTTCATTGAAATACAAACAAATTTGCCAACGTTTAAATTCAGATAAACAATAAAATAAAATAACAAAAGTCACTACATGCATAACTCATGGTAATTTATTCTTTGTAAAGTATCAGTCAGTTAAGTGCCATACGTGATACACACTTAGGCGATCATGTCTCGAAAGAGACATGACTGACTGGGCAGAAGATTATCCCGCAGTAGGTTGCCATTGGTTTCTGCGGTAGATTGGTTGCCAGCCAAGGCTATAGAACCCAATCTGTCCTGTTATTTAACCCATAACTGGAAGGAAGAGACAGATTAATACCTTTCCCAAGGGTATTTGCGCGTAAGTGAATACAATGGATTCAACTGGAATTCGAACTCGGCTCCCCGGTTTCTCGTTTCGAGCCGATATCCACTGTACCACGACGCACATCCTAAAGTAAAGTAAACGTAAATTGTAAAGTATATGTGTTCCTTAAATGTAACTGACATATTTTAACAGCTTTTTGTTGAAGAAAAGTGAATAAAAACATATTTCTAACGTTATTTCTTCTTCTTTATATGTAGAGTCCCTTCAGGACGTAGGTAATGATATAGACTTTCACTTGCCCCTGTCTCTCATCGTTCTCAAAGTTCTCCTCTTGATATCTCTCCCAAACCCCGTTCCACCTTTAAGTACACAACCGGCCATAATTATTAGGCCACTCCAGTTTAAAAAGAAATTATGTATTTTACACTATTTTTAGTATTTATTGCCAAGTGGATAATTTAAAATGAAAATAGGATGGTTCTTCTGTTATTATTAGTGTCCTACCCAGGAATGGGTATGTCCCGGGTTATAAAAAAACAGGATTAGAACGAACTACAGAGTGAACGAGATTATTCGTCATTATACGAGAGTGATCGTGACTATTCGAGAGTCTTCGTCATTACACGGGAGTGATCGAGAGCTTTCGTCATTATACGAGAGATCGAGAGACATCGGCCTTAGATGAGAGTTAGACGTCACTAGACGGAAGCCTTCTTCTCAAGACGGACGCATACGTCCTATACAGAGACATTGCCTTCTTGAATGTTATTCTTATTAACTGTTCGTTGGTGTACTTGTATTTGGTTTATTGTACTGAGGTACAATAAATCTCTACTTATATATTCCCAGTGTTAAGAGTTATTTCTTGCACTATTCTTTCTCTGTTTATCCTCTCCCGGGATATAACAATTACTTTGCAAATTTTTACAAGGCAGCCAGTAAGTCTTTGCTTCGGTCACCCAATAATAAGAAACTAGCATGGGGAAAAAAGCACAAAAACTGGACACCAGAACAGTTCATTTGACGCACATGTAATTGTGCAGTATTAACAAAAGAACCATTCTATTTTCATTTAGAATGATCCACTTGGCAATAAATATTAAAATAGTATGAAACACATATTTTTTAAACTGGGGTGGCCTAATAATTATGGCCAATAGTGTATGTCTCAAGCTGCGTCCTCTGTCTCTCTTTCCTTCTATCCTTCTGTGAATATTGGAATCTCCAGGCCCTTCATCATCATTATGGGTCCTAGAAATCTCAGCTGTATATTTCTTATGCTAGGGATAAATTTCTTTTAGTTTGCCCTAAACCTAACGTTAACCCTCTCCAAAACTTTATCGTTGCTCACACATTAGCACTAATGGGCATTGGCTAAGATAGATAGATAAAGAAACAAGAAAACATCCGAAGAATAAATGTACGTTTGTTTTTTCCTGAACAAATCTATACTTAGTAAATGTTGTGAACCCAGAATAGGTTCAGAAGTAAAACACGAACTCGTGTATTAATGAAACATATATATTTAACGAGAGAACAAATACGAAGTGTGTTACACGTCAGTCGGACTGCCAAGTATAAGATCGACGTGACTCATCTCAACTCAACCACGAGAGGCATATTCTCCTGGTATTTATAATAATAGGAAGAGTTTATTATAGTCCAAAAAGGGTAGGTCCATTAACATTAAATTTACGAGGGGATGCTGAAAAATGTACAGCTCATCTTACAGTAGAACATTTGAACAGATATTAAATATAATATAGAAAGAGTTTTACTTCAATATATAGTCAATTTGATGGCTATAGAAATCGAGAGAGCTGTGTCGATAAACAGATACGTTGGAAAATAAGACAAAACTATATAGCATGCTTGCTAGACATTCTTCTATATAACGTGTTCTTTTGGAAAGTTTGCGATTATGGCTCACAACAAAACCATGCCATTTGTTGTTAGGAAAGTGTGTACTTTTGCTTTTTCTGCTAATCCATTATTTTTCAATCTTGTATAAATGACATAGGCTCTTTAGTTAGATTATGCGCAACTTGTTTCCGTCCCTCTGATCTTCAATATGTGATTTTAAAATTTCTTAGACCGCCTGAAATCGTCCTCTGTTCCTCATTGTCCTAGCGTCTCTTAGAAATTGAAACTCCTTTAAGGAACACAGCGTTAGATAACTACGTAAGAGTGCTGATAAATTGTCCCAAATTTTGACCAAATCAGCAAATAGTCAGGCCATACTCTGTTTTTCTCCAACTCGTGAGCAATCCAACCATTGTTAGTCAGGCCATACTCTGTTTTTCTCCAACTCGTGAGCAATCCAACCATTGTTAGTCAGGCCATACTCTGTTATTCTCCAACTCGTGAGCAATCCAACCATTGTTTATTAAAAATGGATAGAGTTCTGTTTAAATGCCGGTTGTTGGTGTTTTCAACGCATCCGAAATTATTTGAAATATCTCGAACTGATGCTAGAAAATTACCTATTTTATTTTTGTATGTATCTTAACCCTAGAACACTAACCATAGGTATGTAGTACCCGGCGCAAAAGACGCCATTTTAATTACAATTTAATTACAATTTTCAAGACATGATTTTCTTATCTAAATAATATGCTTTTCAGTTTCTATTAATGTCCACTCAAAGTACAAAGTCTGAAGATTTATATCTAATATTTTTTTGATATTGTTAAATCGAATATGATATACTCATTGTTAGCAGTTGTGTAATTTTAATTTATGGATAGTGTTCCATGGTTAAGAAGACGACTTGACAGCTTTTATATATTAGTTGAGAACATGAAGCTATTTCAGCCTCAAAACTGAATTTTTCACATTGGCTGAAATATCTAGCAATCATGCATAGATAGGTAATCGCTTTTTGTTACACATAGTCACACTGAAATCTTTTGCGGGTAGTAATGTAAAATGACATGAAATATTTCTCGTGTGCATTTTAATATGTTGCTGCTATATTTACAATACATTTTGCTGAGTGTTCGTTACATAATTTTGCAAAAATTACTATGACTACAACAGAAAAATTTTAAATTTTAAAATAGCTATAACAGAGCGGGTTTTCGTGTGATTTTTGGAAATCATTATCACAAAAAAATGTTAATTTTGTCGCAGTTAAAGTAAGTTTGTCTTTTAAATTTACCCCTGAAGACTATCTTGGAAAAGACAGAATACGCTTTCGTTAGAAAAAAAAACTACGGTGCCTTCCTAGATGTATTTCATCGTAACATTACGAAACTGATTAGAGAACAGGAAAAAGATCTGCAAGAAAATCATTTTTTATATTGTTGAAATAAATAAATAAATATATATATATATATATATATATATATATATATATATATATATATATCAATCCGCAGACAGATCTGTTTCACTGTATCATAGGTCATTAGTACGGAATAGACATCCGATTCCGATTTTTAGCCAATAGCTGAGAGTGTTCGAATTCATTACTGAATAATCGATGCGTAGATGCTAGAGTAGCTACTGTTTTTTCAAAGTCTACCATGCTTCCAGAGCGCTCAGTCAGGGTATGAGAGCGTATATATATATATGGTGTATCAAAAATACAATTCGGCAGGACTCTCGCGCTAAAACAAGGACAAAAGTCCATGCAAACATATATTAGCAAATCCTTCCATTTTTAATTATTAAGGTTAAAGTATACGGTAGACACTATCAAATACACAATCCAAGATGCAATCCATAAACTTTTTCAAACTTTGTGTGTAGGTTCCTGATTCTAAAACAAGTTAACATCTCCATATGAACATATGTTTGAAAAGCCATCCTTTTATCTCAACACAACTCTGATCAAATGGTCAAAATGCCCTTCGCTTGCTTTTACACATGCATGAACCAGTCGGAGTATTGACTGACGGTCACTTTAGTGTGGATTGGTTTATCACGCCCTCATGACACGTTGGTGAAGTGTCTCCGAATTATTAAGCTTCGACAGATTAAAATCCAAATGATTGAGCTAGGTGGAATGTGTAGTTCATGGAAACGGATCTTCCATTTCTATCCATCTTTCATAAGAGATGTTAGTCATGGCATCGCTAACATATATAAAAAATTTACTCGAGCAACAAGGTTAGTAACTATGTCCCACCCTTTTACTGTGAAACCAATAAATTATAAATGCTAATTCTACTTCATCAGCTTCTTTTCTCGCACTTCCTGCCTGTAGAATTCCCTTCCATTTACTTGCTTTTCCGTCAGCTACAATCTCAAAGAATTTAAATGTAAAGTCAATAGTCATCTCCTATCTCACTGACTTGCATCCTTTCTCTTATGCACCTTTCTCCGCCACTCCACTTTCATCAGTAATCTCATCCTTCTCTTACCCACTTCTTGACACCCCCTGTAACCTATCACTCTTTCTCATAACTTTCTTCCAATGTAACCCCCTGCAAAACAGTGGCAGTAAAATGCCTTGCTTATAATTATAATGATTATAAAAAAAAACAAATAAAAAAAAACAAAGAACAATGTGACTAAATTATCATAGAGACCTATCACGCATGAGTCACATGCGTTTTCGTATTAGCTAGGGGTACATCCACTAGCAGGTCTGAAAGTGTATTTTAAATAAAGTCCCGGCAGACTGCTTCTGTAAGACGTGCTGGGGAAACATATATATCTACCTGACAGTCACCCAAAATTTCAGCCGCAAATGTAAATGAATGACAAACAATCCAGACAGCACAAGTAATGTATAAAAAGGATTACGCCACTGATTCTTAAATCGTGAAGTAAGAAAAAAAACCTAAATGGGATTAGGTTTATTGAATAAACAGAAAGTAAGAATATATTGTCAGGATTTAAAAGAGATAAAATATATGGCGGTCTGGAATATGAATGGGTATTTTGAAAAAACATTTAAGCAATGTCAATCGCTATCTGCTGTCCTGATTTCTCTTCTGTTGATCTCGCTCCTTATTAATGTTTCTGTTTCTAATTATTCCACACCCAGTAACCCCTTGTGTTTTAGTGGCTTTACTTTCTTACTTGGGGTGAACTAGATTGAAAAAATCCCCGTCTAGATTTAATATAAATACCTTTTAACTGTTCTAGGTTGACGTATTGTTGTCTCATCATTGTATATAAACGCACATAAACAACGCTGTTACAATGATTTCAATAGATATCACCTGCTGATGAATTATTAAAAATCTATTACTGGATAATATTATTTTTAGCGCATTTTATTATAATGCGCGATATTATTGTAATAAGAATTGCTTTTTATTGAAGAAAAATATCCATTGTTTGTCTTTCACTATTCAAGGCAACTGTCTTTTTTAATTGATAACCCATATCAAACGATTATCTTTGAACTATTAATTTCCTTTTTTATTTTTTTGATGATGCGACAGTAAACATTTCTTATTGCCTCTTTGATTATATTACGGTCACACTTTTTTAAAAGTATTTTTACAATGTTCTTTGCAATTCTTTTTTTTTTTTTGTAAGTACGTCTTTGTAACTTGAACAATACAGATTTTTTTTTATTATTATTTTTTGTATATTCAGAATTTGAACGCATTCCAACTAAACAGCTGAATCAGGAATTACTGTAAACGTTATGTAATATTATCTGAATATGTAATTTGTGATATTACAGAATTTATTGCACAAATATGTGAGAAATTTAGTTCGTAGCTTATGGCCACATTACATTGAAACAGTAGTTCCCGTACGATAACAAAAGTCAAGCTACATCGAGCCTAGTTGGGTGACTGCTTGTGATTACCAGATGCTGTAAACTTAAATGTGCATTTAGTTTAATAGTTAATGACTCGGAGCCATATACAAATGAAAATAAAACATTTAAATGACACAAATTCATGCATAACAACACATTAAATTCTAACAGCAATAAATAAATTAAAAAAAAACATGCACACTGCACATGAAATACATGGTATAATAAGAAAAGGGATCTTAGAAAATGTAACAAAAAACATATTGAATGCAAGTCAGTCAGTTAAGTGCCATACGTGATACACGCTTTGGGTGATCATGTCTCGAAAGTGACATTACTAACTGGGCAGAAGATTAACCCGCAGTAGTTTGCCATTGCTTTCTGCGGTAGACTGGTTGCCAGCCAGGGCTATAGAACCCAATCTGTTCTGTTATTTAACCCATAAATTGAAGGAAGAGACGGGTTAATACCTTTCCCAAAATTAATTGTGCGTAAGTGAATGCAAGGAATTTAACTGGAATTCAAAGTCGGCACTTCGATTTGTCATTCTGAGTCGATATCCACTTCACCATAACACAAATTGAATGCAAGTGAAACAGTTAAAACAAAAAATAATTTTCTTAAAATGAAATTTATATTAATAAGAAATAATCACACTATTTTCCTATGCTTCTGAGATGAGGTAGTATTTGCCCAATAACATTATTCGGACTATTGTTATCATCTTTTCAGCCATGTTTACGATGTTTTAGCCGTTGCAAGTTCTGGTTGTTGAATGGATGTAGACGTTGGTTAATTCCTGCGACTTAACCAAAAAATTGTGAGTTCAATACCAGGCCACAGCAATGGTGAACAAATAACTTAGAAGAATTCAGTTAAAGGGAGATAACTCAGGGATACCAGAAGTAGCATCGCACATAGAACGAGAATGATATACCCCAGTGATTGTAATGAATGGAAATTCCTGAAGAGCGTACAGCGGTCGAAATGCTTTTAAACATGGCAGCAAAAATGAGGACAATAGTCCGAATAATGTAAATATGATAAATAATCTCACATTACAAAGTTGGGATTCAGTTCTTTTATGTGCATGTAAGCGATCATTGCTTTCTACATATTTCTGTTCCTTGTAGCCTTAATGCCCTTTGTTTTATTCTTTCACCCAAAACCTGCTCTACCTTCCATTTGGTTAAACCCATCAAGTATCACATGCTCTGTTCTTCTGTATCTTTCTCTGTCCCTCTATCCTTCCTGTGTGTATCAGATTTTTAAGCTCTCTTTCCTCATTACGTGTCTCAGAAACTTCTGCCTCTTCCTGATGTAAAAGTTTGTTTTTCTCTTCGATTCTCTTTACATTCAAAGCCACGATGCTGCGTACATTTCCGTCCATTGTACCTTCTGCGTCCTTCTTTAGAACCACATTTCCTTTGGTTTGCGTCTCTCATTCATCCTTGATAAGATTGTCCATTAATTGCTACCATAGAAAAGGGAAGATATCACGTAAGAGTCCATTACTCTTTTCTTTGTTTCCAAATAAATTTTCCATTCCCTCAATGCTCTACTCGTCTTTTGGAATGCGATTTTGGTCAAGCTAATTCGTCTTCGGATCTCATGGTTACACTTTTCGCCCTCTATTAAAACACTTCCGACATATTTCAATTTCTGTACCAGCTTGATTTTAGTATCCCATAACGGTAATTAGAATTTTGGGTTCATTTTTTTGCTGATGACTATGCATCGATTTTTCTTGTATTTTATATTTAACCCTTTCTTTTCGCTTTCCCTCGCTACATTTCCTAGGAGCAATTGTAGTTTCCTTTCGGTGTCTGCTATCAGCATTGTGTCACCTGTGTATCATATATTGTTCAGATTGTACATGCCAATAACAAATCCTGGCAGGGCATCTAGTTCTCTCAGAATTTCTTACTGTAGAAGTTCAGTAACTTATATTTGTATTTGATATATTAAGGTTTCCCATTAAAGTATCAAGAGTCACTCAAGGTAGAGAATTACTCAATAATATGTGCAAGTGAAGGTGATAGCAAGTACAGAATATGTAGATAAGGTGACTACATAACTTAACCTGTAGGGATTGAGTTTTAATAAATTTTAGTATGGCCACGGATGTATTCTAGAAGCGGAATAGAGTAATGTGGGACAAGAAGATTCCGCTAGAAAGAAAGAAAAGAGTACTTTTTTGTTATGTGATGTCTGTCCCTCAATATGACAGGAAATGCTGAACAATCTCAAAGATTAAGGAAAGACTTGATGCAACCGAAATGTGATTCTATAGAAGGATGCTTAGGATATTATCTCAGAGGGAGTTCCTTATGAGCCTCATCATAATCTCACCTTTAGCATGCCACTAGGTTGGCATCCACTCTCCCCACTTTTACCGTTGAAATTGTTAAATGTAAATGCCACAGAAGTATTTCCATTCCGTTAATCTGAGGCTATGTTTTTAAATATGTACGCTAAATGCGGGAAAGCGAGAAGAAAGGATTAAATATAAAATACAAGAAAAATCGATGCATGGTCATCAGCAAAAAGAAAAATGAGCCTATAAATCTACTTCATGTCAACTGAATGCCCTGAGTCCAAGAAAGCGTTAAGAATGAACTAATGGTAGGCTTAAAATATATAATATTCAGCTTAGATATTTCAAAAACATAGCCTCATCATAATCTCTCCTATTTCCACCCAATGCTGTGGGAGGCATTTTTTGTTATTGTTTCCGTAACAAACTGTTTTTTACGGGCAGTGTTGTTAGCTCTGCACCCAATCCCCAAACCTGGAGAACAGATGGACCATTCTTGGTCCTTACGTTAAGAGCACCCCGAATTCCCAAACGGTCACCCACCAAAGTACTGACCAGGCCTGATGCTGCTTAACTTCTGTGATCGGACGAGAACCGGTTAGTCAACAAGATGTAGCCGTAGACCAAGCCTAATGCGATAGAAATACTTCGTAAAGAAAGCTGATTTCAAAGATTCACTTATATATTTTCTAATAAGTTAGTTATATTCCATAAATATTTAAGATATGTAAACAATAGTTTGCGTAATCCATTAAGTAATATATATATATATATATATATATATATATATATATATATATATATATATATATATATATATATATATATATATGAATCTGAATTATATTTAATACAATCTGTCTTGTGGCTATTTTAAACCAACGCGAGTTAAAATATCAGATTTGAAAAAAGCTACCTAAATTTATAGATATTCGAAAAGTTAAGACCTGTAGGGTCATAGAAAATTCAACTTGGCACTTCACGTGTCGAATAAGAGTACTTGGTCACCTTTGTTGACCTTTGGATTAGCTAGAGCGGACAGGTAGCCTGCGCGCTCATCTGTGAAATATTTTGAGTGCAGGTGTGATTACTGTCCAATCAAGAGTTTTACTTGTCTTTACATGAACTACTAGGTTCATTCGAGTTAGTCAGTATATATATATATATATATATATATATATATATATATATATATATATATATATATATATATTTCCTTTATGCATGTCGGGGACTGATGAAGAGGTATTTTATTAATAATGGGAATATTTAAAAAATAAAAGGTCACAAGTTAACATTTAATTGGGAATCGAAAATAAAATATATAAGTTATTCTTTTATTTAAATTGTAGTTATTATCGATTGTGGTATACATACATACACGCATACATACATACATCATATATATGTCAATATCTTTATTATAACTTTATAATAAAACTTATTTAAGTTTTAAGTAAAACATGTTAGATAGAAGACACTTTTTCCTCCGTGTTCCTTACTTATTATATATATATATATATATATATATATATATATATATATATATGTGGGGGGTGCGTGAGTGTGTGTATGTATATATGTGTGTGCATGTGCGTGTGTCAGTGCGCGCTTGTGTATTTAAATAGATTTCAAAACCGACCATGTTCGTGACTCTTCCTGCTCATCAATATTTATTGTAATTTTCTACTTTCAGTCGCCGGTACAACAGGTGTCGAATTCGCTTCGTGTAGTAGAGGTTTTCCCCTCTAGGTGCCAATCAAGGCCAAAATGCCTTCTCTTCGTTGTTTTGTGATAGAGTATATTCTTTTTTTTTCTATTTTGACTACTGGCTAATGCTAACGAGCCCAACTTTCAATTTAATGTATGTAAAAACAGAATAGAATATTGGAAGACGTCTTGTTTATGCCTGTGTAAACTTCAAATAACTCTTTAGAATTTCGTTTTTCGTTGCGCCCCCTCACAGCTCAAATTATTCATGAAATCATGTGGCCCACTTTCATAAATGATTTTGAAAATTTGTTTTCAAATTAAAAATATAATTTCTGCAATTAGCTTGATGTATTAACCCTTTCACAAATATTTTAACAAGAAATGATATCAGAAAAAATGGCGGGTTAAAATAAACTGTCAAAATATATATGTCACAATAAAAATACCTGGATAAATATTTTAGGGAAAAATTTGGAAGCTTTGAAACGAAAAGATTAAATTCACATTGTAGATTTTACGTTCCACTATATCGTACATTAAATAAGTAATTTTTTCGTAGTTAACTTGTCTTTCTAATGTGTTCTTTTACTTTTAGCGTGTCTCGTACACTAAATGATTATCCCAGACTAAAATTATCTAATGAATCAAACGAACCAGGCCATTGATGTTTACTAATAATATGTATAGTATAATAACTATTAATTGTATTATAAGATACAAGGCTTCCACCGTGGTAATTTTGCTTAGTATAAGCGTTTGTGAATATAATTTACTAACTTTTGCTCAAATCTTCCAGATAGTTTGCGGATATAGAACGTTTATAACAAGGGACCTGTCGGAGATAGCAAGTTTTTTTTTTTTTTTTTTGTGGGACTGCTTTTAGCTGAATTAAAGGGCAGTCCAAAATGCTAATTACAGGTGAAGGACTCTAAAAACAAACAGGTACAGAAATTTAAATACCTAGGAAGTGTTCTAAGAGAAGACAGAAAGTGCGACACTGAGATCCGAAGGATAATTGGCATGGCAAACGAAGCATTCCAGAAGTTGAGTAAAGTACGAGGAAACACGAAAATTTCCCTAGAAACCAGGAAAAGAGTACTGGATTGCTATGTGATATCCGTTCTTTAATATTGCAGTGAATGTAAAATAATATCCTCAAAGATGAAGGAAAAACTTGAAGCAGCTGAAATGTGGTTCTACAGAAGAAAGCTGCTGATATCATGGACCGAGCATGCGAGCAATGACAAGGTTTTGGCAAGGATGGAGACGAAAAGGAAATTAATACTGAGCATCAGAAAGAGACAACTAAAGTTCCTGGGAAAATGCAATGAGAAAGGAGGGCTTGGAGAACCTGATACTGACAGGCCAGACAGAGGGAAAAAGAGACAGAGGAAAGCAGCGGATAACATATTTGAAGGACCTGATCAGGTTGATGACGGAACGAGGTTTGTATGGTGTAACAAGAGAAGGTGTGCTAAGAGACACCAGGGAGAGGAAGATGGAGAAAGCCATGGTCGCCTATATTCTGAAAGGATATGGCACATAAAAGAAGAAGAATATTAAGATGTGCTTTAGTGGTGCAGTGGATATCGGCTCAGAAATATAAATCCGGAAGCCGAGTTCGGAATCCAGTTGAATTCGTTGGATTCACTTCCGTGCAAATAGCCTTATCCGTCTTTTCAGATTGGTTTTATAACCTTGGCTGGCAACCAGTCTACCGCAGAAAATAATGCCAACTGCGGGACAATCTTCTGCCCAGTCAGTCATGTATCTACGATCGACCAAGCGGGTATTTCATGTGGCACTTAACTGACTGAATATAAAGTAGTTTCGTGCAAATTTATTTGTATCGATTTTACTTTAAATCCATTTGTGCCATTCTTACTTAAATTTACTCTAAGAGAGCTGAGGATTTGACCAAGATTTATCATCGATATGATTAATCTTATCAATGCTGAAATTTTTGGCAACATGAAGATGCGTGTTGAAATCATCACAGTATTTAGTAAAAAGTATTGTCACTAAAAATGTCAAGTTTTAGTAATTCTACTTTTCATTTAATTTCACAAACCACTAAATGAAATTTGAATTAAAGAAACTTACTTCGCCGTTAAATATTTTTATAAAAATTTAATTTAATAAAGAATACCACGATAAACAATAGCTAAGAAGTTTTTATTAATTTTTTTTTAAAGCGAATAATAAATCCTGATTTTCTTACACTTGATCATTCAATATACATCATGAAATTTATAAATATTTCTGTCTGGAGCCAAACTAAATTTTTTTAGAAGTGTTTAGCCTTGAGACTTTGTGTTATATTTCTCTCAAACGCAGAGTGAACAGGAAACTGTATATATATATATATATATATATATATATATATATATATATATATATATAAACTGAGATAAAGGAAATGAAAATGAGAAATATTGCATTTTTATTAAAGTACTAGCAGTGTAGCCCGGAGTTTCTCGGGTGTAATGAAAGCTTTAAAACTAATCCATGGTCCTGGAGCTCAGACCTTTTGGATGTTGGCACGAAAGACTAAAAAGCAATAGTTGTTTCCAATTAAAGCGAAACCGTAGACTGAAAGAAAAATGAATAGATGTAAGTCAAATTTTGATTTCCTGGTATCGATATCAAATAAGTTTTTTTGGTCGTAAACTGAATATTGAAGGCTAAATAAGTCCTCTGAGTAAATGGTATCATGGCTCAGACTAAGAACTACAATTATACCTACTTAGAGCCAAACCCGAAGCAAAAACTAAAATAAAAGGGCTGAAAAAAATACAGACATACAGGCAGATAAACCGACACACACAAACATCTGCCTTTGATATATATATATATATATATATATATATATATATATATATATATATATATATTATAGATTTTCTGCACTATTGTAAGAACTGCAACCTTGAAACTTCTGAATATCGTTTCTTATGTCTCTGTGAGTGTATGAAATTTGATTAAAATCGGACCACTCCTTCTATAACTCGATTTTTTCGATTATCGATTTTCGATATTTGTCGGGGGTAACTCGACACAAAACCTAGCTAAGAACCCTCGCAGACGATTATAGTACTGGTGTGTAAGCTTTCAAGAAAATTGGTTCAGCCGTTTCGAAGTCTATAGGTAACGGACACACACGCACACACAGACACACACACATACACACACAGACAAAGTTCCATTTATAAATAAGTTTAGATTTGTTATTGTAATCCTTAAATTGTTTTGTTTGTTTTTTTTCGGCGGGAATATTTTATACGTTACATGATAAAAATTGTACTTTTTACCTCCGTACCTGTTTGCACTTCTATACAAAATATGGTTTAGATTGGACAATCTAAAGCAAGCTATTTTAGACGGACCTACGGAAAATACTGTGCCAATGGCTAACAAGAAAAGAAAACTGTTTCATACTGGAGCTGCCCACATCAAGTATAGAAGTTTGAATAGTGATTTTCTAAGCGCAGTTTCGATGCGGCACAAAGCTGAAAGTATGGGGAACCCAGTGAGGATCGATCTCACTACTCATCGCTAAACATTATACCACGTTGAGGTGCCTAAAGGTGATTTTCTAAAAGCATGCCCGTAATGATGGAACACCCAGTGAGGATAGAATTCACTAATCAGTCGGAATCGACCCACTGAAACAAAGTCGCTAATCATTACACCATTTTTAAGCAAGTTAAGATCGAACTCACTATTCATTTGTCATGATTTTAGTGAGACAAGGTGTCCAAAAGTTTGTTTTGATTATAGGGTGATATTCTAAGCGCAGCTTACAGGTCGAACCAGGCTGAAATTATGGTGCACTCAGTGAGAATCAAAGTCAAGACTTATTTCTAATTGTTTTAGGGAGACAAGCTTGCTGACAATTAGACAACGTCGAGATGCCCATATAGAAATTTCAATACGTCGGAAGTGTTTTAAACGCGTCACCAAAATACAAACACGCGTTAAGCGATAAAAAAAAAATAAGCAAAGTACATCATTGTATATGCATTGTGGTGCAGTGCATATCGGCTCGGAACAAGAAATCGAAGAGCCGGTTTCTAATTCCAGTTGAGTTCGTTGTATTCACTTAAAAATACCCTTGTGTATTAATCTGTTTCTTCCCTCCAGCTAAATAACAGAACATATTGGCTTCTATAGTTTTGAGTGACAACCAGTTTACCACAGTAGATAATGGCAGCCTACAGCGCGGATATCCTCTGACTAGTCACTTATGTCTCGAAAGAGACATGATCACCCAAGCTATTGTATAATTTATGGCACCGACTAAACCAATGTACTAAAATGTTTAAAAATGGTTAGAAACAACAAAAATAAAAGGAATGCTGGATTATTATGTGGTGTCCATCTATTCATATGTTAGTGAATGCTAGAAAATCTTTCTACAGATGAAGAGAAAACAGAAAGGAAATTAAATGTGGTTCTACAAAAGAATACAGAAAATTCTAAGAGCATTGCATGTGGTCAACGAGGAAGTCTTAATCAAATTTGCAACAATGCTCGGATTACAACTAGAAAAACAGTTTCAGATTGAGTGTGAGTTTTCATATTTCATATTATCACAAGGGAAATGTAAATGTTCTACGTAATCTTTCATCTTTTATTGATCTATTAGATTCGGTTCAACGTGCTCAGTTGATTTTCGGAATACCTCTAAGTGTTTTTTTCTTTTTTTTAAGTATTTCACTCTAAACAAGACGGGATCCCGACTAGAGCGTAGGGGTACAGTAAACGAAAGGATTGGGTACAGAGGATGATGATTCAAGGAGATAGAATATGGCAATTTTTATTTTTGGAGATTGTATTTATTTACCCCACTGGAGCGAGATGTGACACAAGGTCAGTTTTTAATGTGGAGAATCTGGACGCGTACGAGCGGGCAATGGTACAAATATTACACAGTCCCCACAACCGCCGGTCACGTTGGCCCCGGTGACGAGCACCTGGACCACCCTTCTGGTGCAATGGGGTGGCGCGCCCTCGGAACACTGTCCCCGGGAACCGGGCATCTACACAGTATAATTTCTCTCAGTTGCATATCTGTCCTCAGACAGAGCTACAATTGAGCCACACTGTCTTCGAGGACGCAACTGAGAGATGATTTAAGGTCACCACCCGACACAGAATGAGGCAGGTAATTTTATCTACCACGGAAGCAAATAAATAGAAAAGAGTTCCATAGTCAGGAAGTATGAGAAATGAAAGTGCTACAGTAGAAGTGGCAATTACAAGAAAATGCTAAAGTGGTGGGACCTAGATGCCAATCTAGTAGCACGTTTAAAGTCCTGTAGACGGGGCACCAAGGAAAAAAACTTGTCAAATGAGATGCCATGAAAATATTTGCCTGAAAGCCTGACGGATGCCAAATCGTTTTAGTGAGAGAGTGGCTGAAGTTGATATTCCAAGTCAGGATCAAATACATTGCTGATCCTCCTTTGTATTTAGTCAAGAACCTCAAGGTGAATAGCAAAAGCACCCGACCAGATATGGCAACAGTATTCAATGAACGAGCAAATGGTAGATTTAAAAATGTGCAAAATAGATTCATGGTGCAATATTTCAGATGCTATCACTAAATATGTTGAGAAGATACAGGTAGTTGGCAAATATTGAAGCCGAACACCTCACGAGTTCGACTACAATAAATATGGAAGAAAAATTAAATGATAATCAGTTCATGCGCATGGACAGGTGTTTGGAATGAATGTCAAGGAGATTAGCATGACTTACTGATGAACAAAGTAATGATAATCTTAGCTACCGAATTTTTCTCATTTCCATAAGCCAATAAAAATTCAAGATCGCTCGTTTGAAATATGGTAAAAGTAATAAGGATTAAATCGTTTGCTAATCGCTTTTTTCTTTTTTTTTTTTAACATTCCACTTAAGATAAAATGTCTTTGAAATTTCTTTTATTCTATAAGGTTAGTAATAAAAAACCTTTAGTGACATGTCTAAAGTCATCGTACCGTATAAAGGATTGAGATCTCTTGACTTTAATGCAGGTTGCTGTATAAGTATATTTTACTAACTAGTATACGTCAACATCACGCGGTGTCGGTAAATAAATTTTCTTAAGACCGGTGAAAAAATAAGCCAATTTACGGATTTAATACAGGTTGTCCATAAAGTCCGTGTGCATTTAAAAAAAATAATAAATTTATTTGTATTTGTGATAGAAATAATCTGTAAAAAATATTATCAAGTACCTAGCTTTAAGTATAGTTATTGAATAATTCTTTACCACAAAATTTGCAACAATTTTTAGATAAGTAAAAAAATATTTTCTTTTTTCAGAATCAATTTGATCCATGATTTCAACTGACATGTCAAATCAATTGTGTATGCAACCAAACCTAGTTCATTAGAAGATTTGAAAGCAAAAGTAACTAATGTGATTTCAGGCATTACTGTAAATCAGTTGGCAAATGTTTTGCAACTGAATTGCAAAATCGTATTACTCTTTGTATTGCTAATGATAGAGGACATGTCTGAACTTAAATAAAATTTCAATAAAACCTTAAAAAATATAGATTTCTTTCTTTCTAATATATTTACAAATTGTTTCTATCGCAAATAAAATTAAAATTATAGTCTTTTTTAAAGTGCACACGAACTTTAGGGACACGCTGTAGTTTAAGAAAATCTGGATAGAAGATTTTCAATTTCTAATTATAATTTTTCTTCTTCGGCATAGTATATGACAACAATTCTAATAAAAAAAATTATGATACCCTCAAAATCAGACCAAACTGAAATAATACATTTAAGATAATTCCCCTCAAAATATGTAACTTAGTAATTATTCTATCGATAATTCACAGACACTCGCTTAAACATTCACATTCGCACAAGCACGCGTGAATATCATATACAATAGAAAATACCAGCATACAACACACAATGTTTATTGGCGCGCACACAAAGACAGACTCACAGATACACATAAACATACATCTGTTAATTTTGATGTTATTATAGTAGGCACTTCTTATTTGAAATAGGCATCCCATTTTAATTAATCAACCAATATGCATTCCGTCTGAACTAATATTATAAATTGGAAATAATATTAAAATTTAGAATTAATTAAAAAAAAAAATAACACAAAATAGTTTCATGGTTCAATTTTATTTTAATTTAATTTATTTTTAATCTCAATTTATAAAATTAATTCTAATGAATTTACATCTTCGTGTTGTTTTTTTTAATATCCTTTATATTACGTTTTATAAATAATATTTCTGTTTGTATATGGGATATCATCATTTATTTAATGCCAAAAGATTTGAGCCGGAACATTGTAACCTATGTCAATATCTGAAATTCATTTCCGTTTCAAATTTAAAATTTCTTTTTATAGCCGTTTTCATTAACTCAGGATGTGCGTTGTGGTGCAGTAGATATCGGCTTTGAAAGAGAAATCGTGGAGCCGAGTTCGAATTCCAGTTGAATTCATTGCATTCACTTACGCGCAAATACCCTCCACTTATGGGTTAACTAACAAGACAGATTGGGTTCTATAACCTTTGTTGGCAATCATTCTACAGCAGAAAGTGTTGGCGACCTACTGCGGATAATCTTCTGCCCAGTCATTCATGTCTCTTTCAAGACATGATTGCCCAAGTGTATCACCTATGGTTCCTAACTGTCTGACTGACATTAGCTCTTCCCTCTCTTTATTTCCTCATATTTTTCTCTTCACTTTCTATTTCTTCTGTATCTTTCTTTTCTTCTTTCATTTCCTTTTTTTTGATTTCTCATTTTATTTTCTGATCTTTTTCTCTCTTACTTTTCTTTTTTAATATCTTTTTACCTCGTACAGAGAAATCTTTTTCAAAAAATAAAGGAGAGTGTTGTTTTCATATAATTTTTTAAATTGAAAAATATATTTTTTAAATTGAAAAAGGTTATTACCATCATTGTTAACTACTTTTTGAGACATTGTTCTTTCAATGTCAAAACAAGATGTACAATTTTGTTGTAGTTTGTAGTTTTTCACATGTTCTAACGTAATAATTATATATATATATATATATATATATATATATATATTATGGAAATTAAAACTGTGGGATGCATTTCTTGCTTTAGAACTTCATCAAACGAAAGTAATATAATTTCTGGTATAGAAACACTTTAATTAATAACTAATTTGATATGATTTTCTTCCATGTATTAGTTTATTTTTAATTTAATAAAATTATTATTATTACTATTATTATTAAATTAATATTAATAATATCAACATCACCAGAAGTAACAATAATAATAAAGATTATAGTACCGATGACGACAGCAGTCATAATAATAATGCTTTTAATAGCCGCTTAACAGTAGCAATAAGAATAATATTAGGAATATTAAGAACTAGCAGTATAGCCCGACGTTGCTCGGGTGTAATGAAAGCTTTAAAACTAATCCATCGTCCTGGAGCTTATTTGGGCTACCTTGACACAAAATCTAGCTAAGAACACTCGCAGAAGCTTATAGTACAACAGTGTAAATTTTTGAAGAAAATCGGTTCAGCCGTTTCGGAGTCTATAGTTAACGGACACACACACAGACACACACACAGCCTCATTTATATATAAGTTTAGATAATAACAATAAATGATTAAAGTAATACTATTAACAATAGGAGTAGCAATAATAATTATAATCTTTATAATGTTGTTTCGCGGTAATTCTCAAGCTTTCATTACACCCGAGCAACGTCGGGCTATAATTTGAAACAAAAAGATTAAATTATCGGAGAAGTCCATGTTTAGCATAGTAGTTCCTGTTTATTTAAGTCGTTCGTGAGTTTGCTTGATCAATGGCAAAAAGAGGAGCCCAAAATATCAACTATAGTTTGAGGGTGCTAAAATCAAGCAGATACAGAAATTTAAATGCCTGGGAGGACAGAAAATGCAACACTGAGATCCGAACACGAATTAACATGGCCCAGGAAGGATTCCAGAGATTAGTAGACTATTGAGAGACATAAAAATTTAGCGAGAATCAAAGAAGAAAATACTGGATGGCTATGCGATATCTATTTTCCAATATGGCAGTGAATCCTCAAAGATGAAGCACCCGAACTGTGGTTCTACAGAAGGATGTTAAGGATACCATGGACCGAACAAATGAGTAACGATGGGATTTTGGAGAGGATGGTAATAATAAGAAAACTAAGACTTAACATCTGGAAAAGTCACCTGAAGTTTTTGGAACATGTAATAAGGAAGGAGGGCTTAGAGAATCTGATACTTACAGGTCTGATACAGAGAAAGACAGACATGGGTAAGCAACGTGTAACATACTTGATGGGCTTGAACAAGTGGATGGCAGATCGAGGTTGGGGTGGGTTAAGGGCAGAAAGTATGCTAAGAGCCAGTAGGGGTAGGGAGCTGTGGAAAGCCAAAGCTCTGAATGAACACGGCACACAAAAAAAGTGTTTGACAGCCTGATGACAGATTGATATTTACCTATTGTTGTTCTATCGGGACTTCCGTTTTTACAGATTAATTGAATTAAAGTGAGCACCTTTTACATGGAAAAGTACTTCAAAGATTTAAGAACCTATTCTCCGTAATCTAATATTTTATTAGATTTTAAATATTTTTGGTTGTATTTAATATAGTTTTCGCTGTTATTTTCTGCTAATGTCGTGTATCCTCGACTGCTTAATATAAAATATACACATTTGTATATATAAAAAATATCAAAATTCCTTCAAATATTTTCTAGTATAAAGATTTGTACTTATCTTTATAATTTATGATTATTAAATATGATTTTTAACTTAATAACAATATCACCTAATCCGTACAAATTAATATAGAAGTTTAAAAGATTTATAAAATTTTATAAATTATTCTTATTAAAATTTTAAAAGTGAAAACAATTTTTTTTTAAAATTCTTTATTCACCGAAAGGTTTTTTTTCAAAACAATAGTGTCCATAATATATTTTTATTTATAAAATAATTAAAAGTTTTTCTAATCAATTAACGTCTTAGTTTGAATGATTTTTTTTTATTTTACGATTCAGAGCTGATTTTTTGTAAATGAGTTAATGTTTGAAAAAAAAAGAAAAGAAAAAAGATATGATTTAAATTCTCCAACGAAACCTGCTTTTAGCTAATATAAATATGAAGCCAGACAAAATTTAATTTCTCGAAATTTCATTAATTAATATATGTAAACAAAAATAATTTACGAATATTTTCTTAAAAAGCAATATATTTAAATTATAATTTCATTAATTGCTAAATAAGTATTGAAGGTTGTTAATAGAATTTGACAATTATTTGATTTTTTTCAAAAATTTTGAAATCAATGTTGTTTTTTTCCTTGGAAAAAAAACGCTAAATTTCTTTGCTGTGTTTGATGACGCAAGAAAAACAAGGATTTTATATAAATTCGAACGTGCGGGAAAATATTAAACAATTCAATAAAATAATAAAATAAAATACTGTGGTATTTCCTCTTAAAATTAAGATTATTTTAAAAAAATTGTTTTTATCAAGTGAGGGACCTTTTTCATCTTGCTCTCTTTGGAGGCACCTAAAAAAGTTTTCAAAACAATGAAAAACATATGCTACCTCATAGACGTGGTCATTCAGTCTAATAAAAAAAGCAGGACGTTTATTATTATTATTATTATTATTATTATTATTATTATTATTAAGTATAGCCCACACACTAAGGAAAACTTTATCTATGTAATGCTAGGGATGATAAGGAAGATAGAAAAACATGAAATGGAGCCATAACAACACGCCACGACCTGCCTTAGGTCTCCCCGCAGACTTGGTTGGTAGTGAGACTAAAGCAGAAATCGAAATATGATGAAAAATGACATAATAATAATAATAATAATAATAATAATAATAATAATAATAATATTTCAAGTTTTTCGATGTTCTATTTGATACGATCATTTACCAAGATTTACGCGAATTCTGGAATAAAGGTATTTTTTCTTATAAGGTTACTGAGTATAAAACATTAAGAGTAATTATATAAAATGAAAAATAGAAAGTACATGCGTGTGGCATTTGAATAAAATTTCTGTTTCAGTAATAATAATAATAATAATAATAATAATAATAATAATAATAATAATAATGAACACAATGAATGATTAAAAATAAGTCTTATAACAAACAAATTAAGATAATTAGAGGAAGTCTTTCCATATCAGATTGCTTCATTGTGCACCATATGCATAATCACAAAAGACAAGCAACGTTTGTACAAATAATTACCACTTTTTTAAATTTCTGTACTTAAAGTTGTGAAAAAACAGAAAACGGAAAGTGCGACACAGAGATCGAAAGGCGAATTGGCATGGAGAAGGATGCGTTCCAGAAGCTGAGTAAAGTATTAAGAGATAGGAAATTTTCACTAGAAACAAAGAAGAGAGTACTGGATTGCTATGTGGTGTCGGTTCTTCAATATGGCAGTGAATGCTGGACAATATCATCAAAGATAAAGGAAAAACTTGAAGTAACTGAAGTCTGTTTCTACAGAAGGATAGTGTGAATATCATGGATCGAGCATGTGAGCAATGATGAGATTTTGGAAAGGATGGAAACGAAAAGAAAATTAATACTGTGCATCAGGAAGAGAGAGCTGAAGTTCCTGAGACATGCAATGAGGCAGGATGGCTTGGAGAACCTGATATCAACAGGCCAGAAATAAGCAAAAAAAATAAAGACAGGGGAAAGCAGCGGATAACATATTTGAAGGACCTGTTCAAGTGGATGACGAAATGGGGGCTGCGAGATGTTACAGGAGAACGTGTGCTAAGAGCCACCAGAGATAGGGAGGCGAGGATGTCCATTATCGCCTATGTCTTGAAAAGACATGGTACATTGAAGAAGAAGATACTTGAAATGTTTATAAGTATAAGTTGAAGAAAACAATAATGCTGTCTATCTCTCTTACTAGCTATTGTTCAATAACCTTTTAACAAAGTCTTTATTCCAGAATACAGGTAAGTCTTGGTAAAGTCTTGACCGTATCAAACAGAACATCGGAAAACTTGAAATAATAATAATAATAATAAACGTCAAACCCCGACTCTAGATATGGCTCTCGTGGCTTCTGATCATAACTGACTGGAGGTGTTAATAGATATATATATATATATATATATATATATATAAATATATATATATATTTCTTTTTCTTTTCTTTTTTTTTGTCTCCGTGAACTAAGATGTGTTAAAATAAATATCCCGTTCAGTTCTATAGATTTGCTTGTCAGTTACCTGACCTTAACTAATTAGGTATGTCTCCAACGGCCAGACGCACCATGCATCTCCGTAGGTGAGAGAAAATAGTCGGCGAGCATTAGGTCCGGGTGCTGAGAGGGATTATTTACTTTTTTGTTTTTTGTAAGTGATGGATGACCTAGCTAAGTCGTTTTGGGTGTCAAATCTAGTCATTTTGAGAATACCCTTAATCTGAGACCGTGTGAATGAACCTGGATAATTGACATGGGGTTAGTTAAAGCAGGGCCACACCTTCAACATTTTGCTCTAAGTTTATAAAACCCAGTCTCCATATCGATTTAATTCGGCTGTGATGTATGTACATAGTTTATCTATACCGGACTTGGTGTTAATTGACAATGTTAAAAATATTTCGACAGCATGATTGTTTTCATCAAATTATATTTATAAGCATTTCAAGTACAAAAATCTAGAAATGTGGTAATTCTTTATACAAAAGTTGCCTGTCTTGGAATAAAAAAACAAACAAACAAAAAGTAGAAACGGCTGTATTTTGTAATCAAAGCGTCAAAACTAATATCAAACCCAGTCATCATATTGAGTTAATTTGTTTGTGATGGATGTACATAGTATATCCTTAATAATAATAATAATAATAATAATAAAAATAATAATAATACGCTTAAGATCTTAAGAGAAAACACAATTTAAGTTAACAAAAGATAACACACAGTAATTGACAAGTTTAATCAATATTTTGACTGCATGATTTTTTCTTCAACTTATATTTATAAACATTTCAAGTATCAGTCAATTAAATGCCATACGTGATACATGCGTTGGGCGATCATGTCTCAAAAGAAACATGACTGGTTGGGCAGAAGATTATCCCGCAGTAGGTTGTCATTGCTTTCTGCGGTAAACTGGTTGCCAGCCAAGGTTATAGAATCAAATCTATCTTATTATTTTCCAAGAGTATTTGTGAGTAAGTGTATGCAAGGAATTCAACTGGAATTCGAACTCCGCACCTCGATTTTTTCCAGTTCGAATTCCAGTATAAAAATGTAAAAAAGTGGCAATTGTTTGTTTTGTGATGAAAACAAAAATGGCCGTACTGGTAATCAACGCGTCAAAACTAATAAAACACCGTCAACAGCGTGAAAGCATGAAACTGAAAGGTGTATATATGATGATAATTGTGCTCATTGTGAATTTTTAATTTACTTGATTAGTTACTATTAGTTACACGCGCAAATCCCCTTGGGAAAGGTATTAATTCGTTCCTTCTCTTCAGATATGGATTAAATAACAGGACAGATTGGGTTATATAGCCTTGGCTGGCAACTAGTCTAACGCAGAAAGTAATGACAACCTACTGCGGGATAATCTTCTGCCCAGTTAGTCATGTCTCTTTCGAGACATGATCGCATATGACACTTAACTGACTGAGTTACTAAAACGAATTAATCGAACAGCTTAGTATGAAATCTTATGTTCCTCACCTCTCATTCTATTTATTCCACAAATCTTGCAGGACATTTTATTACAAACGACTGTAATTTCGACAAGTGCACATTCTGAAAAACATTTAGAATCTACCAACATTTTGACCCTTAAAACGTATCAGGATATTTAGGTACGTTAATTACTAACTTCCTGCGCCGGGACAATGAACAGAATAACAGGAGAGTTCCATAAGAATTATGCTAAGCTGTTTGAACAACACCCTAACCCGGTTACAGAGATATGACGTGTAACAATTTTATAGCTATATACAATACAAAAATTTCAATTAAAGTTCTTAAAGGTGGAATGTACTTTCATATTGACATGACAGTTCCTGCAGATTGTAATGTATTTTTGAAAATCTTAAAAAAACAACAAGAGAACTACCAAAATACAATGATACTGAAGTGGAAAGATAAAAAAAATGGCACATAAGGGCTATAATAATATCAGTTGTAGTTGGAGCCCACAGGCTGAACGGAAATGAAAGGGTCGTAGTAGCCCATGCCTTAAACAATAAAAAAAATTGTACACACACATTACAAATAGGTTTATCTATGTAAAATTATGGGATATTACTTTTTTTGTATTTGTTGTGGATCTTCGTTGCCAAATTTTTGTGGATCAAAGTTGCCAAATCGTTGTGGAGTTGTAGCAAATCTTCGCTGCAAATTTCTTGTGACCTGTTTGGCCGGAAGTAAGACACGGAACACACGAGGTAGGGTAAAAGTAGTTTATTAGTATAACAAGAACATATATATAAAAGGTAAGTGTTAATAAAAAGTAACTAGAAATAAGTAAGTCCGAACGGTACAGTTACGCTGCTTATTGCCTGAATCTTAGCTGGCTTTAAATGCCGTCTTACAGGTAATTATATAGTTAGAGGAAGAGTCCATTTCTAGCAAGAGAACACCATTAAAGTAATTGATTTTGTTTTTTGATAAAATGATTAATGTAAATATCCTGAAGTCATTTCTGATTTTAGGTCTCGTGTTGGGACCTGGAAGAAAATGTGTGTACAACAGAAATCCAAGGAGCTACTAATACTCCTACTACTACTATTAATCATAATAATAATTGTACTAGAATTGTTAGAGAAAATTCATATTGGCTTAAATGTAAGCTTTAATAAACTCTAAATCCAGGCAGAGTTCTCCTGAATATATGCGTTCATGACAGATCTATTAAACGGGGGAAATGTATCAGATTATATTCCCCCTAGTATTATTCCTACAGAGGAAAGTTCCTTGAACCGAGGAAGCATTCTTGTTGTGGTTTGCCAGAAGCATGATGAGGTAATTCCTTGTTATTGCTCGAACTGGACGTAATCCTGTTGCGTTTTCCAAGTCTACGGGCGACTTACTCGTCTTCTGGGGGTATCGGTAGGTGTGTGTAATCTCATAGTCCGTTCATTGCCACTTGAGAAATTACAGATTCAGTGTTCCTCATAATCTTCAGAAGGAAATCATAAATCTTTTGACATTCTCTGAGAACAGCCATCGCTTGCGGCTGTGGTTCCCGATTCGTTCCCCGCTTGCACTGGAGGGTTATATAGTGTTGTTCTACTTATGACTATTTCTTGCTCTTGTAGAAATCACCTACGAATTCCGGCATGAAATGAAGCGCCTCTGCCCGAATGAATATACGTGGGTAGCGCAAAGACGGCAAAAACTGAGTAACGTGCTTGTATGGTTGTTGTAGAGGATATATCTGGGCAGGATATCACGAAAGAGAACCACCAAGTATTCGTCAATTATTGCCAACGTGTATTTGTTGCAATTTTTTGACGAAAGTAGATTTTTAATATCCCGTATCCTTTCTTAGGGTTACGTGGCTTTAATGACATTGCTGGTCTTAGGACGGTAAAAAGTGGATTTGTTTTCAGCGCTAGTCTTACATGAGTTCGTAATCTCTTTCACAACATTTATTGATTAGGGAAGGTTTCTAATTTTCGTCATGTGAACCATGCATGTAATACCTGGGTGATATAATCTCTTTAATTCTTAATTATTATTAACCAAGCTACATACACGAGAGAGGGTATCGATATCAGCGTTTATTTTACCGGGCGGTATATTACGTGAAACGAGTAACACGAGAATTCCATCCTTCACTTGGCTATCTTCTCATTTTTTAAAAATTTTGCTGATCGTTTTCGCGTTAATGCAACTGATTTTTTAATCTGCTATTAGTTTAAATTGTCGCCTGATCCCTCAATATTCTAAGCGATTCGACAACAGCATAGGCTTCATTCTTAAATGCCGATTTAGATAGGGTTCTGGAAAAAAAGGCTACGGCTCTCCCTTATTGTCACAAGGAGGCGGCAGTTGTTAATTTAGAAGCATCTGTCGCTACTACCAGATAGAGTGTATAATCGAGCGGAGTAATAGTTGCTTTCGATGTGCCCATCTCTGTTATAGAGATAACAAAAAAAAAATTATACAGTTATTACGAGGCGAAAATGACGTTATCCAATGAGCATATTGTCTGAATATCCGAATGCATGGTGTAGAGAAGGTTAATTCTTTTGGGACCAGTAGAATCAGACGTTTTGGACGGAGGTTTATATTATTTGTTACTGAAAACGTATACAAATAGTTTAATATTTATTCACTTAAAATGACATTTGTCTTGGTCAATTTGTATCTTTTAACAGCCGCCATGATTAACTTGATATTTCTGTCATGTTCTATTCAATTTTTCCAGCAAATAGTTACATTATCGATGTAATGATATGTTCGTTGTAGGTTCTCTTTCGATATTATCTGTTCTATTCTCCGTTGAAAGATAGTACCCTTTTAGCTACACCAAATGCGAAATTGATATTCGGTCGCTAGCTTCAAAGGCCGTATATAGTTTATCGCGGGGCCTTAGAGCAACCTGATGAGAGACACTTTTGAGGTTCGTCGTTCTAAATAGACTGTTTCGGATATTTTTTTCTATCATCGAATCTATTCTTGACAGAAGAAAGGCCTTCAGTAAAATAAACCTGTTTATCATTTGCAAATAGTCAATTTTTTTTTTTTTTTTTTTTTTAATCATCTCACCCCAAGCAAGGCATTCCACTGCCACTATTGCGCATGGGGCTACATAGGGGAAGGTAAAGAGAAGGAGTGGATAGACATAGGGAATGTCAGGAGAAAGGTGATAGATGAGTAAGGATAGCGAGGATGAGTGTCGAGCAGGTTAGTGTGTTAGGAGGTGTCTATTGACCTTACATTTAAACTCCTGGAGATTGTAGCCGTCGGGGAAGCAATCGTTTGGAAGAGAATTCCACAGTCGGGAAGTGCGAGGAAAGAAACTGTTGGAGTAGAAGTTACGGCTGCATTTTATCGGTTTCACTGTAAAAGGGTGGGATCTAGTTGCTAATCTAGTATCTCGTGCAAATTCGTATTTAGGGGGCACCAGTGATCTAAGTTCATCGGAGCAGAAGCCGTGAAAGTATTTATAGAAGAGACACAGCGAAGCCACGTCTCGCCGGTGAGAGAGAGACTGCAGGCGGTCTGCCAAGTCGGTATCTATCACATTACAGACCTTCCTCTGAACCTTATCGAGAAGCCCGAGGAAAACAGCAGGGGCACCCGACCAGATATGGCAGCAGTATTCAATGCACGGGCGGATGGTAGATTTGTAAATGTGCAGGATAGATTTAGACGGAAAAAACTTCCGGGCCCTACACAGAGAACCGACTTTCATAGCAGCGGATTTAGCAATGGATTCGATATAGTCATTCCATTTGAGGTCCGCTGAAAGTGTGAGACCAAGGAAGCGTAGTGTTTTACTCTCTGGGAGGCAAGCCTGGTCCATGCTAATGGGAGGTAGGTGAGATTGTCGATGATGGTTAATTGACAGTAGCTTCGTTTTAGAAGCATTAAAATTTACTAGCCATTTCTTACCCCAGTCCAATATGGATTGGAGGTCTTTTTCAATCTCGGCTGCAAGTTTAGCTTTGACGCCTACACCAGATTTTTGTTGGAGGCGAGAGTAAACTGTGGTGTCATCGGCGTACAAACCTATTTGGGTTCTTATGGAATCAGGGAGATCATTAATATATATCAGGAAGAGTGTAGGACCTAAGATGGAGCCTTGGGGGACACCTGCGTTTGTATGGTAGTTCTGAGAGGCATGTCCGTTTAATACCACTTTCATTGTGCGGTTAGAGAGGAATGACTGGATTAGTTCAAACAAATGTCCAGTTATACCATAGCTCCGCAGTTTACATAGAAGGCCAGCATGCCAAACTCTGTCGAACGCCTTAGATATATCCAATGCAACGGTTCGAGCTTCGCCATTCCTGTCGAGTGCCTGGTATATGTACTCGGTGATGGTCGTTAGCATATCAGCAGTAGACCTGGTGAAGCGGAAACCATATTGCTTGTCCGAGAGGAGCCTGTGTGCTGTGAGATGCTGAACCACCTCGGCGTTGATAATGGCTTCGAACACTTTGCCAAAGATCGGAAGAAGGCTGATAGGGCGGTAATTTGCAGGGTCAGAGGGTTCTCCAGTGTTTTTAAATATAGGAACTATAGAGGAAGATTTCCAACAGGCAGGAAAGCAGGAAGCAGATAGGCAGAGGTTGTAGAGCTTAGAAAGGATAGAGGAGAGTTCAGGGGCACATTTCTTTAAGACTATGGTTGGGATTCCGTCACCACCGCTCGCTTTGTGAGGGTCAAGTTTTAAGATTATCTTAGAGACAAGCGAAGGTGTAATGTGGACATCATTCAGTTGTGCCTCGGTTCTAGGTGAGAAGTCGGGTGTAAAAACTCCAGACGAGTCCAGACTCGAATTGTTCGAGAATCTGCGGGCAAAACATTCAGCCTTATCTGCTGGGGAGGTGAGGACCTCAAATTTGTTGATTAGCGGGGGTATTGTGGACTTGCTCTTGTTAAGTACTCTTTTACAGAGTCGCCAGTAGTCTTTAGAGCCGAATTTAGAGCATGCTATGCGTTGCTTCATTCTGGCAGCAAACAACATCTTAGCTTCGTTAAGTATCCTTTTACACTTATTACGAGCTGAAGTGAAAAGGCGCCTGTTTTGTTCCGACGCATAGTTACGATAAAGTCGGAAGAAATGATTCCGGTGGGCAATGGCAGCCGAACAAGCGGGTGAGAACCATGGAGAAGAATGAGATTTAAGCTGGAATTTCCTAGCAGGGATGAAGGCATCGATGCCAGCCTTAACCCAGGAGGAGACCTCGGATGCACATTCTTCGATGGGAAGACTAAAGACGTTGTTCAATCTTACCTGTTCTTACAAGAAACAACGAAGGCTTGAACTCTCCTCTACGAATGACTTGGTCCGATTATCCCTTCCTTCAACATGACAGTAACTTCGCTTTTGATAAATAATTTATCCTTCTCCGCGTGTTGCCTAGTCGCTACTGATTTCAATCGGATATTAGATTGTTGAAAAGTGATGGGTACGACATTCTCATTCAGGGCGAAAACATTAAAGGGTAGCTGAGAACCTCCGAAGGGTATTTCTAATAATGAATATTGACGCAAGTTGCTGTGACTTAATATTCTTCTTTTTCTTTGTGCTCTGTCCTTTCAGGTCGTAGGTGATCATAGCTTTCTACGTCTCCCTATCCCTGGTGGCTCTTAGCACGATTTCTTCTGTTACTCCACGCAACCCACGTTTCGTCATCCACCTGAACAGGTCCTTCAAATATTTTATCCGCTGCTTTCCCCTGTCTTTATTTTTTTTGCTTATTTCTGGCCTGTTCGTATCAGGTTCTCCAAGACCTTCTTCCTCATTGCATGTCCCATGAACTTCAGCTGTCTCTTCCTGATGCACAGTATTAATTTTCTTTTCGCTTCCATCCTTTCCAAAACCTCATTATTGCTCGCATGCTATATCCATGATATTCCCAACATCCTTCTGTAGAATCACATTTCAGTTGCTTCAAGTTTTTCCTTTATCTTTGATGATATTGTCCAGCATTCACTGTCATATTAAAGAACTGAAATCATATAGCAATCTAGTACTCTCTTCTTTGTTCTAGTGAAATTTTCCTGTTTCTTAATACTTTACTCAGCTTCTGAAATGCTTCATTCACCATGCCAATTCGCCTTCGGATCTCTGCGTCGGGCTTTCCGTCCTCTGTTAGAACACGAGCTATTTACCAGCTATTTACATTTTTGTACCTGCTTGATTTTAAGATCCCTAATCTTTATTTAGAATAGGTCAAATTATAAATCTTTCATAAGTATCCTTTATTTTCGGTTCAACCAAACAGTATTCCAGTACTTGGATAAAAATGATGAACTAGCCATCTCCACTTTGCTTAGAACGGGAAGTTTCTCATGAATTTTCTAACGCAGCTGTTCCTTTAAGGATGTTTTCTTCGCTCTCTGTGTCAATCAATGTTTTCATTTAGATTATTCGAACTATTATCCTCAACTTTGTTGCCATTTGTACGATGTTTTGGCCGTTGTGCACTTCGGCCGTCTTCAGGTGCTAGGAATTTCGAACCGAACTCCTTATAACTGGGGTCTATGACCTCCATTTCTTGCGTAGTAGTTCCTCTTTTGGTAGTCATGAGTTATCTCTCTCTAACCCTGAAAGTTATTTGTTCACCACTGTAGCCTGGTATAGAACTCACAGCTCTTTGGGTCAAGTAACTAACCAACGTCAATTTCCACTTGGCTATAAGAACAAGAACAACTGAATTTTTGGGACTTATAAACCTGATATTCAGTAACCTCTTTTGCCAGAATTCATATTGCAATATTTTGATGTTAGTTAATGTTTTTCTCTAGTATTTTTACCAGAGCTCATATTGAAATATTTGACACTAATGATTCTCTCTGGCACTCCGTATTAGTGGTTCCTAGATTGTGTTCACCTCTATGCTTTGTCGGCTTAGAAAATTTTTGAAGCCTAGCATATGTGTCGATTCCTTAAGTTTACGTAATTTCCAGTGGCGTTGTCGATCTATTATTTCAACTTCATTCAATAGGGGGCGGGGATCCCCTTTATACCTCCATATGTGGTAAGCTACGCCTGATTTTTCTATCTCCCCTCGTGTTACGGCCCTGCGATGTTCTTGTAGTCTTATCGGCCTGTTTCTCTTTTATATATCTTTCCACATATAGACAAATGCTTTTATTGGCTTTACGTTAGCCATCATCTCTATCATTGTAATCGCTAGACAGCCAAGTGTAACCACTGATGCCGAAAAAGATACCATTTCGCTCCACATCATAATTCTACAAATGTTAGCCCAATGTCCTCGCCTTTCGCATGTATAGCTTCAGAAGAATAAGGTCACGTTGCCTGACGCTTCCCTTTGACAGTACCAGCAACCAGCCATTCCGCATTTTTCTTACCACAGCTGCACAGCCAGCAGGTAAATTATTTCCAGGGAATCTGGACCATAAAGGGGACCCAACCGGGGTTTGACTACTTTGGTATTAGTCGCTGGCATATCCATCACAGTTGAGGCGTAAATAACATACAAGGTGAGTGTTCACGTAGGGGCCTTAATTGCAGGGGACTTTTTCTCTCGGCAGGAAGAAAAGAGGTGACCAGTCTCTCCACGCATTTGACCGGATTTTATCACTAATCCACTTTCTTTCAAGAATATTGCGTCTAAATAGTATTTCTGACAATATAGACAAGCTCATTTACCTACATCGTTTTGAAAATATATTTTTGTTTATGAATTTAATGCCTCCCATGCCAAGTAATTTAAACTCTCTCACTGATCTTGCTGGCATCTAAACACTGAACTTCTCAACCACGCTAGTAACTACCCCTGCTGTTTCCACATGAAAGCCTGAAGGACATGCTTCTCATCTAGATCTCTTCTTTTCCTCTATCCTTGAATCATGTCATGCTATGCAGCTCTCGTCTTTGCAATTTGACAACTCGGATCAGATAGGGGCGTCAGTTATCATCATTTTTCGATCCCCCACCAACCAAAGACCTCATACCAACAGAATATGTTTCTGTTACCAACCGTCAGTTTAGAACTCGTTCCGTAATTTCCATTCGTGATGTCGCTTGGATCAAAGTTTTTTGTCCCTTGTTAAAAAGATACGCCTCTGTTGTCTCCTCCTGGTTGAAAGATAACATTGATGCATTCATTTCAATGAGGAAATTCAAAGTTAAATCTCGTTTTTCTCCTTGGTTCTCACCTGCTTGCTCGAAAGCTATTGCCCACAGGAGTCATTTCCTCTGGCTGTACCTGAGTAACATCTGATTACAACTTATACCGCTTTGTCTCTGCTCGTAAATGCAAGCCTGTTCTAAATGAACGAATGTTCTTGTTTGCTAATATAATTAATTAGCGTATAACATATTGCAAGTTCGATTCAAGAGATTACTGGCGGCTCTTTAACAGTGTTATGAACAACAGCAAACCATCAACCCCCTCATCTGTTCAATGAATTCGAAGTCCTCACATCTACATCAGACAAGGTTGAATGATTTGCTAGCAATTTTTTCTTCCAACTCTACACTTGACTCGTCCTAAGTCCCCAAATTCAATTTCCCACTTAGAACAGAATCTCTACTGAATACGTTCATAACCCCGTGTCTGATCACGTTCATCACTTCTTAATTAGACACCCATAAGGCATACGGAGGTGAAGAAATCCCACTCGCAGTCATAAAGAATGGTTAAGCTAAGCTGGCTCCAATCTTTTCCAAACTCTACAATTCTCTGCTTCCTGCTTTCCAGTTTGTTGGAAGTCCGTATCTGAACTTCCTGTTTTTTAAGTATTCTGTTGTACCTAAAGAGAAAAATTTAAAAATCAGAATCAGCAAAAAACAATATTGTAGCAATAATGCATAAATTAAACACATTTTTCAGTTACTTAATACCCAGCTCTAGTCAGCCCAATCAATTTCAATCCATTAATGCCAACCATAAATCCTGTATTAATTATTAAAGCAAATATAAGTAACCTCGACTTGGTGCAATGGTTAGCAAGCTTGACTTGTTAGAACCTATTACAATTAAATAGTGAGTTCGATCCTCACAGGGTACCCCATACTTTCGGCATTGTGTTCCATCTTGTGCCGGATGTGCGTTGTAGTTCAGTGGATATCGACTCGGAACGAGAATTCAAGTTGAATTCCTTGCATTTACTTACGCACCAATACTCTTGGGAAATTTATTATTCCGTCTAGTTATAGGTTAAATGACAGGATAGATGAAATTCTGTAGCCTTGGTTGGCAACCGGTCCACCACAGAAAGTAATGGCAACCTACTGATGGATAATCTTCTGCCTAGTCACTCATGTCTCTTTCGAGACATGATCGTCCAATCAAGTATCACATATGTCACTTAACTGGCGTTCTAAATAGCGCTTAGAAAATCAATAAATCGGTCTCTCAAAAAATGGATTAAAATTATAGATTTCAGAATAATCCGATAATAATTATAAGTTTAAAAAGAAAATTAATAATAACAATGTTTGAAAATATTTCTCACATTTCTTTATTAATTGTATGTTTCTGCCTTTAATATCTTGATGTCAACCATCTCTGGAATAGACAGTCTAGTGTGCCGTGCGATTCTCTTAAGCGTTCTGCGAAATACTATCACGGCATGCGTGTACTTACATACCTTTTGGTAGATGAAAATTATCAACTGCGTCTCTGTCTTCGGACAGAGTGCGGCTCAGCTGTGTCTCTGTCCGAGTATAGATACACTTCTGAAAAAATAAATACTATTATTTTCGATCCCGGGGAGCAGATGCCTTGAAGTTGAACCATTCATTGCACTAGAGGGGTGAATCGGTAGTCGTCATTGAGGCCAGCGTAAGCGACGTTTGCGATTTTTGGCCCAGACCCGAGCGTACGCGTTTGGCTTCTTCGTGCTAAACTAAACCTTATGTCACATCACATTTCAGTGGGATGACAATGTAAATACTATACATAGATGTATGTGTGTGTAAGTAATAATGGTACAGCGTTAGTATTTGAATAATTGAATGTGTATTAAACATATTTTATTAAATCTTTTCACTATTCTCTGATTATGTTCATTTTAAATAATTTGTTTTAATATTTATTTTTTAAAAAGTATTTTAATTTTTTTAATATGGCTTTTAAATTTTTTCTTTTCTTTGAATAAATAAATATTAAACATTTTTATATAATTTTAATCAGCACTTTTTGTTTAATTCAAAATCTATAGTTTTATTCCATAATATTTAAATCTATTTTCTTTTAATCATTTCACCCCGAACAAGGCAGAACTACCCTGGAGCGCAGGGAGTTACATGAGAGGAGAGTGATGAGAAACAGGAACAAGTTACAGGGGTTGTCAGATAATGAGTAAGAGAATGATGAAAACACTACTGTGAATAGGGCTGTATGAGAGTAGAGTGGAAAGGAAGAAGAACATGATATAAGAGTTGTCAAGGAAAGGATGCAAGTCAAGGCGGAAAGAGATGGTATTTGACATTGCATTTAAATTCATTATGATTGTGGCTGTCAGGGAAACGAGTATACAGAAGAGAATTCCAAAGGCGGGAAGTACTTTTTAAAAACTTTTGCTAAGAGTGCAGTGATATTTTCATTTACTCTTAGATGTTCAGTCAGTCAGTTAAGTGCCATACGTGATACACGCTTGGGCGGTCATGTCTCGAAAGAGACATGACTGATTGAGCAGAAGATTATCCTGCAGTAGGTTGCCATTACTCTCTGCGGTAGACTGGTTGCCGACCAAGGCTATAGAACCCAATCTGTCCTATTATGTAAATCATAACTGGGTGGTGGGGAAGTGACGGTTTAATACCTTTCCCAAGGGTGTTTGCGCGTAAGTGAATGCAAGGTATTCAACTGCAATTCGAACTCGACTCTCCGATTTCTCGTTCCGAGCCGATATCCACTGCGCCACAACGAACATCGTCTTAGATGTTATTTTGCTTAAAAATGTTGCCAAACACTGTTCTAGCGATTTAATTTTCAAAACATTTGCGTCAGCTTTCTGTCATCTTACACCAGCTTTTATTTAAAGTGTTCACTACAGCATAAAAACAAAAACAAAAATCACCATCGAAAAAGTATCGCATATAACTGAGATAATTTAATAAATAAATTATGTGATTTTCGGCCCTGTATATTCTCTGCATTTATAATCAACGAAATAAAAAAAGGATTTGTGTATACAGCAATTCAAAATATCACTACAGAAGGAAAAACCATTTCTTTGTTGTCTTTTCAATTAGCGACAAAAAGACGCACAACCCATTATATGCACATCTGATATAAGACTGTCAAAACTGTTTTAAAGTTAATTTTCTACATTTGCTGATAGATTAATGAAGACAAAAGAAATCAATTTGTTTTCAATTGAGCAGGACAGTAAGAAGCCTTAATGTCTACGTTTGTAACAGTCTGTCTCTTCAATTTATTTGCTACAGAACTGAACAAAAACCAGAAAATAAAACACTATCATAGCTATTCGAGGATGGCCAAAGATCAATCAGAAATCTTCAGATTAATTTTTAGTGTCATTTAAAAAAGTAAGAGGGGAAAAAGGTGGGTATATATTGGTTGGGTACATAAATATAAAAGGTTAATTTTAAGCGTGAAGGTCGTTGAAATTGTTATTATTCATAGTAGTGGTCATTTTTTAAATCGCATCGTGTTCCAAACAAAGGAAGGGAATTTAACACATATGTTAATGTCTATTTCAATAATCTTCAATCTAAAAGTCAAGAATATTTATTCTGCATCTTATTTTCAGATTTAATATCTTAAAAATTCTTTACTGAATGAATTCCTAGAATTCATTGTTGTTTATCTTATTTACAGTTGAATGTATTGTGTTCATATTTGTTATTATCAGAAACTGTTTATCTGGCAACCAGATTTATTTATGTGCCGTATCCTTTTAGGACGTAGATGATCATCGACGTCTACTTAACCGTATCCCTTCTGGGTCTTAACACTTTTTCTTTTAGTATCTCCCAAAGGCGCAAAGGAATGTGAACTCCACCGAACAACCAGCTTGATGATCCACAAATCAAATCTCATCATCCGGATTCTGATGAAAAGGGCACGCAGACCAGAGATAGGATAGGAAAATTGCGGGTTCATCAGATACAGAAACAAGGAACGCGTTATTTATTATCAGAACGTTATCAGAAAGAGCAATACAAATTTTATAGATAACGCAAGAGTTCGATAATTTACGCCACAAAGATTTGATAGAGATGCTAAGTAACCTGGACATATGCGAAAAAAAAAACTTCAAGAAAAATGAATGCATGGTCATCAGCAATAAGAGGGACATAAACTACCAACTATAGGTCGAGGATAATAAAATACAGAAAGACTTCGAACAACATATATACAGAAGGATGCTAAAAATAATATACACAAATAGAAGAGGATTTTTTGCGAAAAATGTGAACAAAAATAACACTGAAGAAAAACAGAATTTTCTGAGGCCGATAATGAGAAAAGAAGGCTTTGAGAATTTGACAACTCACAGACAGACAGAAGGTATAAAAGCCAGAGGGATGCAAAGAGTATACTACCAAATGACTTAAGTAAATGCATTGCAGAACAAGATGGAGAATTAATAGTAAGTGAACAACTCTGCGTAGATTTATAAAGGATAAAAAGTTGTGGAAAGCCGTGAGTCCCAAAGTTCTGAAGGTGTTTGAAAATGTTTATTATGTGATTGTGACTTTGTATAGTGAGTCTAAAACTGCACCACACTTGTTTTGCGATTTTGCAAAATAAGCACGATTTTTTAAATAATCTTACAATTCTATAGTTTACGTTCCGGGTATGAAAATAACCTAACAGATATAAAGTTGTAGAAGCCCCAACGTGAGATGTGGAAACCTTAAATTAGTAAACTGAAAATTTCCCTAGCAAGATGGTCTCCCTTGACCAAATTTTAGCTAAAGGAGCAGATTCCTTGATGGAAAAATACATAATTTCGATTCTTTTTGAGATACAATTTTTTCTTTAGTAAAACTTCCCGATTTAGATTGGTCATTATTAATTTCACTCACTAAGAAAAAGAAAAAAGAAATAATGAAGAGAACTCATACATATGTACCCACTAAAAATAACGTTTGCAGCAATAAGAAACCTTGTCGGATGAATATACATTTAGAAAAATACCTACGAGACTAAGACAATAATTTTTCGCTCTTTCGCCTTATCATTGTATATGACGTACTAACTTCTGTTTATACGTATTTATAGTCTGTAGTATTATGTTCGCAGGATCGAAGTTTAAGCTTGATCACGACAGATTTCTTGCTGCTATTGCAGTGTAAGCATGGCTGCTCCGCTAGCAGTGTGCACCAAGGATGCACTAAGAGAAGAAATCCGAATCTACAGGGAACATGCTACATCATCGATGATAACTGACGGGTATACCAATACTATCTCTGGAGCTTGCTGAATCTTCTCAGTGGTGCCGGTTGACGGGTTCTCTGTTTCTTCCTCGTGCATCACGCATCTCCGGTAGCATTTAAACTTCTAGAAGCACTCGTACCCACTTTTAAGCGCTAGAGCATTGTTGCCGTATTAAAAGACTTCAGACCTTGACACATGTTCCGACTGGAGAAATCGATCAATTCTCTTTGTGCGTCCTTGAAGAACACTGCTAGTGGAGCTGCCATGTTCACACTGTAACAGGAGCATTAAACAGTCACGAGACTGCGGATTTTTTTTTCTCATTTACCCTTTATATTTGTACAAACCTCCATAAAAAAACATACTTTAATAAAGACAATTTTTTTACTTACAAAATATTTTTCTGCATTATTTATATCCTGTCAATCCATTTAATTAATCGGTGAATATTATTCATTGTGATAGAACGATATATTTGTGGGATCTCCCCTTTTTCTATGATAACGGACTCGACTTGAGTATACATATACTCCTGCCATAATGAGATGCGCCAGAACAGTACGAGACCAGTAGATATCCATTAGAGACATCGGTCTGATCCGTAAGATACCGAGCGATATTGAAGTTACACAGAAAATACCGCGTCAGTAATCAGAGTAGCTATGAGCTCCACTCAGCCAGAATAGTATTACACGGATATACTAATTCCAGTAGGGTTTCACTTCAAAGACTTGTATATATATATATATATATATATATATATATATATATATATCCAGTCCGTAAACGGTGAGGATAATCCAACAAGATTAACTTAATATAACTTAATAGAAAATCTAAAGTGTTATATCTATATAGAGAGCTCAATGGATGTTATCCAGAGCAATATTATATTTATAAAGGAAATCTAAATACTGAACTTCTCAACCACGCTAGTTATAGACTTCCCCAGCGTCTTCCACCTGGGTGGCGTGTTGAGTTTTCCTATATATATATATATATATATATATATATATATATATATATATATATATATAGGTAAAGTTGTCAGTCCGGAAACGGTGTGGATAATCCAACAAGATTTCCTTAATATAAATTATTAATAGGTAAATCCATATAGAGAGCTCGAAGGGTATTAACCAGAGCGATATGACGTTCATAAAGGAAAACTCAGCACGTCATATTAGTTATAAACTATAGTTCATAACTAATATGACGTGTTGAGTTTTCCTTTATAAACTATATTCCTTACTAATCGTATTCCTTTATTACTAACCTGCGTTCCATTTGTATCTTTACGTTTAATATAACCTATTTTTCCATCTCAAATACCTGTTTTGTTGTTCATTATTTTATGTGGTTCCTCAACCGGAATCCACAAAAAATATTCTGAGAAAATCTCAGCTAATGATGCCGCTAATAAATACGTTCAGTGTTACAGAACTGTTGGTCCTTTCTCGTAAATGTGATATATCGTAAAAAAAAAAACTAATTAAAACTAGATAAGAACGAGAGGAAAACAGAGGAAAGAGTATTTCGATAGAGGACCAAGTGGCGAATGATATAATCCTAAAATAAGTAACAGGGAAACTGAAACTGATCAGGAGAATAACAAAGGAAATATTGCTGAAATCATATCAATCAACTTATATGGCAAAGACTGTCGAACAATTTTTCTTAAAAAAATCAAACTTGGAACAAGGAATGCGATATTTCTGTTCAGAATGTTATCAGAAAGAACAATACAAATGAAGAAGGACGTCTATTCGTGTTTTATAAATTACGCAAAGGCGTAATCTTGATATATTCAGGAAGTTTGCTTTCTGACTATAAGAGTCGTGTTCGAATCTCACCATGGTCAATTTGTGAGAAAGGTGACTTCTTGGTGTTATCTTCTTGGAAAGTGCATATTTTCCATACCAAGATTTGACCCAAGCCCTTTTTGCGAAATAAATAGACGGGATCCGTCGATGGTTGTGTAAAACGTAAACACAAGTCATTGTGTCCGAACTTACATCCGTTCTTTTGTATTGTAACTAAGGTTCGGTCAGCATAATTTCAGTATAAACCACTGTGGGTGTTGAACACAACATGTTCCCAAACGTCTGCGACGGGGATGTGCTAGACACCCTAGTAGACAGGAGTCTATGACACTTCACACGACAAATTTAATTCTACAGACGAATTCTGAAAAGTACATAGGTGGAATAGGCGAGCATCGATGAAATTTTGAGCGAAAAAGAAAAGGACACAGAATAAAACGGTTGAATATTTTTTGTCAAAACAAGAGAAAAGAAGACTTGGATAATTTGGCACACATTCGTCATATCAAAAGCAAGAACATCATGGAATGAGCGAGTAAGCTACTTAAAGAGATTGTGTAAAAATTATCGAACAGAGAGAAGTAAAGTCATAAATCAAATAGTTTTAAGAGCTAGAAAGATTAGGACGTTGTGGAGAGTCATAATCACACCCGTTTTAAAGGGGCACGACGAAAAAGATAAAATACTATACAGAGATAGATTTGCTATACATTGAAACAGATCAAGCATAGAACAGAGAGAGAGAGAGAGAGAGAGAGAGAGAGGAAGAAGAAGGAAGAGAGATCAGAATATCAGTTAAAGAGACAAATCTGAAAACAGACAGAGTAATTGAGTAGATAGGGACAAGAAACATTGAAAAGTCAGGAATTTACAACAACAACAACAACAACAAATAATAATAATAATAATAATAATAATAAAACATAGATAAATCTCGTATCATTCGTATATTTGCAATCCGAAAGAATTACACTAGATAATTAAGAAAGTAAAAATTTTTCCGGTGTAATTGAGGAGGAAAGTAAAGAAGGAAAAACAGCAGTAAAGAGATCTCGCAGGAGAAGAAGAGACGAATAAAAAGCTGACACGTGACAGCAGAGTATAATTACGTCATTAGCAACATCGCGTAGCAGGTGTTTCCATTAAGCGCATTGTTAAAGTGATTTTTTTAATCAAAATTAATCGATTCCTATCTCGTAAATTATTCATAGACTGAAATTAAAAAAAAAAGAAGAAAAACGCACACACGGAAAGCTAAAATTGAATGCATCTATAAAACACGTAAACCAAACTGTAAAATATAAATTAATGATTACAATTCTTTTAAAAATGAAGTATAAGTAGCCAAAACTAAATAGTGAACAAAAGTATTGCAATCTGATTCGAACTAACATTCCTAACATGGCCACAACAATAATTACATCTTCTATTGTGAGCTATTTTGATTATTTTGAATATGTACATAATCATCCAGAGATATATGTGTGTATGTGTGTGCGCCCTCTGTGGGTTATTAATGCCGAAATCTGAATATTTGGAGGGGAATTGCATGCATTCAACTAGGGATCAGAATATTTTGTTAGTCATTTTACAATAAAAATGTATTGTTGATAATTCCGCTATAAAATGTTTTGCAGGTCATTTTTCTAGAAAATGTCTTGTTGCTAATTCTACTATAAATATAACGGATATTCTGCTATAGTAGCGTGTCATTTTACTTTAAATATGTATTTTTTGTCCGTTTAATTTAAATACGTATCGCTGGTAATTTTACTATAAACATCTGCTTTGTTTTTTGTTGGGTTGTTGACTATTTGCCAATACATGGGACCATTGTAAGTGCTATGGACATGAGGGTGACATGAGAACAACAGGAATTGAGAAGACGTTCTACGTACCTCAAAAGCTCCAGATCAAAGTTTGCTGCCATGTATATATATATAATGAAAAGAAAAAAACTATGAAGATGCACTAAGAACATCTGGCCCTAAAACATTTTACAATCTAATTCTCGATCAGATAAATAAAAAACATTATCTGGTTCAACTCACTATTTAATTTAGAGGTAAAGACTAAAAAGACAAATATTTAAACTGATAAATAGACACTTTTCAAAAGGCTCAGAATTAAAGAAGATTTTCAATAGAAATACAATCAAGCTAAGTTATAGTTGTACTAGTAATTTAGATAGTTTCATAAAAAAACAACACGCCAGAAATTTAGAAAGCATTGTACACAAGAAATCTACTAATAAAGAATGCAACTATTGGGACGAAAATAAATGTCCACATCAAGAATTTTGCAATACAAAAGAAGTCATTTACAAGGCAAAGGTACATGATTTAAATGGTCAAAATAAAATATATTTGGGATCAACCAAAGACACATTTAAGACCAGGTGGTTCAATCACAAGTCTACATTCAAAATACAAAACTTAAAATACTTTACAAAATTGGCTACGCACGTGTGGAAATTGAAATCAAAACATGAAAAAGATCAAGATATAACGAGGTGTATGGTGAAAACAGTCAAGCCTTACAACGGTGGCAAAATATGTAGACTGTGCCAGGAAGAAAAGTTAGAGATTATGCTATTCACAAACAAAAATGAACTATTGAATGAAGGAACAGAAATTATGACTAAGTGTAACCATACTAAAAAAATACCTATTAGGTTCATTCAAACATAAATTAAAACGTTATAATTTCTTGTAATTTTAAAAATGACGCGTTCAAAATTTCCCTGTCACGTGAGCGTTAAAAAACCCAGCATTACGTGAGCGTTCTTCAAAAAATACGGTAAACGCTAAAATCAGTTATTGCAAATCGTCTGAAGACACCATTCATAATGGAAACCTAATCACATTATAACTCGCTTACAAATGGAAAATATTCAAAAGTTCTACAATATAATTGTATTAAACACTTTTTTAATACAAATGTACACTGGTCTAATTATATTACGACCAAAAACTAAGTGATCAATCAATCAATCAATCACACAATCAATCAATATATATATATATATATATATATATATATATATATATATATATTTTCTAGACATATGCTATTAAATATAAGAGACAATGAATGTCTATTATGTTTAATCATGAGCCGTTCTAAACGTCGTATTTTTGTTTTAATTTCAGTGGAAAATAAAGACAAAAATTCTCCAACATTTGGATAATTATTTATTGGTTTTCTTCTAAGCTTTCGGCTCACATGAGCCATCTTCAGAGAGGTAATTTAAACTGAAATATTATAAAATCCACCATCACCGACGATTTTATTTTGTGTTGACATTTCAGTTTAAACTACCTCTCTGAAGATGGCTCATGTGAGCCGAAAGCTTAGAAGAAAACCAATAAATAATTATCCAAATGTTGGAGAATTTTTGTCTTTATTTTCCACTGAAATTAAAACAAAAATACGACGTTTAGAACGGCTCATGATTAAACATAATAGACATTCATTGTCTCTTATATTTAATAGCATATGTCTAGAAAATTACTTGCTGCCTCGATATACTAAATATATATATATATATATATATATATATATATATATATATATGAATAGAGAAAGAGAAAGAGAGAAAGTGAAAATAAATTGGATGTCTTTGTAAATCAAATGTTAATAGCTTATTTCGCGGAGTTCTTACAGACCGCTCTTCAGACCAAATTCTTCACAAAAATGAATGGGTTAGAGTTATCCTGACAAAAGAATCATGAAAGGACATGATTGATTTTGTCTGTAAGAGCTCCGCGAAACAACTTATTACCAATGGATTTATATTGACATATAATTAATTTTCTTCATAATACTCTGTTAAATTCTAACACTGAATTCCCATCGGATTACAATCCTTTGTGGAATTGACCTTACAAAGTACCAATATCCTTCTGATTTTAGATTCTGATCTCGAAATATTAATGAATAATAAATAGCTAATACCCAATAGATTTTTTACCATTCTTTAATATAGTAAACGCATTGTGATAGCTTTCTAATACCTACCCATGCACAATATATATATATATATATATATATATATATATATATATATATATATATATATATATACTAGCTGCTAACCCGGCGTTGCTCGGGGTTTTGTAGTGGTTATATTGAAATGGTAAGTTTATGTATGAGGTTGCTGTGACGCGTAAATTAACAAATGCAAAGTAGTATTGTTTTTTTTTTGTATTTGTAAAATGGCAATCATGCTTGGTCAATTTTGCCAATAAATGGAAATGATGTATGTACAATTAAAAGAACGGAGGCAGGCGTTACGAGAGCCTGTAAAGTGATGAGATAAAATTGTGACGCAGAAGATGTGGATATATTGGCCCGGGAACGTCGGTGGTGTTGGCACCTTGTAGAAAACGTGAAGTTATTATAGCATATATAGTAGAATTTAAAAAAAAAACAAAACAAAAAAACCTGATTTTGTTAAAATAAAACTAAGCGTTTCGGAGAAATAAACGATCACAAAAAGCAAAATTTTTCTTTAATTTTTGCTGCACGCTCGGTATTAGTTGAGATTTTTGTTCGCATATCAAGACTTCAGGCTTTGATCTACCAGTGACTCGATTTTGAGTTTTAGTGAAGAGTCGTGGAGAAATGCATAAAAGTGTGCAAAAGCCCACCCGAGATTTTTTGTCTTTGAGTTTGACGAACCGTGTATATTGATTCGAAACATTTTTGTGTCTATATGTGTGTGTGTGTGTGTGTGTGTGTGTGTGTGTGTGAAACAGAGAGAGAAAGAGAGAGAGCGAGATAAATAATAGAGATATCGGATATCAGAATATCGGTGAAAGAGACAATCTGAAAACGAATACAGTAAGTAAGTAATAGATCAGTAGTAAGTAACTTGTCGATCAAGTTTCGGACATTGATCTGCAAGTTTCCCGATTTTCGTTGAATTTGCATAAGACGTCTCGGAGGAGAAGAGTTCGTAAATTCTAAGCGTTTCGTCGATTTCTGTTGTACCCCGTAAATCGATTTGAAAAAGATTTGCGTACATAAAAGGTTCATATCATGATCAACAATTGACCCAATTTTAGCTGAAATCGGACCGATGGTTTCGATGGAGTAGATTTCCTTAGAATGGAGATACACAAACAGGACATATCTTTCTATATATATATATTATTGTTAATAACTTAAATGTTCTATGTTTACTGTGTGTTAATATTTACTCTTTGATAATGGCTTATGTGAGCCGAAAGCTTAGACCCGATAAAAAATCAACAATTACTGTGATTTTTTGTTGTCTTTCAACTACATCACCATCAAGTATATCAGATGGTATGAACGGATCCTACACAAAATTAATAGACAGAACTTGTCTATATTATTCAATGAAACCTGCATTAATATATATATATATATATATATATATAGATAGATAGATAGATAGATAGATAGATAGTTTGTATAAATTACAAATGTGACGTTGATATATCATTTTAACTGATATATTCACCAAAATGCCACAAAAATATCTTGGAATACTAAAAAGTAAATTTATTTAATAAAATCACCATTGGTTTCTACCTCGGTCTCCAAATGATTTAGGAATCTGCATCTTTTCTGGGCTGTTTCCTTGTTTATATTTCTGAATGCTGCCTTAATCACTGCTTTCAGTTAATCTTTGTTGTTACAAGGAATTTTGTTGGTCTTGGGATCAACTGAGCCCCACACATAATAATCAGGGGGGTTGCATTCTGGTGAGATACGTGGTCAGATGTAAAGGATGACATGGTCGCAAGAATTGTCTGTTAGCCTCGAATTGTTGATCCTGGATGCATGTTAATTTCTGTTATAACACTAGTTTATGTCCGCCATTTTGTCTGATATTTGGCAAGTAATGTCTCAGAAAGTTATTTTAGTTGTATGTGGAAGGAAAATTAAAACCTCGTGGTTGAATCCATTTTTATCAAAGTTCAAAATTACCCTATGCAAAAGTATTGGATACATCAATTTAATATTTTGTTGCATTTTCCTCTGTTTTGTTTCACTTCTTCCAGTCGCTTTTTATAGTTGGCCACAAGTTTTCCACATTGATCCACCGTTACTTTATCTCTTTTTCCTTGCATAACTCCTCTATTTGCTTGATATTTTGTTGATTCCGCTTATGAACTTTAACCTTCAAAGTATTCCACAAATTCTCAATTGGATTCAAGTCAGGAGACTGACTTTGCCAATTGAGAGTACTAATAACATTACTTTCAAACCATTCCTTTGTAAGATTTGGGGTATGTTTGGGATCATTGTCGTGTTGAAGCACGAAATTCTGCCCATGTCCTAAAGAAGTTGCAGATTCTCTAGAATCTCCCTGTACATACTACCATTCATTCTAACATGGATAACTTGTAACTCACTAGTGCCCTTGGATGAAAAGCATCCCCATAATGAAACCACCCCAACACTTAACTGTGGGGATGGTTTTGTGCTTGTTGAAGGAAGTGCCATTTTTTCGCCAAACACGTGTCGCTGAGTTCCTTCTGAATAGTTTCATCCGACCAGATTACCTTTTCCCAAAACTGCATATCTTTCTTTGCATAAGTTTCGTCAAACTTTAATTGGTTTTGACATGTTTGTTTTTCAGCAAAAGCACTTTTCTTGGTGATCTTGAATGAAAGCCTGTACAATATAGAGCTCTGCTAATGGCATTTTTACTTACATTAATTCCAGCATCGTCAAGATCAGTCTTTATATCAGAATAAGTAATGAAAGAGTTTTTTGCACATTTCTGCTGATCTACCTTGAAGTCCTCTCATTTATTTTTCTCGGTCTTCCATTTCTTGGAAGGTTTGATGTACCATTGCCATACTCCTTATACTTTCTGATGATATTTTCCATTGTAATTATTGCCAGATTCATTTCTTTGCTATTTTTTAGGTAACCTTGTCCTCTTTTGTGACGTTCAATGATTCTATCTCGCATATCTCTGGATAATTCTTTATTTTTTGCTATTTTTAATCCTTGGATTGCAGAATGCACATCAAAGAGTCAGATGATTAGTAGAACTATCTTGAAAGCAATTGTGTGCTTCTCTGATTGGTCAGAGATAACATTCTGATACTATAGAAAATTTGAATATTTAAAACACAAAGTTTCCATTGGAAAAATGGCAAACATAAACTAGAGTTATAACAGAAAATAACATGGGTCAAATACTTATGCGTGTCACTATATATATATATATATATATATATATATATATATATATATATATAGCTAACCTAGAGAGCCAATGCAAGGCTTCACAAAATAGGATATTCAGGGAAAGTTGGCCAAATTTCCCTGAAGATCCTATTTGGTGAAACCTTGGTAAGTTCGTTGGCTCTCTAGTTTAGATATTTACTTAGTTCGCTCAACTAGCGTATTGAGCGCTTTTTGTTTTAGGTTACTCCTCTCGGGTTTTTTTCTTTGGGGTATGTACTTTGACTGAAGTTCAAGTGCTTAGCTCGTTCTTTTTTTATTACCATTTTTTCTTTCCGCCTATGTACTCGGAGGGTTTTTCGAAACGAGTATAACGACAAGCTTACTTTTATATATATATATATATATATATATATATATATATATATATATATATCAAAATAACTAAATAGACTCTGTAAGTATGTAGGCTGTAAATTTATACTAAGATAAACCTTCAAAAAAACCACTAACAAACAGAACCTAATTCCGTTATAATCCGGTGCACTGAGGCGTCGGATAAATAGGGAGAAAAAAAAAGAAAGCCGCGGAACAAGAACAAAACATTCAATACTCCGCAGTAAAGAAAAAAAAACCCAAACAGAACCAACCACAAGAAAAAGTGCTCGATACAAAGTACAAAAGATATACAAAAGTAGATCAAAGACACACGAAAAAATCCGTAGTGTGAAACCGCGGTATGTTTTGGCTCGCTTTAGATTTTTTCGTATATATATATATATAAAGATTTATGAAGTATAGATGATTTTTATTATAATTTTTTTTTTAATCATATCACCCTGAGCAAGGCGGTAACGCCACTGATGTGTAGGGGGCTAAGTAATAGTGAAAAGATTGGAAAAGAGAAAACCGGAAACCGCATCCTAAACAGGGAACAAGGGATTAGCCTCTTCACCTGTTCAACAGACGTGGGTGGAGTGTGAACCGGGCGATAGTTTATTCTATCTACTCCAATTGAAAAAAAAAGAAAAAAAGTGAGAAGATTGGAAAAGAGAAAACCGGAAACCGCATCCTAAACAGGAAACAAGGGATGAGCCTCTTCATCAGTTCAACAGATATATATATATATATATATATTAAATTATGTTCATTGCTGAGTTTAATATATATATACAGGTTGAGTCAAAATATTGTTAACAATTTTGTCCTAACTGTTTGCGCTTCTCTCCATCAAACTTTCCCAAATCATTGGGTAGGTCGCGGTAGTCAGTGGGGATGCCCACCGCATCCCTCTGATCTAACATTCTGTGACTTCTGGTTATGGAGTATAATAAAGAGTCACGCGTATAGCAAAAAAAGAGATGGACTCACGAACAGAATGAAATAAGTAATATCAAACATTCCTCCTGAAATGTGTGTCCAGGCATTAAATTGTACTGTTGATCAATAGTTTTTCTGCATGAGTCGTGCCCGTCGACAGGTGGAAACTGTTCAGCAAACTCGAAATAAATGATTCCTCTCATACTAATGATAGCATAATTTTGACTCACCCTCTCTATATATATCATATGCATATTTATAGGTGCCTTTTGTGTTTGTATGTACTTTTATACATGTATGTGTTTATGGATGTGATTATGGATGTGCGTTGTGGTGCAGTGGATATCTGCTCGGAACGAGAAATCAGAGAGCCGAGTTCGAATTTCATTTGAATTCATTGCATTCACTTACGCGCAAATCCCCTTGGGAAAGGTATTAATCCGTCTCTCCCTTTCGGTTATGGGTTAAATAATAGGGCAGATTGGGTTCTATAGCCTTGGTTAGCAACCAGTCTACCGCAGAAACCAATGGCACCCTACTTCGGGATAATATTCTGCCCAATCAGTCATATCTCTTTCGAGACATGATCGCCCATGCTTGTTTCACGTATGGCGCTTAACTGACTGATGTGTTTATATATATATATATATATATATATATATGTGTGTGTGTGTGTGTGTGTGTTTTGCAACTTCAATTCTCTACTTGCAGACGTTTATTCGAACAATCTAAATAAGTATAACTCTTCGATGTTTTCATTTCCCCCAACCTTACCCAAAATATTTATCTTGCCCCCGAGCTCCTGAAGTTTCTGTCCTTTGAAAGTCACTTGCACCAAGACAGTCGATTGCCTGGTTTTCACGAAAGACCAGAAGGTGGCAAACTAATCGAAATTCATTTATATAAACAATTATTTCACTCATAAATTCTCATGGTTACAGGTGACACCATGGGCTAAAATTAAAAGTTCTCATGAGTTATGAGAAAAAGCAATGAAAGGGGGGAACTGCAAGAAAAAAAAATACATTAAGGAAAAGGACAAACGATATGAGTGGGTAAGTGCTGACAGAAAGAAGGATGTTTTATAATAATAGAAGAAGAAGAAAGAAGAACAAGAACAAGAATGAAGAAGAAGATGAAGGCAAAGAAGAAGAAAGAAGAACAAGAACAAGAATGAAGAAGAAGATGAAGGCAAAGAAGAAAAAGGAGGCTATGAAGAAGAAAGATGAACAAGAGAAAGAAGATGAAGAAGATGAAGAAGAAAAAAAACAGAAAAAGAAGAAAAATAAAAAGACGAAACACAAGAAAAAGTCAAAGAAGAAAAAGAAGTAGAAGAAAATGAAATAAAAGAAGAAGAACAAGAGCTGGATGAAGTTAGTAATATTAATAATAATAATAATAATAATAATAATAATAATAATAATAATAATACATTCTATGGGATTACACCATCTATACAGACAGAAAAATTGAAGCAAACAGGCCAGACATTATTGTTAAAAACCAGAAGGAGAAAACTTGTCTATTAATTGATATGGCTTGTCCAGCGGATTGTAACATAGCAATCAAGGAATTTGAAAAACTGTCAAAATATAAAGACCTGGAAATTGAAATAGAAAAAATGTGGAAATTGAAAACAAGAGTTGTACCAGTGATAGTAGGTGCACTTGGAATGATAAAAAATGGAAGAAAACAACACATTGAAAGAATCCCTGGAAACCCCAGCTTAAGAGATATACAAACAATTGTCTTATTAAGTACAGCCCACACACTAAGGAAAACTTTATCTATGTAATACTAGGGATGATAGGGAAGATAGAAAAACATGAAATGGAGCCATAACAACACGCCACGACATGCCTTAGGTCTCCCCGCAGACTTGGTTGGTAGTGAGACCAAAGCAGAAATCGAAATATGATGAAAAATGACATAATAATAATAATAATAATAATAATAAGAAGAAGAAGAAGAAGAAGAAGAAGAAGAAAAAGAAGAAGAAGAAAAAGAAGAAGAAGAAGAAATACGCCGACGAAGAAGAGGAGGAAATCTAGGAGGATATGTAGATGTTGGGGAAAATGAAGAAGAAGAAGAAGGATTAGTAACAAGAAAAAGTACTATTAGACGATGGATAAAAATGAACCGAAAAGTATGAGAATATGAAAGAAGTGAAAGAAAATATGAGAAAAAGAAAAGGAAAGGAAAATGAAAAGTAAAGAAAAAAGAAAAAAGAAAAGCAAAAGAAAAAAAAAGAAAAGGAAACAGGGCGAAGAGCATAATATACGATGAAAGACAACGTCAAGTGAAAGAACAAATTATGAAAGAAAAACATCAATAAAATCACCTCATAAGAGCATTAAAGCGACAGAGTTAATAGTTCTACCAATAAATTTTAAAATAATAAAAAATGGGTTAACAAAGAAGGAAAAGATAGGGTTGTGATATCAAATAGTCGGTTTCCAACTATCATATGATATATTTTTACTTTCTCTCTTTTTCTAAGTTTTGTATTTGTTCAACAATGGACACGAATTAAGGAAGCTTTTTGCATGTATTTTGCCCACAAAATTAGCCGAGAGCTAAACTAAATACTGTACGACATATGCAAATTTTTCTTATTAAAATTGATAATGATAATCGTAATTTGAGACTATATTACGCTTTTTTTGTATTACAGAAAGAATTAAAATAATTATAAAAGTATATAGAGCAGATGATTATAAATATTATTTTTTTTAGTTAATAAAATAAATATCACTTCTGATCTTTGTTTTAAATACACTGAGCTTTCTTAAGCTACAATAATTCCTGCTTAGATTATTTCACGAATTTTACATACATATACACCAAGGTAGGTTACTAACATACCAAGATGAAATACCGGATCGCGTCCTATCACCTAAGTTAAGCAATGTCCTTTGTGACTACCAGGGGCATGAATATGCAAATGTAGGTGTAACGGCTAATCATTTCGAATGAAAAGCCGGATAGCCGAGTTCAAATTCCAGTCACATTCGTTTCATATACTTATGTTTAATTTATTCGTTTGAACATTATTTTATTTTTTCCTATGTTGTTAGTGGTCGCAGGTTCGAATCCTACAGAAAGACACACTTTTTCGTAACAAAATTTATATTAAATAATTAAGCCGGTAGAAATATATAAATATATCGTTTGATTGAAGACAGAATATCTACTAAAATACGAGTATCTCTTAAAAATAATGTTCAAACAAATAAATTAAATATGTCGTGTGTTAAGATCATTCGATTAATCTTCTGGACTTTCCGCAACATATACTAATGTTTAACGTTTGAATACATTACTTTTCATCCCAGTTGTAGATTTAATAGTAAGACTGGGTCTTATAGCTTTGGTTAGCAACCAGTCTAAAACAGAAATAAACGGTAGGCTCCTGTAGGAATACTTCTGCACATGATAGTTAAAACGTAAATTACTCATTGCTTCCAATGACGATTTTCTTGCGTATCTTTTCATAATGAAATTGTTCAACCAGTCTAATGAAATTGTTCAACCAGTCTAAAACAGAAATAAACGGTAGGCTCCTGTAGGAATACTTCTGCACATGATAGTTAAAACGTAAATTACTCATTGCTTCCAATGACGATTTTCTTGCGTATCTTTTCATAATGAAATTGGTATAAATAAAGAAAAGGTAGCATTTATATTATTTAAATTGTTCGGAATGTTGTCTTCATCTTTATTGCTCTATTCACGAAGTTTCGATCGTTGTACGTTCCATTCTTCTTCAGATGATTGGAATTTCGTTAGGTGAATTTATATGCGGGTGTTTAAATGTGTAGCGATGGACAGGTACGTCACCACAAAGTCAAGATACTGTTATTGTTACCCTTAATATCAATGGTGTACTATCCTCTCGAATGCTAAAGAATATCATCCAGACTTTCAAATTATTCAGGTTTAAAATAGAAATTTTATCTAATCTTAAATCTTAGTTAATATTTTTAGATATTACTTAAAACTTTTCAAATTGCATTTTAACCTTATCACAAAGACAGTGAAACTGTAATTTACATTAATGATAATTCCAACCATTTCTACCAAATAATCCAATTCCTGCTACTGTAAATAGCAGGTTCAATAAATTATCCTCCAATAATAAAATATTTGATGAAAATAAAACCCCTCATAATAAAGCCCTCAAAAAATTAATCTTAAACAAAAATTAGTCTATGTAAAATCCTTCAAAGACATTGAAATAAATAAAACTAGATACAGAAAAAGAAGAGTTATATGGTTCAACCTATATTTTCTGTCAAGGATCTAATTATAATATCGGTCTATACTTTCTGTAAAAGATTGACAAACATTTCAACCCAGCTAACCCACTAAGTAAGGTTTTTAGTAGGAAAACATTACTAATTAGCTACTCTTGCACTATTAACATTTAAAACATCTTTATTTCATAGTGTAGTAAACCCGAGACAAATTTTATAACAATCGTCAAATAGATATTAAAAGCTCCTCTAATTGCAGAGTCAAAGATAAATGCCCACCTAGATGTATATATAAATATGAAAAAGTTATATATCAAGCAACAATTTTCCTAAAGAATACGTAAATTATTAAAAAAATATATTTTGGAACTTCTTAATTTTTGTGTTGAATATTCTTTGATGGAATTTATTTTCGCGTTCTTAATTTCTTTGGATAATTAAAGTTGACTTTATTCTATGTATTTGATATATATGCCCATATTTATGTATTTACTTTATTGTTTTTTATGTAAATGAGTTATTTCGTGTGAATATATGAGGTTTCTTTGCATAGTTTGTGTATATGTGTCTGTAGATGGGTTTTATTTTGTGTGTGGTGGATATAGTCATAAGCTAATATGTTGTTTATCTATACATATATATGTTCTAAACATATACTGTTAAATATAAGAGACAATCATTTTGTTCTAAACATCGTATTTGTTCTTAATTTTTACCTGGAATTAAAGCCAAAATTCAATGTTTAGAATGCCTCATGATTAAACATCATAGACAAGTACATGTTTAGAAAATTATCTGCTGCCTCGATACACTATCCATATATATGTCTATATATGCATATATATTTACACACAGGCGCACACACACACACATATACATACATACACACAGATATATATATATATATATATATATATATATATATATATATATATAAACGTGTAGTTTATGCATCTTGGCTTTGTGATGACTCGTCCTATCTATTGCTACAGCTTGTCATTTTATAGTGTACTTCTCACCCTTTCACCTTTTTAAGACTATAACCTGATAACACCCGGAAAAATTCGTTTTTGGGTCATACCGCTTGTCTTCCTACTTTTTTAATATTCTGATATCCAAAATAAAGCAAGTATATTCTTTAAATTCATTAATAAACATGTCCAAAAACTCGGAATTAAATAGTAATTTTAATAAGAATTCAATCAAATTAAATTATAGCTGTAGTATTAACTTAGAAAATTACATAAAAAAGCAAAATCCGAAAAAACTAAATAATAACGTGCAACATAACATCACTAATAAACAATGTAACTGTAAAGAAAAAGCAAATTTTTTCTTGACGGACTTTGTAAAAACAGAAGGAATTAGTTACAAATCAGAGGTACATGATACAGATGGACAAAGAAAATATATTTTGGGCCTACAAAAAGAATATTTAAAAAATAAAATAATCATAAATTTACATTTAAGCTGGAAAATCTTAAAAATAGTTCCAAATTGGCTAGCCACGTGTAGAAATTATTTAAAAAAAAGGGAAAGACCCTGATATAACATAGAGCATATTAAAAAAATGGCAAAAATTACAACGTTGGTGATGTCTATAAATTGTACCAAGAAGAAAAGTTAACCATTATATTTTTTCAAGTACGAAAAAAAAAAACTAAATGAAAGATCAGTAGCAATGTCCAAATCTAATCGCACCTATAGATACATCCAAGATAGATTATGTTTTAAGATCCATAATTAACTCCATACTAATTTTGAAAATTTTTGGTTTTTTAAAAATTCCAGTTGCTGATTCGTAAAAATCCCTGTTGTAAGTTTGAAAAACGTTAGAAAATCTGTCATTATAAATCGCTTGGAGATACCCAAGGTTGAAACCTAAGTTGTGGAAATAACTTATTTCCAAATGAAGAATATTCAAAAGTTCTACAATATAAATGTTTTGAGCACTTTTTTAATACAACTGAGTACGGGCATAATTTAATAATGGACCAAAAATTATATATTATAATTATATCGCCCAAAGCAGGGAAGTCTATTGTTAGTGTTGCGCAGGGGGTTACATAGGAGGAAAGTCATGAGAAAGAGTGACGGGTCAGGAAGTGGGTAAAAGAAGGGTTAAGATACTGAGAGTGGAGTGGACGGAGAAAGAAGAATGAGAGAGAGGTCGCAAGCTAGCAAGATAGGAGATGGCTGTTGACTTTACACTTAAACTCCTTGAGATTGTAGCCGTCGGGGAAGCGAGTATACGGAAGGGAATTTTACAAGCCAGAAGTGACAGAAAAGAAGCTGATGGAGTAGAATTTGCGTTTAGATTTTATTGGTTTCACAGTAAAGAGGTGGGAATTAGTTGCTAATCTTGTGGCTCGAGTAAATTCATGCATATGAGGAAACAGAGAGCTAAATTCATCAGATCAAAAGCCGTAAAAGTACTTGCAGAAGAGACAGAGAGAAGCCACATTGCGCCAGTGAGAAAGTGACTGTATCTTGGCTGGCAGGTCGGAATCGATCACATTACAGATTCTTTGTTGGATTTTGTCAAAGACCCCTAGGTGGATAGCAGGGCCACCCAACCAGATATGGCAGCAGTATTCAATGCAAGAGTGGATGGTAGATTTATATATGTTCAGGATGGTTTCATACGGGAAAAACTTCCTGGCCCTACACAGAGAACCGACCTTCTCAGCAGCGGATTTAGCTTTGAATTCGATATAGTCATTCCACTTGAGATCTGTTGTGAGAGTTACACGAGGAGGTGCACTGTTTTGCTCTCAGAGAGACTAGCCTGATCCATGCTAATGGGAGTAGAAACGATTGCTTGTATCATAAAACGCACACACACACACACACACACACACACACACACACACACACACACACACACATATATATATGAGTGTGTGTGAGTGTGTGTATGTGTGCATTTAGGTATTATCTATCAATATACATATGTTTACCTACTTCTTTTGATATCTATCTATACAAATATCTATCTAACTATTTTGTTGATATTTATCTGTCTATCTATATGTCTGTCTCTCTACACATATTGGTATATATCTATCTCCTTATCCATCAATCTATCTACCTCAGTTTGCATCTATCTACTTCTGTTTATAACTATCTATCTATATATTTATCTATGTTTCTATCAATTTATTTCTATTGATATTTATCCATATATCTAATTTTATTGTATCTTTATATTTATCGGTCTAATTGTTACCTACTTCTTTTGATATCTATCTATACAAATATCTATCTATTTTGTTGATATTTATCTGTCTATCTATATGTCTGTCTCTCTACACATATTGGTATATATCTATCTCCTTATCCATCAATCTATCTACCTCAGTTTGCATCTATCTACTTCTGTTTATAACTATCTATCTATATATTTATCTATGTTTCTATCAATTTATTTCTATTGATATTTATCCATATATCTAATTTTATTGTATCTTTATATTTATCGGTCTAATTGTTACCTACTTCTTTTGATATCTATCTATACAAATATCTATCTATTTTGTTGATATTTATCTGTCTATCTATATGTCTGTCTCTCTACACATATTGGTATATATCTATCTCCTTATCCATCAATCTATCTACCTCAGTTTGCATCTATCTACTTCTGTTTATAACTATCTATCTATATATTTATCTATGTTTCTATCAATTTATTTCTATTGATATTTATCCATATATCTAATTTTATTGTATCTTTATATTTATCGGTCTAATTGTGTTGAAATCTATCTATCTGCTTATCACTCTACCTTCTACTATCGTTATCTACATAACAAAATTATTTATGCCAGATTAAATAAAATTCAAACACTTTCTCTGCTTTTTTTTTTCAAATAATATCCGTTCATACTCACGGATATTTTTTTCTTTTATCATAATTGAAAGATGTTCAAGTACCTTCAATATCCTTCCAAGATCATCTTCAGAAGTGTGAGTTGTGTTAAATTTACTAATATCTATTTTCATTTTCTGAATTTACTCATTTCTATTTTCATGTCCACCTATTTGTTGATTTATCTACCAAATAATATTGTTATCTATCTATCTATTTATGGAGAAAATGTATTCATGTTAAGACAATCATTTTTACATCAGTAAATTATGGACACTATATATATATTGAGAGTGAGTGTCAGAGAGAGAAATGAAAAGGAAGGAGGGTGGAAAAGAGAGAGGAATCAAATTGTTAGTAAAATCCAATTTGATAATGGTTTAAGAAGAGAAAATAATATTGATTCCTATATCCATGCGAGCGCTATATCACATGGTATGACACTTTCCAAGAAAGGTATAAACCATTTTAGTTTAGATAGATAGTTATCAAAAGATGTACAGAAATAGAATGATTTATATCAAGGGAAAGACATACATAGATAGATATTCGGAGAGACAGAAAGTCAGATATCTATCTATCTATCTATCTATCTATCTATCTATCTATCTATCAGGTGGCGTCCAGATCTATCTATTTTATTCAATTGATATATATCAATCTATCTTTCTATCACTGTACTTCTTTTGATATCTATCTATCTATCTATCTATCTATCTATCTATCTATCTATCTATCTATCAGCAGTACAGCCCGGCGTTGCTCGGGTGTAATGAAAGCTTTAAAACTAATGAAAGCTTTAAAACTGCGGGTGACTATATATATATATATATATATATATATATATATATATATATACTAGCAGTATAGCCCGGTGTTGCTCGGGTTTAACGAAAGCTTTAAAACTAATCCATGGTTCTGGAGCTCAGACTCTTTGGACGTTGGCACGAAAGACTAAAACGCAATAGTTGTTTCCGATTAAAGCGAAACCGTAGACCGAAAAAAAAATGAATGGATGTAAGTCAAACTTTTATTTCCTGGTATCGATATCAAATAAGCTTTTTTCGTCGTAAACTGAATTTTGAAGGCTAAATAAGTCCTCTGAGTAAATGGTATCATATCAGAGACTAAGAACTACAATTATAACTTAGAGACAAACCCGAAACAAAAACTAAAATAAATGAGCTGAAAAAAATACAGGCATATAGACAGATAAAAAGACACACACACCCACAAACATCTTGCCTTTTATATATATATCTTATCGATTTTCTGCACTATTGTAAGAACTGCAACTTTGAAACTTCTGAATATCGTTTCTTATGTCTTTGTCTATGAGTGTATCAAATTTGATTAAAATCGGACCACTTTTTCTATAACCCGATTTTTTCGATTATCGATTTTTGATACTTATCGGAGATACCTCGACACAAACCCTAGCTAAGAACACTCGCAGACGCTTATAGTACATCTGTGTAAATTTTTAAGAAAATCGGTTCAGGCATTTCGGAGTCTGTAGGTAACGGACACACACACAGGGACAAAGTTCCATTTATAAATATGTCTAGATTTAGTCTAAAATTGTTTATATATCTTTCGTGGAAAATGTCTCATGTGTTATAGCGCTTTCTGGTATAAACAGCGTGGATATGTACGAACCAATATTATTTTTACACCTGCCATCATCAAATTTGGTTTTATTAATATTTTGATCTTCCTCGCTTTCTCTCTCTCTCTCTCTCTCTCTCTCTATATATATATATATATATATATATATATATGTCTTGTCCATAGTTTGCTAATAGTAAAAATAATTGTCTTAACATGAATATTTATGCTCGATAATGCTTTAATAAATACTATTATTTAAAATGAATATCATACAACGATAATTTCAGAATGAATTTCAGCTCATATTTCAGAGCTATTCATCCAAAACGTTTATAAGGGTTTTTACGGACACACACATACAAATACAGGGGAGCGTGCTTGCAAGCGCCTTGGGATCCCTGAATAAGAATGCCTACGCTGTGTAGAATTCTTCGACATCAGATGGGTGGGGAGTACATAATTTGATTAAGTATCTTTTCATAATCTATTAATCAATCTTTTCTAATGCATGTCAAATCAAATAATTTTGTTAACCCGAATGTATATCGCCTTTGTATATTTTCTCCTCCATTGTTTCTTTAACGGCTGTATAATGACCGATACAAAAAAATGTGTTGATTAGAGAGTCTTTCCAGCTACAAATTTATATCTATCTCTACTTCAAAATACAAAAGCATTGCGATTTCGCATCGTCAGGTCATTTGGGAGGTCCCTTTGATGTTCCGGTCTGATATAATTTTAAACGCTCTGCTTCGTTTACGGTATTGTTCGCGTCAGAACGGAATGAATCACGTGGAATCTAACGGACGTCAAATAACTCTCGTCTACGCTTTGGCTCCCACCACCTAGCCCAGCATACCACAATCGTTACAATGAGACAGGATCAAATCTTTGATATTTATCATATCAAGCCGCTACGCACTACATAAAAAGAGTGTACAGTAGCAAATTTGCCTTTCTACTGAAATAAGATTTTATAAATAACTCAGGGAACAGTGCTGGAGTGTATATATATATATATATATATATATAGTCATCCGCAGACTGATCTGTTTCTCTGTATCACAGCTCATCAGTACGGTTAGACTCCGATTGCTTTTAACCCAGGATAGAAACCCGACCGAATCTGCGTTAGTCGGCGATTCTACCTCTGTGCTATGGGTGCTCGGTAGAAGAAGGCAGAATTTTTAGCGTGGATATTATCATTATACACGCCCAATAGCCAATGTGCTCTAATTCATTGCTGAATGAGCGATGCATACATGCCAGAGTAGTTACTGTTTTTCATCTATATATATATATATATGTCACTATATATATATATATATATATATATATAGTGACGGTAAATAATCCGTGGTTAAAAAAATTTCTTTCGTAAATAGTCCAAGTAGATCCTATCCATATTATAGATTATGAAATATTATAAAATATATAAAAAGAGCTCAATGTATTTAACCCTGGAACACTAACCATCGATTAAAGTTACAACACTACTTAACATGGGTATATCATACCCGATTTTGAAAATATCAAAAAATTATTAAATATAAATCTTTATTTCAAATCCTTGACATGCAGGCACTTCAAAATTTGAACTTTCTAGTTAACATTAATAGGAACTGAAAAACATTATTTAAATAAGAAAATCAGGTACTGAAAATTTAATTAAATCGTAATTAAAATGGCGTCATTTGCGCTGGGTACTTAGATTTCTCTGGTTAAATACAGAGCAAATATTTATTAAAAAATACGAATCACCTCCTCTGTGAATAATCTGCTTCGGCAGATGATAATGTTGATTTCAGTTGTCTCTCTTGTAAACCCCGGTGTCCACACTGACATCTTCGTCTGCCGAAATAGACTAATCCCAGATCAGGTGATGCGAAATTTATTGTATATATATATATATCTCATCTGAACGATAAAAGAAATCTTAATAATTGTTGTTCCCATGCCTTGATACACTACACTTTCTCGGTTACCCGTTGTTCGAATATCTGTAAATCGATTATCCGGAATTAGATTATCTGGACATGAGAAATAGAAAAAAAATGTGATCATTTTTTATTTAACCGTACTAAAACTATTCTAATATTTCATACCAGAAAAGAAGTTTGAGAATTTAGATATCCGTATTGAATGCTTAAAAATGCTGTGCATTTAGTTCTGAATTTCCTCGTTATTTTCATTAAAAAATATACACGTTAATAAGGGCAGTGACCATTCAACTTGCAGTATGTTCTTCTGGTCCATATGACTTAAGTACAATACAATATCGTTAGTCTGAAAAGTAAAACAATGAATAATTTACATCCTTGAGTTTAATACGACACTGTAGTACATCCATGCAAATGTGCTTTCAAAACTTGTACCAAAGTATCATTAAACTCTAAATGCCGTACATAAATTTTGTTAATATATTTATTTTTTCATTATATTAAATACCAGAAATGAACAGGTGTAAGACAAGGATGTATCTTTTCACCAGATGTATTCATCAGATGTATTTTCATCAGATGTATTCATCAGATGTATTTTCATCAGATGTATTTTCATCATATGTATTTATCAGAGGTCTTTTCATCAGATGTATTCAACAGATATGTATTTATCAGAGGTCTTTTCATCAGATGTATTCATCAGATGTATTTTCATCAGATGTATTTATCAGATGTATTTTCATCAGATGTATTCATCAGATGTATTTTCATCAGATGTATTCATCAGATGTATTTATCAGATGTATTTTCATCAGATGTATTCATCAGATGTCTTTTCATCAGATGTATTTATCAGATGTATTTTCATCAGATGTATTCATCAGATGTATTTTCATCAGATGTATTCATCAGAGGTCTTTTCATCAGATGTATTTATCAGATGTATTTTCATCAGATTTATTCATAAGATGTCTTTTCATCAGATGTATTAATCAGAGGTCTTTTCATCAGATGTATTCATCAGATGTATTTTCATCAGATTTATTCATCAGATGTCTTTTCATCAGATGTATTCATCAGATGTATTTTTATCAGATGTATTCATCAGATGTCTTTTCATCAGATGTATTTATCAGATGTATTTTCATCAGATGTATTCATCAGATGTCTTTTCATCAGATGTATTTATCAGATGTATTTTCATCAGATGTATTCATCAGATGTATTTTCATCAGATGTATTTATCAGATGTATTTTCATCAGATGTATTCATAAGAGGTCTTTTCATCAGATGTATTCATTAGAGGTCTTTTCATCAGATTTATTCATCAGATGTATTTTCATCAGATTTAATCATCAGATGTCTTTTCATCAGATGTATTTATCAGAGGTCTTTTCATCAGATGTATTCATCAGATGTATTTTCATCAGATGTATTCATCAGATGTCTTTTCATCAGATGTATTCATCAGATGTATTTTCATCAGATGTATTCATCAGATGTATTTTCATCAGATGTATTCATCAGAGGCCTTTTCATCAGATTTATTCATCAGATGTATTTTCATCAGATTTATTCAACAGATGTCTTTTCATCAGATGTATTTATCAGAGGTCTGTCATCAAATGTATTTATCAGATGTATTTTCATCAGATGTATTCATCAGAGGTCTTTTCATCAGATTTATTCATCAGATGTCTTTTCATCAGATTTAATCATCAGATGTCTTTTCATCAGATGTATTTATCAGAGGTCTTTTCAGCAGATGTATTTATCAGATGTATTTTCATCAGATGTATTCATCAGATGTCTTTTCATCAGATGTATTTATCAGATGTATTTTCATCAGATGTATTCATCAGATGTATTTTCATCAGATTTATTCATCAGATGTATTTTCATCAGATTTATTCAACAGATGTCTTTTCATCAGATGTATTTATCAGAGGTCTTTCATCAGATGTATTTATCAGATGTATTTTCATCAGCTGTATTCATCAGATGTCTTTTCATCAGATGTATTTTTCAGATGTATTTTCATCAGATGTATTTTCATCACATGTATTCATCAGAGGTCTTTTCATCAGATTTATTCATCAGATGTATTTTCATCAGATTTATTCATCAGATGTATTTTCATCAGATGTATTCATCAGATGTATTTTCATCAGATGTATTCATCAGAGGTCTTTTCATCAGATTTCTTCTTCATATGTATTTCATCAGATTTATTCATCAGATGTCTTTTCATCAGATGTATTTATCAGAGGTCTTTTTCATCAGATGTATTCCTCAGATGTCTTTTCATCAGATGTATTCATCAGACGTCTTTTCCATCAGATGTATTCATCAGATGTCTTTTCATCAGATGTATTTATTAGATGTATTTTCATCAGATGTTATTCATTTTCATATGTATTTTCATCAGATGTTTATTCATCAGAGGTTTTCTCTTTTCATCAGATTTATTCATCAGATGTATTTTCATCAGATGTATTCATCAGATGTCTTTTCATCAGATGTATTTATCAGAGGTCTTTTCATCAGATGTATTCATCAGATGTATTTTCATCAGATGTATTCATCAGAGGTCTGTTCATCATATGTATTCATCAGATGTCTTTTCATCAGATGTATTTATCAGATGTATTTTTATCAGATGTATTCATCAGATGTATTTTCATCAGATGTATTCATCAGATGTCTTCTCATCAGATGTATTCATCAGAGGTCTTTTCATCAGATGTATTCATCAGATGTATTTTCATCAGATGTATTCATCAGAGGTCTTTTCATCAGATTTATTCATCGGAGGTCTTTTCATCAGATGTATTTATCAGATGTATTTTCATCAGATGTATTCATCAGATGTCTTTTCATCAGATGTATTTATCAGATGTATTTCCATCAGATGTATTCATCAGATGTCTTTTCATCAGATGTATTTATCAGATGTATTTTCATCAGATGTATTCATCAGAGGTCTTTTCATCAGATGTATTCATCAGATGCCTTTTCATCAGATGTATTTATCAGATGTATTTTCATCAGATGTATTCATCAGATGTATTTTCATCAGATGTGTTCATCAGAGGTCTTTTCATCAGATGTATTCATCAGATGTATTTTCATCATATGTATTCATCAGAGGTCTTTTCGTCAGATGTATTCATCAGATGTATTTTCAACAGATGTATTCATCAGAGGTCTTTTCATCAGATTTATTCATCAGAGGTCTTTTCATCAGATGTATTCATCTTATACAAAAATGAAAATCTGAGATAACTATAAGTCCTGCTAAGATTATTCATTAAAGGCCACAATCAAAATAATATAAGATATTCACATGATACAGTACTGACAGCAGACACGGGAAGGAAACTACAAGAACTCCGATAGAAGGTAGCTAAAGAAAGCGAGAAAAAAAGGGGACTAAACATGAACTATAAGAAAAATGAATGCATGGTCATCATTAAAAAGAGGAAGCCAAAATGCCAACTACAAGTCGGGAATACTGAAATCAAACAGGTACAGAAATTTAAATATCTGAGATGACTTTTAAAAGAAAACAAAAAGCTCGAAACTGAGATCCAACAGCCTATTGGCTCGGCCAATGATGCATTCCAAAAACCGAGTAGAGTATTGAGAGACGGAAAAACTTCCTTAGAAACAAATAAATGAGAACTGGACTGTTATGTGATCTCTGCCTTCTTTTATGGCAGCAAATACTGGACAATTGCCTACAGGATGAAAGAGAGATTCGAAGTAACAGTAAAAAGATTCTACAAAATAATATTGAAAACACCATGAAATGAACATATGATAAAAGACAAGGTTTTAGACAATAAAAACGTAAATGAATTTCATATTTAGTATCAGCAAAAGACAGCTGAAATTTCTGGGACGTAATGAGGAATGAGAGCTAGGAGAATGTAATACTCGCAGGACGGATAGAGGAAAGAGAATTATAACACATAATAAAGGCCTGACGGCACAACGGATAGATCTGTCCTCTTTTATGACAGCAAATACTGGACAATTGCCTACAGGATGAAGGAGAGTTTCGATATGATAAAAGACAAGGTTTTAAAAAAGATGAAAACGCAAATGAAATTGATGCTTAGCATCAGCAAGAGACAGCTGAGTTTTCTGGGACGTAATGAGGAAATAGGGTTTGGAGAATCTAATACTCGCAGGACGGATAGAGGAAAGAGAGTCAGGGGAAAATACTACAAAACCTACTTGACGGGTTTTAGTAAGTAGATGTTGGAACGACATTCAAGTGAGATACCAAGAGAAAATTTCTTAAGAGAAACAAAGGATAGGGGCAAGTAAATGACCATGGCCGCTTATGTCCTGAAACGAAAAAAAAAAAAGAAATAAGAAAAAAAAAATAAAGAAGATATACCTAGATATGGACAGGGAAAGATGAACAGCCTACCCCAAACTGTAAAGTGAATAAAGGGTTCAGTACGGGATTTTTTGTAAGCTACCCGTATCGACATACACATAATAAAGGCCTGTGGGCACAACGGATAGACCTGTTATAACAAGACCAAAAACGATGATAATATACGCCATGTAAAAAGTATCTATCTATCTATCTATCTATCTATCTATCTATCTATCTATGTCTGACAAGTTATTTCTGATCTAAAAAATATCTCTCTCACACATTTCACATCTAAATAACTATGTCTGTCTATGTATCTACGATTTTATCTTTCGATTTAAGCTTATTCATATCTATCTATCTATCTATCTATCTATCTATCTATCTATCTATCTATCTATCTATCTATCTATCCCGATCTGTTCATATCTATCTACCAATCTGTCTGTCTGAGATTTCGACTATCTGGCTATCTATTTTTTAATTCGTTCGTTTCTATCTATCTATCTATCTATCTATCTATCTATCTATCTATCTATCTATCTATCTATCTATCTCAGTTTGACAGTTTTTTTTAACTTGGTAATATGCATGTTACTTTTTCTACGCTTTCCAAGCTAATTCCGCTATTTTTGTGCGTCTATTAATTTACCTCTGATCATTTCCCTGCCCTGGTCTGATGCTTCACCTATGCCAACACCTTGATCATGCTGTAAGCCTGATCAGTAAGCATTCTGTCCAACGCCTCCAGATATGTCTGGAATCTATGCTAGACTGTGCGACCTTTTACCCTTCTCGGGAAGTGACATTTTTCTTTGCTAGCCAAACTACAAAGAGATGCTTATCACAACCGTACATTCTAACCGCCTTTGCCTACCTTCGTGTTTCATGCAGCTGTCTGTACAAGCAACTATACGTCGTTGGCACTAGAAAGACGTACAAGTTGAAGTTATTATCAATGCAGAAATCATAAAATTATACACGATAAAAATAAGTCGAACAGCAAAAACTGCAGATGTGATTTCATCGGTATAGCTTCATGCTTGAAGCATGAGGTGACAGTCAAAAGTTGGAGAGGTTCATGATTCACCCTTATGAAAGTAAAGTGGATGTTATTTAAAAGTGTTTATGTGAAAAATACATTTTTAAATCTCATAATACACCGAGAAGTTGATCCAAAGTGCTTTATAGCACAGTCATGGAGAATGACGCAATTCATTGATAAGCTGATCCAGTAGATTTTACATCTCGGTCATGAAGAACGACACAATTCTTTGATAAGTGGATCTAGTGTAATTTAGAGAGCGATAATGGAAAGTAACGCAATTTCTTGATAAGAGGATCCAGTGTCATTTTTAGCTCAGGCTTGGAGAACGACGAAATTCATTAATATGTTGATCTTGTGTCTTTTACTGCTCAGTCAGAAAGAACAACACAATTCAATCATATGTGGATCCAGTGTCTTTTACAGCTCGGTCATGGAGAACGACACAATTCATTGATAAGTGGATACATTGTACTTTACAAAATGGTCAAGGAGAACGACGCAGTTCATTGATAAGTTGATCCAGTGCACTTTACGGCTCAGTCATAGAGAGAGACACAATTCATTAATAGGTTGATCCAGTGTCCTTTAAGACTCAGTCATGGAGGAATACGCAATTCAGTGACATGTTGATCCCATGTACTTTACAGCTCGGTTATGGGGAATGACACAATTCATTTATATGTTGATCCAGTATCCTTTCCGGCTCAGTCATGGAGAACGATACAACTCGTAGTTATGTTGATCTAGTGTACTTTACAGATCAGTAAATAAGAACGACGCAATTCACTGATAAATCAATCCCGTGCACTTTACAGCTCGGTCACTGAGAACGACAGTTGATCCAGCGTCCTTTGCAACATAGGCATGGAAATCGACACACTTCATCGATAAGTTGATGATGTGTCCTTTAAAGCTAATTCATAGAGAACGACAAAATTCATTGATATGTTGATCCAGTGTATTTTACGGTTCAGTCATGGAAACCGACGCAATTTATTGATATGTTGATCTCGCCTCCTTTACTACTGGGTCATAGAGAACGACGGAATTCTTTGATATGTTGGTCCAGTGTACTTTATGTTGTGGCGAATCTTTGTCGCCAACTTCTTGTGGACTGTTAGGTCCCGGAAGTAAGACACGGAAAAAAGAAGGTAAGTTCAAACAGCGTATTAGAATAACAGAAAGATATATACAATGATAAGGGATAGTAATAATAGCAGTGTACATTCGAACTGTATAGTTACGCTGCGTCTCGACTCTCTACTGCCTTTTGACTGCCTCACAGCTGCCTCCCCGGAAGTCAAACAGGTTATTATTTATTGACGGAGGAAGAGTCCATTCCTATAGATATGACACCATAACACTTTGCAACTCAGGCATGGAAAACAACGCAATTCACTGATATGTTAATCCAGTGTATTTTACTGCTCAGCCATGAAGAAATACGCAATTCATTGACATGATGATCCAGTAAAATTTACATCTATGTCATGGAGAATGACACTCCAACAGCATCTTTCCTCGCACTTCCCGCCTGTGGAATTCCCTACCACATGCTTGCTTCCCCGACGGCTACAACCTCCAGGATTTTAAATGTAGGGTCAATAGACACCTCCTAACACACTCACACACACTCTCTCCAACTCTCTCCCTATGTACATCCTAACTCGTCTATCACCCTATTTCCTATATCCAATCGCTCAATGTAACCCCGTGCGCTATAGTGGCAGTGGAATTCCTTGCTTTGGGTGACAAAATTAAAAAGAAAAAATATTTTGATCTTGTTTTCTTTTTTATTTGCAGCTCGATCATTGGTACGTTATTTTGTCGCGAAAAATAATTGTAGATGAAAAAGCAATTGAAAATGGACGATGTTACTCTTTTCAGTTATTTTATTTTATATTCTCTAAAGATTATATTCTCTAATGTGTTTATGAAGGAAATAGTATTTTTTGTGTATCCTGAGGACAGATTGCGCAATTCTGAATTAATTTTTTGTCAACGTCAAAACTGACGTTTGCAGAGAGATTTCACACCGAAAATTGTAGTGGTACTTTTTTTCTTATTTCACTCTAAACCAAGGCGATAATGCCACTAAAATGCAAATAGTTGCTGAGATTGAAAGCGAATGATAAGACTTTACTGAGGAGAAAGGATAATAAAATAACAGGAATCAAGAAGACGGCGGACCACGACTGGTGTTGCGTATAAGGTTTGGAAAATTGTCGCAGGGAGGCAGTAAATCGGAAGAGAGTTCCACAGACCAGAAGTATAAAATAATTTCTTATAATAAAACTTACGGTGATATTTGAATAGTTCAAAAGGAAAAGAGTGGGACCTAATTGCCAATTTAGTAACACGCTTAATTTCATGCAGTCGATTCATCGAGAAGTAAATCTTATAAGAACAAATGACACGAGCATATTTATAGAAAAGAAAAACAATATTCACATTATTCGGACCATTGTCCTCATCTTTGTTGTTATTTGTACGACGTTTCGGCTGTTGTACGCTCCGGCCTTCTTCAGGTGCTTTGAACCGAAGCCTTTATTACAATAACTGGGGTATATGAACTCTATTCCTTGCGTAGTATGCCTCTTTTTTTAGTCATGGGTTATACCCCTCTAACCCTATAAGTTACTTGTTCACTATTGCGGTATTGAACTCTTTGGGTAAAGTCATAGAAAAAGGACACATGGCTCAGTGGATATAGACGTTGGTTAGTTCATGTAACTTGTCCCAAAGAGTTGTGAGTTGTGAAGAGTTAACTTACAGGGTTAGAGGGAGATAACTCATGACTACCAAAAGAGACACTACTACGCAAGGAAAGTTCATATACCCCAATGAGTTTAATAAAGGCTTCGGTTCAAAATTTCTGGCGCCTGAAGAAGTCGTACAAATGGCAACAAAGATGAGGACAATAGTCTGAATAATATAAATACTGTAGGTAGTACTTCATCTCAGAAATATAGACAAATAAGAAAAGAAGTAGATGAGCAATTTCCTTATTAGGAAAACATTTCAGATTCACTGACCGAGCAGCAAATGCTAATGTTGTTAGAATCCATAAAACGTTTTACTTATAACAGTTTTTAAAGAAAAACAAAAGACTACTCAAATCTAGCAACTATTATCGCTCTTTCTATTAGTGATGTGTGGCTTCCTTCCTAACCTTTTGTTTAAGGTTTTATGCAATATTAGTATCTTGATGATTTCGTTATTTTGACTTCAAATTACACGTGTTATCTATTTTTGTGTTATTTTGTAAAGATCTTTGTTTGTGATTCTCAAGCCCCAGTCTACGAGATCCGACAAATGAGAGTCCTCTTCAGTATCCACGAACTTCTTTCGTTCGTATTAATTTTTAATCATTGATATGAGAAAATGTTTGCTTATCGCTAGATATTCCCCAGCGAGTTAGACTGAATTCATGTTATCTAAAGCAGAGTGTATATCTGAAATGTTCATTTCAGTACATGATCCGAAGTCATACGTTAATATTTTGTCTATTTTATGTTGAATTATCTGATCTCCTATAATAAATTGTTTATAACAGATCTATGCATGCATTTGAAGTGATTGCTATTTGTTAATTATACACTTTGTAATTTTTATCATAGAGGTTTTTCATTAAACTGCATTCATTCCAATTCAAGAGGTTCTATTTTGAACTGTATCATCATAAATCCTGCTTTTCATTTCATTCCTCGGCAAGGCGGAGCTAACTCTAGTTTGCAGGGGGTTGCAATGAGAGAAAAGACTGGATACAGGGCGTGTTGAGGAAACTATAACATATGAACGGGATGCAAGAAGAAAATAAAAGATGGAAATCGAAGTTGCATATAAATTGTAGAGATTTTTGCTATTAGGGAAGCAAATAAACTGAAAGGATTTCTATAGGCGGGAAATGCTTAAAGCAGAAGTGGTGGACGAATTTAACTATTTCATTGGTTAAAGGGTTTGACCTAAATGTAAAGTAGTAACACGCTTAAATTTCAGGGAAAAAATACATCATAGCAGTTGCTATAAAAATATTTGTAGAAAAGACAGAGGGACGTCACCTCATCACATCGGTGAGAAAGTGACTGAAGTCGAATTGCCAAGTCAGGATCGATTGCATTGCAAATCCTTCTTTGGATCTTAAGAACCTGCGACCGAGAAAGTTTGTCTGTGATGATTAAAGAAGAAGAGCTTTGTTTGGTTTTGGAGGAATTAGAAATTACAAGTCATTTCTTGCCCCAGTTAACCACTGATTAGAGCTCCATTTTAAGAGCAGCAGCCAAGTATAGTTTGTCATCTTTAGCAAATTTCTTTTTGAGACGGGAGTAAATGGTGGATTTATCTGCTTATATATTTAGTTGATAATCATTGATTAAGATCAGAAACAGCGTAGAACGTAAGATAGAGCCTTGAGAAACACCCACGTTTACATGAAAAAATTTGAAAGCTTGCCTGTTCAAAACGAAATTAATTTCACGAATTGATAAGCATGAGTGGAATAAATCAAATAGTCGTCCAGTAATGCCATAAATCTCGAGCTTGTGTAGCAAATAAGCATGCCAAATACTGTTAAACGTCTTCGAGATATCTCAAGCGACAGCTCTACATTCATCATTATTATAAATAGTCTGGTATACACTACGGCCATAATTATTAGGCAACCCCAGTTTTTTTTAAAGAAAATGATGTATTTCATACTTTTTGAAGTGGATGATTCTAAATGAAAATAGAATGGTTCTTTTGTTATTATTACTTTGCAAAATATTTTATAAGGCAATGATGCAAAGAGTGAACTAGTCCGAATCAACTTAAATTTTTTCATTCTTTCATTGATGAAGCTGCAATATTAAATACTTATAAACTTATTTGATGCACATTTTATTGTGCAATATTAAGAAAAGCGCCACTCTATTTTCATTTACAATTATTCACTTTGCCAATAAATACTGAAAAATAGTATGAAATATATCAATTTTTAAAACACTAGGTTTGCTTAATAATTATGGCCGGTAGTGTATATATTCAGTGATAGCCGTTACCATAATCATTGTTAAACTAACGTATTGCATTTGTATTGGAAGAGATTAAGTCGTCTTTTATTCTCATTTCTTCTGTTGTACCTCTGGTTTGGTTCGAAATGTCTTGCATTTAGAGGTTATCATCAGGCATGTATGACATTGAGAACCGACATTTTTCTTCTCTCAAATCAAGATATAGATTAGAACAAGATCATTAAACAAGCTTTTTGATGGAAGAGAATAAGAAGTCTCTACTGATGCAGAAATATGGTACTGTGAGATTAAAATAATAGGTATACACATTTCTGTTCGATATATATGTTTCCTGAAGTTGATTGATGAAATATACACCTTTATTACACACGTTAATTAAACGAAATAGAGACTAGAGCGTTAGAAGTAAACTTTTGTAGGATGTGAACTGTCTAGTTATTAAATTATAAGTATTTTTACAGTAATTAATTTAAACGAATCACCTCTGTAATTGTGAGAGCCTACAAACGTAAACACAACGGTTTGTATCTGTTAGGAAAGTCTACATTGAATAAATACTGATAATGTTCGAAAAGTGCTACTTATAATTCAGCAAATGCTTTAAATATAACTGGTGGCTATTCCGATTGGCCCAGCTGTGGGCAACCAAAAAGAAAAAAATGCGAATTCACCAATATATGTAGAACAATAGCAAAAGAAGTAGCATAGAGGAGAACATACTGTAAACAAGAAATATGGTTTTAAATAAATGTAAGCCACATGCAAATAGACGCCGATAGCTATTTGAGTTCATGGGATTTTTGGAAAGATAAAAAGCAACAGATTCGGAAAAAGAATATCAAAAGGCCGTTTTACAATTTGCCAAATAGTATAAGGGATAGACACTGTAAGATTGGATGAGAGAGAGAGGAAATAATGAGTAAAAGTTAAATATCTCGAAATGGTCAGCAAATTAGAGGCTGGAAAGGTGATGATTACTGGTGGCATTGCATTCAGAATCGTAAAAAGGTGGACACAAATGCACAGACCTCAGCCAAGTGCGTCGTTTATAAATATTATCATTTTGACTCATCATTTCCATATATATATATAGTAGTAGTATATATATATATATATATAGATAGATAGATAGATAGATAGATAGATAGATAGATAGATAGATAGATAGACCAACCTACGTCTATTGAAGATGTGAAGAGGCTCATCCCTTGTTCCCTGTTTAGGATGTGGTTTCCGGCTTTCTCTTTTCCAATCTTTTCACTCCTTTTCCTTTTTTTTTTCAATTGGAGTAGATAGACTAACCTATCGCCTGGTTCACACTCCACTCACGTCAATTGATGAGGTGAAGAGGCTCATCCCTTGTTCCCTGTTTAGGATGTGGTTTCCGGTTTTTTCCTTTCTCTTTTCCAATCTTTTCACTCTTACGTAGCCCCCTGCACATCAGTGGCGTTACCGCCTTGTTCGGGGTGATATGATTAATACATATATATATATATATATATATATACACTACCAGCCAAAATTATTAGGTAACCAAAGTTTTTTAAAGAAATTTTGTATTTCATATTATTTTTAAATGAATAATGCTAAATGAAATTAGAGTGGTTATTATTACTTTGTAAAATTTTACAAGGCAAAGAAGCAAAGATGAACTCGTCCGGATCACCCTATATTTTTTCATTCTTTCATTGATGAAACTGCAATATAGGTAATTATTAAATATTTAGAAATTCATTTGATGCTGAAGTTATTTTGCAGTATTAACAAAAGAACCATTCTATTTTCTTTTACAAATATTCACTTAGCAATAAATCCTAAAAAATAGTATGAAATACATCATTTTTTAAAAATACTATGGTGTCCTAATAATTATGCACGAATAGATATATAAAAACATATAAATATATATATATATATAGAGAGAGAGAGAGAGAGAGAAATAGAGAGAGAGAGAGAGAGAGAGAGAGAGAGAGTCCACTCTAAAAACATTACCTTTACTTTACCGTAATTACAACTCAAAAGACTTGCAAGTATTTTGGTCGACTCTGCAATCTGAAAAATGATTGATGAGGCATTTTTTTGGTAAACTTTCATTTCTGTAGCATTTGACAATACTTTTTTAATTTTTTTTAACCTGCCATGAAAAAAAAATTGAATTCTTTTTGCATATAAAATAATACAGCAAATTAAAAAAAATATAAATATAAAAAAAAATGAACTTCTCACCAATTGATATCTTTATTCGTAAACCCAGTCAAAATTAGTCACCGAAATCACAATATATATATATATATATATATATATATATATATATATATAATCCAAAAATGATGAGCAAATAGGTAAAATCCCCCAATCCGGATCCAATTAATATTAATTATATCAATACTAAAAATGATCCAGGTAGCGGTTTCGATGTAAATAGGATTATCTATTTACAGAACCAAATAGGTATAGTATGTAAAAATAAGCTGATTTCTGCATTCGTTGAATAGCTATTTCAGTGAGAAAACATTTGCTTCTTCTGTTACTGAAGAAGAGAGTATTTTTCTCGCTGAAAAAGCTATTTGACGAATGTAAATTCGGAATTTTTTGACATACTATATATATATATATATGTGTGTGTGTGTGTGTGTGTGTGTGTGTGTGTGTGTGTGTGTGTGACATAGAGAGAGAGTACCCCTTTTCAGGTAGATTGATTAATTAAAAGTTCTAAAGGAATGAAATGAAGGTATTAATTAGATTAATTAGTTGGATAGAAGAGATTACGGAGTAATACTGGAAATAAGTTTTTTTTTAAATAATTATTTCTGGGGTTGCGTTATTAATTTATTAGATGGAATAATTCCAGAATGATTAATGGACAGGTTCGTTAAGTAAAGTTTATAATAAATGGTGATTTCGTAAAAGACCCCGGGAAACTCCAAGTTCATTTTTAGTACCACTTGATAAATAGTCTCCCGAAGAGATTCGGCGATTAAGCGAACATGCATGGTGGTCAAAGCGATTTCCATATTAGAATTAGTGGGCGGCGCCTAAACATTGTTTAACTCCACCCCGCTCTATATAAGCATCGGCACGATGCAGACCGGGATACGAGCGCAAAAGTGCAGTTACCTTCCTTATACCAGTTGTAGTTATATCTGACTAAAGGTGCCTTTCTCTCTCTCTTACCTTCCGACCCAAACGAGTGAATCTCGTTAAAACACTTTGTATTCGTGTAAATTCTTTGGTAGCGATATAAAAGCAGTAGTCTTAAAAAAAACTCTTTTTACAGGAACTGGAAGTGTTGCTTATTTTTGCTGTCGTTGCAGTTGTGACCAGAACACTTTTCTGCACGAATAGTTACTTTTCTCCAGCATAGACCTTAGTCATTTCATCCTTTTCATCCTTTATCATCGGATCAACCTGAGGGAATGAGAACCGGCTATTCGGATAAAAAAATTTACAACGTGGCGAACGGTGGCGGTGATCCCTTCAGCTCACCGGGGAAACATGACATAGAAAGTAGCGGTCGGGCTGGTGTCACGTTAGATGTGTTCTTAAACAAAATGCTATTTGATAACTATAAAAATAACATAAAAATTAGAAAGGCATTATCCATTAAGAAAGCATACAAAGATACCACCGAATTTCGGCTAGCATTGGTTCTAGAACTATACTAGATTATCCGTCTTCTCTGATCAACTGATTTCAATTAGAAAACATTAAAAAATACAAAAATCTGTAATTATGCATCACTTCTATATTGATCTCATCATCGATTGGGAGATAAATATATTGAGTTCTATTTGGGTATAAAGCCACCTGTGGTGAATTAGTCTGGTAAACGAGGGAAATTTAATTCTGTCCGGATTAAAAGATCAATCGAACCATGAGAAAAAATATTATGGCTAACTTTTCTTCATGGCACATAATATTATTTCCAGTACGAGAAAGGTTACTTAACGATAGATCAGAAGTAACGTCTGGATGTAAACACATCAGAAAATATATTTTAGGATAATACAACCCCGAATGAGAGTGTTTAAAATTCTTGAAAATCTCCTCTCTTATTTTGAAATTTCAGTTCCTTTAAACTTCTAGTCGTGTCTTTTGAAAAAGCTCGTTACAAGTTTGAAAAAAAAATGTTTCAGAATCAGATTGTATAAAACGCCTGAAGATACCGAAGTTTGAAACCAAGGTTACGTAATCAACTACCTTCCAAATGAATATATATATATATATATATATATATATATATATATATATATATATATTTGCTGTCAGTCGGAGTCGCTAACCTCTAAGACATAGGAACATGGAATCAGAGAAGGGAAATTTTTGCATGTTATATATAAGAGGTGTATACACACGCCAGTATATGAGATGATGATAGATGAGTTTTCAGAGTACTAAAAGACAGGAAAATCTCATTGGAAACAAAGAAGATGGTGCTGGATTGCTATGTTATATCTGTTCTTTTGTATGGCAGTGTATGTTGAACGATCTTCTCAAGGATGGAGGAGAGGCTTCAGGCAGCAGAAATGTGGTTTTACAGAAGGAAGCTGAGGATTTCAAGGACTGAACACGTGACTAACGACGAAATGTTGGGGGAGATGGAAACGATGAAAAGCTTCTACCTAATATGAGGAAGAGACAGATAAGTTTTCTAGGACTCACAGGAGAGATATTTACAGGACGGACAGGGGAATGCAGCGCGAAACCTACTTGATAGGCCTGAGCAAATGGATGGCAGAGACGGGGTTCGTGAGGGATAGGAAGACGAGGAATGTTGAGAGCGACAAGAAACAGAGCCAACTGGAACTCTATGAGAGCCTACATCATGAAGGTACAAGGCACATGAAGAAGAAGAGGAATAGTATTGAGGAAGATGTGTAACAAAGTGGAAAAAAATCTTTCGCGTGAGGCGTTTCGTCTTTTTCGTCCGGTGAAGACCTAAGGAATGCAACGAGTCACGCGTAAACGTTTTTCATTTTGTTACACACACACACACACACACACACACCTCAGTTCCCACTTTTATACTTACATACCACATAACTCTGATTTTGAGTATTTTTCGCATGAACATATCTTATATTAATAAGCTTATTTTATTATATATACAGAAAATACTTGAAAGGATTTGTTTGAACATTATTTTTGATCGATACTCGTATTTAAGTAGATATTCTGTTTATAATCAAAGGGTATTACATATTTATTTCTACCGGGCTGATTATTAAAGATAATTTTTTGTTACGAAAATGTGTGTCATTCTGCAGGATTCGAAACTGCAACCATTATTCATATAGGGAAAGCCACCAATTAATCTGGTGAAACTTAGACCTCTCGACCACGAATGACCAACAATCTAAATGAAATCAAATCAAGCCTATATAACACAATTTTCGATTCATAACAAATCATTTCAGAAAAAATGCTTATATAGGTGTGTGCTCGTGTGTGTGCATGTGTGAATATGTGTGTGCGTGTGTTTGTTTTAACCATGAAAAGAATTCTTGAGCCTAAACAATATTTTACTTATAGATAAGATGAAAGGGGATGAAATACTGACATATATTGGTTATAGAGATAAACGCTGAAAACGCAAGATCGCTTAAATTTAAGGAAAGAAACGGGTCTCATAGTTTGTTTTTTTTTTACTTTTGTCATTCAGGTATCCGGCAATTGTCTTATACAATATATATATATATATATATATATATATATATATATATATATATATATATATATATACTCTTGAAAAATTTTTTTTTGATATTTTACAAATCCATTGGTAATAGATATTTCGCAGCTTATTTCGCAGCTTGTAAGCTTACTTACAACACAAAGCGTCTATGGTCCTTTCCCCTTTTCGTTCTTCTTTTCTTTCTCTTTCCTTTTAAAGTGTTTCTGTATTTTTCTTTTTCGTTTTTTTTTTTTTTAATGAGCGAGGAAAATGTTTTGTGGATTGCCGTTACAAATATCTATTTTCGTTATGAGCACGTGAGTGTCTATATGTGACGAATTTCTGGATGATTTTTCACATTAACCCTTGTATGCTTTTGAGTCTGAGGAACGGTTCTTTAGTTGCAAAATATCTATTCATCATGGATTTGTTGAATATCCCAAAAATTTTTCATGAATATATTACTCTGTTAAATTTAATAAAAAAATTAACATGGAGTGCTTTTGAGTTTGTATCTATATACCTGACAAAATACCAAACATTGTACGATATATATATATATATATATATATATATATATATATATATATATATATATTGTTTAATTACTTAGTTTTTGGCCATAATAAAATTAGACCCGCACACATTTGTATTAAAAAGTGTTCAATACCGTTATATTGTAGAACTTTTGAATATTCTTCATATACAAACGAGTTATTAAACGTAATAATTCGTTTATAAATATAATGGTAGACTGTGAAAAACAGTAGCTACTCTAGCATCTTCGCGTCTTTCATTCAGTAATGAATTAGAACACTCTCACTACAGGCGTATGAATACATGTATATCACACGCAAAATGTCTGCTTCCTTCTACTGAGCGTCCATAGCTCAGATTTAGAATCGCCGACTGACGTCAATTCGGACGGATTTCAATCCGGGGTAAAAAGCAATCGGATGTCTAACCGTATTGGTGAGCTGTGATACAGTGGAACAGATCTGTCATCTGATGACTATATATATATATATATATATATATATATATATATATATATATATATAGTAATATTTCTTTCATGCATGTTTCATTAAAAATGACACTCTATTATGGTTATGTTTTGTATAATTTTTTGTGTAATCTTAGGATTTATAACATCACACGAAAAATTATATAAAATACTTATAAAATTACTACCCAAATGCACAATATATATATATATATATATATCTGTGTGTGTGTGTGCGCGCGCGCGCGTGTGTGTGTGTGTGTGTGCGAGTGTATTTTGCATATGTAGTGATATAAACAGATCTAGATACATCCACAGGTACATATATACATACATGGGTATATATACATGGATATATGTTATATAAACTGTTATGATATAAATTCGTTATATTTCTGTTCCTTTTTAGCCTAGAGACTTTCAGACTTAAAAAAAAAGAAAGACCTACTTACCGGCCGGGCGGCCGTGGCATCCATCTCATTCCGAGCGGCCTATCCCAGTTGTCCAGCCTACGGGCAAATGTCCGTCTCGCGGAAGATTTCAGAATCGCTTCGCCTGTGTGAATCCTATTCTGAATAAGGTTTACACGAAGTTTTTCAATGCAGTATCCACTCTACCTTCGGGCACTTCAGTGCAATTTAAACCAAGTTGTACGAACTGTGTTCGGTGCAGATTTCCGATGGTGAAATTTAGTGTTCATGTTCAGCGATACAAATGCAGAGAAAACAGAACTATAAAGCATAGAAAAATGCTTATCTATCTATCTATCTATATATCTATCTATCTATCTGACTGTCTATCACATTTGTTTTCGCTCTCTATCTCGATATTCTTATCTATCGGATTGTACGCATATTTATATCAGTTATTTCTATCTATCTATTTATCTATCACTCTTTATATCTATCTTTCTTTTTTCTATTCATCCATCTCTGTTATATCTATCTATCTATCTATCTATCTATCTATCTATCTATCTATCTATCTTGCTAGCTAGCTATATGTATGTATGCATCCATTTGTTTTTAACTATATTTTTCTTTTCTTTTTTCTTATGGACCTATCATAATCTTTTCTTATGTTCTCTCTCTCTCTTTCTCTCTCTCTCTCTCTCTATCTATCTATCTATCTATCTATCTGTCACTTCCTCATCGTGTCTGTGTACGTGTGCGATACTTTCTAAATGTCAGTGTATGCATACTTTTCACCTCTATTATTTATTACAGATTTTCAAGATAGCCATGATATCTATCTATCTATCTATCTATCTATCTATCTATCTATCTATCTATCTATCTATCTATCTATCTATCTATGTGTGTGTTTGTATGTGTGTGTCACCATTATATTATTTACTTTCTAATTAATGTCTTCATTATTTTCTTGTTATTTTCCGTTGTTCTCTACGGCATTCCTCAGTTTTCAGGCAGTGTGGTCAATTTTTCACTCAATGAGCAAAAATATTATAAAATATTGACTCTGCAACCGTAGGTATTTCTAAGATTTCCCTGTCATTGCCCAAAATATAACCCTGGTAATATTTGCATAAATTTAGAGGATAAACTGTCAATTATATGAAAACATAATGCATAGTGGTTACTAATAGGAGCAGGCCAAATGGCAAACTACAAATTGAAGTGGCAACAGCAAATAAATATAGAAATTTAACTATCTGCTAAATACTGATACCAAAAATTTGACACCGAAATCCGAAGGTAAATTAAAATATGGAAATATGCATTCCAACAACGAAAAAAATATTAACGATACAAAATCATTTCTATTGTAACAGAGGGAAGAGACACTGGAATTTTAGGTATCATCAAACATCTTATATGTTATTAAATGGTGGAAAATTTCATTACAGATTATAACGTTATAAAGTTCAAATTAAAAGACTAGACACATTTTGGGCAATGAATGATAAAAGAGACGTTTATGTATTTCTTTCTGTACACTTTCAATATATATATATATATATATATATATATATATATATACGTTAAGATAGATTGGAGGAATAAAAGATTACTTTTCTAAATAAGCTGCTGTTGAAAATGAAACGCGTCATTATTGTTTTCCCAAATTGTTGCCTGTATATTGCTTCCCCCACCAACACACACACACACAATATATATATATATATATATATATATATATATATTCTCCAGTGGTCAAACACATCTGACGTCATAAATTGGTTTAACAACATCAAAGAAAAAAACAACTGTTCTTTGATCCAGTTTGACATTGTGGATTACTACCCATCAATATCTAAGGACCTCTTCACCTTACCACTGGAATTTGCAACACACTACTCGGACCTAATCAAGGACGAATATAATATTATAATGCTTGCCAAGACATCTGTTCTTATCCATAACCAAGAACAATGGATAAAAAATAACTCTGTAAACCAATTTGACATTACAATGGGTGCGCTGGACTCTGCAGAGTCCTCCGATCTCATCGGCTTATTTACACTATATAATCTCACTGCACACCAAGACATAAACACCCAAGACATAGGGCTATACAGAGACGACGGTCTCATGATAGTACAAAACTCCACACACTTTAAACAGACAAAATAAGAAAACTTATCCACAGAGAATTTAAAGGCTTAAACCGAAAAGTAATAGTTAATCCAAATTTAACATTAGTAAACTTCCTCGATGTAACACTAGAGTTAGTTAACAATAATTACCAATCATACAGAAAACCCAACGAATACCCTGTATACATCCACCCAAAGCCATCCACCCACCTAGTATAATCAAACATATACCCTCCTCCATAGAATATAGAATTAATCAAAACTCGTCCAGTGAAGAAATATTTAACAAACACAAAATTCTTTACAACAAGTCCCTAAAAAACAGCGGCTACAAAAACCAAGACATAATAAACTATAACCATAACAGGAAAAATAGAAATAGAAAAATCATTTGGTACCCACCTCCTTTCAACCAAACGATAAACACCAAGCTAGGACAAAAGTTCCTGAACTTAATCAAAAAAAAATTCCTCACCAATAACCCTCTTAGTAAAATCTTCAACAAAAATACACTTAAACTAAGCTACAGTTGCACAAACAACCTATAAAAAATCATAACAAACCATAACAAATATATCCTAAATCAACACGCAGATCAGAATAGAATCGACTACCAAAATACAATAAAAGACAACAATAAAAACATGTGTAATTGTAGAAACCCTAGCAACTGCCCACTACAAAATAAATGTAAAATAAACTCAATAATCTATCAACACAACATAACATCAATTGAAAATCCAACTATAAATAAAGTGTATATAAGATCAACTAAGAACACTTTTAAGCAGCGCTGGTACATGCACTTAACTTCATTAAAAAACAACTTGTACCGAAACCAAACATCCCTTTCTACACACTTTTGGAAGCTAAAGGATTCAAAACAGAAACCCAAAGTAAAATGAAAAATCCTAGAAAAAAACTAGATCTTGTAACTCACTTGACGACATCTGCCCTTTATGTTTAAGTGAAAAGCTACACATTCTAAAGTACCCCTGCAGTAGTGAACTATTAAACCGTAGATACGAATTAGCAGTATTATGCAAAGATCGCAAATATTTCTCATTAAAATTTAAATAAACAAAAAAACACCCCACCCTCACGATCCCCTAAAATGCTATAAATACACATAATCAACCCTATTAATAAATAGAACAAAAAACGTAGAAATAAAAGACAACAAACCCCACTCCAAACCAAAAATAAGTCCAGCTACCTGTTAATGGTAGAAAAATAAAAAAGACTATCGACACTCAAAAAAAAAACCCCAAAAAAAACAAAAAACCATATATCCCAATACAAAATAAGCAAAACTAAACGAAAAACTGACCAGCCCAAAAACAATAACACATATCCTCCTCTAAACCAAATAGCATCACCTTAAAAACCATAAAAGAATCGACTAGACCATCCAAAAATCACACACCATTCATATCATTAACAAAGAGACGCCACTACTACTACACCTAGACAAGATAAATAGGAAAAAAAAATTGGTAAATTTGGTAAAAAATACTAGAGAAAAACCGTTAACATCGAAAATTGCATTATGAACTCTGGTAATAAATGGTTTGTGAACATTAAATTTATAAGTCCCAGAAATTCAGTTGGTCGTGTCCTTAAGGTCACATGGCCCAGGGGATATAGACATTGGTAATAAAGTTCCAGTGACTTCACCCAAAGTGTTGTGAGTTCAAAACCAGCATGACTACCAAAAGAGGCTTTATGCAAAAATGAGAAAACGTCGTACAAATGGCAACAAATTTGAGCATAGTAGTCCGAATATAAACAGTATAATTTAAATGTTGTAAACTAAGGTCTTTCTGCCGCCAACCACAGGTATAACCTTATTTATTTCACTCTCACAGAAAACATACCCCAATCGATATACGGATATTAGTACAATTTAATGTTCGAACACGACTGATAATTTGTTCAAACTTCAATAACCATTTTTACCAGAGTTCATATTGCAATTTTTGATGTTCATGGTTTTCCCTAGTATTTTTATGTTAAAGTTTTTCTCTAGTATTTTTACCAGAGCTCATATTGCAATAGAAAATTCTGCTGTTCGTCTCAGTGTTCTCGACAAGCTCCAAAGGAGAATCTGTCATGTGATTGGTCCCGACTTGGCAGCTCGACTCCAGACACTTTCCATCGGTGGGATGGGGCTTCCCTGTCTCTGTTCTATGAATATTTTCATGGCTTCTGCTCTGACGAATTTATGTCACTGGTGCTCCTTCCAAAAATAATTACTCGGGCAACTATACTGGCAACAAGGTACCACCCTTTAACAGTTAGATCTACCAAATACAGGCGACAATTCTACTCCATCAGCTTCTTTTATCTCGATTCCCACCTGTGGAACTCCCTTCCATATACTTGCTTTCCTGACCGCTACAACATCCAAGAATTTAAATGCAAAGTCAATTCTCATCTCTTATCCACTTAGCTCCAGCTCTTTCCACATCACCCCCTGTATCTTGTTCATTTCCTTTCTCTCTATCTTCGTAGCTGTCTTCCCTCCCGTGACCACATCCTTCTCTTGTCCTTTCTCTTTCACCCCCTGTATTTGGTTCGTTTCTGTCTTTATTCATCCCCTCTCTAAAACTTTAACTCTCATGTAGCCCCCCTGCACATCAGTGGCGGCACCGCCTTGCTTGAGGATTAAAAAAGAAAAAAAAGAAAAAAAATAATTTCATACGTGTCTGTATGAAATTCAGTCGACCAAGTTTTGTTATATTAAAAATCTGAAACTACGAATTTCAAACAATAATGAAATATAATTAAATAAATTATTTTTATCTTAAAAAAATACATTTTTATTTGCAAACATATATAGAGGAATTAAAATAAGTTAAAAATATTAATAAATATAATAATTAATGAGTTTTTAGGTGAGTTAATATCTTTCGTTATTTGTTTCACAAAAAAAGTATGTCGTTGGGAAAATACTTTTAACGTCAGCGAAGATTTACTGACATTCTATTTTGCTGTTGTAACTGATTTATTTGACGTTCTCTTTCAACACGTTCGAGAAGAGGGCAAAACAGAATCTATGTAGTCGCGTCTTGAACAGCTTCGAGTCAGCTGAAAGCCGGTGTCTGCGGATTTTTATAAGAAATTTATTTTCCAGAAAGTATACCCAAGAAGAATATGTTTTAGTTTTATCTGATTGGTCAAATATCTAACATGGTGATGTTAATTTTTAACCAAAATACACTTTGATTTAAACAGTGTGTGTTGCATTATGTACTCTTTTTGGTATGTTTGTAATATTCTCTGTTATTAGTCAGTCAGTCAGTTAAGTGCCATACGTGATACACGCTTGGGCGATCATGTGACATGACTGACTGGGCAGAAGATTATCCCGCAGTAGGTTGCCATTGCTTTCTGGTTGCCGACCAAGGGTATAGAACCCAATCTGTCCTGCTATTTAACCCATAACTGCAAGGAAGAGACGGATTAATACCTTTCCCAAGGGTATTTGCGCGTAAGTGAATACAATGGCTTCAGCTGGAATTCGAACTCGGCTCCCCGGTTTCTCGTTCCGAGCCGATATCCACTGTACCACGAAAATAAAAGCTGGGTGTGTTTTCTAATGGTATATACGTGATTATGCAATTTGTGTTGGAAATAGGTTTTATTTTCTATGTATAGATAAAAACTATCAAATCTCTTCGGTCCTGGTCATGACGGTAAACTGCATCCGGCAGCAAGGTCTCTGATTGGGAGGTTGCGAGGAGCATGGAACCATCTCTTAATTGCTATTGTTCCCAGGTCCACCCTGACCCGAAGTGGTAACACCTGTTAGGGTCCCAGCTATGGGCAAATAGTTAACCCCCAATCTGGAGTCGAAACACTATGAAAGTATAAAAATATACTTTTATAGAAATATATACATACAAATAGACTTTAGTAGAAAAAGTATTGCCAACAATACATTTTTGAAGAAAAAATATTACTATGACACATTTTTTGAAGGAAAAATAATATTGCCATAATACATTCTTAAAGGAAAAAAATATTATCAGCAATACATTTTTGAATAAAAACTAGAAGATATCTTTAGTTTTCTGAAATGAAAAAAATAAAAATAATTTTTCATCATAATGTGACTAAGTCGACGTTCTCACTATAATGGAATATTAAAAAATACGTTAAAACCACACCTTTTTGGCAATAAATAAACCACAGACTTTGATCCGTTAAACAAAACTCCAACTTAAAGCTAAAATCTCTTCGTATATTGTGCAATCGTCTCTTCAGGGATATTAACTAGTATTTTAAAGGAAAAATATTACGCCCGTTTTTAATGATTATGAATTTTATGAACGTGATATCTATGAAGGTTTGAGAGACATAATATATAAAATATGGCGAAAAAAAATTGTTTAAAAACACAAACGATCTATCCGATGTTATAAGATCCCAAGTAGGCATATACGCTGACGACACTACGGTTTACTGTCGCCACAATCAAAAATCTGCCGAGGCTGACAAAGCAAACCTCGCTGCTGAGCTTGAAAAAGGCCTCTAATCCGTAGTAGAGTAAGGTAAGATATCGCTCGTGAATTTTAATGCTTCCACAACGAAGCTGCTGTTAACCAGCACAGACAATTGCTTCTACCCCACTTTAGCATTAATCAGTCTAGTCTCCCTGAAAGCAAAACCTCTCCTTCGAATGGAATGACTACATCGAATCCATAGCTAAATCAGCTGCTAAGAAGGTCGGTTCTCTGTGTAGAGCCAGGAAGTTTTTCCCGTCTGAAAACATCCTGCACATATATAAATCTCCCATCCACCCGCGCATTGAATACTGCTGCCCTATCTGGTCGGGTGCCCCTGCTATCCATCTGGGGGTTCTTGACAGATGTTAATGGTTTTCTTTAGTATATTTTATATTAAGGTTTTTTTTCCTCTAGTATTTTTACCAGAGCTCATATTGCAATAGTAAATTCTGCTGTTCGTCTCAGTGTTCTCGACAAAATCTAATGGAGAATCTGTCATGTGATTGGTCCTGACCTGGCAGCTTAGATAAAGTCACTTTCTTATTAGCGCAATGTGGCTTCCCTGTGTCTTTTCTACAAATACTTTTACGAACTTTCATGAACTCTCTGGTGACTACAATGTATGAATTTACTCGAGCCACAAGATTAGCAACTAGGTCCCACCCTTTTACTGTGAAACCAATAAAATGTAAACGCAAATTTTATTTCCTCAGCTTCGTTTCTCCCACTTCCCGCCTGTGGAACCCTCTCCCGTTTACTTGCTTCCCCGACAGCTACAAACACCAGGATTTTAAATGTAAAGTCAATAGTCATCTCTTATCTCGCTGACATGCATCCTCCCTCTCATGCTCCTTTCTCCGTCCACTCCACTCTCATCAGTATTCTCATCCTTCTCTTATCCACTTCCTGACACTCCCTGTAACCTGTCACTCTTTCTCATAATTTTCCTAATATGTAAACTTCTGGGCACCAGTGGCACTAAACTGCCTTGCTTGGGGCGGTATGATTATATATATAAAAAAAAGAATTAAAGTGCATTCGAACGGTGGAAAAGAAAGTAGTAAAAATATAGAAGACGTCAGTCAGTTAAGTGCCATACGTGAGACACGCTTAGGGCAATCATATCACGAAAGAGACATGACTGACTGGGCAGAAGATTATCCCGCAGTAGGTTGCCATTGCTTTCTTGGTCCCCAGCCAAGGTTATAGAACTCAGTCAGTCCTATTATATCACCCCTAACTGGAGGGAAGAGACGGATTAATACCTTTCCCAAGGGTATTTGTGCGTAATTGAATGCAGGGAATTCAACTAGAATTCGAACTCGGCTCCTCGATTTGTCGTTCCGAGTATCCACTGCACCACAACGCACATCGAGGTAAGGTAAAAAAATGCATAGTGAAGTTCCAAAGAAAGAATGAAAGTGTTGATATTTGAGAAATATAATGACGTATTGTGGTGTTGGTTCTGATCGAGAAATCGGAGAGTTGCTTTTGAATTCCAGTTGTATTGGTCGCATTCACTTACGCGCAAATGGGCTGGGGTGATAGCCAACTAACTAGCCCGTATGTGACCTGTGGGCTGGGAAAAAACAAAGAAAGATAGAATCCAACAGCCGAGGAGGAAAAAGAAGGAAAGAAACAAAGGATTCAATAACCAGAGAAACTTCTGACAAGTTAAAGAAAAGAAAACCAAACGTTCAATTAAGTATGACACAACAAAAACGAATTTAAAATTAAAGAAAAATGACTTACTTTTAAGAATATTTTAAAGAAAGTTGAGCTCCCATCCCAACACATGGTTTCTGCTAGTAAGTTAAAAATACAATTCTTTTTAACTTTTTGACGGAAAAAATACAATTCTTTTTAACTTTTTTGACGGAAAAACTGACTTACTTAAAAGTAAGTCAGTACTTTTAAGAATATTTTAAAGAAAGTTGAGCTCCCATCCCAACGCATAGTTTCTGCTAGTAAGGTAACAATACAATTCTTTTTAACTTTTTGACGGAAGTGATATGTGGGCGGGTTGGTAGCCAACTAACTAGTCCGAACGTGACCCGTGGGATGAAAAAGAACAGAAAGAAAGACAGAATCCAATAGCCGAAGAGTAAAAAGAAAGAGAGAAACAAAGACTCCAACAACCATGGAAATTTCTTTCTGAGTGATACGATTAAAAAAAAAAAACACTTGGGAAAGGTATTAATTCATTAATTCACTCATATGTTCTTTCTTCAGCTATTGGTTAAATAGCAAGACAGGTTAGGTTTCATAGCCTTGGTTAGCAACCAGTCTACCGCAAAAAGTAATGGCAAGCTACAAAAAAATAATCTCCCCTGTCAGTCATGTCTCTTTGGAGATGCAATCGCCCAAGTGTGTATCATGTATGACATTAAACTGACTGAATATATAAGACGGCGCAATTGAAAGAAAAGCAAAAAAATATAAAATAAATAAAATAAATAAATAAATAAAAAATGTAAGCTAATAAATAAAATCTGAAAGAAAAAACGAAAATCGTTCTGAAGGAGGGTGAAATACAAGAGAAAATTTGTCGAAAGAACGAAAGAATGAAGCTTTTAAAAAGAAAGACAAACTAAAAAAAGTAAGTAAGAGAGGAAATTAATTTTGAAAGAAATAAAGACACAAAAGAGAACTAGAACGTGACAAGAAAGAAAGAAAAAAGATAGAAAGAAATGAATTCCCGAGAAGGAAACGAATAAAGGATTATGAGAAGAAATAATAGAAAGAGAAAAATAAAAATAAAATTTTAAAAATAGGTAAAGAAAGAATGAAAGAAAGAAAGGACAACTAGTGATAATGGATCCAAACAATAACGAAATGATTGTTGTCAATGTGAAAAAGAAAAATATTGTGTTCTTTTGAATGGTATTTACATTTCCGGTGTTTTAAATCTAATACTTATTTCTCCAATGTTATAAAAAATGTTATGTATTAAACAATATTTGACATAATCGTTCTCAGTTGTTCGTGTTTCAAAAAAAACTATAATAATAACTTGACATCACATCAAATTACTATTTTTAGAAAATTTGAATTTGAACATTTGTCGTTTTTTCTTTCAAAAATTATTATCACTGAACAGTAGAAAGTTATGGATCATAATCGAATAAACCTGTGTCCTTATTATTGATTTGTAACATGAACACCTGCAGAAAACATTACAAGTCACTTGCAATTATAAACAAATTTTCATATTTTGTGAAATTTTCTCCGGTGTACCCCACAGAAAAAAGGAAATTTGCTACAGTAATCGGAGAGCTGAGTTCGAATTCTAGCTGAATTCATTGCCTTCACTTACGCTCAAATACCCTTGGGAAAGGTATTAATCCGTCTCTTCCTTCCAGTTATGGGTTAAATAACAGGACAGATTGGGTTCTATAGCCTTGGGCGGCAACCAATCTACCGCAGAAAGTAATGGCAACCTACTGCGGGATAACCTTCTGCCCAGTCAGTCATGTCTCTTTGGAGACATGATCGCCCAATCGTGTATCACGTATGGCACTTAACTGACTGACTGGTACAGTGTATTCAATTGTTGGAATTTTTGTTTCAGTTATTTCAAACAAAATCAAAAAGTTTAAAAATTTAGTATCTTCACACAGAACCAGAACGTAACTTAGATATGTGGTTCAAACCGAAAATATTATTTTTATATGTTGACTAATTTTTATCATCATATAGTAAATGAAAAATTCCTTTTTCTTTTTCTGCAATACCCTGTTTTATTAACCTTGTATCAATACGTCGGGGTCCATTATGGCTGTCAACACCTTCCTATTCTTTTCTGCCGCATGTTTCTTGCGGGTTAAACATGAACACTTAAGATGAGGTAAGACATGATAAAAAAAAGTGAGACATGCGAAGACAAGCTTTGTACCAGGATACCATTCAAGCAGGGGTTGGATAATCTTTGAAGAGTGGCCCTATCATCCATGCTTGGATTTCCAACTCTAAAAACCAACCTTGTGTCACAACTCGCTCCAGTGGGTGAGCAGAGAAAAGGCACTTCCTGTCCTTTGCAGGTCTAAACAATGTTGCTATCTTTATCATCCCTTCTAGTCACTCTTCTGTCATCATTTACAAAAAAAATATTGAGGAAATTTATTTCTCCAATTCCTGCGTTCAACATATTCAAATTTATAGGTCCAATTTCAAATACCTCTTTCAAATTATTAATAAAAATATAATTTAGTTCTCCTTTTCATTCAAATGTCAATGTTGCACGTATGTTCAGTCCAAAGTTTTCAATTTCTTTTTATAGAACCATTTATTTATTGCTTCAATTTTTCTTTTCTTCTGTGAGGAAATTGTTAATCCTTCTGTTGTGGGACCTCCCCTTTTTATGATAATGGACTTGACTTGAGTATACATATACTCATGCCATAATGAGATAAGTCAGTTATCGTAGAGATCCGTTAGAGTTAACAGGGAGTACAGGAACTGATCCGTAAGTTACCGAGAGATACCGAAGTTACCCAAAGAATACCGCGTCAGAAGTCACAATAGCTCAGTGCTCCACTCAGCTGGGATAATAGTACACGGATATTTTTTTTTTTATATAAGCGTTTCACCCCGAGCAAGGCATGTCACTGCCACTACTGTGCAGGGGGCTACGTAGAGTGGAGAAAGGCTGATTAAATATAGGAAATAACAGAGGGTGGGTGATAGGCGGGTGAGGATACCGAGAATGAGGGTTGGGTAGATGAGAGTGTTGTGAGAATAGTTGGGAGTTAGTGTGATAGGAGGTGTCTATTGACCCTACATTTAAACACCTGGAGATTGTAACTGTCGGGAAAGCAGACTTGTGGAAGGGAGTTCCACAGGCGGGAAGCGCGAGAAAAGAAGCTGTTGGAGTAGAATTTACGGTTACATCTTATTTGTTTAACTGTAAAAGGGTGGGACCTAGTTGCTAATCTAGTATCTCGTGTAAATTCGTGCTTAGGCGGCACCAGTGATCTAAGCTCATCGGAGCAGAAGCCATGAAAGTACTTGTAGAAGAGGCACAGGGAAGCTACATCACGCCGGTGTGAGAGCGGCTGCAGCCGGTCTGCCAAGTCAGTATCAACCACGTTACAGATCCTCCTTTGTATTTTGTCAAGAAGCCCAAGGAGAGCACCAGGGGCACCCGACCAGATATGGCAGCAATATTCAATACACGGGCGGATGGTAGATTTGTATATGTGCAGAATAGTTTCAGGTGGGAAAAATTTCCGGGCCCTGCACAGGGAGCCGACTTTCATAGCAGCAGATTTGGCAATGGATTCAATATTCCAACACGGCTTCACTTCAAGACGTGGATATATATATTCCTTACTAAGATATTTCTGGATTACTGCGTTCCAGTTTGTATCTTAACGTTTAATAGAAGCTATCTCAAATACCTGTTGTGTTGATCATTATTTTGTGCGGTTTCTCACCTGAAATCCACAACACCTTCATAGCCATAATTTACACTGTTCATACTGATTGGGTTGTTATCCACATCGTTGTTCCCATATACACGATATTTCGGCCGTTGGACGCTCCGAGCTTTTTCAGATGTTTAGAATTTAGAACCGAATCCTGTATTTGTTCTCCGGAATATCTTATTCTAGTTCCATGTGTCATGGAACTTCCTGATCTCTCAGTATCAGTTATCTCTATTTTAACTCAATTTTTCAAGCTTTTGTTCATTTGTTCTTTAGCCAGGTATTGAAATCACAAATCTTTGGGTCAAGTCATTGGATTCAATCAACGTCATGGCCTAATGAATAAAAGCGTTGGGCGAATCTAGAGATTAAAAATTCTGTCGGGAGAGAAATTGATTGACATTGGGTGTTTATTTTAATAGGCGTTCACGCAGTCAGTCAGTCAGTTAAGTGCTATACGTGATACACGCTTGGGCTATCATGTCTCGAAAGAGATATGACTGACTGGGCAGAAGATTATCCCGCAATAGGTTGTCATTGTTTTCTGCGGTAGACTGGTTGCCAGCCAAGGCTATAGAACCCAATCTGTCCTGTTATTTAACTCATAACTGGAGGGAAGAGACGGGTATTTGCGCGTAAGTGAATGCAAGGAATTCAGCTGGAATTCGGACTCGTCTCCCCGAATCCTCTTTCCGAGTGGATATCCACAGCGCCACAACACACAGTACAAGAGCCAAAAGCCATTCAGGGTGGACGGTTACTGAAGGACGTTGTTGTATGGACAGAGGAGAATAAATTAAGTACAGATATATGTATAATAATAATGCAGAGACGCTTATCAACGTAAGTTGGGTGCCTGCGAAAGCATTTGATACCCTATGTATGTATTTGAAAGGGCGCGCTATTCAATGATATGACTTACAACAAATGTTCACAATGTATTCCACTGGCTTCTGCGTGCACCTGTCACATCATTGAAAATCAAACTCTTTTAAATACTCCCGTACGTTGTTAAATGGTTTCGCACGCCTCAATCACACGTTGATGTATAGTCTCTGCATTATTATTTATTTCTGCTGCATAAAATAATTGTTTTAGGTAACCCTACATAAAAATTCAAAGCTTTGAGGTCGGGGCAAAGGACAGACCATAGAATTGATCCTCACTTACCTATCCATTTTTTATGGTATATGTCAACCAGTGCATCGCGAAGATTGTGACTAAAAATTCTGAAGCCCTTAATGCATAAATCGCATACGTCTTCGGTTTAGTATGGGTATATCCTCTACCACTGTTAAATCGCCAACAAAATAGTACAGTATGGATAAAAAAAGGCCTCAAACTTAATGAAAACGAACATTTTTTCATCAAAATGTTTATACAATTATTAAGAGAAAATATCAAATTAATTTAAAATTATTTTTTAAAAAAATAGTTAATTCTTTTTAACATGAAATTTTGGCACAAAATCTTGTTTTGATTTGAGTTAGCGGGTAACCAAAATGTTACAACTGTTTACAATGGAAAGCGTAATATTACATAACTCAGTTTTTTCCGGTGACAAACACATTAATTAGAAAATAACAAAACAGTACGAACTGTTGATTACAAAATATATTAGAAAATTCTCGAAAAAATCAAATAATTGTCGGATTTTACTGAAAAATTCAGTAATCATTCCCAAATGAATTAAATTATTTTTAAAATTATTTAGAAAAATCTTGGTAAAAATGCACTTTCTTTTTCATCTGTTAACCCCTTTCTACGTAAATGTTTGAAATTTTTAATAGATTTTACTATTTTGCCGTAAATGGTTTTGTTAGTTAAAAGCAGGACTCATTGGAGAATATAAATCAGCTAATTTCTCTTAAATTTAGCATCTGTACCCGAAAATTAGTTCCGACGAGTAAAATAAAAAAGGCAATAAAACGTTTATATCATTTAATTTGATAAGCTTTTACTTGCTTGAATAAATAATAAAAATTAAGGACATTATAGTATGAAGAAAAAAAAATCGATTACTAATGAAATTTTTAAAGTATTGTTTAATTTTTTTATTTTTAAATATAATATTTTATAAATATTCAAAAATATTTTTAAAATACTTCAAAGATTTGTTAGATTTTTAAATTAATAATTGAAGATTATATTTCCTATCGAAAATTTAAAAGTTTGATACAAATCGTTTGGCCTATATATTTTTTAAATATTTAATAATTACTTATATTGCAGTTTTATCAATGAAAGAATGAAAAGAATTCAGGGTGATTCGGACGTGTTAATCTTTGCTTCTTTGCCTTGGAATATTTTGCAAAGTAACAATAACAATAGAACCATTCCATTTTCATTTACAATTATTCACTTGGCAATAAATACAAAAAAAAAGTATGATATGCATCATTTTTTTAAAACACTGGGGTGGCCTAATAATTATGGCCGGTGGTGTATGTTATTCCATTTCCTCCAAATGTTGCCACATTCGTAAACAAGTCAAACAACGAATCAGCAATTTGTGCAATAAATCATTGGCAAAAGTTATCGTGGTTAGTGATCAGAGGACGAAATAGGCTGCACCCGTTGCAAATAAGACGATCAGAGTAGCTGCACTTCATGTAACCTCCATGCGGTAGTAGTAGATATACGACATGTTAGGACCACTTGACGTGTGCTAATACCGTGACTGTTTTCGACAGCCAGTAGAATGAGTTCTTCGTGGTCAGGCGTAGATCTCGAGCCATGGTTTGTGCTGGTTTTCCACATATTCTCTCTCGTCAACGCCACGATAAACAACAGCAAAGGTTGGATGATTTGGCTATCGTCGTTCTGGAAACGCAATCTGATATCATTTGTGTGGCTTTAAGTAAGAATAATATCTGCCTGTTCACAATATAAATATCATGCCATTGTTAAATGAAACACTTATCGCCAGGTTCACACTCCACCCACGTCTGTTGAACAGGTGAAGAGGCTCATCCCTTGTTTTCTGTTTAGGATGCGGTCTCTGGTTTTCTCTTTTCCAATCTTTTCACTCCTATGTAGCCCCCTGCACATCAGTAGCGTTACCGCCTTGCTCGGGGTGATATGATTAAAAAAAAAAAACTTCTCAGATAACTCACTACAAGGCATGTTAAACAATAAAGACAAACTACACTATTTACATTATTAAGAATATTGTCCTCATCTTTATTGCCATTTATACGACATTTCGGCCGTTGTACGCTCCGGCCTACTTCAAGTGGTAGGAATTTCGAACCGAACTTTTCATTAGAATCACTGGGGCATATCATTAAGAACACATGTTCCATTAGATATAGACGTTGGATAGTTCCAGTGACTGGATCCAAAGGGTTGTGAGTTCAGGACCAGGTGGTGATCAAATAACTTAGAGAGTCCGATTAAAGGGAGATAATTTATGACTAGTAAAAAGCACCGCGCAAGGAATGAGAATGATACACTCCCTAAAAGAATTAAGAACAATTCTTTTAAAAGTTCATTATTAATTGATTTTTTTTCTGATTTAATGTCTGACATTTATATCATCTATTAAAGCAATCAAAAGATTATGTAATTAAATAATGTCTTAGTTTTATTGCCTTTTTTATTTTACTATTCGGAGCTGATTTTCGGTAAAAGTGGCTAAATGTTTTTTTTAAATAATACATTATTTGCATTCCCCGATGAGTCCTGCTTTTAATTAATAAAAATCTTTCCCTACAGAATTTAATTTTTTTAACTTTCATGAATTTACCAAGATTTTTTAAAATAGATTATTTTAGAAATAATATCATTCCGTTGTAAATAAGTCGTGAATGTTTCATTAAAATCCGACAATTATTTGATTTTTCTAAGAATTTCCAAATTAATCAACGGAAAAAAAGTGAGTTATGTAATATTACGTTTTCTATTGTAAAGTCTCGTAAAGATTTGGTTATCAGCTGGTGGTAATCAAAACAAGAATTTTTTCATAGAAATTACCATACAAAAACAGAAAAACAAAATTCAAATACACACAGGGAAAGAAATTGAAAATTATTTTAAAAATACGATGGCTAAATGATTTGTATTAAATTTTTCAAATTTCTTTTAGTAAATATAATTCTATTAATTAATATAATCTTGACTATGTAAGCTCCTAGCCTAACGTCTGCAAGAATTTGGAAATATTTTTAAAATATATTTAAAACTTTATAAATTATTATAATAAAAAAAGCAAAAATAAAAGCAATGCTTTTAAAATTTAATTATTAATCGAAAAATGTTTTTAATGAAAACAAGAATTTTCAAACTTGTTAAAATGAATTAAAAAATTTCGAAAATAATTAAAAATATCTTGATCTTTCTTCTTAATAGTAGCATAAACATTTTGATGGAAAAGGTTTGTTTTTATTAACTTTCAGATTTTTTTCTTCATACTATGTTGTTTTTTCAGCGATTTAGTGGAGGTATCTAGTTTAATGAGTATATTTATTGTTAATATGATTATTATTATTATTACACAAAACACGAGTAGTGACGGAAATACCTTTATGGATACATAATGTATAATACAATAGATAAATAATATAATTAATAATAATAACAATAAATATACATTTAAACAAAACGTTCAGGCTTCTCTCATCTTTTCTCCCCTCATATATATATATATATATATATATATAATTCTTTTGGAGATCCAAAGAAGATTCTGCTATATTATCCTTCCTGATTTGGCATCTCTAATTCAGTTCTTTTCCCACTGCCCTAATGTAACTTCCTTGTAACTATGCTAGAACTATTTTCATACGAATTTATATGGTAATCTTTCCATATTGGTACATCGACTTGTGGAATGTAAGCGCAGTATAAACTAACAGGTCTCATCATTTTACGGTTGAAATGCCTAAATATAACCATAAATTATCTGCAAATCTCAATAATTTCTGGACTTTTAAATTTAATTACTCTTAATCTGTTCTCTTACGGCGCTTTCCGCCCATGCATCTTAGTGACTTTATCTCCTTCATTGGAGTGAATGGAAGAGTAAATATATTTTATAGACTATACTAACAGAATCTATGCAATTTCCGGCATATCTGCTGGGAAACTGATTTGTGACTCAATATTTTTGCAGTTTATGATTTTTCGTTAATCTCTCATCTGGGTGCTTTTTCTTTTGCTAATTGGTAAAATAAAGTACAGAAAGTATCTTTAAGAATATGCACATTATGTGGTCTCTACACATTTAGATTTTCATATTCTCAATCCGGGTAATTTGCGAGAGAATAATGCAAAGCAAACGACTTTCATCACTGTATAACAAATAAATATTTTTTTCATATTTCCTGTTCCATTTATTGTTTAGGAATCAATACTTGGTCTGTTTTGCTATGTTAAATAAATTCATTAAAGACTAAATATTATCTATGCGTTATCACGATTATACAAATACTCTAAAGCTAAATATTATATATGTGTCATCTACATCATATCAATTAAATAAAGACTTAATATTTTCTATGTGACATTACCATTTTTAAAATTCCCTAAAGGTTAAAGATTTTCTGTGTCATGACCATTATATAAATTCACTAAAGGCTAAATATTATCTATGCCTCATAACCATTATATAAATTCCCTAAAGGTTAAAGATTTTCTATGTGTCATGACCATTATATAAATTCACTAAAGGCTAAATATTATCTATGCCTCATAACCATTATATAAATTCACTAAAGGCTTAAATATTCATAACCTTACTAAAGGCAAATATTATCCTGTCATAACCATTATATAAATTCACTAAAGGCTAAATATTATCTATGCCTCATAACCATTATATAAATTCACTAAAGGCTAAATATTATCTATGCCTCATAACCATTATATAAATTCACTAAAGGCTAAATATTATCTATGCCTCATAACCATTATATAAATTCACTAAAGGCTAAATATTATCTATGCCTCATAACCATTACATAAATTCACTAAGGGTTTAAAGTTATTCATGCGTTATTACTATTATATAAATTCACTAAAGGCTAAATATTTCTATACGACATTGCTATTATATAAATTACTTAAAGGCTAAATATTTTCTGTGTCATCACCATTAAATAAATTCACTAAAGGCTAAATATTATCTATACGACATTGCCATCATATAAATTACTTAAAGGCTAAATATTTTCTGTGTCATCACCATTAAATAAATTCACTAAAGCTAAATATTATCTATACGACATTGCCATTATATAAATTACTTAAAGGCTAAATATTTTCTGTCATCACCATTAAATAAATTCACTAAAGGCTAAATATTATCTATGCCTCATAACCATTATATAAATTCACTAAAGACTAAATATTATCTATGCCTCATCACCAGTATATAAATTCACTAAAGACTAAATATTATCTTTTTTTTAAATCATTTCACCCCAAGCAAGGCATTCCACTGCCACTATTGTGCATGGGGCTACATAGGGGAAGGAAAAGAGGAGGAGTGTTTAGGTGTAGGAAATGTCAGAAGGAAGGTGATAGATGGGTAAGGATACCGAGGAAGAGGGTTGGGTAGATGGGAAGAGTGTTTGAAAGAATGGGAGCGAGTTAGTGTGTTACGAGGTGTCTATTGACCTTACATTTAAACTCCTGGAGATTGTAGTCGTCGGGGAAGCAATCATGTGGAAGGGAATTCCACAGTCGGGAAGTGAGAGAAAAGAAACTGTTGGAGTAGAAGTTGCGGTTGCATTTTATCGTTTTCACTGTAAAAGGGTGGGATCTAGTTACTAATCTAGTATCTCGTGCAAATTTGAACCTAGGGGGCAGCAGTGATCTAAGTTCATTAGAGCAGAAGCCGTGAAAGTATTTATAGAAGAGACACAGGGAAACCACGTCGCGCAGGTGAGTGAGAGACTGCAGGCGGTCTGCCAAATTGCAACAAACTGTTCTCCTGCCTTAGCTCTAACTTCTCAAAGGGTGTTACATTTTTAAGTGGATAATTCTAAATAAAAACTGAATGGTTATTTTGTTATCATTGCAAACTTTTACAAGGCAAAGAAGCAAAGATGAACTCGTCCGAATCACCCTACTTTTTTTTCATTCTTTCATTAATGAAACTGCAATAAAGGCAATTATTAAATATTTATAAATTCATTTGATGCACATGTTATTGTGCAATATTATCAAAAGAACCATTCTATTTTCATTTACAATTATTCACTTGGCAATAAATACTAAAAAATAGTATGAAATACTAGTATAGTATTAAATACACTGGGGTAGCCTAATAATTATGGCCGGTAGTGTAAGTTCATCTGGAACAGCACCTTCCCATGAACCGGCTCCCAATGACTACTATCTTAATATATTCAGGTCTAGGGTTAAAAGTAGTTTTTCGTACATATCATGAATTGAGGGGCCTAACCGCTTATGGTGTAACCATTTACCTCGAGTAGCTCATAGGTTTTATAAAGGGTGAATATTATTGTAAAAAAAAAGCTGGCCTGTACCATCAGTTTAAAGAGAGTTTACTATGATATTGAATGCAGAAAAATGTAGCACATGACCAAAATGGAAGAAGAATAGGGCCGGTCTTCACTGCCTTATTCCTAACTCAGTGAGAAACAATTACTGATTCAGGCTATCATATATATTACCTTTCACCAAAACATTTCGTTTGCACGTCGAAATTTTAGGTCACCATAATAATGCATATTCTCTTTGAAGTCCCAACTAAACCCATACGTATTTTTTGTGGAGAGTGAAAGGAAATGAATTACAGGATTTCTCCAATTAAATAAAATATTTGCAAAACGAAATACAAATTCTCCATTCGAACCCTGTAACAATCCTAAACATGGAAGAAATAACAATATACTCAGCCAGTTAATTGCCATACGAGATACACGCTTGGGCGATCATGTCTCTTTCGACTGGATAGAAGGTTATCCCGCAGTAGGATGCCATTGCTTTCTGCGGTAGACTGGTTGCCGACCAAGGCTATGGAACCCAATCAGTCCTATTATTTAACCCATAACTGGAAGGAAGAGACAGATTAATACCTTTCCCAAGGGTATTTGCGCGTAAGTGAATACAATGAATTTAGCTAGAATTCGAACTTGGCTGCCCGATTTCTCGTTCCGAGCCGATATCCACTGCACCACAACGCACATCTAACGGATTTGGTCAACAAAATAAATACTTCAGGCAAACAAACACCCAAGAACAAATCACGGAAAGAGAAAAGTTGAAAATCTCTCACCTACCAGGGAACTGGAATATCTATCACGTAATAGTTCTCAGGCATTTAGTAAGCTAAGTGTAACTGGTATCTGACACTAGGCCGAAACGATCGACCTTACTAGTCATTCATAATTGGTCTAGCGAGAAAAGCTTGTTAACCGTTACATCACTGTAATTTCATTTTAAGTGTGCATTTAATTTTGAGAGCAGTCGCATTCATTTTTTCTATTTTCACTCTTAAGAGCAGTCACGTTCATTGCAGCTATTCTTTTTTATTTTAATAATCATCTCTTGCTAATTGCTGAGATAATGTCGGTATCGCCTCGGCGGAGGTTTGCGATCTTTGACTGTTCTTTCTAGTTATTTGTATTAATATTATTTTTGTTGTTGCTAAGACATAATAGGAAATTCAAATATTTATCTAATGCAGTATTATCTATAGTGGAATATTTAAGTGGACTTAGCGTAATGAAAAAATAGATATCTTACTAAAAATGACACAGAAATTAAATAACGGTAACATAACGGTTATAGCTTTTTTATTTGTCCATAGAACGCGTAGTCGGCTCGTCTAGAGAAATTTCATTGACAGAAATACACGCATGAAACTATTTGTCATGAATTAATCCGATTCTCCTACCTTTGATCAAAATCAAATATTGCTTCTCAAAGGTTAAATGCACGTCTTTTCTCTTGGATTTTGCAAAATGATGACAACACCGTCAGCAAGTCTGGACCTTTGCCAACGAGTAAGTGATTAGTCTTCTATTGAATGCTGCATTCCCTAACGGCATTTTTTTTTCAATTTCCACCCAGTCACAAGTTTCTCATATTCTGTCGCTCTCCCTCTCTCCTTCTCTCCCTCTCTTTCTCACTTTCTTTTATTTTTCTCAGATTCGCATCTTCCTGATGAATCTTAAAATCGAATCAATTTTACTTTACACATCATTACCAAAGGAAATCGGAAACATGATTCTATAATTATTAATGTGTTTTTATGACACGTCGATTCATTTATAATAGTCACCTAATGCCATGTAGAGTTCAGTATATTCTGACAACTCTAATCACCTAGACGATTTTTTTTTTCAAACGCCTATTTTTATAGCTGTGACGACCCGGCATGCTAACATTGAAGTGATAAATGTTACACCTCGTTTAAGAACGACATCCAGCTGAACGAAACCCCATGTAGAAGAGAAGAAAGCATGATGACATGCCATATTATAGCCGGCCTAGTAAGACAGATATTTTCCCACTGGGGAAAGAAGATGTTCGAATCCAGTTAAAAGCTTTTTTTTGTTTAAGCTGATCTGCTAATAGTTTTTGTGCATGTTTTTCAACTATTTAATTTTTAAAACAGATTATCTTAATTTATAAAAATATCGTTATATATAGGATTTTTAGATAGACGTGTTGAATTAGACAATGCTATATTTCTGACTGGTGGCAGACTCAGAGTATTGATATTCTAAACAAACAGAGCTCTTCTCTGCTAGAATGATTACTGGCTGATTTAATTTATTCATTTTCTACGGGTCAAAAACATTTGCATGTTATACCATATTTAGATTGTAAGAATTCTTTTTTTTTAAATAATAATTGTTTAGATATATATCTTCGTAATAAACCCATAGCTTGAAATAGAGAAGGTGGATGCATTCTTTTCTTAAGTGTGGTAAGTGAATATAACGAACTCAAAGGGAACTGGAACTCGGCTTTCTAATAAACAATTTCGAGTAATTATCAATTACATCACTCAGGCATCAAAGTTTACAGCACAAGAATGGGACATTTCATCACAACACCGACGACTCAGTACCATCAAATGCAACACCAACAAATTCATCTCCGCGACAACTCAACTCCAGGGCAACCAAACTCCTTAGCGCGATAACAAATCAAAGTTGGTGTCAAATTTAATGCTTAAAACCGGTGCTGGCTGATGTAAAGTGCACATTTCTTAGATCGGCTTTGAGTCGTAAAGATTTTGAATGTTTGTATGTTTGTCTCTCTGATTTATTAGTTATAGCCGTCTATTTGGCTGCCTGGTGTTTCATTTTCAATATCAGGCAAATAACCATGCTGAAGCAAATAAAAGACTGCACAGTGATCTTGGGATAGAGCACCCCACAATTTCAAGTCACATTACGGGGCCGCAAAAGATTCAAAGAGACCAAAATGCATTTTTGAGCAATTAGCTGGAGGTCATTCCCTTCCCGTTACGTTGGGGAAATGTATGAAGCCAGATGAAAGAATTTTGCAGATTGTTTATTCGTACTTACAACAATCTTTAACTGCTTATTTGTTGGATGTTGCATATACTTTTCAATAAATTTATAATATAAAAATTAAATTCATCTCTTCAAAAATGTTTCTTAATAAATTCCTTTAATTTGCTTTTAAAATGTCGATGAAGAAATGTCTTAGTTTGCATATCGTTCAGTTGTCATTGCTCGTGGTGAGTTTTAGGCTAGTGGTTAGTTGTCCGGGAGCTGAGTTGACACGGTGATGAGTTGACCGGTTTTGAGTTAGTGGCGTTGAGTTGGCAGCGAGAAGCAGTCCAGCGCCATATAACAAAGTAATCTCAAGCGGTCACCTATCTAGATACTGACCAGACTCGACTTCGTACAAGAACCTTTGTTTCAACGAGATGCGATTCTAAACACTGAATGAATAAAATAACATAGATTTTGTATATGCTTTGTTGTTCTCGTAAATTGCGAAAATGGTCTTTCAAGTAAAGGTCTAGCGTCTTTGCAGTTTTTTTTTATTTGATTTTAGGTGAGTGGAAAGAAAATGAATGAGTTGAAATTAAATGAATTTTTTGTACCGCACTCATTTTGAGGTGCGGACTACTATGTCTCTCAAAATCTTCCTATCATTTATGGCCCGAAAAAACATTTATCTCATTGATAAAAACCCCGCCCCACGGAATAATCGTAAAGGTTATATTTTAACTGATACACTGGTTTAAGTTGATGACCCATCATTTTTTTTAGGTATGAGTTTCAGTTACCCGCTTGTGTATTCGAGAATGTTAATAAATTATTCTTTTGACTATGATAAAATCAAAGAAATATGTCTATATTTCTGAGATGGCGTCGTATCTACACTACTTACATTGTTTGGATGATTGTGCTCAAATTTGTTACCATTATTACGACGTTTTGACTGGTGTACACTTCCGACCATCTTCAGATGATAGGAATTTCAAACCGAACCCTTTATTACAATCTCTGGGGGATTACATTTTCATTCAGGGGTACATCAGGGGTAAACAAATAACTTAAGTCAAATGGAGTTAAATACATGGCAACCAGAAGGGTATGTACCCAAGTAATCGCAATAAATAGTTCAGTTCGAAAATCGTAACACCTGAAGAATGCCGGAGCGTACAACGGTCGAAACCTCATAATAATGGCAATAAAGATGAGGACAACGGTCCGAACAATGTAAATAGTGTCAAACAAATATCTATTTATGAAGGTTTCAGTATCATTTTTTTGTATAAAAAAGGGCATGACATTTTTTTTTAGTTAAGTGCCATACGTGATACACGCTTGGGCGATCATATCTCGAAACAGACATGAGTGACTGGGCAGAAGATTATCCCGCAGTAGGTTGTCATTGCTTTCTGCGGTAGACTGGTTGCCAATCAAGGCTATAGAACCCAATATGTCCTGTAATTTGACCCATAACTGGAAGGAATAGACGGATTAATACCTTTCCCAAGGGTATTTGCGCGTAAGTGAATGCAATGAATTTGGCTGGACATTATATTGATCAATATATCTTTTAAGATTATTCAGTTCTTCGAGATGGAGGAGGCTACGAAATATCCAACTCTAAAGGTTTTGAGATTGCCTTAAATGCTTACTAACATCAGAGGTTTATTAATATTCAATTAGATAAGAATTAATAATATTTTTTTTTTTTTTTTTTTTTTATAAGCGTTTCACCCCGAGCAAGGCATGTCACTGCCACTACTGTGCAGGGGGCTACGTAGAGAGGAGAAAGGCTGGTTAAATATAGGACATAACAGAGGGTGGGTGATAGGCGGGTGAGGATACCGAGAATGAGGGTTGGGTAGATGAGAGTGTTGTGAGAATAGTTGGGAGTTAGTGTGATAGGAGGTGTCTATTGACCCTACATTTAAACACCTGGAGATTGTAACTGTCGGGAAAGCAGACTTGTGGAAGGGAGTTCCACAGGCGGGAAGCGCGAGAAAAGAAGCTGTTGGAGTAGAATTTACGGTTACATCTTATTTGTTTAACTGTAAAAGGGTGGGACCTAGTTGCTAATCTAGTATCTCGTGTAAATTCGTGCTTGGGCGGCACCAGTGATCTAAGCTCATCGGAGCAGAAGCCATGAAAGTACTTGTAGAAGAGGCACAGGGAAGCTACATCACGCCGGTGTGAGAAATATCTGGGAAAGGAAAGACTACAAATTTGTTTTATTTTTTATGTGCGGTGTCCCTTCAGGATATGGAAATATCCACAATTTCCTGTCCATTGCAAGTAAAGATACTCTTTTTGTTATCACATAATCTATTTCCTGAAAACATAAACTCGTTAGGTTGTTTATTATCTGTTTGTTTCTCTTGCCTTCAATATTTTTTCAATTGGAGTAGATAGATATATTTATCGCCCGGTTCACACACCACCCACGCCTATTGAACAGGTTAAGAGGCTCATCGCTTGTTCCCTGTTTAGGATGTGGTTTCCGGCTTTATCTTTTCCAATCCTTTCACTATTACTTAGCCCCCTGCATATCAGTGGCGTTACCGCCTTGCTCGGGGTGATACGATTAAAAAAAATGCCCTGCGTGTGTAAAATTCTGCAAACCTCTTTCCTCAAAATTCAATCGTTTCCTTCTCATGCTAAATCCAAGAATACTCCTTGTTTCAATTTTTTCTAAAATTTCGTCATTGGTCTCATGTTCTGTAAATGTTATTCTCAGTATCCTTCTGTGGAACTACATTTATGTTACTTCAAGTTTCTTTATTATCGATGATATTGTCCAACATTGACTGGAGTACTGGTATTACTTAACAGTTAAATACTCTTTTCTTTGTTTCTCACGATATTTATGATTTCTTAATACTTTGTCTTGGTTTGATTCGATTTGATTTTTATTTAATGCCGAAAAGATCTTTACAATAAATACGTATCAATAGAATATGTATTCCTTGTGAGAAATCAATTGGTAGATCAGGTTTTATTGACGTATTTTTGTAAAGAGTATTTTGTCGAGCGCCAGACAAATTACTGGTATATACATATTGAGCACCCTGGAAGAATGGTAGGCTTTGAAAAACAGTAGCAACTCTGCCATCTACGCAACGTTCATTCAGCAATGAATTAGCTTTTGGGCGTGTACACGCCCAATAGCTGAGAGTGTTCTAATTCATTGCTGAATGAACGTTGCGTAGATGGCAGAGTTGCTACTGTTTTTCAAAGCCTACCATTCTTCCAGGGTGCTCAATATGTATATTTATTTCATTACGTTCATTCAATAGATTTTTATTCTTAAGTGATTTAATTAAATATAATTTTTGTATAGACAGAACGAGCATGGATCTTTTAATGACTTACATGTTTTAGATTCTTTAATATATATATATATATATATATATATATATAAGTAGCTAACCTGGAGAGCCAACGAACCTACCAAGGTTTCACCAAATTTGATCTTCAGGGAAAGTTGGAAGTGTTAAGTTACTCGTCTCGGGTTTTTTTTCTTTCGTCTAGTAATTTGAATAATGTTCAATTGCTTAGTTCGTTTTTTTTGTTTCCCCAAAAATACGTATCAATAGAATATGTATTCCTTGTGAGAAATCAATATACTCGGTGTTTTTTTGAGACGTTTTCAACAACAAATTCACAGTTATATATATATATATATATATATATATATATATATATATATATATATATATATATTCTCCAGAAATAAATTTTATTTTTTCTTCAAAAATGTATAATCGGTGATATACTTTCTTCGTAAATCGTTGGTAATATTTTTTCTTTAAAAATGTATTGCTGGTAATAATTTTTCTCCAAAAATATTGCTGGAATTTTCAATATAAAAATCTATTTTTATACTTTCATAGTGCTTTGACTCCTGTTTGGGGATTAACAATTTCCCATAACTGGGATATTAACAAGTGCAACCAACACGGGTCAATGTAGAACTGGGAAAAATAGCAATTTTGAGGTCGTTCCAAGTCTCACAAATATTTCCAATTAGAGGTCTTGCTACCGGATGTAGCTTATCGTCATACCCAGAACCAATTATTTTATTTTACCCCTCTGCGGATGTATAGTCGGCGTAATCTGAAGTCAAAGCCGACAGGACGTTTTGTATTTTGCATAGTTTTTAGAAGGCTTGTTTGGCTATACAAATGCAACATTGGATTTTGGTGTAATATTTTACATCCACTGTTGAAATTCTCTCTGGATATTTTTTTTACTTTGCTTGACTTTTACAATTTAATTGTTGAATATGGATGTTGTATTTACTGACAAATTAATGTGATTTAAAAAATCGTAAATTAAACTTTCAAATATTTCAAAATTCCTCTGTGTATCTGTACTGATTATTGTCTTCGCGAAATACTTTTTTATGTTTCGTTGTTTTTGTAATAATTCGTTGATTTGTATAGGTATCCTTTATATAGTATCTGATTAAAAATAAATAAATATAGTAATTCATTCCTTCCAGGATGAAGAGTTGTTAATAAGTTAATTATTGTATATCATAAAAACGTTCCTAGCTGAAAACCGCTTTAGTAATTATAGAATATCTTAGGCTAATAATAATCTAGAATTAAATAGAAAATTACACGCATGTGTAATTAATACTAAAATGATGATAACATATAGAATTTAATGATTTCTTTTTATAACGAGGAATAATATCAGAGAGAGAGAGAGAGAGAGAGAGAGAGAGAGAGAGAGAGAGTGGGGAGAGAGATTACAATGTTGTCAATAATCATTAGTGGTTGTCTACAAATTGATGAATCGGAGATTAATTCCTGCACGATTGCAGATACAGCTTTTCCAAACATCGGTTTACCTTTAATTTATACATTACGGTTGTCGAATATGGCTATTACTGACGAGTTATATATAGCTATGTTTTTTTTTCTAATTTCAAAATTGTCCTTCTCTTAGACTAGACTGGTTACCAACTACGGCTACAGAGTTCAGTCGCTCTTGCTACTTGACACATAGCTTGAGCGATTTTAAGTTGTAGACAATTTCCTTGCCAAAACGGCAATAATTGACACTAGCAATGCTAAGAATGCCAGAGACAAGCGTGTGAGAGGTATCCGGATCCCTGCAGAGTCGGGTGCGTTACACCCAGTCGTCTAACCGCGCAAATGGACACCAACATAGGTATTTTTTACGTCTTCTCGCATTCACACACACACACACACACACACACACACACACACACACACACACACACACACACACACACACACACACACACCACAAGAATCACTTTGACTTTCGTCTGTTTTTATCTACGTGTAGTTTTTATTCAATAAGCTAAGTTATGACACACAAGTACAAATGTGGGTCATCCAGTGTGTACCAAACACATTATTAATCATCCAAAATCAACACCACTCCTCACTAATGTGCCTTGTGGTATACAAAACGTAGATTAGTTTTGGTACGAAGCCAAAAGTACGGTGCACCCAATGAGGATTGAAATTCTCAAACATTTCCTACAAATCCAGTTCGACAACAATTAAACAGCGACAGGACGCCCTTTTAAATATAAGGAATCTATTAATTTTATTATGGAATCCCCAGTGCGGATTGGCCTCATTGATATTGATCTATCAAATACAGTTGCCGATTATCATTCTAGATTAAGGTGTTCTTTTCAATAAAAGACATATCTTATTTTTGAACCAAAACCACAATTATTGGGCACTCAGTTCTTCCTCATTGCAATGGAATAAGAAATTAGGTTTGGTTACAATTATGATGTCATTTTTCATCGTAATTCGATTTCTGCTATCTTCGCACTACCTACCAAGTCTGCGGAAAGACCTAAGGCAGGTCGTGCTGTGTTGTTATGGCTCTAGTTCATGTTTTCTATCTCCTCTAACATCCCTAGTGTTACATAGAGAAAATTCTCCTTAGTATGCAGGCTGTACTTAACAAAACAATTTTTTGTATATCTCTCAAGCTGAGGTTTCCAGGGATTCTTCGAAAGTGTTGTTTTGTTCCATTTTTTTATCATTCCAAGTGCACCTACTATCACTGGTACGATTCTTGTTTTCAATTTCCACATTTTTTCATATTACAATTTCTCTTTATATTTTAACAGTTTTTCAAATTATTGTTATCATTGTTATTATTATTATTATTATGTCATTTTTTCATCATATTTCGATTTCTGCTTTGGTCTCACTACCAACCAAGTCTGCGGGGAGAACTAAGGCAGGTCGTGGCGTGTTGTTATGACTCTCTTTCATGTTTTTATATCTTCCCTAGCATTACATAGATAAAGTTTTCCTTAGTGTGTGGGCTGAACTTAATAAGACGATTTTTTGTATCTCTCTTAAGTTGGGGTTTCCAGGGATTCTTTCAATGTGTTGTTTTGTTCCATTTTTTATCATTCCAAGTGCACCTACTATCACTGGCACAACTCTTGTTTTCAATTTCCACATTTTTCTATTTCAATTTCCAGGTCTTTATATTTTGACAGTTTTTCAAATTCCTTGATTACTATGTTACAATCCGCTAGACAAGCCATATCAATTAATAGACAAGTTTTCTCCTTCTGGTTTTTAACAATAATGTCTGGCCTGTTTGCTTCAATTTTTCTGTCTGTGTAGATGGTGTAATCCCATAGAATGGTTACATCTTCTATTTCTGTAACCGGTGCTGGGTGATGTTCATACCAGTGTTTGTTTACAGCTTTTCCATAATGTTTGCACATTGCCCAATGTAAATATTGCCCAACTCTATCGTGGCGATTTTTATATTCATTTGGAGCAAGCACAGAACAGCCTGAGATTAGGTGGTCTATTTTTTCTTGGTGTTTATCACAAAACCTGCATTTTGGATCCATATTATTATGCATAATATTTGCCTGAAAGTTTCTAGTGAAAAGACTTTGGTCTTGTGCTGCAAGAGTAAAGCCTTCAGTTCCAGATGCACGTAACCATCGATGAGTATTAACTTTGTCAACATTGGATTTATTAGCACGTTCTGGATATTGACCATGCAGAGGTTTGTCTTGCCAGCGCTGTATCATCTGTTCAAGAGCTTTATCTTTGGCTTCCATTTTCATATTTTTTGCCGCAATAGTTGGTTCTTGGCTTCTGTTTTGCTTTTATACAGAATCTACTAACTGTAAATCTTGTTTGTATTTACTGCCTTCTTTTATTATTGAATATTTTTTTTCTTTCTTCTTCATGTTGCCTTACTAATTGTATCATCCAATCCTTTGTTGTTTCTATGTATGTTAGTAAGCCAATAGTTGTTGTCTTGTATGACAATTCCAGCTGAATAAGACCTCTTCCACCTTCTTTACGGGGTATGTATAGACGGTCTACATCAGCCTTTGGATGATGCATCTTATGCTTAGAAAGAAGCTTTCTTGTTCTAGCATCCATTCGCCTGATGTCGTTTAGAGTCCAGTTTAAGATGTTAAAGCTATATTGGACAACTGGGATTGCAAGGCTATTAATAGCCATAACTCTGTTCTGTGAATTTAATTCAGTTTTTAATATCATTCGTAGCCTTCTATAGTACTCTTTACGCACTATTTCTTTCATTTTTTTATGGTGAATGTTTTCGCTCTCATTTACACCTAGGCATTTATAACTTTCTTCTGGTTTCAATCCTTTTATTGTTACAGCAGGGTCTAGGCTAATTGAGGATGTTTCTTGTATTGATCCACGTAAAACTGTAGCTTTAGCACATTTATTCAAATTGAATTTCATTTATTATTATTATTATTATTATTATTATTATTATTATTATTATTATTATTCTATGTGTTGTGAACTTTTAAGGCACAAGTAATCACGGCTCTCCAAAACTTCATTTTCTTTGTAGATATATATCTTCTCTGTTCTGCCAACCATTTATAAAACCTCGTTAAGTAGTTGATGCGCTATTTTCCTCTATTCCCTTTGTCACGTGAGTGTCAAATTTTCCGAGTCCTTTTCTTTATTATGGATCTAAAAGATTCAAACTGTCTCTTTCTGAATGCTAAATAGAAGTGTCCTTTTTGCTTTCATTTTCTCTAAAACATCGTCCTTACTCACGTATTTAGTCTAGGTTTTTCTCAGCATAATTTAGTAAATCCATATTTTTTTCTCATTTCTCTTTGTGATGAAATATTATAACATTCATTGCCACATAGCTGTTCAGTAGTATTTTCTTCGAACACAATAAAGATTATTCTGTCTCTTAATAGTTTGCTTAGCTTTTGGAAGGCACTTTGGCTATCCCGATGAGGCGTCGAATTTTGGTGTAAAACTTTCCGATTTTTGTTGTAGTTGTTTGATTTTAGTTCCACTATTTTGTAGTTTACATCTTCGAATGCTTTTTTTGCTAGCAGCTATTCATTGTGTCTCTGAAAATTGATGCTGAGTCCTGTAGTTTGCTTTCTGTTTCTGCTATCAACACTGTCAAAATCTAATGTTATTAAAGTTGTGATCGCCAGTAATAAATCCTAATTCGCGCATTGTATAAGTTCAGCGAAAAGACGCACCATTTTCTTAGGCTCACTCTTGTGTTTTTTATTTTTGTGTCATCTTCTTGATATAGGCTGGACATATTATTACTTTGCTCATGTATTTGGACATACAGTGAGGAACTTCATCATCACAATTGATTTAGAAATCAGGATTAGTGTATATTATTTCACAATCAAGGCACCCTCTTAAATACAAGGCGTAAGTTAGTTTTGCCACAAGCTCAGTTGTAAAAGGCACCTAAGACAGAGCTCTACTCATATTCTTCAAATCCAGCTTCACGACTATTAAAGATCGATGAGACGTAATAATGAAAAGGTATGTTTATTTTGGATCAATACCACAATTATAGGCCACACAGTGCGGATTGTTCTGATTAGAAATAATCTACAAATCCTGCAGTGGATTATAATAAGACGAAGAGCTGTCTTAATACTTTTTGCATTTTCTGTCAAAAGTTGATTTGAAATGAATAATAGTTCTAATAGATCCTTTCAAATAAAGCAATGCCTAACGTTTAAAATTGCATTATTTGAAAATTAAAAAAATTGATGAAGCTTATATTTTTAGTATAAATTTTAAGCTTATAGATTAATGCAGAAGACATTGACTTATGTTAAACTGAATTTAAATTGGTTGGAATTAGATTTTTCAAATAGGTAGAACTGAGTGATTTTAGCCATATTTAGATTCTATCAACACAGTGTGTTTCTCTTTATTAAAAACACTTTACAAAAAGTTTTTTTAAATTATATTTGAAGATGATTAGCTCATTTAAAATTTGATTAATTTTATTTGAAACAAATATTACTTATATTTTGTTTAAATTTTTATAGAAAGATATTTATGATTAGGATGCTTGTTTTTATTAGATGACTGTCATCAGCCCAATGTTTGAGAAATTTAAGTAAATTCTTCGACATGTAACATTTCTGTAAAAATTACTTGATGAATACAACGCGCATGTTTTTACTGGAATATATTCTTCGTAACGTACTGTTACTTCTTTTGGCTAAAAATTTATTCTAGTTACCACTCTTATTTCTCATATTGTAGTGTATGTATTTACAGAAATTGGTACGTTTGTACAGACAAACACAAAATAATAAAAAAACGGTTTAAATACTGGCGTCGCTGAATTGTAATATCTCTTTTCTGAACACATTTAATTAACAATATTAACAATATAGTTTTTCTAGAAAAATAATGTTTCAAAAATAGTTTATTTTATTTGTGAAAATGAGCTGAAAAATTCATTAAATCCGACAATTATTTGAATTTTGCAAGAATTTCCATTAATAATAATAATGATATATATATATACAGTAGCGAGCATAAAGATCAAAACTATGTTAAGAAAAAGTTTAAATGTGAAATAGCTTTTTATTATAAAGTTTCATAGAACATTTTATCAAGAAAAAATAAGGATATAAAGCTAAATTATATATTTCCAAAACATAAAGCTCAATAAATTTGATAAAGTTATAAGAATAATTATAACATTCGAAAAAATAGATGGTCAAAAAATCAGAACTATTTACAAAATCATACTATTATGATGGATACATCATATCCAAATGAAAATAGCGTTCATAATTCATTAGTACTTGATGTGAAAAAAACTTCTTTTGCTACATGAGCGAATTAATGCCTTGCATTCATTAACGGATATTTTCTCCCATTCTCTTTTCAAATTAGTTCATAGTTTTTCGACGTTTGTTGGATTCTTTTTCTTAGCTCTTTCATTTAGAAATTTCTAAACATTCTCAATAGGATTCATGTCTGGGATTTGAGCAGGCCTCTTCATAACAGTTACATCCTCCTCAGAAAGAAATGTCTTAATTGCAGTTCTCACATTAGGTACAACATGTTTCTTCAATATCTCTTTGTATACAGTTGCAATAATTTTACCGTGTAGCCTAACAAGAGGTCCCGTACCATCATCTGAAATCATGCTAAACACCATCACAATTCATCCTCGAAATTTAACGCTACTTTTAGTGCACTGAGGCAAATATCGTTCCTTAGGACTGCGTCGAACTAACCTTCTCCCGTCACAACTGAACAGGTTAAACTTTGACTCATCGCTGAAATGAACACTATCTCACTATTCTTCTGTCCATATGACTTGTTCAGTGACAAATTTCAATCGGCTCATTTGATTCTTATTAGAAATGCAACGCTTCGTAGAGGCTACTCGACTGTCCAGATTTATTTCATTAAGTCTTCGGGAAATAGGGTGCCTTGATATTTTAATGCTAAGGTTAGCATTAACTCTTTTTTATTCTTTACCAATCCATCTGTCTTCCCTTGCAGTAGTTATCCTAGGCCTGCCAAGTGGTATCTTGGCTTCACATGATCTAGTTTCCTCAAGTTTTCTTAAAATACTATAAATAACATTTTTAGATTGCCTCACACTCTTTGAAATATCCCCAATCGAGAGTTTATCTTCATTACATAACTTGATTATCAGTTTTTTACGTTCCAATTACGTCATATATTTTTACAATGCAAGAGCCAGTAAAAAGCCGGTATAATTTAGTAAAATACCCGATTTTATATTCTTACCCTGAAAATAATTTCAATAATTCAAAATAATTAATAAATAATATTTTTTCGAATGTTATATAATTATTCTTATAACTTTATCAAAATAAGTTTATTGAACTTTATATTTTGGAATTATATAATTTACTTTTATATCCATTTTTTTCTTTCATAAAATGTTTTTTGAAGCTTTAAAATAAAAATGTTATTTCACATTCAAAATTTTTCTTAACATTGTTCTGATCTTTATGCTCGCTACTATATATATATATATATATATATAGTCATCCGCAGACAGATCTTTTTCGTTGTATCACAGCTCATCAGTACGGTTAGATTCCGATTGCGTTTAACCCAGGATTGAAATTCGACCGAATTGGCGTCAGTCGGCGATTCTACCTCTGGGTTACGGGCGCTCGGTAGAAGAAGGCAGAGTTTTTAGCGTGGATATTATCATTATACACGCCCAATAGCCAGAGTTCTCTAATTCATTACTGAATGAGCGATGCGTACACGCCAGAGTAGCTACTGTTTTTCAAAGTCTACCATTCTTCCAGATTGCTCAATCAGGGTGTGAGAGCGTAAATAGTCATCCGCAGACAGATCTATTTCGCTGTATCACAGTTCATCACTACGGTTAGACTCCGATTGCTTTTAACCCAGGATTGAAACCCGACCGAATTGGCGTCAGTCGACGATTCTACCTCTGGGCTATGAGTGCTCGGTAGAAGAAGGCAGACTTTTTAGCGTGTATATTACCATTATATACGCCCATAATATATATATATATATATATATATATATATATATATATATATATATATATGTATCATTGAGAAGAAGTAAATTCTACTAGAAAATCTTTTTCACGCGAACCATCCTACATAGAACCGATTCCTTGAGGATGATTTCTCGATCACTACAACTTTAAGCCGTTCACGTCTTGCGTTATCTTCACCTCCTATCAGCATAAACTGCCTCTTACTCTATCACGAATGACCAATAAGCCTTATACAAGGTGAATCTCACTGCAAAACACGCACACACACACACACACATTCAAGGTCGGTCAAGGCGTCTTAAGGTTGTGTGTCGTATGATTTAACGTTAATAAGTTCTTTTCCTCGGTCTAGGCAATCTAGGTTTCGAGCCATTTACTGAATTGGTGAGTTTTCATTCAGGTCTTTTTCCCTTTTCATTTTTCCGGCATGGCCGTCTTAAGGAATAGCTGGCGAAGCTTTTGACAAGAAGACCATTGCTTTCACTAATATATTTTGTTTTTCTTTAGTATATATATATATATATATATATATATATATATATATATATATATATATATTAGTCAAGGATTAGCCTTTATTTTCCCCTCCGATTTGAATAAACGACGATTTACTGTGTAAACTGGCCTCTGGTATTTGTATAGGGTGAATCTCCCTGTAAATTATATTATATTGACCAAAATATTTCTCACACATATATTTAAAAAATACCCATTGCTTTAATACACGTGTATTAAAACGCACAATCATATATAGATATATTACCTAACGTTACCGTCAAATACACATCTAAACAAACATGAGTTTCTGCACAAACATACACGTACACTATTATACATTTTAACACCCACAATATTCTACACACATACATTTACAAATTATTTATTGCTTTAATACACGTGACACATCTGACCAATAAGAATTAACCCCAAACCATAACATTCTAGTATGCTGTCTCATCTTCTTTCTTTCATTATATCTCGTCCTCTGGAGAAGCTTTAATGAAAGTGAAAACAGTTAGATTGGTTTCTATTTGTTCTTTTTTTATTCTATCATATATATATATATATATATATATAAATATATATATATATATATATAGAGAGAGAGAGAGAGAGAGAGAGTGAGAGAGAGAGAGAGAGATTTCAATTTCTAAACTTACAGGTTGGCACAAAAATTTTAGCCTATATATATATATATATATATATATATATATATATATATATATTTAATCCAAAAAGGATGATCAGGTAGGTAAATCCCCAAAACCTGATCCTAATTAATATTTATTTCATTAATATTAAAATTGATCAAGGTGGAGGGCTGGATGCAAATATTATATTCTAACTGCAGAGCCAAATATAAAAATAAAACAAAATTTCGATGTTTAAATCTGTTGCATAGCCATTTCTACGAGGACTTCCTCGCTTCTTCAGCAACGGCGAAACAAAAAAAAATTATTTAGACAAATTCAAAGGACAAAAGATTTTATACCGGTAGAAAAAAAAACATCCATCCACAGGAAAATAAAATCATACAATCATAGGTATCCTTTTTCCAACCCAAACCAAAATATCAAACAGCCCTTTCCCGAAGATTTTGGAAAATGAAGGAAGACGGATTAAACCCCATAGTTAGTTGGAAACTGATAGGCTCAGCCCGTAACCCCAGAAATTTCCACGATAGGTGCAATTTATGTTTAAAGGAAAAAGTAAAAATATTAAAATACCCAAATCACTACCCACTTTTAAATTTACGGAAATAATTTTTTAGCAAATGCCGTCATAAGTCGAAATTTGGGAATTTTAAAACTTAAGATTTAAGTTTTAAATTTAATTTATGATTTTAGTAAAATAATTTTTTTAAAGCTAGTAAATTTAAACCCCACTACGAAATACTAATCTCAGCCTTATAGATACCTTCCATATTCCTTTCTAAATATCTACTATTTAACATGTAAGAACCTGTAGACTAACTCTTTAGTCCTCATTTTTCCTGCATCTTTATAATATTTAGTTTTGTTTTTGTGATGATTCTTGTTTCCATAACTCTATTACACATATAACTTCCCTGCGCCTTGTTATAATTGTATATGTTGGTTGTTTTTTTTTATGGTATATCAACCTCGGCGGGTTATTTATTGCCAATTATATTTATTTATTTATTGCTGGTAATACCTTTTTCTATCAACAATTTAGTGTTGTTTTTATATAAGTTTTGTGTCTAGTAATACTTTTTTTCTTTTCGAGATTCTTTGCGATTTTTTTTAAGGGCATGTCCCCAAATCCTACCCTTGTTATTTAACCCATAACTGGAAGGAAGGGACGGATTAATACCTTTCCCAAGGGTACCAATGCTTAAGGAAATGCAGGGTATTCAACTGGAATTCGAACTCGGCTCACCGATTTCTCTTTCCGAGCCGATATCCACTGCACAACAACGCAAATCCGTCAAATAACGCTTCCAGCACCTGGTATTCCCAAGTGGTCACCCATCTAAGTACTGAACAGGCTCAACGTTGCTTAACTTCGGTGATCGACCGAGAACCGGTGTATTCAACATAAGCCAATCGTATACGCATGTGTATATTTATATTTAATTTTAATGCTAAATCTATAATAACTTTTGCACATAAATATTAGTTTTGCTTAAATTTTAGCAGAGCCCTCAAAAAATATATACATAATAATAAGTTCATTTCGTACTAAGCCGCCTTAAATTTAGTTTCTTAAAATTTTTAAAAATAATTAAAATGAAATTTAACTCGTGCATTTCGAATATCCTTTTATGTTCGGGAATGTGTGTTTGTGTGTATGTGTGTGTATGCATGTGTGAGTGTATGTGTATGTGTGTATACTTGTATTAATGGATTCTTTTGAGATTTATCCTTGAAGTAAATATTTTTAATTTAAAATTTAAAATTTAAGGTTTATATTTAAATTTGTATGTCCAATTTTTTTATAAAATTTGTTCCAGTCATTATTCATTTAAACTAAAATCTCTTTGGTAAATTTTTCAATGCTTTTTCAACACTGATGGTAGCAGTTTCCTTTTGTTTCTATAGGAATAAATTTTTTTAGCTTACTTCCTAATCAACTACCCCTCCCCATTTTTTCCCTTTTTTCCTTTTCCTTTTTCTTTTATTTTTCATTTTACTTTTCGTTCCCGCTACCACTTCTATGGCTAAATTTCAACTTTTAAACTCTCAACACGGATAAGAGGGAGAGGAGGTCTTCAAATAAGAGACATAGGTACCTGTCTGTTTCCCTGTTTACTTCTTTGAATTCAAAAATTATTAATCCCACCCTATTTTATTTTCCTGTGGATGGAAGCTATTTTTTATTTTTTTGGTGGGGAGGACTTCTACCGGTATAAAATCTTTTATCATTTAAATTTGATTAAATAAAATTTTTAGTTTTGCCGTTGCTGAAAAAGTGAGGAAGTCCTCGGAGAAATGTCTATTCAACGGATTTGCACTTCGAAATTTTGCTATATATATATATGCCAAGATTTTTGTGCCATCCTATAAGTTTAGAAATTGAAGTTTACACCACTTCGTATAATCGTATCACCCCAAGCAAGGCGGTAACGCCACTGATGTGCAGGGGGCTATGTAATATTGAAAAGATTGGAAAAGAGAAAGCCGGAAACCACATCCTAAACAGGGAACAAGTGATGAGCCTCTTAACCTGTTCAATAGAGGTGGGTGGAATGTGAACCGGGCGATAGATAGATCTATCTACTGCAATTGAAAAAAAAAAAGAAACCAAAGTGAGAAAATTGGAAAAGAGAAAAGCCGGAAACCATATCCTAAACAGGGAACCTGTTCAATAGACGTGGGTAGAGTGTGAACCGGGCGATTAGAGAGGCGTTTGCATTCTGAAGACTTTTATCATATATTCAATAATAATAAGTCACCAGACGTGGGTTTGTGTGTGTGTGTGTGTGAGTGTTTGCACATGTGTGTGTCGGAGTAGTCTAAATTAAATTATATTATATATACAAATGTTAAAATTCTATATGCATGGCTGTCTCTCCAAATGTAGTGCATCCAATTTTAATATGTTGGCGTACGAGTTCAATGGTATGGATATTGAGGATATGGCAGTATGTGGGTATGGATTTTCTTATAAATAACTCCTAAGTCAAATGTGCTAATATAGAATGCAGTTGCGCTGATGTCAGAATAACTGTCACCTAACATATAAAAGTAAAATATAAACTGACTGAAACCAAACAGTTGATAGGAGCACACTTAAACGCTGGGTAATGCATTTCAGTAATGTTCCTTTCCGAGTACTTAACAAACCACATTCCTTGCATTTTTGCATAGCTCTGGATAAACGAACTGTCTATTGGTTTGAAAATTGCAGAGACAATTTTTGGGCAGTACGCAAGTTTTATTTTGCTGTCTGCATCAGTTGACATTTCCGTGGAAATAAATAAGAAATATTACTTTCGGAGTGTCCTATATATATATATATATATATATATATATATATCCATTATATATATATATGTATATATATATATATTTGATGGATATATATATATATATATATATATATATATTGGTGGTGGTTAAAGTAGCGAGAATTTATAACTTATGTACACACGCTCACACAAATGCATACACTAGAAAGAAAAAAAATATATATATATATATATATATATATATATATATATATATATAAATGTATTGTAAGAATATTGTGTGCATGTATATATGTATATATATCGTAAGAATTGATGTATAAATGTGTGGGGTGAGTCGGTGGTTGGTTGGTTTGTACGTGTGTATTTCTTCAATTTTTTTAGGATATGAATTTTTTAGGATACATATAGATATATAAAAAATTGTATTATATATATATATATATATATATATATATATAGAGAGAGAGAGAGAGAGAGATTTATATGCATGTGTTTTTTTTTTCTTGTATGTGTTTGAATTTGTGAATCTAAAAATATGCGTGCACATTTATGTATCTGTAAAGAAATGCAATTAATTTTTACCGGTAGTAAGAAAATGCTATGCGTGTCTGTGTTTTCAGTTTTCTCTTTCAGTGCGCATGCTTAAGTGCATGACTGAATAAGCATGCGTAAGTGTATGACTGAATAAGCATGCGTTTGTGGGCGTCCGCCTGTTCTGGCCAAGGATATCACACTGATATAATTAGAAGCAAGTCAGCAGGTGGGCAATTATCTCGGATTGATACTAATGACTCGCTCGCCGCTCTCTGCAAGCCATTGCTATAATCACCAGAGTATAATGGCACCCATCCACCTTGTTGCACGGGCAGATGTAGATAAAAATATGCTGTATGCATACTTAGTTGCAATTGCTAATATATAAAGAACGGACTTGGAGCGAGTATATTGTATGTGAGAAGAGTGATTCTTACATATAGAAAGTGAAGAACAATTGATAATATATATAGACAGGGGATGTCCAAAAATACACAGAGACATTTTCTACCAGTTTTACAGAATATGGCTAAAAACACAAACACACACACATTGTGTGTGTCAGTCAGTCAGCTTAGATCCATATGTGATACACGCTTGGGCGATCATGTCTCAAAAGAGACATGACTGACTGGGCAGAACAATTTTTCTGCAGTAAGTTGCCATTACTTACTGCGGTGGACTGGTTACTAACTAAGGCTACAGATCCCAATATTTCCTGCTATTTAATCTATAGCTAGAAGCTGAAGCAAGAGATTTATAACTTTCTCAGGGGATTTTACGCGTAAGTGCAAGCAACCAATTCGATTGGAATTTGAACTCGGCTCTCCAATTTCTCGTTTCTAAACGATATCAATTGCACCACATCGCACAATACACACACACACACACACACACACACACACACACACACATATATATATATATATATATATATATATATATATATATATAATATTTTTTTTATTTTAATCTCTTTACAACAAGCAAGGCAATAAATCCAATAAGACGCAAGTGGCTATGGAGTGTGAGAGAATAGGAGAATTATTTAAGAGATAACAATAAAGTATAGGAATTACGAATACAGAAAATAACCGTTGAGATTGAATTTAAATTGTTTTAATAATATTCGAGTGAAAACCAAAAATCCTCTTATTGTGTGTAATGAACGAAAAATGCGAGGAAATACACCGTTAGCATACAACTAAATAATATTTCGCCATTTCAACTATAAAATAAGGAGATCCTGCCACCATTCTAGTACTGCGCTTATATTCATAAAGTCTTGGTACCACAGAAAATGGTACATCTGAACAATTACAACATTGATATTTGTAGAAGAGGAACAGTGATATTCAGAAGATTCAAAGTTGCAGTTCTTACAATAGTGCAGAAAATAATATATATATATATATATATATATATATATATATATATATATATATATAAGGCAAGGTGTTTGTGTGTGTGTCTGTTTATCTGTCTGTATGTCCTTTATTGCCGTAGCTGGGAAGTTTTTACAACCAAGACGCTAGGTCAAGACCAATAACAAAACATAGTCTTTTTGCATTCTCCATAGTAGAAGCTTCAAACAAGATGTAACAAAGATATTCAATATATCTGCGAATGGAAGATCATAAATGTTGCGATATTTCGCATTCTTAAATTCATATATATTTAAGAGAAATTAATTATTCCTAACTTCAGTCTATAATTTCCGGTTTTGTATTTCAGATTTATACTTCAAGTTTTCATTTAAAATTATAGATTATTTATTACAACTTTTTATATCTAAATCTAAACTTATTTATACATGGAACTTTGTCTCTGTGCGTGTGTGTATGTGTGCGTTTGTCTGTGTGTGTCCGTTACCTATAGACACCGAAACGGCTGAACCGATTTTCTTGAAAATTTACACAGTTGTACTATAAGCGTCTGCGAGTGTTCTTAGCTAGGTTTTGTGTCGAGGTACATCCGATAAATATCGAAAATCGATAATCGAAAAAATCGGGTTGTAGAAGGAGTGGTCCGATTTTAATCAAATTTGATACACTTATAGACAATGACATAAGAAACGATATTCAGAAGTTTCAAAGTTGCAGTTCTTACAATAGTGCAGAAAATCGATTATATATATATATATATATATATATATATATATATATATATAAGGCAAGGTGTTTGTGTGTGTGTCTTTTTATCTGTCTGTATGTCCTTTATACTAATACACAATTTCTATCCGATTCTCACCAAACTTCGCACAAATATTCTTTAGGCTGAGTCTGAGCTCCAGAACCATGGATTAGTTTTAAAGCTTTCATTACACCCGAGCAACGCCGGACTATACTGCTAGTTTATCTATATGATCATCTTTATTCGCAATAACGTCTTGCCGATTATCTGCCAGCCTTCAATAACATTTTGATGAACTCTTGATTCTCGTCTTAATTCGAGAACGTTTCTTCATCAAAGCCTTCTGTAACGATCAACAAATTTAATAAACGTTTGTTGCAAAAATCACTTTCATATGACGGGATTATTATAACAGATGAAACGAGATAAAAATTGACTAATGTCTTTTTTTTTGCTCTATGCTGTCTTCCGTAGTAATTCAGGGGAAACAATTATTATCTACAGCGCCTTCCAACTTAATATTCATTGAAAGTTTGTAGCTGCTGTTTAGTGTTTTATTGCATTTTATGAAAAGCAAACCAATTCCAAACTTTACGCCCACGCACTGCATTGCATTACAATAATTCAGCGGAGAGCTCCTCGAGGTGGTGTAATGGTTAGCAAGCTTGTCTCCCTAGAAATATTGCAATTCAATAGTGAGTTCGATCCTCACTGGGCGCTCCATACTTTCGGCCTTGTGCCATATCTAAGCTGCGCTTAGTAAATTACTACAATAATTCAGCGGAACTATACTTTTGCTATCAAGTTTTGAGATATATGCTTGTTAATATATACGACAGTTACAAGAAATAATTATTTTAAAAATTACTGTGTTAATGTGTCGTATATAGATTCGAAGACGACATGGGTGTGTTTTATTTAAGTAGGTAATTTGATCATAGATATGCGTTGTGGCGCATGAATGTGCATTGAGGTGCAGTGGATATCGACTCGGAAGGACTAATAGGGGAGCCGAGTTCGAATTCCAGTTGGATTCCTTTCATTCACTTACGCACATATACCCTTGAGAAAGGCATTAATCTATCTCTTCTCTCCAGTTATGGGTTAAATAATAGGACAGAATGGGTTCTATGGCCTTGGGTGGAAACCAGTCTACTGCGGAAAGCAATGGCAACCTACTACGGGATAATCTGTCCAGTCACTTATGTCTCTTTCGAGACATTATCGTCTAAAGCGTGTATCACGTATGGCACATAACTGATTGAATTTGATAATAATTTATCACGATGCTCTTCCGTGCGAATTTTGCAACAGTAATTTACGGTACTTGTTTCACCCATGGTAAAACGGAACACATTGGATTTCTGTTCATAATGTTCAATTGCCTATGAAAACCTTTAAAACTTTTCTCCCTCTTCTATGTGCGTTCATGGCCTTCCACGTCTCCCTATCACTGTCAGCTAATGTTCTTAACACGCTTTCTGCTTTTACCCAAACCAAACCACGCTGTCATACACCTGCTCAGGCGCTTCAAATATGTTATCCGCTGCTTTTCCCTGTCTCTCTTTCCCTCTATCTGATCGGTGAGTATCAGATTCTCCAAGCCCTCCTCCCTCATCACATGTCTTGGGAACTTCAGCTATCTTTTCCTGACGATTAGTATTAATAAACTTTTCGTTTCTTTCATTTCTAAACCTCATCATTACTCACATGCCAGATCGATGATATCCGCAACATCCTTCTGTAGAACCACATTTCAGTTACGTCAAGTATTTTTTCATCGTTGATGATATTGTCCAGCATTCACTGTTATAATGAAGAACAGATCACATAGCAATCCAGTACTGTCTTCTTTGCTTCTAGCGAAATTTTTATTTCTCTTAATACTCTACTTAGCTTCTTGAATGCGTCCATAGCCATACCAATTCGCATTCAGATCTGTACTTGTTGACTCTAGCATCCCCACTGTAATTGGCATTATGGGCTCCTCTGTTTTTTGATGACCATACATTCAGTTTTCTTGTAGTTAATTTGTAGTCTTTTCTTTCTGGCATAACTTCTAGGGTCCTCAGAATAGTCTGGCCGTACAAGTTGAATAGATCCGGTGAAAAGACACATCCTTGTCTTACGGCCGTTTCTATCTTTGAATATCTGCTGAATTCGTTACCTGTACGTATGCATGAAATTTGCTGCCAGTAGAGATTATTGATTACTCTGATGTCTTTTCCAAATATGTTGAGGTTGCAGAGCATTTCTATCAATTCTTTATAGCGTACTTTGTCGAACGCCTTGGCGTAGTCTACAAAACACAAATAAACGTCTTTCATTTGTATTGCTTTTTCTGATAGCATTCTAAGCATAAATATAGCATTCCTTGTTCAATTGACCTTGACGAAACTGCACTGTTCTTGTCCTATTTCCGGCCTGATTCTGCTTCGCGCTCTATTCAACAAGATTCTGACAATGAGTTTCGTTATATGTCTCATCAAACTGATTGTTCGGTAGAGTTTGCATTCGATTGCGCATGGCTTCTTAGGCAGAGCTATGAAAATTGATTTATCTGTTATTACACTACTGTTGTAAATTCCAATTATTATTTCCATAATTTTCTCTGTGCCAAAGTTTTCTAAAGCTGTCAGCGTCTCTATTACAATGCCGTCAGGTCCATCTACTTTGTTCCTATTCACTTTGGCCATTGCAGCTTTTAATTTGGACTTTAGTATTTCCGGTCTGTCAGCAACTTTGTTTACCATCAGTTGCTCTGTCTCCCTCTCGCTCTCGCTCTCTCTCTCTCTCTCTCTTCCTCTTCGTAATTCTCCGTGATCAGATAAGTAAGATCACGCTTAGGGTATGGGATTAATTTCGATAATACCAGTTCCATTCCTATAAGGAACTACAGTATTTCTTTGCTTGATATTAACTATATAAGAATATTAAAACACAGTTATTAACTCAGATTTAACCACAGAAAATAAAGTATTATATATTGGTAGGAAATATTTCCGTTATATATATATATATATATATATATATATATATATATATATATATAAAACCAACGGAATGTGTTTTCTTTCGGTCTTTTGTACAAGTATTTTCACGGCTTCTGCTCTGACGTGATTATCTCCATGGTTCCTCGTTTACACGAATTCCCTGGAGCTACTACATTGGCAACTAGGTCGCATTTTTTTCAGGCAAAAAGTCAAATATACCCGCCAATTTAGCACAAGCAATTTTTTGTCTCACCCTTCGTGCCTGTGGGATTTCTTTCCATATATTTGCTTCCCTGAGAGCAACAATCACCAAGTGTTTGTGTGCAATGTGAATTGCCAACTTTTATGTCCCTAATTATAATTCTTTCTTATCCTTTCTTCGTCATTCTCTGTATCTTGTTCTTTCTTCTAGCTCTACTCTCGCTTAACGTCCTGTGCTCTAGTGTCTCAATCAACCTCTTATATTTTCTCCAACACACCCTCTGCCTTGTTCTTCCTTGTCTATTCTCCCCTAACGCCCTGCGCACCAGTATTCCCACTATTCTCTTATTCTTTCTCAAACACTTCCTCCCTGTTGTTCCGCTTTCATCTGGCTATCCTCTCCTATAACTCCCTGCACACCATTGACAGTACTGCATTTCTTGGGGTGAAATAATAATAATAATAATATATATATATATATATATATATATATATATATATATCGTTCATTCAGTAATGAATTAGAACACTCTCAGCTATTGGGCGTGTATAATGATAATATACACGTTAAAAAGTGTGCATCCTTCTACCGAGCGCCCGTAGCTCAGAAGTAGAATCGCCGACTGTCGGTCGGGTTTCAATCCTAGGAAAAAGCAATCGGCTGTCTAACCGTACTGTTGAGCTGTGATAGAGCGAAACAGATCTGTCTACGTATATATATATATATATACATATATATATATATATGGGCAGCAACCATTAAAACATATTTCGTTAGAAACGACCGACAAGGAAGATTATATTAATTTTTTATTTAATTTTTACATCATTCTTATATGTTCTATTTTTGTTGAAGCGAATGAATATAATAATGTTCTATAATTATGAACTTTACAAGAGCTTTCAGCCACTTCACAGGCGATTGTCAAGGATGTTATGTTGACTGTTTTGTTATTTTATGTTTTGACTGTAATTTAATTTATTTTGTATTTTTGAAAAGGAGCGTTCTTTAAAAGCTATCAAGTGACTAGAAATCACTCCTCACTTGGTAGTGTTCTTGTGCTTTTTCATTGAGATTTTTTTAATTATTGCCATTCAGTCAGTTAAGTGCCATACGTGATACACGCTTGGGCGATCATGTCTCGAAAGAGACATGATTGACTGGGCAGAAGATTATCCCGCAGTAGGTTGCCATTGCTTTCTACGGTAAACTGGTTGCTGACCAAGACTATAGAACCCAATCTGTCCTGTTATTTAACCCATAACTGGAAGGAATAGACGGATTAATTCCTTTCCCAAGGGTATTTGTGCGTAAGTGAATGCAATGAATTCGGCTGGAATTCGAACTCGGCTCCCCGATTTCTCGTTCCGAGCTGATATCCAATGCACCACAACGCACATCCATTATTGCCATTATTTATCTCAATTCTTCCCATGTGGTGCTCTTATTCTCGTCTACCAACCGTATGCAAAAAAAAAGTTTGTTTTTCCGAGTAGTTTAAAATAAAATATTTTAAATAACAGAAAATATTTAAGCCTCAGCATCAAAGGTTTTCATATAAATTATTCCTTTTTTTCAATGACACATGCAGCACAGCAGAGTTCCTAAAATTGTGTTTTAATATATCTGTATTTTTATGCATGGTCATCAACAAAAAAAAACAAAAAAACAGACCAAAATGCCAAATTCAATTAATGGATACTAAAATCAAGCAGGTAAAAAAAATTAAATACCTGGGAAGTTTTAACTGAAGCTGGAAAGTGCGGCACAAAGATCCGAAGATTCTTTGGCATGGCAAAGAAAGCATTCCGGTAGTTGATTAGAGGATTAAGAGACAGGGAAATTTCTCAAGAAACAAAGAAGACAGTAATAGATTGCTATGTTGTTCAATATGTCTATAAATGCTGGACAATTTCATGAAAGATGAAAGAAAAACTTGAAGCAACTGAAATGTGGTTCTACAGAAGAATTCTACGGATATGATCGATCGAGCATGTGAGCAATGATGAAGTTTTGGAAAGGATGGAAATGAAAGGGAAATTAATACGAAGCGTTACGAAAAGACAGTTAAAGTTCTGGGATATGCAATGAAGAAGGTGGGCTTAGATAACCTGATACTCACAGGCTAGATAGAGGGAAAGAGATACAGGAAAATGCAGTATGAAACATACTTGATGGGCTTGAGCGGGTGGATGGCGGGCCGGCGGTTGGTTGAGGTAACAGAAGATTCTCACCTTTCGCAAATTTATTTGCTCGTACGTTAATAAAACGAACCCAACGGCTCTCCAAATTTAAATTTCGGACGGTTATTCATTATACCACATTCTGTTTCAAACTTACAGCACCTAGTATTTCCACGCGGTCACCTATCTAGATGAACAGGCATGACGTTGCTTAACTTCGGTGATCCGGAGTTTCAGCGTGATGCGGCATTTAACTTTCCTCTTTTCAAGTGAAGAAGAGAGTTCTTAAAACAGGTGCATACAATTTATAATAAACATTAATTGTTATTAGAAAATAATAAATCCAACACCGCTTTATTTACAGTTAACATATTTAATAAAATAAATAGTGATGAGTATTCATATTTGGTTCCCGTTTCTTTCTAAAGTCTACTTTAACTCTTTACTTCTAATAACTTCGCCTGAAACTTCGAACATGTATTTATTACTAGCAGTATAGCCCGGCGTTGCTCGGCTTTAAAACTAACCCATGGTCCTGGAGCTCAGACTCTTTAGACATTGGCACGAAAGACTAAAATGCAATAGTTGCTTCCAGTTAAAGCGAAACCGTAGACTAAAAGAAAAATGAATGGATGTAAGTCAAATTTTGATTTCCTGGTATCGATATCAAATAAGTTTTTTTTCGTCGTAAACAGGATTTTGAAGACTAAATAAAACCTCTGAGTAAATGGTATCATGGCTGAGACTAAGAACTACAGTTATAGTTACTTAGAGCCAAACACGAAGCAAAAACTAAAATAAAAGGGCTGAAAAAAATACAAACATACAGGCAGATAAACAGAGACACACACAAACATCTTGCCTTTTATATATATATGTTATCGATTTTCTGCACTATTGTAAGAACTGCAACATTGAAATTATCGTTTCTTGTGTCTTTATCTACGAGTGTATCAAATTTGATTAAAACCGGACCACTCCTTCTATAACTCGATTTTTTCGATTATCGATTTTCGATCTTTAAGGTGGATGCCTTGACACAAAATCTAGCGAAGAACATTCGCAGACGCTTATAGTACAAGTGCGTAAATTTTCAAGAAAATCGGTTCAGCCGTTTCGGAGTCTATAGGTAACGGATACACACGCACAGACGCACAGACAAAGTTCCATTTATAAATAAGTTTATATTTTATTTACTAGTTATTTATGCTTTTTACTCAATAAGAGTAGATAGGTTAGCCTATCGCCCTGTTCACACTCACTCCAGATATTTTGGACATGAATAATGGTTTATCCCTTTTATCTTGTTTAGGATTAGTTTTCCAGTTCCCTCAAAAATATTTTATTCTCTTTTAGTTCCAGTGGCCACCTGCGTCTTGGTGGCATTATCACCTTCCTTAGTCCGGTGCTTCTTACTCAGTAACCCTCGAGGTACTCTTGGGTCCTGTACAGTGAAAATATCACTGTGTGTGTAAGAATATTTTTCAAATAATTTAAAAATATTTTTGAGATAGTTATTAATTTGGATTTTAATTTACAACAGTAAATATCGAATTTCTAGTTAACTTTGTAATTCTAGAAAAAATTGTGTCGGATAAAAATTTAAATACTAAAGTGAATATTTTAAAATCTCAAATATTATCTACAAGATAATGCACCTGATTAGTTTTAGCTTTCATTGGCAAAACAATATATATTTTTAAAGAAAATCTCTAGTTTTTTTGTTTTTTTGCGGTAGGCTAAAAAGTTCATAGGCTGATTATGAAGGAGTGTTGCTAGATCTTTGAAATCTTGCATGTTATAGTTTAAACTATGTTGATTTTTTTTATTATTAATAACTGCATTGTTTCTGTCCATTTACAAAAGAAGTAGTTACTTGTTACTTTTCAAGTTTTCTTTCAAATGTCAGATATCAATTTACCGAAAAACAAGCAATACATTTAAAAACAAATATTAATAAGAAGTTTTGAAATTAATGTATGCAAGATTTCACAGCGCCTGCATCGCCTCTTCCTAGCCAGCCTATAAAATTGTCTATCCACCTAAGCAAGAGAATAAAGAATAAATGTGCTAATTTCCATAAAACTATTCCCAATTTAAACATTGTTTTCATTTTGTGACGATTTTAATTTCAGCATTTAAGAAATTATTCATCTGTAATCAAAACGCCTGTATTTCTTTTATATTTTTAAAATAAAATTAAAAGGTTTCAATAATTGAAATTCGTCATTATTGAACAATGCTAACGATTTGGCTTTTTTTACAATTGTCTTCATCCAGGATTTCTTATTTTTTTAAATTTTTACTGGGTTTTCTGTTCTTTTAAAGTCTAAGTTTAACTTTATACTCTAACGTCTCCGCCTAAAACTCTTTATTATCATTTAAATACTTCCCTGAATATGGGTAGATAGGTTTGCCTATCGTCCGCTGGCACGCCTCCCCTAACCTTTGAACAGGTTTAGGGGTTAAGGTTTGTTTCCTGTTCAGAATTAGGTTTACAGGTCCCTCTCAAAAAGTTTCCTTGTTTTTCATATCCGGTAACCCTTGCGAAATTTAGGGATCTGAGAAGCAACCACTCCTGATATTTTATTTTGTTTTGCAATAATGTTCAGCATCTACAATCCCCGGGATACTCTCCAGGTAAAAGAAAATAGAAAAAGATAAAAGAAAGAGAAAATTAAGAAAGAGAAAAAGAAAGAAAAATAGAAAAATAAAAGAGAGAAAAAAAAGAAAAAGTAAAAGTAAAGAAAAAAAGAAAACAGTGAACAAAGAAGGAGAAAAAAGAAAAGTGAAAAAAGAAAGAGAAAAAAGAAAATATTCAGGTTTCATAAAAAGATCCTGATGTTATTACTGTCAAAATCTAAAACCACCTATTTCATTTGGAAATTTTTGGATATCATCAACCAAATACCTGAGAACCAACATCAAGTTTCTTAACAGAGCTGATTGGTAGTGCACATGGACTTCAAGTAAAAACATGTTTCATGGTGGAGGTGGTACATAATGGATATTTATCCTGATAGTTTAATATGATAAGAACAAAAAGGAAAAAAAAATGATGAAAATATGAATTTTTCTATTGTTCTGAAATATTTGGGTTAAGGAAGGTGGTTTATACGAGAATTGTTTGGGCGACGGCTATAAAACAAAGACTGAATAATAAATCTAATTCAGTTCATAAATTTGTGTAAATTTTACCGGCACGTGCAAAGCGGTAGCAAACACTTTAAAGAGAGACATTTACGTCATCAAACAAACAGAAGAAATTTAATTGCAGCAGTAGGAAAGATTCCAAATTTTCCATTGAATTCAACATTGGGAGAATTGGTCCAGTAACGATGGTGACGTAAATGAAAAAAATAAAAAGATAAAAATAAAGTTATTATTTTTTATTTAGTTTGATATGAAGCGAAAGAATTTTGTAATCACATTATATGCGCAATTGTTTCAACATAATAGATTTCTTAATGTTTATATATCCAATTCTTAAATCGTATCTTAGGCTTTTTCTCTTGCTGATGACCATACTTTGTATCTTCTTTCAGTTGATTAATAGTCCATTTTCTCTCTTTTCTACTATCCTATCAAGGATGTCTTTCCGAGTCAACACAATGGCATCTGCATTTCTTATATTGTAACGATTATGACAACCGATGATCAATCCCTGTAGAATCTCGTAGAGAGCAACAAACTACACCTCTCACTCTACCAAATGATCTCAACTTCATCGAATGCATAGCTGCAAGGTTGGATCACTGAGTCAGACTAGGAAGTCTTTCCTGTCAGAATCCATTTTGCCCATTTATAAATCTACTATTCGTTCATGAATTGAATATTTTTGCCATATCTGGACGGGTGCTCCTGTTATTCACCTTGAGATTCTCGACAAAATCCAAATGATGAACTGCAGTATAATCGATCATGACTGAGCAACCCGCCTTTAATAACTTTCTCACAGACATGATGTGGATTCTCTCTGTCTTTTCTAAAAGTGTTTTCATGGCAACTACTCTGAAAAAGTTTTCCCCTAGTTCCCCGACGACATGTATTCACGCGTGTTACAATTTTGACGTCTGATTTCAACTCTTCTTCTCTAATGGTTTCTTTCCTCACACTTCCCGTTTGTGAAATTCCCTTTCGCTTGCTTACTTTCCTGATAGCTACAATCCCCAAGTTTAAATGCAGCTGCAATTGCCGTCTTCTGCTTACTCGAATCTCATCCATCTCTTATCTTTCTTCGACGCCCGTGTACCTTGTATTTTTCTCCCATTGTAAATTCTTTATCATTACGAAAACATAACAGACATGTGAACTATTTTAGTCAATCAGATTGTATGGTTATTTGATGTGCATGTAAGTTTATTTTATTTACCGAATAGTGAGATTACTTTATTATAAAATTTCTAATACCAACGTTCAACCAGTACAATGTTCAAGAGATAATCAAGCTAGAAGCTTACACTTAACATGTTTTGATGAATGTGGTGTGTGATATGTATGAAAAAGAACATTGAAGATAATGAAGATTATGAGAACAAAATATTGTTGGATTTTTTTAACATCGTATTTATTTCTTAATCAAATTTATTTCTCTTGGGAAATTTAGTAATTCATATTTTTTTAAAAATAAATTGCTCCTGTTTTTTCTTTTAAAATGTATTGTTGCTATCTTTCTATGAAAATGTATTGTTAATATGATTTCTATGAAAATATATTGCTCTTATTTCTATGAAAATATATTGCTAATATTTTTTATGAAAATGTATTGCTGCTATCTTTTCTTTGAAAATATATTGCTAATATTTTTCTATGAAAGTGTATTGCTGCTATTTTTTCTATGAATATGTATTGCTAATATCTTTTTGCGAAAATGCATTGCTGCTATTTTTTATATGAAAAAGCATTGCTGCTATTTTTTATATGAAAATGCATTGCTAATAGTTTTTATACTAAATTTATTTTTATATTTTCATAATGTTTTAATCCCAGTTTGGAGTTTTACTTTTTGACCATAGATGGAACTTTTGGGTCATGATTTTGGGATGTTCCATGCTTCTCGAAACTTCCAGATCAGAGGTCTTACTGCCGGTTTTAATTTATCATCATAACGAGGTCGGCCGAGAACTAGCAAGATAAGTGTTGATTCTTGAATTGAAGATGGTAAAATTGTAGTGTTTTGGGAAGTATACATACTGTAGTCTGATATGCAAAGTGCTAATTCTTTGGAAAATTCAAGTGGATTTTTTAATCTTGAACTGAGCGTGATTTGTGGCCATTGAGATAACGTGGTATTTTCTGAACCAGGAGAAATAAATAGCTCACTGGAAAAATTTTCATAAAAATTATTTATAGAATGGCGAAGGGTCTACGAAATTTTCGTATGCGCGAAGGAAACTGGCGAATAGAAAGCAATCCACCCTCACAAGACAACGTAAGCCATTTAAACTCGATCAAGATTAAAAAGAGAAACTAAACATTATCCGTTTCCAATGTTAGTAAAAGATGAATCATCAAAAAATTTCCTGGAGGTATAGCATAAGCCGATTCTATTCCCTGCAATATATTGTATATATGACAATTTAAGTTCCAGACTAAACCTAACCCCAAATAAAAAGAAAACAGTTCAAATGATTTAAGAGGATTTTTGATTTTCATTTGATGATTTATGCAGGTACCCTTGTTCTACACGAGATAAACCTAATCAGGTATACCTGGGTGTACGTAAATCTTTGAACAGTGAGCAAGGAAATATAATTACATTGATAAAGATGTGAAATCACGCTCAAAACCACACTTGTTTATATGTGCGACGTAGAAGACTTGATAATTTTATACGGCCGTATGCATATATGTATGAATGCAGAGGTGCGTCATGTTGGGTTTCTCGCCGTTCGTCGAAAATAATTGTCAGTCTCAGACTGACCATACCATCTGACATTTTAAACTGAAAATGGGCTTCAATGAACAAGTAATATTTCACTGTTGTTCTCCAACTCACGTACGACCTTCGCGAATGAACATTTTTCAACGGTCGCTCAAAATCTGTGTTTATATAACAGTGTCTTCTCGCAAGTGAAGCGTGTAGGACTTTGCGAGCTACGTCGCATACAAACAGAGTCATCGATCTGTGTGGAGCTAGGGAGTTTTCTCTCGTTACTAGAGACACAATATTTGAGAAAACAAAAAAGACAACGTTCAAAGAAATTCTTACACTGAGATCGTGTACTCACTAGCACACACGCACACATGTATATGTAACACTCAAATCTATGTATGTATGTGTGTGTGTATGTATGTGTAACACACATACACATACATATATATGTAACACTCACATGTATGTATGTATCTATGTATGTGTAACACACATACAAACACACACACATATATATATCTGTCACACTTACATGTATGCATATATCTATGTGTAACACACACATGTATATATGCAACATTCACATGTATGTATGTATCTATATATGTGTAAGACTCACACACACACACACACACACACACACACACACACACACACACACATATATATATATATATATATATATATACAACACGCACATATATGTATTTATGTATGTGTAACGTGTGTTTGTGAAACATATAGAGAGTAAACGTTAATATGTATATACATTGATGAATCAAAAATAATTTTACAATTTTTGGGGTTTCCTCACACCAAAACAAGGAAAACAGTCCATATAAACATATGACCAAAAATCAAATGTGCTATCCAAGATACAATTCAAAAATACTTTTATAATCTTTGTGGGTAGTTTCCTCACATCACAAAAAGAAAAATAGCCCATATAAACATATTTTCGGAAATACTTCTTTTTAAAATTATTGTTAAATGTGCAATCTTAGATACAATCCCCCCCCCCCCCCAAAAAAAAAAACACCTTTACAATGTTTGGGGGAATTTTCCTCACAACATAAAAAGGAAAAGAACCCATATAAACATATGTTCGGAAATCCTTCGTTTTTGAGTCATTACGTTTAAAGTTTAAAGTTACGATGCTTAAATGTACAACCAAGATACAATCCAAAAATACATTTACAAGACTTGGGTGATCATCTTCACACAAAAACAAAATACGATGTCCATATAAACATATGTATAAAGACCATCGTTGTACCTTAACACGTCAACTCATAACAAATGTTCAAAATCTCCTCCACTCGATTCTACGCACGTATGCACCCGTCGAATCATTGACTGGCATACCCTTTTAAATACCCCCAGACGAAGTGGAATGGTTTAGCAGGCCCACATGACACGTTGATGAAGCGTCTTTGCATTATTGTCTGCTGCACAAAGCAATTGTTTTATCTGGATCCACACTTAAAAAATTCAAAGGAGTGAAGTCGGGGAAAGGTGCAGGCCATGAAAGCGGTCTTCCCCTACTAATCTGTTTTCATTTCGATGTTACTCAATGCTTTCTGAACAGTTAGTGAGTGTCATACGTGATACACGATTGGGCGATCACGAAAGAGATATGACTGGCTGGGCAGAAGTAGGTCACCATTGATTTCTACGGTAGACTGTTTGCCCACCAAGGCTATTGAACCCAATCTGTTCTACTATTTAACCCATAACTGGAAAGAAGAGACAGATTAATGCCTTTCCCAAGGGTAATGATGCGTAAGTGAATGCAAGGAATTCAACTAGAATTCGAACTCGGTTCCTTGATTTCTCATTCTGAGTCGATATCCACTGTATCACAACGTACATCCTGTTTCTGAACAATATGATTAAAATTTATTGGAGTCTCATCCATGAACCACATACGTCTTCATATTAGCAGAGGTACATTATCTAGCAGGTATGAAAAAGTGTTAGAAATAGTTTCTGTAAACAGCACCTGTAAAGATGTGTTGAGAGAACGTAGGAGATTACTAGACAGTCAACTACAATTCCAGCCCAAACATTAATCATAAAAATGATGCTGGTATCTAGCATATGTTGTACTATAAGGATTCTGATCCACACACAAATGTTGTTTGCTACTTTCTTCTCTTCCAAATGTTGCCACATTCATAAACTAGATTGAAGAGACAAACAGTGGATCGAGAATTTGTGTAATAATCTAGCTGTAAAAGTTGTCCCGTGGTGAATGATCACAGGGAGAAAAATTCTGTCCACATTGCAACTAATATGGATAGAGAAGCTGCTCTTGAATAACCTCCATGCGTTACTATGAGATATATAACATGCTAGGCCCTCTTGACATGTGTTGATAGTGAATCATCTCCTACAGCCTGTAGAATGTGTTCTTCATGGTCAAGCATGCGAGTTCATCTCTGTCTTCCTCTGTCCTTAGCTTCTGGTGACACAGATCCTATCTTAGCAAAGCCACGATGAACAGGTTAGAAGATACATATGATGCAGTCCAGCGTTCCTCACTATTCGAACAGCCGTGTGTAAAACAAAATCATATCTGCCTGGTTAGATATCAATATCCTGCCATTGTTAAACGGAACACTTCTCATTCACCTCAATACGACACATACTAAATATTAAAGAGAGACAAGCTACAGAGACTAGCTACAAATATACACCAAATACAGAACTCGACTACAGCGCCATCTAGCTTAAATTTACTTTAAAATTAATAACTCGAAAACAAAGGTTATATACATATATATTCATAAAAATTTTTGTCCTGTTTTGGTGTAAATGTTGTAGATTTTTTTGATACATCATATATATATATATATATATATATATATATATATATATATATATATGTTTTAAATGCATAGGGATAAGCAAATAGGTAAATCCCCAAAAAACGATCCTATTAATACTAGTTTCATTAATATTTATATATATATATATATATATATATATATATATATATATATATGTGTGTGTGTGTGTGTGTGTGTGTGTGACAGCAACCGTTTTCGCCCGTAGATAGTTTGAATTTTTCATGTAATATACGCGAAATTCAAGATAAATATGTGATAACTATATATATATATATATATATATATATATATATATATATAATTATTATATACATAATTATTAGGCCGCCACGGTGTTTTAAAAACATATGTATTTCATGTTATGTTTTAGTATTTATTGACAAGTGAACAACTGTAAATGAAAATAGAATAGTTCTTTTGTTAATATTGCACAATAACATGTGCATCAAATGAATTTATAAATATTTAATAATTACCTATATTGCAGTTTCATCAATTAAAGAATGAAAAACATTTACAGTGATTCGGCGAGTTTATCTTTTCTAACTTACCTTGTAAAATTTTACAGATTAATAATAAGAAAAGGACCATTCCATTTTCATTTGGCAATGAATTCTAAAGATAGTATGAAAGACATCATTTCTTAAAAAAAACTGGGATCGCCAATTAATTATGGCGGGTTTCGTATATATATATAAAGACAAATGAAAATTATTATTTACTAAACCGCTTCATCTTTTCATGCCTATCATGTTAAGTATTTTATTTTGTAACATGTATTTTTAAACATCAAATTTATCAACATCACACACACACACACACACACACACACACACACACACACATATATATATATATATATTAATACAGGTTTCATTGAATAATATAGAGTTCTGTCTATTTATTTTGTGTAAGATCCGTCGTATGATCTGATTAGCTTGATAGTGTTGTTATGGAAAGACGACAAGAAATCGCAATAATTGTTGATTTTTTTTATCAGGTCTGAGCTTTCGGCTTACATAAGCTATTATCAAAGGATGAACATTTAAATTATTATTAACAGAGTGGAGTTATACAGAGAAAATTAGACAGGTCTACAAGTCTCCGCGATATCTCACCATATAAAAAACCCACTAACAAAAATCCTTCCACACTTAATTATATTAGCGAATGTCCCCACTATTACAAATTAGCAATCATAAAAAATCTACTACATCGTGCAAAAACCAACTCGTCTACAAAAAACATCTTCCACAATGAACTAAAAAACATAAAACAGACACTCATCAACAATAATTTTCCTAACTACATAGTTGATGAACAAATACGACATTTCCTTACAAACCTGAACATGAAAAAAACAACACATGGTAATAGCCCAACCAGCCCCAAACATATTACTCTCTTATATCGTAGCCAAATGCACACCAACTACCAACTAGATGAAAATATCCTACAAAAAGCTCATAAACACTAATATATCTCCGACAGACCCCAACAAAAGAATTAAATTTATCATATATTACTCTAAATCCACAACATCCAACTCAATCGTCCGCAACGACTCCTCCCCCACCGTTAGCGATTTTGCAAAAAAACATGTAGTGTATAAATTCAAATGCCCCTTTCGAGAATGTATCTCTAACAAACTAAATAATACCTACATTGGACATACTACTAACTCGCTTTCGCGGAGACTTACATTGCACTTAAATGAAAATTCTAACATATTCCGACATTTTAAACACCACAGCTATCAACACACACTTCTTAGGAAAACGCTTGTTGAAAATACGCATATACTTAGACAAGAAAATAATAAACGAGAACTTCAAATTCTAGAAGCTATCTACATCAAACAGTTTAAACCTAGCCTAAATAAAATAAATTTCGACACCTCCACTAACATACTTCAATGCCTATAACCGACGGGAGGGGTCATAGTTATTATACTTACCCCCACACCATAGTAGTAGCAGTTCGCAGACCAATCCCTCATGCCACTATACACTCAGTTGACCAAAAACCCACTACCACCATTTCTTCTCGGCCTACAGCCATGTGCGACACAAAAAATGGACCTGTCTAATATGACAGCAGTATTCAATGCACGGACGACTGAAATTTTTGTATATGAGCTTGATGAGAAAAACCCTCTTGACCGACACCGGGACCCAACCTTCCTAGCAGTAGATTTAGCTATTAATTCAATGTCATCATTTCACTTAAGGTTAGCTGAGAGAGTGAGCCTAAAGAGGAGACTAGCGTAATCCATCCTGATGGACGGTAGGAAAAATTGTCTATGGTGGTAAAAGTATAGCAGCTTCATATTGAAAGCATTATAATTTACCAGCCATTTCTTACCCCAACCTACATCTGACTAGAGGTCATTTTCGAGAGCAGCAGCAAGTTTTGTTTTGTCAACCTGGGAAGATTTCTTCACGAAGCGAGAGTAAATGGTGGTGTCGTCAGCGTAGATGTCAACTTGGCATCTGATTACATCTGGGAGATCGTTGATGAAAATCAGAAAAGGACCTAGCATAGAGCCTTCGTATACACCCTCGTTCGTATGAGAGGATCTGGAAGCATGCCTGTTCAATACACCCTTCATTTCACGATTCGATAGGAGATATATATATATATATATATATATATATATATATATATGGGGGGGAATGTTATGAATCTACTCTTAACAAACTAGGTCCTTCCGTCTTTATTCGTCATAACTTTTTAATTCATTGTTTTCCCTTACTTCTCTTGCTTTCAGTATATAATGTACGTCTTTAAATCTCCGAGCCTTCTTTCCTCATCAGTTGTCGCAGAAATGTTATCTGTCTCTTTGTGGCATTTAACAACTGTTTCCTTGTACTTCGTATTCTGTTGAAAATTTTCTCATTTATTAGAGGCTCTATGCATGTTGTCTTCGATATTCTTTGTAGAACCACTTACGCGAGTCATCATCTCTGAAGAAAATTTCCGGCATTCATATTCATACGATATTAAGTATTGCAATGCACATCCTTAATCTTTATTTGATCCTAAAAACCTTTTCGGCTTGTTATTTGATTTACTCTTACTTCTGTAGAGAATACTATATAAACTGTTGCCTCATTAATTATGTTCTGATCTTGGCTACTTATATATCTGTGTATTGAATTAGGTGTTGTTTATCCATAAGTCAAAGTAAGTAATATGCAGAGAAAATTTCAGATCAAAAATCATAACTACGTAGAAGTCTGCGAGTGTAATGATTCTCAATTTTTTAAAAATAATTTTGTCCAAAGTAAGGCAATAAAGTCACTAACAAAAGTAATTTATTCCCGCTTGTGGAATTCCCTTCCGTTTAATTTCTTTCCCCGAAAGCTATAATCTCCAAAAATTTAAATGTAAAGTCAATAGTCATCTCCTTTCTCACTAACCTGCACCCTCTCTCTCATGCTCCTTTTTCCATTCCACTTTCATCAATATTCTCATCCTCCTCTTAACCACTTCCTGACATCCCCTATAACCTGTCACTCTTTTTCCTAAGCCCCTGCAAAACAGTGGCAGTAAAATGCCTTGTCAGGGGGCGATATGATTATAAAAAACATTCAATAGATTCTACCTCCCATTAGCATGGGACAGGCTAGCCTCCCAGAGAGTAAAATACTACGCCTCCTTGGCCTTACACTCTCGGCGGACCTCAAATGGAATGACTATATTGAATCCATTGCCAAATCTGCTGCTATGAAAGTGGGCTCCCTGTGCAGGGCCCGGAAAATTTTCCCACCTGAAACTATTCTGCACATATACAAATCTACCATCCGCCCGTGTATTGAATATTGCTGCCATATCTGGTCGGGTGCCCCTGCTGCTCTCCTTGGACTTCTTGACAAAATACAAAGGAGGATCTGTAACGTGGTTGATACTGACTTGGCAGACCGGCTGCAGCCGCTCTCACACCGGCGTGATGTAGCTTCCCTGTGCCTCTTCTACAAGTATTTTCATGGCTTCTGCTCCGATGAGCTTAGATCACTGGTGCCGTCTAAGCACGAATTTACACGAGATACTAGATTAGCAACTAGGTCCCACCCTTTTACAGTTAAACAAATAAGATGTAACCGTAAATTCTACTCCAACAGCTTCTTTTCTCGCGCTTCCCGCCTGTGGAACTCCCTTCCACAAGTCTGCTTTCCCGACAGTTACAATCTCCAGGTGTTTAAATGTAGGGTCAATTGACACCTCCTATCACACTAACTCCCAACTATTCTCACAACACTCTCATCTACCCAACCCTCATTCTCGGTATCCACACCCGCCTATCACCTACCCTCTGTCATTTCCTATATTTAATCAGCCTTTCTCCACTCTACGTAGCCCCCTGCACAGTAGTGGCAGTGACATGCCTTGCTCGGGGTGAAACGCTTATAAAAAAAAAAAAAACACTTGCAAAGTCAAATCATTTACAATGGGTACGATAATAAACTAAGTTGTAATAACGGCTTGTATATGCTTTTATATATATATATATATTAACGTCTTGTATATGCTTTTAGTATTTGCTACGTATTTTTGTAAATCCTATCGGTGGCATTACAGACATAAAAAGCTAGTATTACTAAAAATTCCCAGAATATGCAGAGAAGATTTCAAATCAAAATTAATAATTACGAGCAAGTCTGCGAACGTAATAATTCTCATCTTTTTTTTATCATTTCACCCTTGTCAAGGCAGTAAAGCCAAAAAACACAAAGGGTATTAGAAAATACAAATAAACTGATATAAACAAAAAAAATATTCAATCGATATGTCTTTGCTCACATACTCGATCCATGATATTCGAAGCCTCCTTCTGTAGAACCACATTTCAGTTGCTTCAAGCTTTTCCTTCATCTCCGATGATATTGTCCAGCATCCACTGCCATATTGAAGAACTGACATTACATAGCAATCCAGTACTCTCTTCTTTGTTTCTAGCCAAATGGTTCTATTTCTTAATACATTAATCCACTTCGGAAATGCGTCCTTCGCTTTGCCACTTCGCTTTTAGATCTCTGTATTGTACTTTCCGTCTTCTGTTAGAACACTTCCCAGGTTTTACATTTTTTTACCTGCTTGATTTTAGTGTCCCCCTCCTGTATTTGGCATTTTGGGCTGCCCTGTTTGCTGATGACCATGCATTCAGTTTTCTTGCAGTTTATTTGTTGTACTTTCTTGTCACTCTCTTCAGGTAAAATGCTAAACACTTCAGATACCTCAGCATATGGAACAGCTACAACAAATTAAGTAGATAAGAAAAAGAAATTGACATAGAATAGGTATGTGCGTTGTGGTACTGTGGGTATCGACTCGCAACGACAAATCGGGGAAGCCGAGTTCGAATTCCAGTTGAATTCAAGGAATTCACTTGCTCACAAATACCCTTGTTATGGGTTAAAGAACAGGACAGATTGGGTTCTATAGGCTTGGCTGGCAACCAGTCTACCGCAGAAAGCAATGGCAACCTACTGCGGGATAATCTTCTGCCCAGCGTGTATCACGAATGGCAATTAACTGAGAGGAATTTTTGCCCAACTCTTATGAAACCAAAACATTAGCCTAAAAACTAGAGTCATATTTTTAAATAGCATTGTTAGATTCAGACTTTTCATAAGGATGCCATGCATGGCATCCAAATTGTAAAGGAATATCTAAACTCTCAGATGTCTGCACCTGGTTCCAAAGATCAATGGTGAGAAAAAAGACTTTGAGCGAGTATGACCTGAGGGCCTTTGCAAACATTATCCTGCTTTAAACAGGGCGCTACATAATAGCGTAAAAAAACTGAACCAAATAACAAAAAATCACATCGCTTGAGGACTATCTACAGCAATAATAACCTACATAGGCAGCACATGTAACTCTAAGAGAAAATAATAACATAATTAAGATGCTAAACATTTGACAACACATAAAATTCGAAGATTCGGAAAAAAAAAATGAGACTAATGATAAAAATATCAATGGCAGCTATTAAACTTGAAAAAGCTGTTTTCATGTTTTAAGAGAAAGATTTTATAACTTCTTCTTCTTCTATGTGCCCTGTCCCTTCAGGACGTAGGCGATCATGGCTCTCCACGTCTCCCTATCCCTTGTGGCTCTTAGTATGTTTGCTCCTGTTGCTCCTGGCAACCCCATTCCGTCATCCACCTGATCAGTCCCTGCAAATATGTTGTCCGCTGCCTTCCTCTGTGTCTCCTTCCTTCTATCTGTCCAGTTAGTATCAGGTTCTCCAGGCTCTACTTCCTCATTGCATGTCCCAGGAACTTCAGTTGTCTCTTCCTGATGCTCAGCATCAATTTCCTTTTTGTTGCCATTCTTTCTAACACCTCGTCGTTGCTTGTATGCTCAGTCCACAATATCCGTAGCATCCTTCTGTAGAACCACATTTCGGCCGCTTCCAGTTTTGTCCTCATTTTCGATGATATTGTCCAGCATTCACAGCCGTATTGAAGAACTGACATCACGTAGCAGTCTAGAACTCATTTCCTCGTTTCTATTGAGATTTTCCTGTGTGTTAATATTTTGCTCATCTTCTGGAACGCGTCCTTTGCCATGCCAATTCGCCTTCGGATAGCAATCGAAAACAGTCTTGGCTGCTCGGTCAATAAATGCTAAATGTTTCTATATATAGAAACACCTAATATTGATATCGCAGGATGTTCGTTGTAGTGCGGTGGATATCGACAAATCGGGTAGCCGATTTCGAATTCCATTTGGATTCCTTGCATTAACTTACGCAGAAATACCCTTGGGAAAGGTATTAATCCGTCTTTTCCCTCCAATTATGGATTAAATAATAGAACAGATTGGGTTCAATAGCTTTGGTGGGCAACCAGTCTACCGCAGAAAACAATGGCAAACTACTGCGGGATAATCTTATGCCCAATCAGTCACGTCTCTTTCGAGACATGATCGCCTAAAGCGTGTATCACGTATGACACTTAACTTATTATTAATATTGTCATTGAAAACAATAGCAAAACTGGAGAAAGTATTTAAACATAAGGACAAATAAGATTCATTGTTTGGTGGCGGTTGGAGAAATATTTTTAGTATGTTTACTTATAAAAAGAATTTTAATACTTTTATTTTTTGCATACAAAAGAACAATATTACATATAAAAATGGCCAGTAATATATATTATCTGTATATTTTAAAATAGAAAATTTATTTCATGACATACAATAGCGTTCAAAATATATTTAGTTGAAGACATACAATAGCGTTCAAATATATTTAGTTGAAGACATACAGTCACCTTTAAAATAAATTTAGTTATTGTCACAATAGCGTTCAAAAAGTAGTTAAAAGCATCCAATAACATTCAAAATATATTTAGGTGAAGGAATTCAATTTCAGTTCAAAATATATTTAGGTGAAAGCATTCAACTGCATTCAAAATAGATTTAGTTAAAGACATACAATAATGTTCAAATATATTCAGCTGAAAACAAAATAACATTCAAATATGTTTAATTGATACATAAAATAGAGTTCAAAAATGCAGTTGAAACATACAATAGCATTCTAAATATGTTTAGTTGAAGACGTACAATAGCGTTCAAAATAGATTTAGTTGAAGATATACAATTATGTTCAAAATAGATACAGTTGAAGACATGCAATTTGCGTTGAAATTAGATTTAGGTGAAGACATACATTTGCATTCAAAATATTTAGTTGAAGTCATACAACAACTTTCAAAACAGATTTAAAGACATACAATTATTTTGAAGTTATTTAAATTTCGGCATTAAATAACCCACAGAGGTTGATATGCCTTTAAAATATCAACTAAATCTGTCAATCTATACTTACACAGAAGCTATGAGGCAAACACGTGGCACTACTCAAAAATGATTTAAAAACATTTACACAGACAAAAATATACGAAATTGAATAAAAAAGGCAATTTCCATGAAACACGTTAATTTCTGCTGCTTACGAAAAACAAATACAGTTCACTTTTTGACATAATACCCCCACCATTGACTAATGATGTACGTTTGTATCGTACAACATGTTTCTACATTCCTTACGAATAGAAGTTTTTCGGTTGCACCCGATGTAACGTCTGCACGATTTGTTTGTTTGGACACCCAACACGCCCAAACGTTACAGATCACCGACACTAGTGATAACGTGATTCGTCTGTCTACTCTGATCAATGCATCAACTCTCGAGATGTGTTCTTCCGTACGCGATGTTGATGAGCGACCAGATCGGCTTTCGTACGTGACACTAGCTGTTCCTGCTTTAATGCGTTCTACCCACTCACACACTTTTTGTTGGTCACGGTGCGTGCTCCATAATGCGCGAACATCCGACGATAGATTACAGCAGCTCTGAGTCTATCTTCCCACATAACGCCTACTACGTTGCTTCATGGTCATGCAGTCCCTGAGTGGAGCGTTCATACGTCCGAGCTCGTTGCAGCCTGACTCTCGATTAGAAGATGGAAAGCTGTGCATAGCTAGCTCTTCATAATCACATGCGTATTGTTGCTAGTTTGGTTGATGGGTAAATTCTTGTGGTAGGTGCACCAGTAACTTAAGTTCGTCGGAGCAGAAGACATGAAAATGTTTGTAGAAGAGACAGAGGGAAGCCACATCTCGCCGGTGAGAAATTGGTTGATGTCGAGCTGCCAAGTCGGGACCTATCACATTACAGATTATTCTTTTGGAGACTGACAAGAACTCTGAAATGAACAGCGGCGGCGCCTGACCTGATATGACAACAATGTTCTATGCACGGACGGATGGTTAATTTGTAATAAACTGGGTACACAGAACTCACAAATATCCGACCATGGTTGAACTAGACAGAAATACTCGTGACCGAACGTTTGAGTGTGCTGGCCTTGTTCTGTTGATTCCGCTAGATAACGCCATCTCTCCCCGAAACTGTAACTAAGGTGCTTTACTGCATAGTAGCAGTATAAACTACAAGTGGACACTGTAAGCATTGAGCAAACACTAATATGCCAGAGCTGGCATCTGCAGCAAGGACTGATTCTCGGCCCTAGTAGACGGGTATCTTGGATTCGAGTAGCCAGCTGTTTCTTTTATACATTAATTTTAGAATTCTGTTTGAAGCATAAAACGTTATGTTTCCACGTTTAACTATTTTTGATGAAAATAAATAAATAAGAAAACCTGTTTCTTACTTAATTCTTATTCAATCATTCTTTCAGATTTCATTCATATTTTAACAATTTTTATAGGCATTTAAAGTCTTATGAAAATCAATTTTAACTATTGCTATATTTTGGATATTTTTACTTCGGTACCTATAAATTCTTTGACTAGATCTCCCATAATGTCTCCTCGTTCTAAAGTATGGAATTTATGAATTGCACGATCTTTTGGGAAACACATAACACTATCTATGTTTGATCGAGATGAAAATATCATTTTTCTTTTTAGGAATTGGAAAACTTTTAAAAAGAAAACATTAAAGCAACTTCAAAATTGGTTTTGTCATCTGCAATCCATTTCCAAAATTATATATATATATATATATATATATATATATATATATCAACAGGAAAGATTTGATTAATTTTTGTCAAGTTTTCCCAGCATCCTAACATTTTCCGTTTTGTTGAAGATGAGGAAGATAATAAAAAACTGTCCATAATTTTTATCGTTCCAAGCACTTTCAGCCATTTCTATAGCAATTTTCAAGGTTGTTTTTCTTATTTTTTTTTTTTTTATCTCTACTGTCATTATTTTTATTAATGTTTTGACTGTAACGGAGTAACTTATTTCGTTTTGTTTCTGAAAATGAAGCGTTCATTCGAAGCTTACACTTGCCGCGTGTGGCTGTTTATCGCTTGAGCATTATTCTATAAAAAAAATAAAAAGCTTTCAATACTCCACTTCTACTATTGATTAATTTAAGTGTGATGGTGGAAAATATATGTATATATATATATATATATTTAAAAACGTAAGTAATTTTAATCTATTTTAATTCATTTTTCGCCTACTACATGTATTTTCATGTCTCTGCTATCCATAATTGAATTTGCCGTCACAATTTTTTAAACTCTTACAACTTTCTCTTGCTTTCGTTAAAACTTAGTTAAAAAAAATAAAAATATTCTTTTTTCAAATTGGAGTAGATAGACTCTACTATCGCCATGTTCACACTCCTCCCACTTCTATTGAACAGGGATAGTGGCTCATCCCTTTTTCCCTGTTTAGGAAGTGATCTCCGACTCTCTTCCACTCTTCAGACCTCGGTATTGGTGCTTCTGCGGTTTTTCTGCTATGTGCATGGTAGGTGGCAACGTCTCTTCATTGTGAGGTTACCGGGTTGGCAGTTTTGGTTGCTGCTTTCGACTGGTAGTTAGGAGTCCTAACTCTTGCGTAGCGTCGAGAGCGGCTGCTGTGATCAACGGTTGCATAATATTGGGGGTTTTGCATTACCATGTTGCGCATGTATAGGTGTCTCTGCAAACGCTTCCGAGGCTACATTTTGCTGCAGTCCGAGCCAGTTCCCTTCCATCGCAAGTCTTCGTCAATGACCGTTTGCTACCACTTCTCGAGGTCTCTCCTCGCTAACATCAAACATAAACAACAACCGTATATCAATAAACACAACTAAACCAGGCAAAGTAAATTCACCTAAATCTCTCAGTATTTCCTTCATGAATATCCGTAGTATTTGTACCAACCTAAGTAACGTAGAATCTTTTCTCCTTGAACAGTCCCCTGACATCCTAGCGCTCTGTGAGGTTAATCTCAAACCCTCAACTCCCTTCTCTCAATTCCTAGCCACACTCCCCTTTTAAGAAAGGACTCCTCTGTGCATATGCATGGTCTGGGTATTTACGTCAGTGAACACCTCCATATAGCTAGAATGCCATCTCTCGAATCTCCTGACCACCCATATATGAGTCTCCATCTTTCACTTCTCAAATCTGTATCTATCTTTTCTTTCTGTATCGTTCCCCGTCCTCTCACGACTTCTCGCTGCTTGACAGTATCTCTGACAATATGGATAAGGCTATTTCCTTCCACCTATTTGCTAATATATTTTTGTTCGGAGATCTTAGCGCCCACCATGCCAAGTGGCTAGAAAACTTTACGACTGATTCTGCTGGCATTTATACTATGAACCTTGCTACTTCCCAATCTCATACGCAAGTGGTGGATTTCCTCACGCGCTTTCCTAGTATCCCTTCAGGACACCCTTCGCTACTAGATCTATGCTTCACCGCTGTCCCTGACATCTACCAACCCACGCAGGTATGCCCTATCGGTAACTCTGATCATACTGTCGTTTCTCTTAATATCTCTCCACTCTCACCCTCCCCAGGAGCCTCCTACCAACAAAATTTCTTACTAGTACTAAAGAGCAGACTGGGATGCGTTCCACGATTTCCTAAGTGACATCCCTTGGGAAAAAGTGTTTAGTCTCTCCGTTGAGGACTGCGCCACTGGGTGAAAGCTGGCATTGACGCTTTCATAGCGGTTAGGAAGTTCTATCCCAAACCTCATTCGTTCCAGTGGTTCTCTCCTGCCTGCTCGGTCGCCATTGCACACAGCAACCACTACTTACGGCTATTTCAGAGACAGGCATCAGACCATTATAGGTGCCTATTTACCTTTGCTTGTAATAAGTGTAAGAGGATCTTGAATGAGGCTAAAGTTCTGTTTGTTGAGAGAATGAGGCTAAATTTCTGTTTGTTGAGAGAAGGAGACAGAGCATAGGTGCTTGCAAGTTCAGTTCCAAAGACTACTGGAGGCTCTGCAAACGTGTGCTGAACAACATCAGAACCTCCACCCTTCCCCTTAATCAATTAATATGAGGTCCTCACGATATTTGTGGACAAGGCTGAGTGCTTTGCTCGCAGACTTTTTCCACCTTCACATTTGACGCGTCTGGAATATCCGCACCGACTTTCTTCTTAGCATTTAAGCTCAACTGAGACATGTACACATAACCTCTCCCTGGTATCTAAGATAATTTAAAAACTTGACCCTCATAAAGCGAGTGAAGTTGACAGAATCTCGGTCATTGTCTTAAAAATGTGCCCATGAACTATTCTTTCCTTTCTAAACTCTATAATTACTGCTTCTCTTCAAATATTTTCCTTCCAGCTAGAAGTCTTCTGGAAGTCATTTTCTGTGGTTCCTGCATTTAAAAACTCAGGGGAACCATCGGACCCATCGAATTATCGCCCTATCAGCTCTCTATCAATTCACACAAAAGTGTTCGATGATACTATGCCACCTACCATGCACATAGCAGAAAAACCGCAGAAGCACCAATACCGAGGTCTGAGGAGTGGAAGAGAGCCGGAGATCACTTCCTAAACTGGGAATGAGCCTCTATCCCTGTTCAATAGAAGTGGGAGGAGTGTGAACATGGCAATAGTAGATAGTAATAATCAATGCTGAAATAGTTCAGCGTCTTACTGCCCATAAACTATTCTCTGACAGACAGTACAGCTTCCGCTTTTCCAGGTCTACTGCTGATATGCTCACGACCATCACTGATACTTATACCAGGCCCTCGATAAGATCAAGCTGTTGCCCTGAATATCTCCAAAGCGTTTGATAGGGTGTGGCATGCCGGCCTTTTGCACAAACTACGGAGTTATGGTATCATTGGACGATTGGTTGTTTTGATATATTTTTTTATCAAATTGCATAATCATGGTCGTATTGGACAGGATACTTCCTCATCCTACCACACTATCGCTGGTGTCTCCAGGATTTTGTTCTAGGCCCGATGCTCTTTCTGATCTTCATGAAGGATCTTTCTGACGTGATCAAATCCCAATTAGGCATCTACGCAGATGACACCACCCTTTACTCCCGCATCGGTAATAAATCGGGCAAAGTGGACAAATATAATCTTGCTGCTGATTTTGAGAAGGTCTTCCATTCTGTGGTAGACTAGGGTAAGAAATGTCGTGTAAATATCAATGCTTCTAAAACGAAGCTACTGTCAACCATCACAATCAGTCTCTTCTGTATCCCCATAAGCATGGACCAAGCGAGTCTCCCTGGAAGCATATACTGGGCCTCCTCGGCCACATCTTATCTTTCGACACCAAATGAAACCATTACATTGAATCAATAGCTAATCCACTGGTTTAAATTTCAGGTCACTGTGTCAGGCTAGGTAGTTCTTTTTTCCTGAACACATCTTGCACATATACAAATCAACTATCCGACTGTGCATAGAATACTGTTGTCATATCTGGTCAAGCGCCACTGCTGTTCATGTCAAGGTTCTTGACAGGCTCCCAAAGGGAATCTGCAATGTGATCGGTCCAGACCAGGCAGCTCGACTCCAGTCACCATTCTCACTAATGGAATGTGGCTTCCCTCTGTCTTTTATACAAATATTTTCATGTCTTCTGCTCCGACGAACAAAAGTCACTGGTGCACCCTCCACAAGAATTTACTCGAGCAACCAGACTGGCAACAAGGTCTCACCCTTTTACACGTAAATTTATCAAATGCCGCCGACAGTCTTACTCTTCAGCTACTTTTCTCGCGGTTCCCACCTGAAAAACTCACTTCTTTATACTTCCTTTTCTGACAGCTACAACTTCCAGGAAATTAAATGCAATGTCAATTCCATCTCTTATCTACTGCTAAGAAGATTTGGTCACTATGTCGATCCAGGATGTTTTTTCCACCTGAATCCATCCTGCATATATACAAGTCAACCATCCGTCCGTGCATGGAGTACTGCTGCCATTTATGGTCAGGTGCCCCTGCCGTTCTCCTCAGTGTTCTTGACAAGCTCCAAAGGAGAGTCTGTAATGTGATAAGTACTGATCTGGCGACTCGTCTGCAGCCACTTTCCCATCGTCGATATGTGGCCTCCCTCTGTCTCTTCTATAAATACTTTCATGGCTTTTGCTCGGATGAGCTTAAGTCACTGATGCCTCCTCAACAGGTGTTTACCCGTGCAACCAGACTGGCAACTGGGTCCCACACATTCACAGTCAGGTTAGCCAAATGCAGACGACAATTCTACTCCCGCAGCTTCCTCTCTCGCACTTCCCGCCTGTGGAACTCACTCCCGTATTCTTGCTTTCCTGACCGCTACGACCTCTAGAAATTTAAAAACAAAGTTAATACTCACCTACTAACCACTGGACTCTAGCTCTCTCCCCTCCCCTGTATAATCTTCACGTTCTCTCCGCCCATGTATCTGTCATTGCACCTGCTTTCTCAGCTTTCTATTGTTCCTTTCTAACTAGCTTGTACTCCTCACTCTTTTCTAATTAATCTTTCTACATTTATGTAACACCCTGCACATCAGTGGCGTTTCTGCCTTGCTCGGGGTGAAATGATTAAAAAAAAATATATATATACTTGACTAGTCTTTTGTACATCACCCTTGTATCTTGTTCTTTTCCTTTCTCACTCTACCTTCGCAACTGTCATCGCACCTATCCTTCTCTTTCCCTTTCTCTGACACGCCGTTATTCTCTTCGCTCTCCTCAAACCAAAATATGTACCCTTTTATGAAGCCCACTGCGCATCAGTGGCGGTACGCCTTGCTTGGGGTGAAATGATTAAAAAAATTATGTAGAACGACATTTAAAAGACTTTATAAGAACTAATAAAAATATTTCATTCCATATTGAGTAACCCGTTAATTTTGCAGTGCGTCAGAAATTGTTTAGCTGAGCGCTGAACAGCGTTTGTGCTTAGGCAAGCAAATATGTCATGGCTTTTCTTTATACAGATATAGAGGCCTGGGAAACGAATACGTATATAAAGATGTTTGGATTAGAAGTATACATTCACTTCATGACAGGACTACGTAGAGGTGTCACGTTAGAAAAAGCTGTAAAGAGGTTGACATCATGTCTTTCATGACAATTAAGAAGGTAAAGGAAGTTACCAGACGGTACTCTTCTACTTTGCAACTTTCATGGAGAAGTTTTACAGGGGAACATTGTAGAGATAGCTGGAAAGAAGCCATGACCTGACTAAGAATGGAACAAGAGAAGATCACTTACTTTTCAAAACACACACACACACACACACACACACACACACACACACACACACACACACACACACACACACACACACACACACACACACACACATATATATATAATGTTATATTGCTCTACATTCTATTAAGCACTTTTTAAAAAGTAAATAATACGAACTATGAATTTTACTACACTTATTTTTACACACACACACACACACACACATATACATACATACATATATATATATATATATATATATATATATATATATATATTCAAGTATAAGGTTGGTATCTATAGAATAAAATTCAATATGCCATTCAATAAAAAGTGGTTAATACAGAGTAGATATATTTATTTAGATTTTATATATAAGTATGATATAACATCACGGCAAAGTAGTTCTTTTTTTTCTACACTTCCTGTACGTCATGTTATAAATTTTGAATAAATATTATATATATGATTGAAACGAAAGGTGGTTCATGTGTGTTTATTATAAAAGTAGTCAACGTATGCTTACTATAATCTAAACTTATTTATAAATAGAATTTTGTCTGTGTGTGTCCGTGTGTGTGCGTGTATCCGTTACCTATAGACTCCGAAACGGCTGAACCGATTTTCTTGAAAATTTACACAGTTGTACTATAAGCATCTGCGAGTGTTCTTAGCTAGGATGTGTGTCGAGGTACATCCAATAAATATCGAAAATCGATAATCGAAAAAATCGGGTTACAGAAGGAGTGGTACGATTTTAAACAAATTTGATGCACTCATAGATAAAGACATAAGAAACGATATTCAGAAGTTTCAAGGTTGCAGTTCTTACAATAGAGCAGAAAATCGATAATATATATATATAAAAGGCTAGATGTTTCTGTGTGTTTCTGTTTATCTGCTTGTATGTCTGTGTTTTTTTTTCAGCCCTTTTATTTTAGTTTTTGCTTCGGGTTTGGCTCTAAGTAGGTATAATTGTAGTTCTTCGTCTCAGCCAGGATACCATTTACTCAGAGAACTTATTTAGCCTTCAAAATTCAGTTTACGACGAAAAAATCTTATTTGATATCGATACCAGGAAATCAAAATTTGACTTAAATCCATTTATTTTTCTTTCAGTCTACAGTTTCGCTTTAACTGGAAACAACTATTTCTTTTTAGTCTTTCGTGCCAACGTCCAAAGTGTCTGAGCTCCATGACCATGGAGTAGTTTTAAAGCTTTCATTACACCCTAGCAACCCTAGTATATATATATATTTGTTTTTTTTTAATCCTATCACTCCGAGCAAGGCGGTAACGCCACTGATGTGCAGGGGGCCACGTAACAATGAAAAGATTGGAAAAGAAAAAGCCGGAATCCACATCCTAAACAGGGAACAAGGGATGAGCCTTTTCACTTGTTCAATAGACGTGGGTGGAGTGTGGACCGGGCGATAGATAGATCTATCTACTCCAATTGAAAAAAAAAGTGAGAAGATTGGAAAAGAGAAAGCCGGAAACCACATCCTAAACAGGGAACAAGGGAGTATAAGGTTGGTTTGTATAAAATAATATTCAATATCCAAAAAAAGGGTCATTCTTAAAAAAGTGCTTAATACAGTGTAGAGCAAATTATATTTATTTAGATTTTATACATAAGTATTATATAACATCAAGACAAAGTAGCTATTTTGTTTCAACACTTCCTATGAGTCATGTCATAACATACTAATGTTATAAATTTTGAATAAATATTATATATATATATATATATATATATATATATATATGATTGATACGAAAGGTGGTTTATTTGTGTTTATTATAAAAGTAGTCAACGTGTGCTTATTATAATATTTAATAGAACAGTTAATAAAAACTACGGAATAAAGAGCCACTAAAATGATACCAATATTCGCTATAAAATTGATATTTATTACATATTAAAACTTTCGATAAGATTTCAGCACCAAGAGAAATATGTTAATGTCGGAATTTTTAAATAAGCTTGTGTTTGTTGTCATCATTACGAGCAATAAAGCAAGAAGTGGGACTTACATTTCCGATGTTTTTTTGTTGCTTAGATATCTCCCTATAGACATTAAAATCTCTAAGTAAATCCAAATCCAAGGTTAATTTCTCAATGTGTGATTTTATTTTGAAAATAAATTGCAACTCCAATCTGCGTCTTTCTTTTCTGCTGTTGAATGAAGACCCTAAAATCACGCATTTAATCTCATGAACGCTACTAAACACAAGCACATACAGAGAGACTCATTGAAGGAATTGCTCATGGGCTGAAATAATCTAAAATGTATACCATATAAGTCTCATCAGTTTATACTATAAGAGCAAAACATATTTCTTAATGTTCATTTATTCATAATTTATACACACGACCGAGAGAATTACCACCAATGAGTAGTGGACGAGCAAGAGTGAGTCTGATCAAATATATATACACATCTATAAATGCGCGTGCGCACACACACACACACACACACACACACACACACACACACACAGACACACACACACGCGAAATGGTCTTTAAAGAAACTACAATTTGAACTGATTTGTTTGAACATTATTTTTTCGTTTAGACTTTTGGTCATTCGTGCTCGAGTGGTCAAAGACGCGCCAGCTCAAATGGTGGCCTCTCCTATGTGGATAGAAGTCCTAGGTTCGAATCCTGCCGAATAACACACATTTTTATAACAAAGACCTATCGTAAATAATCAGGCCTGTAGAAATAAATATATAATATTGTTTGATTATAAACAGAATATCTAATTAAATACGAGTATCGATAAAAAATAATGTTTAAACAAATAATTTCAAATTGTCGGTTGTTTATAACCAGTTTCGTTAATCTTCGTTAATTTCCGTGGCATGTATATATATATATATATAGAGAGAGAGAGAGAGAGTTTATTTAATACTTAGTATTTGGTCCTAATAGGGTTAAACCAGTACACATTTGTATTAAAACGTGTTCTATACAATTATATTGTAGAACTTTTGAATACTTTTCATTTTTAAACGAGTTATAACGCGACCTAGGTTTCTACCATGAGTAGTGTCTTCAGGCGATTTCTAATAACTGATTTCACCTTTTACAGTTTTTCGTTTTAAGAACGCTCTCGTAACGGTGTTTCATTTTATTATTTATGAACGCTAAGCAAAGAAACAACAATGCAGGAATTTAAAACATTACATTCTCTAAAAAACACCAATACCTAACAGGAAAGAATATATGCTCTAACTACTACAAAAAATTGAACAAATTTTAATAAGAATGAGATGGAAAGCGTTGTTCTTTTTGAATAAAACCATAGGAACAAGAAAAGATAAAAATGTAAGTAATTTCAATTTTAAAACAACGAAATATCCCCCTTTAATCAAAGAATTAATTACTTTTGAAAAAGACATGATCTCTGTTTTAGACAATATAAAATTTTAAAAAATCTAGAACATATTCCAGAAATTAATAAATACTGAAATAAAGAAAATAAAAAAAAACACAAAACATCCTTATTAAAGGAGAAAAATCCAGCAATATATACCAAATAAACGCATGCATATATAAAACAAATTATTAGAAGAACTAACTAAATCTTACAAAAAAGCCCCAGATTCATACATTGAAAACATCAATAATGAGGCTAAAATCATTACAGACAAATTAAATTTAAGTAATAAAATACAAATATTAACTGGCAAACAAGCTTTCCTTACAGTGAAAGACCACAAAGATGACTTTAACAACAATCCATCATACAGACAAATTAGCCCTACAAAAACAGAAGTGGGCAAAATACGCCATCAAACATTTAAAAAGATTTGCGACTTGTTAAGAACAGCCACTCAAGTAAACTAGTGGAAAAACACTAGTGACTGCATTTTCTGGTTCAAAAAAATTAAATGCAATAGTAAATACACATTCATCAAATATAATATAAAAAAATTTTACCCATCAATATCTGAGAAAGGTTTACTGGAAATATTCAATTTTGCTAAAATGTACATAAAATTACCATCAGAGCATATTGACAAAATATTACATTGCCGAAAATCTATACTTTTCCACAAAGGTATAACATGGATCAAGAAATCTAACAACGGAGCATTCGATGTACCACAAGGATCGAATGGTGGTGCAGAAATCTCAGAACTGATGGGAATATACGTTTTAAACAGAATAAACAAAATATTCCACATTGACAACCACGGATTATATAGAGATGACGGATTAATACTAGCACCAGACAACAAAAGAATGAATGATAAAATAAGGAAACAGCTTTTTAAATTATTCAAAGAACTAGATTTTGACATTACACTGGACAAAAATACTAAAGTGGTACAATATTTAGATGTCGAACTTAATTTACAAACTGGAAATGTCTCGCCATACATGAAAACAAACGCTAAGTTATACATAAATACAAAGTCCAATAATCGAAATAATATAAATGAACACATTTACAAAAGCATAGAACACAGACTATCCAATAATTCGACAAACAAATCAATATTTAATGAAAAGAAAAATATATATGAGGATGCACCAAGACATTCTGACCATAAAAATATTTTACAATATAATTCTCAACCAAATAGACAAATAAAAAACAACAATAGAAAACGAAGCATCTGGTTCAATCCACGATATAATTTAGAAGTAAAGATCAAAATAGGACATACATTTTTAAACTAATAGATAAGCACTTTCCAAATGAATCAGAATTAAACAAAATTTTCAAGTAATAGTTGCACTTATAATTTAGATAGTTTCATAAAAAAACAAAACGCCAGAAACTTAAATAACATCGTACAAAACAAAACCACCAACAAAGAATGCAACTGCAGGGACAAAAATAAAAGTCCACTCCAAGGTCTCTGCAACACAAAAGAAATAATTTATAAAGCAGAGATACATGACCCAGATGGCCCAAACAATATACATTTGGGCTCAACCAAAGACACCCTTAAGACCAGGTGGTTCAACCACAGATCTACATTTAAAATAGAAAAATTAAAAAACAATACAAAATTGGCTAACCACGTCTGGAAATTGAAATCAAAATATGAAAAAGATCCACACATAACATGGAGCGTTGTAAAAAATAGACAAGCCTTACAATTGTGGCCAATATGTGCCAAGAAGAAAAATTAGAAATTATGACATACCCAAATAAAGACGAACTGTTAAATGAAAGAACAGAAATTATGACAAAATGCATCCACACTAAGAAATACCTAGTCATAAAACCATGGATGAAAACGTCATAATTCGTTTGAATTTAAACAATGCGCATTCATAAATTCTCTACCACGTGAATGTTCAAATAAAAAACCGTTACAAGAGCGTTCTTAAAAAGAAAAACGGTAAAAGGTAAAATCAGTTATTAAAAGTGGCCCGAACACCCCACTCATGGTAGAAATCAAGGTAACGAAATAACTCGTTTAAAAACGATATATATATATATATATATATATATATATATATATATATATGTTCGAATCCTGCTGGATAGCACACATTTTCGCAATAAAAATTTATCGTGAAATAATCAGGCCGGTAGATATAAATATAAAATACTGTTTAATTAAAAACAGAATATCTACTTAAATACGAGTATCGGTAAAAATAATGTTCAAAATAATTCATTACAAATTGTCGGTTGCTTCTAACCAAGTTTCGTTAAAATTCGTTAATTTCCGTAACATGTTTATATATATATATATATATATATATATATATATATATATATATATATATATTCACAACCTGTTTCGTATAGGCCCAAGACATAGGATTTTGTATGACTGCATTCTGTCATTAGCGTAGACATCTCATTTAATAAATTCTTTTCGACTGGGTATGTTACAATAACCAGTTTTTGCTGCTGGCAAAACCAGTAAATTGTATACCCATTGATGCAAGGGTATACAATTTATACAAAATAATTTATACAAAATAAAACAACAGAAGCCCTTCACATTAGGGCTTCTGTTGTTTTATTTTCTTTTAATTGCCACACTGTTCTTTTCTAACTGAAACAGTGAGTTATGGTTGTATGATCTTCTTTTGGACTTACATTGTGTGCATCCAACATAAACCTTTTTCTGATCAGTAGAATCTTCCACTTCTACTTTGTAAACCACCCTTCTGTTTTACAAGCCCCATTCAGCGGACATTTACTTTAGTCTCTGCAGTTACACGAATCACTATTATGACTATCATTTTGCATGTTAGCCTTGCAATTTCTGTCGTTTGTTTTTTATAGCATATCCAAAGTCATATGTACAGCTATAGCTTAATTTTACCAATTTTTTATTTACGATTTTATGTAATTTAGAGGACTTTGTTTTTAATCGTATCATCTCGAGCAAGTCTGTAATGTGCAGAGGGCTACATAAGAGTAAAAGAATTAGATAGGAGGAGATTAAAGAGAAAGACGAACCAGTTAAGGATGGGAATACAGGTGTGATGACAGTTGCAAAGGTGGAGAGAAATTAAAAGATAAACAGGGTGTAGTAGAAAGAACTAAAGTCAAGTAGTTAAGAGATGGGAATTGACATCGCATTTAAATTCCTGGCGGTTGTAGCCGTCAGGAAAACAAGAATATGGAAGCGAGTTCCACAGACGGGAAGTCCGAGAAAAGATCCTACTGGAGTAGAACTGCCGTCTGCATTTGGTTGATCTAAATGTGAATGAGGAGGCCTAGTTGCCAGTCTAGTTGCATGAGTAAACACCTGTTGCAAGGGCACTAGTGACTTAAGTTTGTTAGAGCAGAAGCCATGAAAATAATTATAGAACAAACAGAGGGAAACCACATCCCGTCAGTGAGAAAGTGGCTGGACTCGAGCTGCCAGGTCGGGACCTATCACATTACTGATTCTCCTTTGGAGCCTGTCAAGAACACTGAGATGAACAGCGGGTGCGCCTAACTATTTTGTTCAACATTTACAAAAATCATCCTTGTTTTAAATTTTCTCTTCACCTGGAAAGTGGAGTTGAACCAAATAATATTTTTTTACTTTATTGCTGATCCTCATTTGCTGGTTCACAGCCATATATATATATATATATATATATATATATATATATATATATATATATATATATACGTCATCTGTTTGCTACCTATATATATCTACCTATTGGTTTATATTGTCACCATAAAAATTAATATTTCAATGGTTAGCATCCGCAAAGACTTCATTTTGAAAATGGTGACCAATACCACGATTATTATCGAAATTTCCATCACCTTTTTCTAATATGTTGAACACTCGCCAAACCTAATTAATGCAAGTTATTCTATTTAACCTTCTACCAACTTATTTTTTAATGTATATTGTTAATTTCTGTTTAGGCTGTATGGTTCCAGGCAACAACTACAGGAAGGAAAATATAAGAATATTAAAGAAAAGTATATACATATTCTCAGCTCACAGTCTTACAAAAAAAAACAAATAAACAAATTGAGACAAAAAATACAATCATTTTCGATTTTTTTCTACGAAAGGAAAGATATTTAATTAAAATGTCAAGCAAGGACGCTGGTAATTAGCTTTGGCATTGTTATAAATTTGGTTCCAAGGCTTGATTCTCTTGCCCTAGAGAAGCCACTGCGTAAGTTCTCTGCGCATGCGTGCGTTGAGCAAAAATCGAGAATTAATATAAAATCAAGGAAAAGACCCTGACAAAATGAGATACCGACTATTTACCTAAAGCAAAAGAAAACACACACACACAAACACACAAACACACACACGTTCTTCTTTTTGCCTTACTTTTTCATTAAAAAATGCATATCTGAAGTTATAACAAAGTTTAGTTTTATTCGTCCAACTCAACCTCCGTAGGGTCACATTCACTGAAAATTTAATGTGAAATCTTATTTCCAGTGAACACAAACACTATTAACTAATTTATTTCAATCCTCTGTTCATATTAGTCTGCTTTTCACTCAGAAGCGCACTACTTGATTCACGGACTAAGTGATGGTATTTATTCACATCCCAACAAGGGTAGGATGTGACCGAAGTTCATTTTAAATTTTAGATGCCCATATACGTGTATATGATTGAAAGACAAACTTTGTAAAGTCCCCGCAAATAATGTCACAGTGGTTTCTGTGTTTCACCGACCCGTCTTCATTCAGTCCAATGACGAAGAAGCTACCAAGCGATTGAAATTACTGGGGATCAGGCCTCTTCTTCATTGATTAACGTGAAAAGATGCCCAGCATTGCTCTCGGTCCGATGAGCGATATGTTATGAAGACATATTGGTTTTCATTTCCTTTCACGCAATATAAGTGCTATTCACTATTAATCGTCGCAACGACTACTAGAAGTTACAGTCATATCACGCTGCACCAGCGGTTCCTGTACTGCCACCGAAGTTTAAACAACGTCGAGTCTGGTCAGTATCTAAATGGGTAACCGCTTGGAAATACTATTAGTAAATTTGGATGTGCGGGTGGATCAGTTAAGTGGCATACGTGATACACGCTTTGGGTGATCATGTCTCGAAAGAGCAGAAAATTATCCCGCAGTAGGTTGCTATTGCTTTCTGTGGTAGACTGATTGCCAGCCAAAGCTAAAAAAAACAATCTGTCCTGTTATTTAACCCATAACTGGAGGGAAGAGACTGATTAATTCCTTTCTCAAGGGTATTTGTGGGTAATACATCGGAGAGCCAAGTGCCGATTCCAATTGGTTTTATTCTGTAAATTTATTCCCAAATAACATCGATGAATTCAGGTCTTCGCCTCCAGGTGTGAGTTAAATAGTCAGACATTTTTTTTTTATTACTGAAGGATTATTATCTCTAAAAAATGTTAAAATGCAAAAAATATTTTCTGCGAATTGTTGATAAGCCGTAGAAAACGAAGCAATAAATCAACCCCTAATACTATTCAGCTAACTATAATTGGTTCTCACACACACACACACACACACACACACACACACACACACACACACACACACACACACATGCATACACACACACATCTTGCAACTAACCTCATTTAAAAACAGCTTATACCGAAACCAAACATCCCTTTCCACATACTTTTGGAAGCTAAAGGATTCAAAACAGAAACCCTAAGTAAAATGGAAAATCCTAGAAAAAACTAGAACTTGCAACTCACTTAATGACATCTGTCCTTTATGTCTAAGTGAAAAACTAGACATTCTTCAGTACCCTAAGAGCAACGATTTATTAAACCGTAGAGACGAATTAGCAGTAATGTGAAAACATTGCAAATATTTCTCGCTAAAATTTAAGTAAACAAAAAAACACCCCCCACGAAACTCCCCACAAAAAAAACACAAAAAATACACACAACCAACCCTATAAATAAACAGAAAAAGAAAACAAACCCTATACAATACCAACAAAAATAATTCAGTTGTAGCAGAATAGTAGATAAATAAATAAAAATATTGACACGCTAAAAAACAAAAAAAATAAAAAAACAAAAAATCACACACCCCAATACAAAATAATATAAATTTACTTAAGAAGAAACTAACCCCAAAACAAAACAAGACCTACCAACCCCTAAACCAAATAACAACACGCAAGGCGCCAGCACCCTAAACCCTCACAAGATAAATAGATTAACCTATCCTGAACTCAGCCACAAACAAACACTTAAGCCTAAGACCTTAAAAAGGTCAGCAGAGCTCAAAATACAGACCAACCCCTCTAACACCCCCCACAAAAAAAAATCCAACACAAATAAACGGGCTTTTCAACTAGATAATTTCCATTTCTAAAAAATCACCTGAAGATGAAGCAAACCACATAATGGGCTGGCTTCGAAACGCGAAAATTTTTGTGTAGTGATACTATGAATTCATAAAAACATTGTATCAACCATTACAGTATATATATATAAAATAAATTTCGATATTCAAATCAGTTGTATGGCCATTTCTACATGAAATCCCTAAGAGAAATTCCACGCATCATCTGCAACTTCTTTATTTAAAAATAAACCGAGATATTATACCGGCGGAAGTTAAAGAAATATATACATCACAGAAAAATTAAAGGGGAAAGAATCCCTGGAAACCTCAGCTGAAGAGATATACAAAAAATTGTCTTATTAAGTACAGCCCACACACTAAGGAAAACTTTGTCTATGTAATGCTAGGGATGATAGGGAAAAAAACATAAAATGGAGCCATAACAACACGCCACGACCTGCCTTAGGTCATCCCGCTGACTTGGTTGGTAGTGCGACCATAGCAGAAATCGAAATATGATGAAAAATTACATAATAATAATTTGATCTGAATATTATTTGAATACATTTTAAAGGAAAATATTTTTTTGCAATAAAAGTGATATACATTAAGAGATAGAACTTAGCAAAAAATAGAATTAAATGTTGACATACCTTGTTCCTATTCAGAGTTTGGATTACATTCACTTTAGATGGGTCTTCTTTTTGTAATTTTAAAGCACAAGTCCGTTGAGGAGTGGATATAAGTACACTGTTATCGTTAGCTAACATTACCGAATGCATGGTCATCAGCAAAAAGAGCAGCCCAAAATGTCAAATACAGGTGGGGGCATATTAAATCAAGCAGGTACAAAAATTTGTTCTAACAGAAGACAGAAATCGCAAAATAGAGATCCGAAGACGAATTAGCATGGCGAATGACGCGTTCCAGAAGTTGAGAAGAGTTTTAAGAGACAGGAAAATTTCGCTGGAAACAAAGAAAAGAGTACTGGGTTGCTATGTGATGTCAGTTTTTCAGTATGGCCATTAATGCCGGAGAATATCATCAAAGATAAAAGAATAACTGAAAGCAACTGAAATGTGGTTCTACAGAAAGATATTGAGGATATGAGTAATGATGAGGTTTTGGAAAGGATGGAATCGAAAAGAAAATTAATTCTGAGCATCAGAAAGAGACAGTTAAAATTCCTAAGACAGGCTATAAGGAAAGAGGGCCCGGAGAAGCTGATACTAACAGGCCAGATAGAGAGAAAAGAGACAGAGTAAAGCAGGGGATAACATATTTGAAGGGACTAAGCAAGGGGGGTGACAGTACGAGTGCTGTGTGTTGTTACAGGAGAAAGAATGCTAAGAGCCACCAGGAAAAGGGAGAAGTGGTAAGTCATGAACACCTACGTCCTAAAAGGACAAGGCACATAGAAGAAGGAGAACATTGATAAGAGTTTGCTTCCAAACACTTATGGTACCGTAATAACATGATCTATTCTCTTTACTTGCTTCTACAGCTGAAAGTCATGATGTTCTCTTTTTTTATTTGGTAAAGTTTTTTAAATACTTTACATAACATACATACATGCATACATACATGAGGGAACCATAACAGTAAGGGCAGTACCGTCTTTGACAGTAATTACTGCTTGAATCCTTCGTGGCAGCGACTTGTTCAAATTTTGAATTTTTTCCAAAGCGATATTTCGTCATTCTTCAGTCACCAATTCTTTCTATCACGACAGTAGAGGATACCGACTACTGAATTCTTTTTTCTAAAATGAACCATAAAAGTTCAATGATGTTGTGATCTGGGGACTGTGTTGTCCAGATAAGATGTTCTACTTCACTAGAATGTTTCTCGTACCATTCAACTACAACTTTAGCAGAACGAATGTGTGCATCCTGAATGATGTCATTTCGCCACAGAAACAGTTCCTGAAATATAGTATGAAATTGATCACCTAAAATTCAAAAATCCTCCGGATTGTTGATTTTAATACACTGGTTTAAATAATATCTGTGAAAAACAATTTTACTAAAAAATGAAGTCCTACTAATGTTAAATAAAAAAAAAAAATAATCAAGTTTTTGAGAGTTTAATTAACTTTTACAAATGTTACTATTATTGTACTAGGTATTCCCATTATTTTGTCCAACACTTATATATATATATATATATATATATATATATATATGGATGTCTAGCCACACTGATGAGCTGTGGTACAGCGAAACAGGCTTGTATGTGAATGACGAATATATTAGGCTCTCATTACAACTGAGCTCTCTTAGAAGAATTTAAAAATATCAGTTAGCATGCACTCATGGCTTAGGAGTTAGCGACTCAGATTGATACCAAATCTGTTGAGTTTCGATCCCGGCCAGAAGCAAGTGGATGTCTAGCCACACTGATGAGCTGTGATACTGCAAAACAGGGTTGTATGTGGATCACACACACACACACACACACACATATATATATATATATATATATATATATATATATATATATATGCAGAATCTCTACATTCAAACATCTTGAAATGTATAAACATATTATGTATATGTATTTCTATGTTAATCCTTTCCAGTTATCACTAAAAAAAAAACGCTTCGATCAGGATTAAATTATTGTAACTGATAAAATCTGAATGTCATTATGAAACTGATTAAAAAAAAAGAAACAAACAAAAAAAAAACAAGGCGTGAACGCGTTCTGTTATTGTTATAATTGTTCTAAAATTTTAAATTTATCTGTTTTCGCTTTGGAATTTTTCTTTTTGTGTAGCTATAAATCTTTTTACAATATATGACATCAGACCGGAAATTGGTGGCACGCAAAATCGCATTGAGCTTTTGTCATGTGTACTTCAACACATTGCTGCTACACTCGTAATAAATTCTGTTGGGTATTGATTGATTTATTTTGATATAGAGAGACTCAATAATATGAAGGTTTTGTTTATTATTTTCGTGATGTAGTATACTGGTGTTGTCAACAAGCATTTTCCTTTTTTGCGAAAGTGTACAGGAATGTGTTATTAGATGTCATGCAAAAAACTTGTATCCTACAAATGAAGTGTATGATATATTGATAATGTTATAGTTGTCAATCCAACATATATACTTACTTCTTTGTCAGACACGCAATCTCCCATAGAACATTTAAACCGATAAATAATATTGCTATTTTCCAAAACACTAGTTGACGGAGAATAGTTATATATTCAGGGTGCAATGAGTGAATTATCGTCTAAATCACGCAAAATGAAAATAACAGTCTCTTCTTAAATGTAACAAATATTACCAAAATTGCACAAAAAATATCTTGTTAGGAAATTTATCCAATAAAATCACCATTGGCTAAAACCAAGTCCTACAGACTACTTCAGAATCTATTCTGGACGGTCTCTTTGTTTAAGTTGTTGAATGTACCGGTAATCCTGTCGTTCAGTTCATCTTTGGTGTTACAAGAAGTTTTGTTGGTCTCTTGCCCAACAGCACCCCACACATAATAATAAATGGGGTTGCTGTCTGGGGAGTTAGGTGGCCAGATGTATGGTGTAATGTGGTTGTAGTAATTTTCTCACGAGCCATGACTGGATTTCCTTGCTTGTGTGACATGGGTGCCAGACAACTTCCGGTAACCCTCCTCTTGACTCGAGCCACCACAGTCTCCTACCTGTAGGCCTCCGTGTTCATTTTGAAGGCCTGTAGAAATACGAATGGCGGTATAACCTCGCCATCATTAATGATCTCTCAACATACCTTCGTAATCATCATCAGACTCATCAAACTCTGACTGATTCATTCGCACTATCCTCAGATTGACACCTAAACACTTTAAAATGTTCTTTTTGGAGCATCCTGCGTGAATTCCATTTATTTTTCAAATATATTGGTAAGTGATTTGTGTCATGGAACTCTTCCTCACAGACGGTGCCCAACTGACTCTACTATACTGCACAGTTGACAAAATGAAAAACAAAGAACGCGGATGCGCGAAATTAAATATATCAAATGGTAACAATTTATTCATTGCACGATATATATATATATATATATATACACACACATATATATATATATATATATATATATATATATATATATATATATATATATCACTGTGATTTATAAGCGTTTCGTATATAAAGCATTTTTAGGTGAAATAAACGTAATATGGCTGAGGTTGTATTAACCCTTTCATAAAATTTTGTTACTTCAGATTATTTTTGTTTATTCTTTACCAAGAGTATAACATGAAAGACATAGAAATTCCTCTATTGCTCGGCAACGATGGACTTATGTAGTCAACGTCTCAAGAAAATTGGAGTTACATCATGCTTGGATGTGCTCGGCTAGAAATAATGTCGCATTGTTTCAGTTACAAGTTGCAGACATTCCGTGAATTAACTTGCCACACGTTGTACATATCTATTTCAATACTCTCTCTCTCTCTCTCTCTCTCCCTCTCTCTCTCTCTGCATATGTGCTTGTGAGGTGACATTTCGTGTTTAAGAAAGCGCCATATGCCCTTACAACGTATGCCGGAAGCGAGTGGCATTAGTCAAATAGTTAGGCTGAATTAGTAAATTTAAGATTTACCCTTAGTTAAATGAATGAAAAAATAACATTTAACATGCAACTCTAGAGTTCGCTGAAATTATTAGCTGTGTTTCTGTGTTCAAGTTTTCGAGGAACTGAACAGGAACCTGATCTTTAAAACTCGTCTAACTGACATTCCTACTTCAAGGACTGTTTGTATAAAATTCACCATCGCTTAGAAAATAAAATTCTCAAAAATCTACATTGGTCTCATTTCGACCACTTACCTCCTCGAGGCATAATTAAGTCAGTAATTTTTTTTTTCTTCCTTCCAGGTAATCAGTGCCGGAAGATGAAAAAGTCAGGTAATTAACTTCGAAAGATAAGTGTAAGAGTGTTTGTGTTCGCGGGCGTAAATGTAATCAATATTTCCAGTTCGGGTATAATGAAAACAAAGAAAAAGAATTATGAAAGTTATCAGTTCATAAGGCATGTTACCTTATAACTTATTTACATGGCGTTGCATAATACGAATTTATAATGGTAATTAAAATAAAAGGAAGATAAGATTATCAAATGAGATAATGAATCCAAATAATTAAGCAAAAATTAAAAAGGATTAATAAACAAAAGGTTGGCCAGCCAATGGTAAAAAATGAAATATCGGAAATAGAGAAAGGAAAATAAAATATAAATGATGTTAATTATATTTTTTCTTAATGAAAATTTGATTTCTATGTGGATAATTCCTGCAGCATTTCCTTGTAAAATGAGAAACTTTTCGTTGTTGTTTTTTGAAGATTGTAGATTATAGTGACCAAAACTTTTAGCAACTTACTGATTAGGCAAAAATTGCTCCCAGTTCCAAGTTAGATAGACGGGAAAAAAGAAATATAGAATTTGAAAAAAGAAAAGAATAAGAAAAAAATTGAATTAAAAAGAGAGAATAAGAGAGAGAAAAAAATTAAATCAAGTTTTCATTTAATTTCAAGAAGAGTAAACGGAACGAAATGAAGGAGTTTAGGCATTAAGAAAGAAAGGAAAAAAGAAGGAAAGAATAAAATTTTGAAAAGTAGAAAAAAGAGAACATTAATTATATCCAATTTTTCAAATAGGTTTAGACGAGAACAAAATGAAGTAAAATAAACTTTTTATAAATGAATTCATGGAGACAGAGAGAAACAAAGACTCGTTTACAAATAGAATATATATATATATATATATATATACATATATATATATATATATATATATATATATATATATATATATATAAGAAAAATTAAATCAGACACGTTATTTCATAATGAATCGAAAGTATAAGCCTATTTCAGGCGAACAATCATCAGCTTCCGTCTTTATTTTACAAAGGATTTTACACAAATGAGATTCACAAAGACCTTAAAAACGAATAGAAACAACGGTCGCTCCCTTAAAAGAGAAAATTTAAGAAAAAATACATCAGTTCGGCGAACACATACATAATCCATATATATTATCCATACATAATCATATACACGCAACATCCGATTCACCATGAAATAACGTGTCAGCCTTAATGTTTCTTATATTTGCTCTATATGTATTTATATACATATATGTTTAGAGCTCTCTTAGAGAGTTATCCTGCCACTGTATGTATATACTTATCGACCGATTCTCCTGCTGACTTTACTGGCTACTACATTTATATATATATATACCTGCAGACAGATCTGTTTCGCTCTAACACAGCTCATCAGTATGGTTAGACATACGATTACATCTAGCCAGGATTGAAACCCAACGAATTGACATCAGTCGGCTATTCTGAGCTATGTAAGGAGGGCGGACGTTAGCCTGTCATATATAATAGGCACACATGCCAGTAGTATATATATATATATATATATATATATATATATATATATATATTAGTTTTGAGTTGTGATGTTTGAATAAAAACAATGATAATAAAAACAACCACCTACAAATAATACAATATTAAAAAAAGTATTCGAAACAAAAGCAATAAAAAAGAACAAAATTATTAAATTACTCCAAGCTCCATATAAATAATTATAAGAACAAAACCAGGACACAACAGCAAATAAAAAATAAACCCCGACGAATGAAAACATAATAATGGCACCCTCAGAACTCTTCAAATTCGGCATGACTCTGCTCAGTTACGTGACAAACTTAATCCACATTAGACCTACAATCGAGCAACCTTCCATGTGAAGTGCCCATCTGATATTAACCGCGCACTTCAGATCCTACTGTTATACTTAACTGCTAGTTTTAATTCACTTCTTTGAAGAAATGCTTAGAAAGGTCGCAACTATTACTACTAAAACTGGCGAAAACAGTTAGGTATCGATAAACATCAGTCAGTTAAGTGCCATACATGATACACGTTTGGGCGATCATGTCTCAAAAGGGACATGGCTGGACTGGGCAGATGATTATCCGGCAGTACGTTCCATTACTTTCGCCGCCGGTAGACAGGTTGCCAGCCAAGATTATAGAATCCAATCTGTCCTGTTATTTAACCTATAACTGGTGGGAAGAAACGGATTAATACCTTTGCCAAGGGCATTTATGCGTAAGTAAATGCAAAGAATTCAACTGGAATTCGAACTCGGCTCCCCGGTTTCTCGTTCCGAACCGATATTCACTGCACCACAATGCACATCCCGATAAACCTATTTTCCTAATTTTCCTGAAAAGTAAGAAATAATCAAATAAAAAATATATACATATTCTTGGTAATATTTATTCCAATAAATTTATTCCTGGTAATATTTTTTCCTAGGAATTTATTTCTGGTAACATTTATTTCTTTGTAAAAAATTGAAAAATACACAAAAATGTTAAATTATGAGATGAAATAAAAAACACACTTATCTCGCATCGTTTGTGAACTTTGATTTGTCGTAACTATTTTTTACTAGTTTATTTTAAATCGTCTAATTTCTAATGACGGTTTTGTTAGTATAAGATATAATGGCTAAAAATCGTTGATGACAGCGAGAATGTATTTGAAGTGGACAAATGACCCTATGCTAAACAGGTGTGTATAATATTCGTTTATTTATTTATTGTAAAACAAAATATATGGAAAGGAGGGCGATGACACAAAAAATCTTATTATGGTTTGAGTAAGGTCAGAAGCGGTCAAAACGCGAAACAATAGACCAAAAAATGTATTTCGTAAGGCTCACCTGGTTATGCTGTATCTTTACCTCGCGAAAGAATGCTAATATCGTGCTTAAAAATAAAAGAAAAAAAGGCAATGTATAAAAGTAAAACTGAAGTCGAAAAAAATCTGACAGTGTAAGCAAACAAATGCCGAAAAAGTACAGAAAAAATAAAAAAAACACATATGTTAGCGATTGTAGCTTCGGTTGTTTGTTGTAACGGGAATGATGTTAACGTATAGATACGAAAACCTGTTGTCATGGCACTGGCAACAGACAGCTGAAATTGAGAGGAGCAAGTTGGGCTTTTCTTCTGGTTGGAGCGATAATCTGGAAGAAACCAACATGGGTAGGGGAAAGTATAAGATGTCGAGGATAAAGGCTAGAGGTTTTTGGCCAGGTTTGATTGATGGAAAGAATTCAGACCATCGCTGTTGTCCGACTCCATTACCTTAAAAACCACCAACAGATCTTAAACCCGCCATGGCGATGTAAGGCCATTACAGTTACCTCCCCTATTCTCCCTCCACAATGGAAATAAAAAAAATAGAAGAAATAGATAAAAATATACTAAAACAAACTACAAGTCGTTTTCCTGTTAAGCAGAAACATTCCAGTGATCGACTCCTAGGTTTGGTACCTTTATCATGACGCCAACTCTCTAACAATCAGTTATTCTTTCTATCTTTCTTTCTGTTTTATTTTCTTTCTTCTTCTTATTTACTTTCGTTCATTGCTTTTCTTTCTTTCTTTCTTTCTTTCTTTTATTTTTCTTTCTTTCTTTCTTTCTTTCTTTCTTTCTTTCTTTCTTTCTTTCTATCCGGTTCCTTCTTTCTTGTTATTTCTTTCTATCCATCTTTTTTTCTTTTGCTTTCTTCTTTCCATCTCTCTCTCTTTCTCTCTTTCTCAAATCCCTTTTGATATCGTTAGAATTCTATATTTGACTTTGCGAATCTGTGCTAGCAACTATTTTTTGGGCCAACTTGACGTACATACTCCAGTGTGCATGCCTTGAGAACACATACACTTACACATATTTGAACGTGCACGAAAACATAATCATTCATAAATATGCGTACACGAATATATACTCACCTTCATATTCAAATACGCATATATATGTATGAAAATACACATATATTCGCATTTACAAGTACACAAACAGGCACCTGCCTCTATTTTGCCACTGCTCAACGTGCCAAATATTTCTCCTTGTCACTGATGATAAATCAGATGTGACACCAAAACAATGGTGATACCGACATTGGAGGTCCTCAATAGAATGTATTACGAAGAAGATTTTTAAAGTATCTATAAAACTTGGTCGTTGCTTACATGTTCCGTCCATGATATTCTCAGCATCCTTCTGCAGATAGATATTTCTGTTGCTTCTAATCTCTTCTTTATCTGTGCAGAGATTGTTCGCATACGAGGGCTAATGTGTCTCAGTTATTTTTCAAGTCAACAGAACATAAAATGAGTTATTTTTCTAGGTATCGATAAAAAAAAGAAATTTTTCGGCTAATTCAAGAAAGGAATTCTCAAGCACTCTCATGGATCTCAATTCTTTTCTTAGACTAACAGTTCAATGAGTTTAGAAATATAGACTTATAGATTTAAATACTGTAAAAAAGAAAGAAAGAAAGAAAGAAAGAAAGAAAGAAAGAAAAGAAAAGAATCATTTGATCATTTAGACATTCTTCAATCATGATCAAGGTTTCACTCAATAATACTTTCTGTTTTGAATGTCTCTTCAGTTTCAGGCTTACTCGAAATCTCCAGTGGCGGGTGCCCCTGCTATTTACCTCGGGGTTCTTAACAAAATCCAACGAATAAGGTGTATATATATATAATATTTTTTATAGTCATATTACTCATCTTAATCCAATAGGATGTGCGTTGTGGTGCAGTGGATATCGGCTCGGAACGATAAATCGGGTAGCCGAATTCGAAATCCAGTTCAGTTCCTTCCATTTACTTACGCGCAAATTCGCTTTAGAAAGGTACTAATCCGTCTCTTCCCTTTGGTTATGGGTTAAATAACAGGACAGATTGGGTTCTATAGCTTTCGTCAGCAACCAGTCTACCGCAGAATGTAATGGCAATATAATGCGGGATAATCTTTTACCCAATCACGCTTGAGCGATCTTTCGAGACATGATCGCCCAAGCGTGTAGCACGTATGTCACTTAACACATTGATACATCCAATACCTGTTGTGGTGCAGTAGAAATCGCCTCGGAACTTACGCACAAATCTCTTTGGGGAAGGTATTAATTCATTGCTCTTCCCACCAGCTATGGGCTGGATAGCAGGAAAGATTGGGTTTATAGCAATGGTTAGGAATTAGACTATTGCAGCAAGGAATTTTCTGCCAGTCAGTCATGTCTCTTTCGAGACTTGATCACCCAAGCGTGTATCACGTTTGGCACGTTACTGACTAACTGATATCCAATAAAATATTTAATAAGCAGAGGCTTACAGTGTGGTGTCGGAAGAAATTATTTCACGAAAAGCACTGTTATTCTCTCTCTCTCTCTCTCTCTCTCTCTATATATATATATATATATATATATATATATGTAAAAATATACTCAGTTATGATCTGAGATTAAGGACAGGATGGCTAAATAAATTAAAAACAAAAGGAAAACTGTATTTTAAATCGCCTACGCGTTTCGTCCTGAGGTGGACTTTATCAAGTCAAAAAGACGAAATGTGCTTTATTCCATCACAGGACGAAACGCGTAGGCGATTTAAAATACAGTTTTCCTTTTGACTTTATTTTATTTAACACACACACACACACACACATATATATATATATATATATATATATATATATATATATATATATCCAAATGAATATGGAACGACGAAAATATTTACAACGTTCAAAACATTAAATTAAAACAATGCTCAATATAAAAACAGAGCAATAAATATCTATTATGAATTTCATTTTAGAACATGTACAAACTACAATCTACTACAAATTTGTACATTTTATTTTGAAATTGAAAGAACAATGTCTCAACAGGTAGTTAATAATGATGGTAATATACGTTATTTTTTAAAAGAAAATTATGAAAATCCAGAAACGTCTTTATGTTTATTTAAAAAAAGGTTACTTTTCTGAAGAAATCTATATGATGGGCCTTCTGGTTCTCTTAGACAGAGGCTTCATGGTCTTCCCAAAATTCGTAACAAGGACGTCCCATTGAGAACCATACTTCAATCATTTGTTCAGCCCAGCATTCTTTGGCTCAATGGATTTTGCATGTCATTGTATATTTGATTGGTTCTCGTTTGTTGACCCTTTACAAGCCATACATCTATGCCCTGGTATTAATTTTATGTGCTCATTTGATGCGTCCAGTCTTTTTACTAACGTACCATTAAAGGAGACTATTCATATTTGTGCACACTCGTTGTATGAGGGTGATATTACTGCACCTCCTTTTCCTTGGTATGTATTTGTCAAACGTATGACACTTTGTACTAGTTCAGTGGAGTTTAGCTTTGAAAATGTCATGTATAGCCAAGTAGATGGGGTCCAGATAGCATTGCGTTGGCTGATATTTTTGCTCTTTGGCAAAGTGTCTAAATCTTTTATTTATTTTAGGTACGTTGCTACTTTTTCTAATGAAAGTAAGACTGTGAATCTTTTCACAAGGCTTAACTCTTTACACAAGACATTATCCTTTACTATGGAAAATGAGAAGGATAATTGTTTGCCTTTTTTGGACGTTGTTGTTTAGCGTAGTAGAGGTGGTTTTCTTAAGAGTATTTATCGTAAACACACCTTTACTAGCCTGTACATGAATTGGTGTGAGTTTGCTCGTCCATCAAGGAAAATTAGTCTTTATAAAACCTTGGTGCACAGGCCTCTCAAAATTTGTTCTATTAGACTGAACTATGAATTGGAGAATATCAGGGAGCTTTTCCTGTGTAATGGCTGTCCGGAATCTCTTATTACTTATATTATTAATAAGAAAACAAAACAATATAATTCTTTTAACATCATGGGGCCTTCTATGTGCCCGGTTTATTTGAAGGTTCCTTAGATTGGAGATAAGGGCAAAAGTTTGGTTAAACAGATCAACAAGTTGGTTTCTGGTTGTTTTCCGTCTGTTGCTCTGCGTTGTATTTTTCGGACTAGGTCTGCCTTTCCGTTGTTTCGTATGGACGATTTGCCCTACATGAAATTAGGTAATTTGGTATCTGAATTTGATTACCAGTGTGCTGTCGGTTATGTGGGGCGTACAACCTTACATTTGGAAACAAGAATTAATCAACATGTACTTTCTAAAATACGACTTGGCAAAATAGGTAACATGTGTTATATTCCCTCTATAAATATGGAATTCGCTCAACATTTAGTAGAGGATATAGCATGTGGCATGTCGTATAAGAAAAAGTGGTTCAAAATTATACATAGTTTTAGCACCAATAATTATTTAAGATTTTGGAATCAGTCTCTATATCATGACGGAAACCTTCTCTCTGCCAGCAGAGAAAGAAAGAAAGAAATGAGAGGAAAGAGCCGGCTCAGAGAGAAATAGACCCCAAATTTACGTAGGAATTAAAATATAGGCATATATATGTCAAGAATATATATAAAGAAGCGGAAAAGGTTAGGAAATGTACCTAAATAAGGAAAAAGTGGGAAAATGTAAAGGTACATTCACTTACGCGCAAGTATCCTTGGGAAAGATATTAATCCGTCTCTTCCCTCCATTTATGGGTTAAATAATAGGAAAGATTGGATTTTATAGCCTTGGCTGGCAACCAGTCTACCGCAGAAAGTAATGGCAATCTACTGCCGGATAACCTTCTGCCCCGTCAGTCATGTCACTTTAGAGACATGCTCACCTAAAGCTTGTATTACATATGGCACTTATATGACTCTTTAATTGTTGTGGATGTTACGATGCAGGGGATATCGGCTCGAAACGAGCAGTCGGTCAGCAGAGTTGAAATTCTAATCGAATTAACCTCAGGAAAGTATTAATCTGCCGCTTTCCACCCCAGCTATGGGTTAAATAGCAGAACAGAAAGGGATTTATAGCCTGGTTGGCAACAAGTCAAACGCAGAAATTAATGGCAATCTACTGCGTGAAAATCTTCTGCCCAGTCAGTCATGACGCTTAACTGTCTAAGTGATTATTTAAGAGTATTTTTCTCATATTCTCTAACTCTCAGTAACTACCTTCTTAGAGGCTTGATTTCCTTGTTTAGTGTAAAATAATTAAAAGAAAATACCAAGTTTTACGTTGATTTATTAATGGATTAAAGCACTAAACATATTGAAAGCCTGTTGGACAAATGCGTTTGTATGATATTCTTGAGAATTAAGAAAACCACGAAAGCTATCAATGAAAACAAGTCTTAGGACAAAGAGATGATATAATAGCTATACAAATATTTGCGTAACAGAGTAAAGACATTTCTATCCTTCCATATATGTGATTTTTTTTTCTCGATTTGATGACGTTGATGTTGACTGTAAGAAAAGAAAGGAGCATCCCGTATCCTGTTGAAGTACAGGATAGATAATGTTTGTGCTTAAGGTGTGGATAAGCATATGTTTAATGCCTAATCTATGTACACAAGAAGGGGAGTTTTCCTTGGCTTCTTTTCTTATAGCCAAATTTAAAATGTTTTTACTCAAGGAAACTAATTATCATACAGTCAGATCTAATATCAGCTATATCCAAACTTATTTATAAATTGAACTTTGTCTGTGTGTGTATGTGTGTGTCCTTTACCTATAGACTCCGAAACGGCTGAACCGATTTTCTTGAAAATTTACACAGTTGTACTGGAACCATCTGCGAGTGGTCTTAGCTAAGTTTTGTGTCGAGGTACATCCAATAAATATCGAAAATCGATAATCGAAAAAATCGGGTTATAGAAGGAGTGGTCCGATGTTAATCAAATATGATACTCTCATAGAAGAAGACATAAGAAACGATATTCAGAAGTTTCAAAGTTGCAGTTCTTACAATAGTGCAGAAAATAGATAAAATATATATATAAAAGGCAAGATGTTTGTGTGTCTGTCTGTTTATCTGCCTGTATATCTGTATTATTTATCTGCCTGTATATCTGTATTATTTTAAGCCCTTTTATTTTAGTTTTTGCTTCGGGTTCGGCTCTAAGTAAGTATAATTGTAGTTGCTCAGCCAAGATACCATTTACTCAGAGTACGTATTTAGCCTTCGAAATTCAGTTTACGACCAAAAAACTTATTTGATATCGATACCAGGAAATCAAAATTTGACTTAAATCCATTTATTTTTCTTTCAGTCTACGGTTTCGCTTTAACTGGAAACAACTATTTCTTTTTAGTCTTTCGTGCCAACGTCAAAGAGTCTGAGCTCCATGACCATGGATTAGTTTTAAAGCTTTCATTACACCCGAGCAACGCCGGGCTATACTGCTAGTTATTAGATAAATAGAAAGATTTTCGAATTTATTCTGCAATATAACAACGCAATAAATCCTTGTGAAAATTCATTGAAACAAAACGAATAATATCTTTGTAGGATCTTACACACTTCCCCTGATCACGTACACGTCGTCTCTTGGTGCTGTTTTTCTCTTCCGACCGGATTTTCCTTTCCGTTTTGGACTGATAGATCACACCTTGACTACACGGTTGACACCCAATCATTCCAGTGGGTCTATAATTGACCATATGGTGAAAGAAAGGAAACTAAAACAGTTGTTTCAAGTAATTTGCATAATGGTGTAATTGTGAGAAGAAATCATTTCTATGTCTAATATAGTGCCATACATGATACACGCTTGGGCGATCATGTCTCGAAAGAAATATGACTGAGTGGGCAGATGATTATCCCGCAGTAGGTTTCCATTACTTTCTTCGGTAGACTAGTTGCCAGCCAAGGCTATAGAACCCAATCTCTCCTGTTATTTAGCCCATAACTGGAGGGAAGAGACGGATTAATACCTTTCCCAAGGGATTTGTGCATAAAGTGAATGCCATGAATTCAACTGGAATTCGAACTGTTCTATCCGATTTCTCGTTCCGAACGGATATTCACTGCACCACCTCCCTAAAATGGTTAAAAAAGAGTATAGTAGGAATAAAAAAAAGTCCTAAATCGAATAAAAACTTAATATTTTAAATATACTTTTTGGGAATTTGAAGTTTGTTTTTTGTTTGTATAGCAACTTCTCTGTGCGAATGAAAAGGTCAGAGTTTCCTCCCTTACCCGAAAAAAATTTGTACAATTTTGTTACTTATAAACGCCATACACTTTATCTCTAATCAAGAATCTGTCAACAAATTCTTTATCTCAGGTGCGGACAGGTAAAAAAAAAAGTTCAAATGTATGATTAAGAAATAGTCTTATTCTAAATTTCAGCTATCAATAAGTAATACGTGTGTAAATCGGATTAATTTAACATAAAAGTTGCTAATTTTTCAAAAATAATTTGTTACAAATGTATATTTTATTTTTGCAAGATTTTTAAAACCGAGAATTAAATTTTGTTTCCAAATGTGTCGATCGCTCAAAAATGGCTGCAAAACTCAAAAACTGAATAATGTCTCAAACTTTTACATTCCAATGAATATAATAATCAACGCGCACATATATGAACCATAAACACACACACACACACACACACACACACACACACACACACACACACACACACACACACACACACACTATAATGATGACCAGGCACGGACCACGAGCGGATGTGAAATTAAGCTCTCCTAACATCCTGAAGATGAGACTATTATCTTGAAATATTAACGATTAATAAATAGATAATACCCAACACCTCCATTGTCTTCCTTTATCTTTATAAACGCATTGTGATAGACTTCAAAACCTGCCCATAAATATAATTTCTGTTTGAAATAGCCAGAGAGTATTTTGCTTACTGGAAATATTAAATTTAAACATTTAGCTTTCAATTAAAACTAAAAAAAAATTTAAAGAATCTTTTTCATTTTAAAAATTCAGTTTAAAAGTTAGCGAAAATGCTGTGGGATACCTAGTCGAACAAAGAAAAGGTAGAATTTTATATTATCCTCGAAATTTATTTTATTTTATTTTATTTTTATTTTTATTTTTATGAACACGCGTCAGTGTGTTGAAATTATCGCAGGGTTTAGTGTTGTTGAAGTTATCGCAAATAATTTTCTCGATATTTACGCACTATACTCTTCGTTCAATTTCGAAAATTAATCAATGAAATTTGAATAAGCTGACATGTTTGGAAGATACATTGACAAACCCTACTTCGCGGCTTTTACACACCCTAGTAAAACAAAGAGTGTCACCCCTTCTCACAAACTTGGTTTTGATCGGTCAATATGTGGCTAAGAGGGTGTGACAGACAAACTAAAGGAAGTCACTGACTATATAGAATATATAGAATAGATAGATTAAAACACTTTTTCCGTCTGTTTGGGTTTCAATCCTGGGTAAAAGCAATCGGATGTCTAACCGTACTGATGAGCTGTGATAAAGCAAAACAGCTCTGTCTGCGGATGACTATTTACGTTCTCGCACCCTGATTGAGCACTCTGGAAGAATGGTAGACTTTGAAAAACAGTAGCTACTCTAGCATCTACGCATCGCTCATTCAGTAATGAATTGGAGCACTCTAGCTACTGGCGTATGATACATTACACGCTAAAATCCTTCTAGCAAACGCCCATAGCTCAGAGGTTGAATCGCCGACTGACGCCAATTCTGTCGGGTTTCAATCCTGGGTAAAAGCAATCGGACGTCTAACCGTACTGAGGAGCTGTGATACAGCGAAAAAAATTCTCTGCGGATAACTATATATATATATATATATATATATATATATATATATATATATGTGTGCAGACAATTCTACTGCAGAAGCTTTTTTTCTTGCGCTTCCCGCCTGCGGAACTCTCTTCCATATAATTTCTTTCTTGACGGCTACAACCACCAGGAATTTAAATGCAATGTCAACTCCCATCTCTTTTCAACTTAACTCCAGCCGTTTCTTCATCACCAGGTCTATCTTGTTCTTTTCTTTTCTCTCTACCTTCGTAACTGTCTTCACTCCTGTGTTTACATCCTTCTCTTGATCTTTCACTTTCACCCCCTGTAACTGGTTTGTCTTTGTCTTCACTCTCCTTCTGTCTAAAACTTTAACACTCTTTTGTAGCCCCCTGCACATCAGTGGTGGTACCGCTTTGCTTGGGGTGAAATGATGAAACAAAGAAATATATATTAAACATACCTATAAAAAATACATATACTGAACCACTATATTGGAATCAATATTAACTATTAATTGAACAAACATATTAAACACATTCTCTCTCTCTCTCCTCCTCCTCCTCTCTCTCTCTCTCTCTCTCTATCTATCTATCTATCTATCTATCTATCTATATATGTATATATAATCCTAAAATAATAATTGTTATTGACCAGAATTAAATTAGACCACTACACAGTTGTATTCAAAAGTGCTCAATACGTATATAATATAGAGCTTTTAAATATTTATTTCCGGAGTTTAGCCGAGTGCTCAGCCTTGGTTTCAACCTCTCGGTATTTTCGATAACTACCGGCCTTTTTTTCTTTCGTCTTAATATTAATATTTAATATAATACACCTGAATATACCGAAAGTTTGAAACCAAGTTATCGTAATCGGTTGAATTCACAATGAATATGTATATATTTAGGAAAAAAAAGTGTGAGAAGCCGTAAATATTTTGTTTAAGGCGTAGATTTATTGATACTATTTTTATTAATGTTACTTATCTTCCGTATTATATGTGTCAATAATGGGTCTTTGTGTCGCTTTCGTGTTTCGAGTTCAAAGTTGACTCTCTTCAAGCGAATAAATTTGTGATTTTACATATCAAGATCCGTTTCTCTGTTAGACAAAAATGTAAAATATAAAATCACAAATTTATTGAAAACAGAATTACTGGCTGAGTGAGTGAAAAGCTTTGTTAAAATTACATTTTATTCAGTGAAAAATTTATTTTCTAATCATAACAACAAAATCCGGAATAATCATCTAATTCTGCTTAAGAGAGCTCACAATTAGCAATCCTAAATATTTACATTTTCTTCTTCTATGTGGCTTGTATGGCCTTCAACGTCTCCCTATTCCTAGTAGCTCTTAGCACGCTTCCTCCTGTAACGTCTCGCAATCCCCATTCTGTCATCCATTCAAATATCTGTTCAGGCCCTTCAAATATCCGCTGCTTTCCTCTGTCTCTTTTTCTCTCTCTGGCCTGTTAGTATCAGATTCTCCAAGCCCTCATTCCTCATTGTGTGTCCCAGGAACTTTAGTTGTCTTTTCTTGATGCTCACTATTTCTTGTCGTTGCCATTCTTTCCAACACCTCGTCATTGCTCACATCCTCGGTCCACGATATCCGCAGCATCCTTCTGTAGAAACACATTTCATCTGCCTCAAGTTTTCGCTTCCTCTTTGCTGATATTGTCCAACATTCACTGCCATATTGAAGAACTGACATCACATAGCAATCCAGTACTCTATTCTTTGTTTCTAGTGAAAGTTTCCTGTGTCTAATACTTTACTTAAGCTTCTGGAACGCGTCCTTTGACATGCCGATTCGTCTTTGGATATCTGTGTCGGACTTTCCGTCTTCAGTTAGAACACTTCCCAGATATTTAAATTTTCATACCTGCTTTAAATTTTCGTACCTGTTTGATTTTAACATCCCCTTCCTGTATTCTGCACTTTGATACAAATCAAAATAATAATTAAAAAAAAAACATGCTGAAATTTATTATATTATCTGTAATGACTGTGATAAAGTACTTAAATAAAAGATTATATGAACACAAAAAGTCAGTCGGTTAAGTGCCATACGTGATACACGCTTGGGCAATCATGGCTCGAAAGAGACATGACTGACTGGACAGAAGATTATCCCGCAGTAGGTTGCCATTGCTTTCTGCGGTAGACTGGTTGCCGACTAAGGCTATAGAACCCAATCTGTCCTGTTATTTAACCCATATCTGGAAGGAATAGAAGGATTCATACATTTCCCAAGGGTATTTGCGCGTAAGTGAATGCAATGAACTCAACTGGAATTCGAACTCGGATTCCCGATTTCTCGTTCCGAGCCGATATCCAGTGCACCACAACGCACAAAGCAATGCATTAAATTTATTAGTTGCTTGCCGTTATGAGACTGACCAAAACTTTGTCGAAAATAATGAGAAAACAAATGAGAACATGATTAGAAAGAGTTTAATTTACTAGATCAGCCACAGTAAAATTGCGTCCAGGTTTTTACAACGATTCAGAATTCTTGGAAGGTCATCTACTATTGCAATATGAGATATTTCATAACCAAGATAGCGGAATCACAAACAAAAAAGAATCTGAATGAAATTATGATATGATAAATTATGATATGATAAATTATATAATTATAACACATTCAAAAACAACTTGAATTTTAAAATTTCATCAATGCTTCGCTCGGGGGCATGCGAAGTCGCACCAGATTTTAAACATAAATCTTAAAGATCCAAACGTGTCACACGAAAATGTCTTCCACTTTGTCATACATTCCCACTAATATATATATATATATATATATATATTACCAGATGAAAAGAATCAACAGGTATATAATCCTGAGTTCTTCAGCATTTATTTTATTAAAAAAGATCTCAATAGGGATAGAACGTACTGTAATTAATATTGTTTTTGTTTAAAATTTATTTGAATTGCGACACGAAAATTTCTATGTTTCTAGATTTAAAAATTTATCCGTTATCAAGCAATATAAGGTAACTTTGGTGAAAGTTTAATTATATATGTAAATTCAATTTTATTTTCTGTATATATATATATATATATATATATATATATATATATATATATATATAAGTGGATGTGTCTAGCGACAATGATTAGCTGTGACACAGTGAAACACACTTGGATGTCTAATATATATATATATATATATATATATATATAATCATCCGCAGACAGACTGTTTCGCTGTAGCACAGCTCATCATTACAGTTAGACATACGATTGCTTGTTACCCAGGATTGAAACCCGACCGAATTGGTGTCAGTCGGCGATTCTACCTCTGAGCTCTGGTAGAAGGTAGCATTTTTTTTGCGTGTATATTATCATTATACATGCCCAATAGCTAAAAGTGTTCCAATTCATTGCTGAATGAACGATGCGAAAATGCTAGAGTAGCTGCTGTTTTTCAAAATCTACCATTCTTCCAGTCAGGGTGTGAGAGCGTAAATAGTTATATATATATATATATATATATATATATATATATATATATATATATATATATATACACAATCAGTCACTAAATGGGTTAACTACGACGAATTTTTTAATTTACTTGTATAAAGATTTTTTTAAAATTTTTAATGGAAAATCATATTTGAGTAGATGCTCTTATTACTATGATTAAATAGTATTTTTTTTTACAGATACTGGCCTGAATAATCGAGAAATCATGATAGTAAAGCATGTCTCTTCTGGTAAGATTCAAACCTCGTCCACTAGAGGAAACCGTCATTTGATCTGACGTGTCAACCGCTCGACCACGTAGGAACTTCCGATCAGATAAAGCCCAAATAGTGCCTTTGAACACATATATTTCCGAATTTTTTGAAATATTCATACCTACTCTGTTTCGTGTCCTAATGTAAACAAAGATAAATTATTTACGAAATTTTACGCATACGTTACATAATCAACTTTCATTCAATTCGTTGATCCTTTTTTTTCTTTTGTCCTTAAACTTTATTTTCCATTCAACATAACTTACTTGAAAAAAGTTTTGTTGGTATTTTATTTGACACAAATGTTGGTTCTGAAATTGTCCTTAAATGGCATTTCGAGTAGCTAAGATTTTAACAAACTTCATTAAAAAAAAAAAAAACAATATTGTATTGTATTGGTGACAGCTGTCATATCCTATCGTATTATTTTAAAAAATCATCAATCAAACACATACATATGTACGAGGTGTGCAAAATGCATGATCCCGGAAATAAGGTTCTTGCAGATACCGACAGTTTTAACATAGGAATAAACCCAATGGCTGACAGTCAGATTCACGCACCTAAAACTAGCTAAAATGACGATAAAACTGACAATCTTCATTCAGTGTCGATTTCCATCATACCTGTTAATCTCTCTCTCTCTTATCTATATATATATATATATATATAGTTGTCGAAGGAACTATCTATAGGGATTTGGAATGTGGCAAAAATTAAGTGATATTCTAATGCAAGATGGTATATAACTAAACCAGAGAGAGAGAAAAACAATGCAAGATACACCGAAATGACGGTGGAACTTATTGATGGACAAATGATGGTGTGGGATTGCATCAAAAGCGATAGCAGAAAACAATTGGTAGCATTTGATGGAAATTTAAACTGCAAAAACTATATTAGTTTTCTCCGGTCTAATCTTCTGGACCACGAAGATGCAGAAAAACTATACTGTTTTCCATAGATTAAGCCTTGTGGATGAAAATTTTCAACTTGGAAAACTGACCAGCCAAGGTCTTAATCTCAATATAATTGAACCATTATGGTGGAAAGCTTCTCCAACTAAACCCACGTTATCTCCAAGCGTCCCGGTATTACTGCGAAGGAGAATAGGAAAATATGCCTGATGGAAAATGCTGGATCAGTTTTCATTCAATACCACATCAAACTGAAGCAATTATTTGAGCCAAACAGCAACCTTAATTAGTAAATCCTTACTTTTGTGTCATAATTAATTCTTTCTGTAATAATTAATGTCATTTTTTGAAAGACATAATTAAAAAGGAAAGAAAAGAAATAAACCATTTTTAATTAAAAAAAAGAACAAAAAGATGAAATTTTCGCTAGAGTCAGAGTATATTTGCACGACATTTTATCAGCATCATTATGCAAAAGAGAATCTATTATTAACCATACACCATTAACGAACTAGTATTCACATTTTTTCCGACCTTGAAATATACTGAGAACAGCATACTGTTAGACAATCTTGATTTTAGGGTAAAATAAACAAAACTAAGTAATTACTACTGTGACCCAAAGATTTTATACGCCAGTGTATGGCATGGTTTTATGACATGTTTTATATGCTAATGTTATTGATGATGATGTAGTTTTTAAGATGATGTAGATATTATAAACAACGAATGATTCCATGTATGCAAGTAGATATTTTGATTGTAAGGTACTATGGCGATAGTACATGTCAAATGCGATGGCTTATATACACGGATTCTATGTACATGCATGATTATGTAACAAAACCTTCGAGATTTCTCCGTTTAAATAAGTTACGTTCTCTTTTTAGCATGTGTAGCAATTTTTCGATCGAAAATCATGTTAATATCTCCTTTCCTAAAAGATATACTTCTTTTTCACACGAACAAACATGACGATAAATAAATTAAAAAAATAGATGAATTTAAAATATTCCATTATTTTAAGTAAATATATATATGAATATTTGAGCATTTTGAAATAAAATAATAAATAATACTTTATTGATATTTAACAGATGCAACAACTACGATAATAATATTCGATTATTTGACATTAGGTTACCTCCCTTAGCATTCATAGTTTACCGCGATTTTGATAGCTGAAATAATATTATTGAGTGTTTTTAACTTTAAAAATTTGAAAAAAATTAACCAAACTTTTACTTCTGCTTATATAATCGTGTTGAAAGACATTTGACTTGATAAAGTACATTAGAGAGCGAAACGCACTGGTAAAGAAGCTTTTTCTCCTTTTTTTATTCACATATCAGTTCATAATATGATGGTCATTTAGTGCATGAAACTTCCAGTCTTGCTATAGACGTAATATAATATATTTATTAATATATACTTAATTGCCCCTTTACATTACATTGAGCACTGCTCAGTGTAATGCAAAGGATCAAAAAAGTGATGATACATGCGTGTGTTTATGCATACTTATGTAACTTCAGTTGTGGAAACCACGGTAGCGGAAAAGATTTGTGTTAGTAATAACTTAAATATTAATTATGTCTCTACTTTCAGTTTTATGAACAGTGTATTTAAAAAATATAACCATTTCCTGGGAAAGATAAACCTTATTTTTAAAAAGTTACTACGGTATCAACCTTTCGGTGTCCTTAGGTGTTATGGACCAATTACCTGACGCTAAATTTTGAACGCACAACAGGAAGTTCAAAATGGGAATGTTAAAATAAGTGTAGAATTGAGTTTGTACGAGTCCAGGCTGAATGTTTTAATACCCAGAGACTTGAAAATTATTTCAGATCTTTCATTTACTAATCTTTTTAGTACTGAAAATGATGCTATAGCCAACTTTTCCTCTCGGCACAATCGGCAGATGTCACTATTGCTGCAAGGTTTCGCATTCTTAATGTATTGCAGCTCACATTAAGATTTTTTTTCTATTTTTTTTTTCTATTAATTCCCACACATATTTAGATAGTTTTATACAATTCATAAGATTTTCTAGATTGAGTAGTGTGGAGAAGATAGAGAGAGAATGAGAGAGCTAGAGTTACGTGTTTGAAAGTGAGCGCAGGAATCTACTCTTCTATCAAAAATAAATTTGCCGGTACGATTTAAATCATTTTTCTCTCCTCCTAACCAAAACTCTGCTATGCAGATCTCTTGTTATTTTAGAAATCATTTTCTACACAACAATATCTTTCTTCTACCCTTATGCAAATTATATAAAATTTTCTAGTTTATCTGAACGGGAATGCTTCTTTTATCGGTTGAACGACATGACTAATCTAGACTACACATCCGTTTCTCACAAAGTTTCAATCACTACTCACTAAACGACAGTTTAACGACACTCAAAAATTGGTTAACTTATAAAATGTCATAATTCAGCCATTTCTCATTTAACGATAGTTTTGCAAACTATCGCCCGGTTCACACTCCACCCTCGTCTATTGAACAGGTGAAAAGGCTCATCCCTTGTTTCCTGTTTAGGATGCGCTTTCCGGTTTTCTCTTTTCCAATCTCTCACTTTTTTTTTTCAATTGGAGTAGATAGACTAAACTATCGCCCGGTTCACACTCCACCTACGTCTATGGAACAGGAGAAGAGGCTCATCCCTTGTTTCCTCTTTAGGATGCGGTTTCCGGTTTTCTCTTTTCCAATCTTTTCACTCCTATGTAGCCCGCTGCACATCAGTGGCGTTACCGCCTTGCTCGGGGTGATTTGATTAAAAAAAGAAAACTCCTCAAACGTAATACTTGCTTTAATATGTCAGAATTTAATCATTCCGCGATTAACGATAGTTTAACATCACATCAGCTAGAAAACATCAGATCAGCTATAAAATGGCAAAATTCACCCATTCCGCATTTAAAACACTCAAATATAGAATCAGTTATAAGATTTACTAATTCAGCCAGTCATCACTTAACGTCAGTTTGACCACACCACAAATATAGAAACTGCTATAAAGTGTCATAACTCAACTAATCGTTATTTAACGAAAGTTTAATGAATTCTCAAACATATGATCAGCTATAAAATGTTATAACTCAGCCAATCCTTATTTAACGACAGTGAAGCAATTCTTCAAACATAGGATCAGATATAAAATGTTATAACTCTTAGCCAGTCGTCATTTACCGATTCTGAAGCGACTTTTCAAACATAGGATCAACTACAAAATATAATAACTCATCCAATCCTCATTTAACGACTGTGAAGCGACTCTTTAAACATAAGATCAGCTATAAAATATTATGACTCTGCCAATACTCTTTTGACAGCAATGTGGTGACCCTTCAAGCATAGGATCAGCTATAAAATGTTATAACTCGGCCAATACTCTTTTAACGACAGTGTAGCGATTTCTCAAGCATAGGATCAGCTATAAAATTTTATGAAATACCCAAAGTACAACTCATCTGTACTGCAAGTTGTACGAAAACTTTGATTGTTATTGTTTTCACTTTCTTCAAAATGAGGGAAAATAAATTAAATGAATAAACTAAAAGATAAATATAATTTATTCATTGGCAAACTGAAGTAATATGAAGACGAAGAAGCTGATTTTCGAATGTTTTTTTTAATTGCCTGTTAAGTATATTTAGTCAGTTAATTGCCATACGTAATACACGCTTGGACGACTATGACTTTTTCGATCTATGACTAACTAGGCAGAAGATTTTCTGGCAGTATATTGTCATTTCTTTCTGCAGTAGACTGGTTGCCAACCACGGCTATAAAATGCGATCTGCCCTGCTATTCAACCCAGAGCTGAGGGAGAAGTGATAGATTCATGCCATGTAAGTGAATGCACCAAATTCAACTGGTATTCGAACTTGGCCCACCGATATATCATTCTGAGCCGATTTTCTTTATACCACAACGCACATAAGTACTCGACTGTAATGTATAAACATTTAGGAACATTAGCAATGTTACAAAAAAGTTACAAAAACGAGAGTAACCCTTTATGAAGTTGGATGACACAAACCCATTATAGGCGAATACTGGTTAGGTGTTTTCGCTAACAGATGAAATTATGTCTATTTCTTATATTCAATCTTCTTCTGTTATATGCCATGTCTCTTAAGATCGTAGGTGATCATGGCCCTTCACAGCAGTTTTATCCCTTGTAGCTCTTAACACTTCACTGCACTGCCATCCACTTGCTCAAGCCCATCAAGTATGACTTGCATTCCTTTCTCCTGTCACTCTTTCCATCCTGTGAGTATTAGAAACTCCAAGCTCTCCTTCCTTATTACGTGACCCAGAATTATCAGCTGTATCTTCCTGATGTTAAGTAAACATTTTTCGTTTTCAAGATCTCAAAAATTTGTTTCTCATATGCTCAGTTTATAGTATCCTCAGTATCCTTCTGTAGAACCACATTTCTTTTGCTTCGGTTCTCTTCTTCGTCTCTGAAGATATTTTTCAGCATTCTCTGCTATATAGGAGGACTGATATTGCATAAGTCTTGATTTTTTGCTACCATACAACTTCAGAAAGGCAGCTTTAAGATTCTATTGCGAAACGCTGAAATCAATTTCGAAGATTGGTTTATTGTTTTTAAAAAAACACGTTTGTGTTCGTTCTTATTCTCTTACGGTACGTAAATATGTATCCAAGGATACATGTAGATGAGTTTATGAAATACACAACAGGTCCCGACCAAATATGGGGGTGAGGAAGACGATATTTTTGACAGTTCAATGCACACCACTTAACTAGATGTTTTAAACGAATGCAAAGTGTTATATATAAATGATGAAGTCAACACCGAAAGATCTGTTTAAATAATAAATACTGCACGACTAAACATGAAACAAGGGTCCTTTCTGAGCTTTTTAATACAACAAATGCGTACTAATATATAAATGTATATGCATAACACACACACACACACACACACACATATGTGTGTGTGTGTGTGTGTGTGTGTGTGTAATTTATTGTAATAAAAATATGCCAGATATCAAGTAAGTAAATAATAAGTATTATAATAATATAATATTTCCAACTAGACATTGCTGAGTACATGAAATGATGTTTAATATGTTTATTCTCATGATTTTTATTTTACTGCATTTATTATAATTGCTATTTTTAATAAAAAATAAAATAAGTTTTTTACAAATAAAGAGGAGTGTGTGAATGACGTGATCAATCTGTTTGAACATTAGAGGAATTGATACGTATATAATTGATATATTATTGATATCTTTGTATAATCAATTTAATATTTTTGTAAGAATGTTTTGTTTTTTTCGTTACTTGTCCACCCCATGATGGAATCTCCTAGGATAAGGGTTGCGAGAAATTAAAATTATCTTACAAAAGCCGACCACCACAAACCAGAATGTTTTTTTCGAGGTTTTTTATCTATTGTCATTTGACTTCTTTCTTTTCTTTGTGAGTGGCTTTAAATTTTTGCGTTCGGAAGTTGTTAGAATGTCGCCAGTTTGTGTGATTTTTTGCTTGTCTTTCAAACGATTTAAGCTCAAGTCCAATAATTTTAAGTGCTTTTTAAAATTTCTCGTATCTTCGAAAAGAACAAGCCGTGAACCTTTCTCTGAAATGAGGTCACAGACTAACATGGACGTGTAAACATTATCTGTTCCATTCGTGTTACATGTCCTGACCATCGAAATACTAATATGCAATAAAATAAATAACAATACAAAAACATTATTGACAGTAACAACAAAATGTATGTTACCTTTTTTTAACAGACAAAAGCTCACGAATAAACTCTTATTATGACAAATTAATTGTAAATATAGGCGCGATTGTCAGTTATAAACAGAGGCGTACATCAAATGTTTTCTTAGAGGGAAACATAATTTGTTATATAGCGCTAACAAAATTAATTTTCTTCTAATTGTATTGTAATGGTTGTTACAATGGTTTATAAATTCATAGAATCACTGCACAAAAGTTTTCGAAGTTGCTACGAGCGCTTCTCATCGGGTGATTAGTTGAAATAAAAATTAAATGGTGAAAACGGTTTATTTATGGTGATATGATGTTTAAGTGAATGTGGTCTTGGGTTAGAAGAGGTAGCTTGATTTAAGACAGGTTCCTTATTTATTTTGTCTGGGTACTTCTTAAATTGGGATTTATGGGTTTTTTTTGGGTTTTTTTTTTTGTAGGAAGGGTAGACATCTTTTGTTTATTTTACTGTTATCTATGTGTGATTAGAGTGGCACCGCTGTTAATGAAAACGATGATATTATGAACATATTATTATTGTAACAGCCATCACAATATTATGCTCTACGTTGTATCGAGCTCTCTTTATAAAAGTAAATGCATGAACAGTAGGTAAAAAAATACTTGTTTTACAACTTGTTTTACAATATATATATATATATATATATATATATATATATATATAATCAAGAAACAAAAGATATTTTTTTACAAGTCCATTGGTAATATATATCTCACGGCACCCCCTTTCTCCTTATTATTTTCTAATTCTTTTTTTTTTCTTTTCTCCACTTTTTACATTTTTTCTTTTTTCTTTTTCTATTTCACTTGACTTATGGATGAATTTTAACCATTCATTGTTGTATGAATTTGGTCTGATGAGCGGTGAGAGCCACGAATTAGGAAATTACTAATGGATTTGTAAAAAACATCTAAGTTTTGTTTCTTGATTATAATACTCTGTTAAATTTAGCAATAAATTTTAACGTTGAGTTCTTTTTGGAGTTATTCTCCTTTGGAATTTACCTTACAAAATTTCAAGGATTTTTCTTTATATATTACGCTCTGAAACCCTGATTGAGCACTCTGGAAGAATGGTAGACATTGAAAAACAGTAGCTACTCTAGCATTTACGCATCGTTCATTCAGCAATTAATTAGAACACTCTCAGCTATTGGGCGTGTATAATGATAATATACAAGCTAAAGAGTTTGCCCCCGTCTACCGAGCACCCATAACTCAGAGGTATAATCACCGACTTACGCCAATTCGGTCGGGATTCAATCTTGGGTAAAAAGCAATCGGATGTCTAACCGTACTGATGAGCTGTGATACACCGAAACAAATCTGTCTGTGGGTGACTATATATATATATATATATATGATAAATAGGTGATATCCAATAAATTATTTACCTTTATTTTAGCAAACGCATTGTGACAGCCTTGAAAACCTAACCATATTCCTAATATACACAATGCTTCAAGTAAATTACAACACTTTCCTAACATTACACCTGAGCCAGAATGAATTTGCAACCGTCAGGGAAGTATTTGAAATGTCCGAGAAACGTGCAAAGATAGAATGCCAAATCAACTTCTTAAAACGATGTCTCAAAAGCAACACGGTGCCCAAAACCATCAAGGGCGTTCACTTCCCGGCATGCCTCAATTACCAAGCCACAAATAATCGCTGGACTGCCTGCATGAGTTTTGCGTAATCTTTCAACATAATAATAATATCAACGGTTTGACAATGAAACTTCACTTTCACTTTCAGTAAGTTTCTCGCCTTCTTCATTACACCATAATGTTCGTTAGAAAAGATTATATAAAAAAACAAACTTCAAAATAAAAAAATCAATTACTAAAAGACTTTGGAGATCACAAACACAAAATGAAGTATAATGTAACGCTAATAGTATACGCACATAAACACGCGCACACACGCACACAAACACACACACACACACACATACACACAGTAATCACAAAGGCCCTCTTCCACATTGGAACGGTCAAACTAACGGTCAGATCAACACACACTTAGATAAAGGACATATCAAAGCAGATTATACCATGAGACCATAAAAATCCCAACTATCAATCACACATATACACACTATAAACACATATACACACTATAAACACACATACACATACATGGTCTAGCACATTTACACACACACACACTCACACACACACATACACACCAACTGCAGCAGCAGCAGCAGCAGCAGCAGCAGCAGCCCAGAGGACCATTTGTTGAAAGTCTCGGACTCAAACACAATCTCTCTAGCATTCTGAAGAAATATATATATATGTATAATAAATAGGTGTTATCCAACAAATTATTTACTATTTTTTATTTTACTAAACGCATTGTGACAGCACTCAAAACGTAACCATATTCCTAACATATACAATGCTTCAAACAAATTACAACACTTTCCTATATATATATATATATATATATATATATATATATATATATATATATATATTCAGCTAAATATTACAACCCTGTAATATGTATCTGATGATTGCGTAACACATGAAACTTCGCGAGGTGTGATTGACGTGGGACTATATGTATACTTAGCAGTATATATATATATATATATATATATATATATATATATATATATATATATATATATATATATCGCTCATTCAGTGAAATGAATTAGACCACTCTAGCTATTGGCCGCGTATAATGATATGCGCTAAAATGTCTACCTACTTCCACCGAACGCCCATAGCCCAGGGGTAGCGTCGCCGACTGACGCCATTTCGGTCGGGTTTCAATCCTAGGTAAAAAAAAATAAAGCAATCGGAGTCTAACCATACTGATGAGCTGTGATACGGCGAAACAGATCTGTCTGCGGATGATAATATATACATATATATATTTATTATACTAATAAAGTCAGTTCTCCGTGCAGGGCCCAGAAGTTTTTCCCGTCTGAGTCCATCCTGCACAGATATAAATCTACCATCCGCCCGTTTATTGAATACTGCTGCCACATTTGGTCGGGTGCCCCTGCTATTCTCCTGGGGGTTCTTGACAAAATACAACGGAGAATCTGTACTGTGATCGATACCGACTTGGCAGCCCGGCTGCAGTCACACTCTTACCGGCGTGATGTGGCTTCCCTGTTCTATCAATAATTTCACGGCTACTGATCCGATGAACTTAAATCACTGGTGCCTCCTTGTTATGAACTGGCACGAGATACTAGATTAGCAACTAGGTCCCTCTCTTTTACAATGAAACAGATAAAATGTAACCTCAATTTCTACTCTAGCAGCTTTTCTTCCCGCCTGTGGAACTCCCTTCCATATACTTGCTTCCCCGACAGCTACACTCTCCAGGAATTTAAATGGAAGGTCAATAGACACCTATTATCACATTAACTCGCATCCATTCTTTCAAACACTCTTCCCATCTACCCAACCCCCATCCTCGGTATCCTCATCCGTCTATCACCTTCTTTCCGAGATATTTTCTATAACTAACCACTCTTTATCATCACTTTCCCCTATGTAGCCCCCTGTGCAGAATTGGCAGTAGAATGCCTTGCTGGGGGTGAAATGACTAAAAATAATATATATATATATATATTATGCTTACATTAAGACTGAGCTCTCTAGAGAAAAAAAATTTAAAAACAGTTTCCACTACTGCGATATATGTATTACACTTCAAAAATTAATTGACTTCTTTCGGTGACAGGCGTGTGTATACACTGCTTGTATACAACACGTTAAAACTTCCCTTCGCAGGTTCCAAGCGTCTATGGCTTAGTGGGTAGTGACTCTGACTGACACCAAATTATTCGAGTTTCGATTCCGGCCAGAAGCAAGTGGATGTATCTAGCCACACTGATGAGCAGTGATACTGCGAAACAGGCTTGTATGTGGATGTCTAATATATATATAATTACATTACATTAAGCACTGTTTTATTAACACCTAAATGATAATATTTTACATGTGTATCCCCATATGTATATTTATCAAACCGCTTGACTATATATTTTTTTTAATCATATCGCCCCGAGCAAGGCGGTAACGCCACTGATGTGCAGGGGGCTACATAGGAGTGAAAAGATTGGAAACAGCATCCTAAGCAGGAAACAAGGGATGAGTCTCTTCACCTGGTCAATAGACGTGGGTGGAGTGTGAACCGGGCGATAGTTAAGTCTATCTACTCCAATTGAGAACAAAAAAAAAAAACAAGAGAAAAGAAAAAAAAAGTGAAAGAAGATTGGGGGAAAAAAAAAGAAAAGAAAGCCGGGAACCACGTCCTAAACAGGAAACAAGGGATGAGCCTCTTCACCTGTTCAATAGACGTGGGTGGAGTGTGTATTCATTTTTATATTAATAAAAATAATGATTATTATCATATTACAATTTCTGGTATGACCGCACTACCTACTAAGTCTGCGAGAAGACTTAAGGCAAGACGTGTTGCGATGTGATGGCTCCATTTCATGTTTTTTCTATCTCCCCTAACATCCCTAGCGTTGCATAGACAAAGTTCTCCTTAGTGTGTGGGTTGTACTTAACAAGACAATTTTTTGTATATCTCTTCTAGGGATTCTTTCAATGTGTTGTTTTGTTCCATTTTTTATCAATCCAAGTGTACCTACTATCAATGGTATTATTATTATTATTATTGTTATTATTATTATTATTATTATTATTATTATTATGTAATTTTTCATCATATTTCGTTTTCTGCTATTGTCGCACTAAGAACCAAATCTGCGGGAAGACCTAAGGCATGTCGTGGCGTGTTGTTATGGCTCCATTTCATGTTTTTTCTATCCCCCCAATCATCCCTATCGTTACATAGACAAAGTTCTCCTTAGTGTGTGTCTTAAATAAAAAAAAAATTGTATATCTCTTAAGCTGGGGTTTCCAGGAATTCTTTATATATATATATATATATATATATATATATATAAAACAAAAATTAAGGCAGACAAGTTATTTCATTGTGAATCGGAAGTATAGGCCTATTTCAGGCGAAACATCATCATTTTTCATACCTTTTTATTTTACAACAATCCTTTGTAAAATAAAGACGGAAGCTGATGATTGTTCGCCTGAAATAGGCCTATACCTCCGATTCACCATGAAATAACGTGTCTGCCTTAATATTGCTTATATTTGCTCTATATGTATTTATATGCCTATATGTTTAGAGCTCTCTTAGAGAGTTATCCTACCACTGAATGTACAGGATACTCCTTTGGATTCTTCTATAACCACACTGCATGCTCATATATATATATATATATATATATATATATATATATATATATATCAGTTTCTATGTTTTTCTTGTTTGTGCAAAACAACTCTTAAACATATCTTTGTGTTTTTTCGTGAACGCACGAAAACATGTTTAATATACACAGCAACCTATAAACACAAACATATAATTCAATGTAAGCGATTGTTATAAATTTCAAGTGTACTTTTACCCGACACAATTATTGGGGTGGGGTGATTTTTCAGCGAGTTAATTCAAGCACAAGCATGGGAATAAGTAAAATTGTGAAACCATGTCTCTCAGTACAACTTTCTTGTTAATCATGTTATTTCTTTACTGGTCATGTAATTAAAAAAAGAGAAATGATTCAAAATATTTCCTTCTTTCGAAGCACACGGCAAAGAATAGCCCTTTGAATCAAAATGGTAAAATAAATAATCAGATGAATAAAATAACAAATATTTCCTTCGGGAACCAGTTTTGGAAGAATGTACTCAGTAACACATCAGTCGGTCAGTTAAGTGCCATACATGATACAAGCTTGGGCGATCATGTCTCGAATGAGACATTACTACCCGGGTAGAAATTTTCCCGAACTAGGTTTCCGTTAATTTCTGCAGTTGACTGATTGCCAACCAAGGTTATAGAATTCAATCTGTCCTGCTATTTAATCTATAGATAGATGGAGAAACGAAGGATAACTATATTCCCAAGGGTAAGTGAATTCAACGAATTTAGCTGGAATTCGAACTCGACTCTCCGAGCTGATATCCACTACACCACAACGCATATATTTCCAAAAGAGTTGACTATATTTGATCTCTGGAATATACCTGGGGTAATTAGATATAAAATCATGCATATAGCAAGATTCAAGCAAACATACAATTTAAGGAATGTAAAGCCGAGATACAGCTGTTTGATAAGCCTGCTGTGCATATATTAGCGCGTACATTTTTGTAGATATACTAAATCTAGGTAATATTTTTTCTTTTTTTAATCACTTCACCTCAAGCAAGGCATGAACGCTAGTAGACAGTCGTTTGAAGGAAAGTAAAAGATAAAACTGAGAATAGGAAACATTGAAAAAAGACAAAAGATGAACGGGTTTCAGGAAGATAGCTCACGATTGACGTTACTCTTACATTTTTGAAGAATGTACACTACCACTAATAATGATTAGACAAACCCAGTTTTTTAGATGCAAAATGATGTATTTCATACTATTTTAGTATTTATTGCCAAGTGGATAATTGTAAATGAAAAAAGAATGGTTCTTTGTTAATACTGCACAATAACATGTGCATCAAATGAACTGTTCTGGTGTCCAGGTTTTGTGATCTCTTCTCTATGCTAGTCTCTTTCTCTTATTGGCTGGCCAAAGCAAAGTCTTCCTCGCTGCCTTGTAAAACTTTGCAAAGTAATAATAACAAAACAAACATTCTACTTTTTTTTCGAATTATCCATTTGGCAATAAATACTACAAATAGTATGAAATACATATTTTTTTTAAATCTATACTGGCCTAAAATTTATGGCCGGTAGTGAAGGTTTAAGGAAAGCAAGTAAACCGAAAGAACTGTGCAGGTGAGTATCCCGTAAAAAAAAAAAAACTTTTTTAACAGAGATGATTGCGTTTAGTAAAACATTAGGACCTCAAATGCCAATCTAGAAGCTGGCTTAAATTCCTGTCGTAGGAGCACCGTAGAAAAAGGCTTGTCAGTGCAATTGCCATAAAAAATGTATTTGTAGAAAGGACAAACAAGAATCCACAAAAAATTTGGTTCTGATCTTGTTTCTTGGCTTCAGCTATTTCAATAAAAAAGTCTTTGTGAATTTCATTCTTGTAAAATCTTTTGTACAATAAAAAAGGAAGCTGATGATGGTTCGCCTGAAAAACTGCCGATTGACCATGAAAAAACGTATCTGCCTTAATTTTTCTTATATTTGCTCTATCTCTCCCTCTCTCTCTCTCTCTCTCTCTCTCTCTCTCTCTCTCTCTCTCTTTCTTATATATATATTTAGAGCTCTCTTAGAGAGTTACCCTGCCACTGTACGAACAGGATACTCCTTTGGATTCTTCTAAATCTTCACAGCATGCTGATATATATATATATATACTAGCAGTATAGTCCGGCGTTTCTCGGGTGTAATGAAAGCTTTAAAACTGGAGCTCAGACTCATTAGTCGTTGGCACGAAAGACCAAAAAGCAATAGTTGTTTTCAGTTAAAGCGAAACCGTAGACTGAAAGAAAAAGGAATGGAAGTAAGTCCAATTTTGATTTCCTGGTATCGATATCAAATAAGTTTTTTTCATCGTAAAGTGAATATTGATGGCTAAATAAGTCCTCTGAGTAAATGGTATCATGACTGAGTATCATGAAAACTTAATTAAAAATTTTAAAGATATTACATTCAAATCTATTCCTCCCCTTACTAAATATACCGTTTCAACACCCTGTAACCCCGCCACTAACATCTCTGTCCTGTTGTACTTTGTGACCGTTATTAACCTAAAACACTTCCACACTTTACCCCAGGGCCTTCGCCATTGGGAACAAAACAATGTCGCTGAGGTGACGTAGAATCTCTATTAGAGATCCTATGTCGAAATGTACATCCGACACCTTTGAATTTTGAAAAATTTCTCTAATTTATATATATATATATATATATATATAAATATATTTATATATATATTGTTATCCGCAGACAGATCTGTTTCGCTGTATCACAGCTCATCAGTACGGTTAGACTCCGATTGCTCCTTAGCACAGGCTCGAAACCCGACCGAATTGGCGTCAGTCGGCGACTCGACCCCTGGGCCACGGGGCGTTCGGTGGCAGTCTTTTTTTAGCGCATATCATATTTACGCGCCCAGCAGCCAGAGTGCTCCAATTCATGTGTGTGTGTGTGTGTGTGTGTGTGTGTGTGTGTGTGTGTGTGTGTGTGTGTGTGTAGCTTTCTCGTACTACCCGCTCAGAGTGGCAACAATGATTGGAGTCAGCGTAAAGTGCTTTCTAACACTGAACATTAGCATTTTTCTACCTATATTTATATCCGTTACAAATTAAACTAAGCACAACGAAATATTAAAAGGATGAAAACCTTTTCGCGGATTTTGTGTCACTCCGAAGACATTTCATTTTTTTTCTTTTCTGTTTTTTTTTTTTTTTTTTTTTTTGTCCAAATTCATGAATTTTTTTTTCTAGAACTGGTTAAACGTAATTTATTCTTCTGTGTACCTCCCCAACCATCTGCCTTGCTCTTTGATCTGGAACTAATTTGACATTAATCGGCAAAAGATGAAAAGAATTTTTGTGTCGAAAAGTTACAACAAGCAACCATGACAACACAAGCTGCACCTACACACTTGATCAGAATAGCATGTACTATCGTATGGCATAATTTTGGAAGAATTTGGATATAGATGCATTGTATTCTGTGTTTCTTTCTAGTCGAATTTTTCAAAGATATTGCATAGGATACATAATTGTAGATAATTATAATAGAATTACAATTGAAATTCAATAACTACGCTAGGGGCACGAAAAGCTTACACCGGCCCTGTACACACACACACGCACGCACGCACACACACACACACACACACAAATATATATATATATATATATATATATATATATATATATATATATATATATATATATAATGCTCTACGTTGTATCGAGCATTCTTTATAAAAGTAAATGCATGAACAGCAGTTAAAAAAAAAACTACGTGTTCCACAATTTTGTTATAGTATATATATACACTACCGGCCAAAATTATTAGGCCACCCCAGTTTTTTTTTTAAAGAAATGATATATTTCATAATATTTTGATATTTATTGCCAAGTGGATAATTCTAAATGAAAATAGAATGGTTCTTTTGTTATTACTTTGCAAAATATTCAAAGCAAGGAATCAAAGATGAACTTGTTCGAAACTTCCTAAATTTTCTTCATTCTTTCATTGATGAAACTGTAATATAGGTAATTATTAAATATTTATAAATTCATTTGATGCACATGTTATTGTGCAGTATTAGCAAAAGAACCATTCTATTTTAATTTACAATTATTCACTTGGCAATAAATACTAAAAATAGTATGAAACACTTTTTTTTAAACACTGGGGTCGCCTAATAATTCTGGCCGGTAGTATATATATATATATATATATATATATATATATATATATATTAGAAGTTGTACAAATAAAAATTAAAGTAAAAATATTACTGTATATATGTGTTTGTTTCTGTGTGAGTAATCATAAAGTAACTGATATTTGACGGGGGACAGCTTTAGCAATGGGACAATTTTAAAAATGTTATAAAACATAACTATGTATTATATTGACAGTGAGGTGCTATAAACTTTTTAAAGTTTGTCACGCACGGACACAAAAGCAAGGAAATTCATAATATTTTTTATTTTATTTTATTGTGCATTTTTTTAAATGTTCATAACTATCAGTTTATTTTTGTATGTAAATGCGAATGAGAGCTGTTCTGGGTGCGAGGGTGAGTACGTGGGTGCCTGCATTAGTGCATGCATGCGTGAGTGCACTAGACTACCTTTGAGGTCATTGACGCAGCTAACGTAGCGTAACTAGATCACTACAAAAGAAGCTTCAAAGAGGCTACTGCGAACAAAACCAAACGAAATGATTCCGAACAAAAATGAAGCATCAAATATATCCAAGCCACAGTGCCGAATCGGCCATCACACTACACTTTCGTGTTGAGCAATAGCATCGTACGCACACACACATACACTCGCGTAAGTAATCACACACAAACTCACACATACATGCATATCTACAAGTACTCACACATTTGTTGCATATATATATTTTCCCTCTCACATATATATGTATATACATATTATATATGTATATACACATTATATATATATATATATATATAATATAATTATATGGTTATGTCAATTTTTCATTGCTACATGAAAATTTTTGTTTCGTTATTAATTCTCATCATCAGGCAATGCTGGTGTGGTTGTGCAGATGATTTACATTTAAATGACAAATTTGTCATTTACATTTAAATGTATATCGTCTGCACAACCACACCAGTATTGCCTGATGATGAGAATTAATCTCGAAACATAGAAATTTCCATGTAGCAATGAAAAACTGACATAACCATATAATTATATTATATTATATTAAGCTCTATAATACTCATTATATTGAGCACTGTTTATAATAAAATAAGTGCCAGAGCACTCAAAATATAAAAAAAAACTTGAGTTCTCTTCACGTGGAAATATATATATATATATATATATATATATATATATATATATATATATAATCATGTCACCCCAAGCAAGGCATTCAGTGGAATATATAGCACAGGGGGTTACACAGGGCGATAGACGAGTTAGGATGTACAAAGGGGGAGAGTTGGGGAGAATGGGAGGGTTAGTTTGTTAGGAGGTGTCTATTGACCTTACATTTAAAGTCCTGGAGGTTATAGCCGTCGGGGAAGCAAACATACGGAAGGGAATTCCACAGGCGGGAAGTGCGAGGAAAGAAGCTGTTGGAGTAGAAATTGCGGTTACATTTCATCGGTTTCACTGTAAAAGGGTGGGACCTAGTTGCCAATCTAGTATCTCGTGCGAACTCACACCTAGGGGGCACCAGTGATTTAAGTTCATCAGAGCAGAAGCCGTGAAAGTATTTGTAGAAGAGGCACAGGGAAGCCACGTCACACCGGTGAGAGAGTGACTGCAGGCGGTCAGCTAAGCCGGTATCAATCACATTACAGATTCTTCGCTGTATTTTGTCAAGAAGCCCGAGGAGAATAGCAGGGGCACCCGACCAGAAGTAGCAAAAGTATTCAAAACACGAGCGGATGGTAGATTTGTATAAGTGCAGGATAGTTTCAGGCGGAAAGAATTTCCGGGCCCTGCACAGAGAGCCAACTTTCATGGCAGCAGATTTAGCAATGGATTCGACGTAGTCATTCCACTTGAGGTCCGCTGAGAGTGTCAGGCCAAGCAGGCGTAGTGTTTTACTCCCTGGGAGGCATGCCTGTTCCATGCTAATGGGAGGGAGGTGCGGTCGTCTGAGGTGGTTAATTGACAGCAGCTTCGTTTTGGAAGAATTGAATTTTACGAGCCATTTCCTACCCCAATCCACCACGGATTGGAGGTCCTTTTCAAGCTCAGCCGCGAGGTTCGCCTTATCGTCAACACTTTTTGATCGAGGTGAGCGTATACTGTGGTATCGTCGGCGTACATGCCTACTTGTGATCTTATGGCATCGGGGAGATCATTGATGTAGATTAGAAAGAGCGTAGGACTTAGGATAGAGCCTTGGGGACACCTGCGTTTGTTGGGTAGTTTTGTGAGGCATGTCCGTTTAAAACCACCTTCAGAGTACGGTTGGAGAGGAATGACTGGATTAAGTCCAACAAAAGTCCAGTAATGCCGTAGGTTCGCAGTTTCCGTAGAAGGCCGTCATGCCATACTCTGTCGAATGCTTTGGAGTTATCCGGGCCGACAGTTCGGGCTTCGCCATTCTTGTCGAGAGCCTGGTATATATGCTCGGCGATGGTCGTTAGCATATCAGCAGTAGACCTGGTGAAGCGGAAGCCATACTGTTTGTCCAATAGGAGCCCGTGGGCCGTGAGATGCTGAACGACCTCGGCATTGATAATGGCTTCGAACACTTTGCCGAAGATCGGAAGAAGGCTGATAGGACGGTAATTTGCGGGGTTCGATGGTTCCCCAGTGTTCTTGAATATTGGAACCACAGAAGAAGACTTCCAACAGGCAGGAAAGCAGGATACTGGAATTTTGTGGTTACAATGGTTTATAAAAGCATAATATCACTACACAAAAAAATTCAGGTGTCAGAATAATACTGTTCTTCTTCAGATGATACGTTAAACCCTTTTTATAAAAGGAAATGTTTAAACAGTGGGTTTTAATCTACGGGTTCTTCCGCTTTTTTGTAATATATATATATATATATATATATATATATATATATGTGATACGAGGGTCATTCTGTGAATCTTTCGGTTAAGAACTTCTAATACAGAGAGAAGCTTACTTTGTTTAAACTTTTTTTTCAACTTCTTTTTCAAAGGGATTTAATTTTTTTGCAGATTGAAAATAAACATTGAGAGTTTTGAAGATTAACAAAGATGGCCGACCAAGAAGCATGATCCAGGATTGAACAGAGGTAAGTTATCATGGTTTTGGTTGCTGATGGGTGCAAACTAATTGAAATTCATAGGAGAATGTCAACTGTGTATGATGCCACATGTTTCAGCCAAAAAAAATGTCTACAATTTGGATAAATTGTTTAAAGAAGGACGAATGAGGACGAAGAAAGGCCAGGGAAGCTGACAGAATTGAGGTCACCTGAGGTGATTGAATCAATCAATGACCTCATTCAGTCTGACAGAAAGTTGACAGTCAATGACATTGCAAGGACTTTGAGCATATCTGTTAGGACAGCAACGATGATGACCTTGCCTTCTCGAAGGTCAGCTGCCGGTGGGTGCCATATGTTGCAATTTTTCATTTTCTCTGGCACTCCGTATTACTGATCGAGACATTACTACGCGTGGAATGAGGATGATATACCCCCGTGAGTGTAATAATAGGTTCAGTTCTAAATTCTTAGCACCTGAAGAAGGCTGGAGCGTATAATGGCCGAAACGTCGTACAAACGGCAACAAATGTGAGGACAATAGTCTGAATGATGTAAATACTGTAGTTCATAGTAAAACATCTGTACTTGTTTTAATTTTGCATTTCCGTGAGTTCTTTTCTTTTCTTTTCCGGTCGATCATATATACTGTCTTCCAGGAGTATAGTTAGTATTTTCATCTTATTTGCTTTACGATATCGTGCTTAGGAGTTCATGCAGTTTTCGTTGTAAAATATTTCGGCAAACATAGAGAAACGTACAAGGGTAATGTCAAAATGACGGTTTTGTCCCATAGCTCAGCTTTATAAACTATATCCACACATAAACACAGACTTCAAAAGCACAGACTTCATCATTGGATTTTCTCTTCCGGAAAACAATACATGTCTTTTAACAACTGATAGTCCTTTCCTCTTTCTCTATTGACTGCATTGCTTATAAGTATCCGTAGATTTCCTAAAAAATAATAATATTTGTATTTCTGTATGTCTCTCTCTCTCTCTCTCTCTCTCTCTCTCTCTGTCTGACTGATTGGCTGCAGGTCTATCTATCTATCTATCTATCTATCACAGTTTGTTCATATATATCTCGGTAACTATCTGTCTGTTGAATTTGTTCATATACATATATTTCAGTATGTCCACGTCAGGAGCAAACCTCAGCAGACTGCAAGAGGCTGTGTCAACGAGTACTGGACAGACCATAGAGAAACCATGTATACAGCAACAAGCACAGAAATATCAGAATAATATATGATGGCATCAAGACAGCAATGGGACGAGTACAAAACAAGACATCTCCCCTCAAATCCACTAATGGGTATTCATCACTGACAAAAGACAACAGATGGAGATATAATTGGGACACTATGCAACCTATTCCAAGAATGTTGTGACAACTGCAACTCTGGAGGCTTTTGAATATCTACCTGTCATTGAAGAGCTCGACATAGAGGATTTGTCTTGCTCAGTTTATTCATGTCTGTTTCTCTCTAGTTATCAATTTTATAGATATTTCAGGATTGAAAGTAAAGACAGAAAGTGGATTCGTTTATTGAAAATGTAATGAAGTGCGTTGTAGTGCAGTGAATATCGACTCGGAACGACAAATCGGGTAACCGAGTTCGAATTCCAGTTGAATTCCTTTCATTCACTTACGCACAAATATCCCTCCCTGGGAAAGAGATCCGTCTCTTTCCTTTATTTATGAGTTAAATAATAGGACATATTGGGTTAAACAGCCATGGATGGCAACCAGTCTACCGCAGAAAGCAACGCCAGCCTACTGCGGGATAATCTTTTGTCTAGTCAGTCATGTCTCTTTCGAGACATGATCACCCAAATTGTGTATCACGTATTGGACTCAACTGATTGACTGAATGAAGTGTCATTGAGTGAAATACGTTAGTTAAAGTTAATTAGTGAGTTTTGCTCTTTGCAAAACTGTTAAAAAGTCTTACTTTTCGGATTATTCCAAGTTCCATTGAAAAACACAAATAACTACAAAATTCTGATTTGTAATTACTTGTTCAAGTTTGCATATATTAACTGAAATAAGCAAGCAATCGAAAGAATCATCACTACCTTCAGATGTGTCCGGCTTTCAGATTTCGAAGAAAGATTCTCACAACCCCAACCTTCGACACTTACCTACAAACAGACGCACCCAACCTTTTTTAAATTAAGTTAAAAAAAATGTCTAACACACACACACACACACACACACACACACACACACACACACACACACAAAACAAAAAAAAAACCAAAAAAACAAAAAAAAACAAAAAAAAAACAAAGTAAAAAAAACAAAACAAAAAACAAAAAAAAACAAGAGGAATTTAAGCAATGTTTGGAATTCATCTGTGCTACTGATTTTTGCTACAACCGTTTGTGAGTAAAACATTTTTTAGCAAATTTGTCATTTTTTAAAGAATTTAACTTAGTATTCGATATTTCTGTTAAATTTTCCGATAAGCTGTTGGGTACGTCGTACAGACACACACACACACACACACACACACACACAAAAAAAAAAAAAAGCTTTAAACTTTTTTTATAAATGTTTATTTTTAACCAGTTATCAACACTTTGTGGCTTATTTAGAACAGAAACATTCTTTAGATTGTAAGAATAATATTTTTGACTTAATATTGTTAGAATAACGTTAATTCTTTTCAAATGCATATCCACCTTTCTATTCGGGTAGCCGGTAGGGAGAAGTAAGTTTTATATCTTTCTCAAGTATATTTTGGGGGTAAATGAATATAAAGAATCCGAATAAAATTCGAACTCGACTCTTCGTTATTTTATTCTCAGAAAGTATCCATTACTCCACCAGCACATCTCAATATTCTATATAAAAAATATATTCTTCGAAAATGTTCTATTAATGTCCTTTCCGGTGTTTCCTTTTTGACTAACAAAATATTCGGACGTCTTATGGCACGTAATCTTCAATTACTTTTTTATGACATTCAAAAGTTCTTGAGTTTTTTCGTCAACATTTCTATCCAAAAGCTTAAAAAAATGTATTACACGCTGCATAACTCGAATTAATCTTTTATTCGGACAATCCTAAAATATTTCCCCATGAATGGCATTGGAAGAAGATGTGCCGTTTTATCATAGCAATGAAACATTCTCAAAATAGTCTTGAAATTTCATAATGGAAAATTCTGTTAATAAATAATTTTTTTCTGGCCTACCTTTCATTATTTTTGTTAGTTAAATTTTATATATTTGTATTCATTCTAATAAATATTTGAATATTTTATGCATATTTTTGTTTTAAATTTAGAATGTGTTATACATATGTAAGTAAATGTATAACACATAATATGATACTTTAAAGTATACAATTTTAAATTGTGATTTTAAATGTATTTCTTAATTTGTATAAAAGAAAATGACGAATCATTGAATATACTGATCTAAGATGTTTTCTCTATAAATTGAATATATAATAGGCAATATATGCGATGAGCTGTTCGTTAACAAGTATACACGATATTTATTTAATGCATTGTTAGATGACTGCTCAGAAAATGTTTTTTATTTCTTAGACCCTCAGAGAAGCGATTAATGTTTCATACATTATTGAGCAGACTTTAGTTAATGTATCGTGGAGAGACCGCGTAATCCGGTGATATCAGCATTTGTGAATTTTATAAAAATAATTATTTCACCCCAAGCAATGTAGGACTGCCACTGGTGTGCAGAGTTTACGGAGAGAAATGAAAAATTGAATGTTAAAAAATGATAGAAAGTGGATGAGATTTAGATTTTAGCTGATGATTGACGTTGGATTTAAACCTTTAGAGATTGTAGCTATCAGGGAACCAACTAAAAAGAAGAGTTCACACGCATGTCATGTGAGAAAATAAACTGTTAGAGTAGAAGTGGCGGTTTTATTTGACTCTTTTAACGGTTAAATAGTTGGAGCTTGATGTCAATCTAGTAGCACGAGTAAATAAGCACGACAGAGCAGCAACCGTGTAAATATTTGTAGAAAAGACAGCGAGAAGCCACATTTTATCGGTGAGAAAGTGGTAGAAGTCAGGATCAGCTATTTTGCAGATCCTCGTTTAGATTTTATCGAGAATCTCGAGATAAATAATAGGAGCCTCCGACCAGATACGGCAACCATATTCAATGCACGGACGAATGATAGGTTTATAAATGTGCTAGATGGATGCTGACCAGAAAAAACTTTCTGAACCGACAGTAATATATTATTAGTGGTTATTCTTAACACTACAAATGACGGCCTCAAATCAGGTTCATCTACACAATTTCAATAACAAGGGTTCATTCACCTTTTCAACAGTGCTGCACGATGGGATTATCTTTTCAGATTAATATTAAAAAACGAACCTTCTTAACTAGGTACTACCACTAAATCGCGAAAAAACTGCAAAGTTACTTGTAAACTGAATTTTTAAAAATAAAACGTTTTCTTTAAATTTTTATTTTAGTTTTAATTGAAAGCTAAATTATTAAATTTACTATTTCCAGTAAGCAAAGTATTCTCTGGTTTATTTCAAACAGAAATTATATTGATTGGAATATCAAAATTTGAGATTTTTTTTCAATTTTTGAATTTGCCGCCAGTTTTGATCGATCGACACATTCGTAAACAAAAGTTAATTCTTGGTTTGAAAATCTTTCAAAAATGAAATATACATCTGGGACACATTAGTTTTGGAAAATTAACAAATTTTATGTTAAATTAATCTGATTTACACAAGTATTACTTATATATAGCGGATATTTCGAATAAAACCCTTTCTTATTCACAGATTTAAACTTTTTGACCTGTCCGCGCCGTACATTAAAAACTTGTTGACAGGTTCTTGATTAGAGATAAAGGGTATGGCGTTTATAAGTTACAAAAGTGTACAAATTTTTTTCGGGTAAGGTAAGAAACTCTGAGCTTTTAATTTGCACATACAAAATTACCGTACAAAAATAAAAAAAACATCAAATGCACAAAATAAAATGTTTAAATTATATTAAAAATATCGAGGCAGGACAATTTTTATTAAACTTTTCAATTTTCTAAAGGAAATATAGTCATAAATCCTTAACTAAAAACTCTAACCACAACAGTTCTTTGAAGATTTTAAAAATATTTTTGAAAGTTCATAAATTATTATAACAAAAAAATTAAAACAATTGTTTTAAAATTTCATTAATAATCGAAATTTTTTTTCTTCAGACTATAATGTCTTTAAATTTGATTCAATCAATTAAAAGCTTATCAAATTAAATAATATCATAGTTTTATTGTAAATTAAATTTTAATCTTCGGAGTAGATTTTCGGATACATAGGCAAACTTTAAAAAAAACGAAGAAGATGATTTATATTCCCCAATGAGGTCTGCGCTGACTAACAAAATTATAGACCGCAGAACTTAAAAATTTATTAAAATCTTATGAATTTAGAGGGAGGGGTAACAGAGATAAAAACAAATTACCAAAATTTTTAAAAAAATAATGATTTCACAAATGTTTCATTCATTTCTAAATGAGTACTGATAGTTTCATTAAAATCCGGCAATGATTTGATTTTTGCGAGAATTTCCAAATTAATGTGTTTGTCACCGGAAAAAGTGGTTAATGTAATCATTACATTTTCTATTGTAAACAGTCGTAACATTTTGGTTACTAGCTAACTCAAATCGAAATTGAACATGTTAGAAGAGATTACAAAATAAAAAAAACAATTAAAAATTACTTTGATCTGTCTTCTTAATAATAATATAAATATTTTGATGGAAAAAGTTCGTTTTTATTACGTTTTGGACATTTTTTATTCATACTATGCTGTTTTTTAACGATTTATTGGAGGTACCTACCATTAACAAATCTTGGATGGAGGTATATGAACTTAATTGAAAGTTGGTAAGTTTTAAATAATCAGATATTTTGATGTCTGATTATTTAAATATAAATTTTATAAAAGACCTCAATTTTATAAAAGACCTCTATTTGAGGTCTTTTATAAAATTAAGGTCCAAAGAAAATCAGTTTTGCGATTTACCCCAATCTGGTGTCTAATTTTCGGTCACTTTCTCAACGCCGTATTCTTGCTCCGCTTTGTCTTTTCTATAAATACTTTGATGGTAATTGATTGGATTATCTCTTCATTATGGTGAAGAGATTCTTTGAAATTTTGCGCATTACTACACCGGCGACGAGGTTTTCACTAATTTACACTTGAGCTGGCTAGAATTAACTGTAAACAGTTTTAACAGTTTTTTTTCTCCCATTTCTCACTTGAGGATCATACTTAATGCTCCATGCTTTCACGCCATCTTTTAACGGATAAAATATAAATTCAATGTCAATCGCTAACTACACTCCTCCTGATTAGCCTTCTTCTCTTCTCGCTAGTTAGCAACTTAGGATTGTTCTAACAGTCCCACACCCAGTATCCCAGTATTCCAGTATTGCATTTCCGTGACTTTAATTCCTTCCTTAGGACAAACACGATTATATATATATATATATATATATATATTAACGCATATATGTATGTGTGTGTGTGTTTGAATGCATCTGTGTTCGTGCTTATTTGTGTGTGTGCGTGTGTGTAGGTATATAGATATAAAAAACAGAGATAGATAAATATGAACAAATTGATATATTTGTCTGTATGTGTGAGATGAGGCAATGTTTACCGTATTTACATTATTCAGGCTATTTGTTGCCATTTGTGCGACGGTTCGGCCATTTTACGATCCGGCTTTCTTCAGGTGCTAGGAATTTCGAACAGTATCCTTTAATCATGTCACTGGGGTATATGATCTTTATTCCTTGCCTAGAATGGGTTTGGTTCGAAATTCCTATCACCTGAAGACCGGAGCGTACAACGGGCTAAACGTCGTACAAATGTCACCAAGGCTGAGGACAATAGTCCGAATAATATAAATACTGTCAACTGATATATATATATATATATATATATATATATATATATATATATCAATTGACAGTATTTACATTATATATATATATAGAGAGAGAGAGAGAGACAGACAGACAGACAGACAGACAGACAGAGAGAGAGAGAGAAACAGAAAGAGACAGAGAGAGAGGGGGAATAGAGAGAGAGAGACAGAGAGAGAAGGGCGTAAATTGTAGAGTGGTGACTGTAAGAAAAATACATACGCATCTTGCAAACAACTAAATCTATTAAAAAAAAAAAACTTTACACAAACATGTAACTGTAGGTGTTTTACATATTTATTCGATTTAAAGTCGGACAAAGATACTGCGTATCCGGAACTGTTGATAAACACGCATCCTATGTTCTCTATTGATATTCGATATTACTCGAGTAATGGTGACATTCGGAAAAACAGTTGTATTTTGAGAACGTTTGTGTTCACGTATGGTCAAATGTGTGGTCACATTTTTGCGATTACCTCACTGTAGACATATTAAATACCTTGGCCACCTTTGGGAGAAAGACCTCGAAGTCACATGAATGGTTTGAGTTCTTTGAGATGACTCCCGCCATTAAAGCCAATCGCACCGCTCTAGCCAAGAACAAGCTGTCATACAACGAGAGCAACATACAAATCCTCCGGGCTGCCAGGAGCATAGCTCAGCAGACTACAAGACGCTGCACCAGCGAGTATTAGACAGAGCTCAGTGAAACCATGCAAACGGCAGTGAATATCAGAGTAATTTATGATAACATCAAAACAGCAATGGTACGAGCGCAGAACAAAACAGCTCCCCTCAAAGCCACCACTGGGCTAGTCAGATGGTGAGATAAGGGAAATACTAATTCAACCTCTATTCCCAACAGAATGTTGTGATGACTGTAACCCTTGACATTACTGAGTGCTACTTGTCGTGGTAGAGCTCGACACTGAGCCGACGATAGAGGAGTCCAGCGAGGAGCAGCTGATACAAGCCGCCATGAAGTGGAGAGTTTGCAGAAAACAAAGTGATAGGTCCGACACGCCAGAAACAGAATATAGTTAAATGCAGCCTCTGCAACAGGGACTGCCACTCCCGCATCGGCTTCTACAATCACAGAAGCCGATGCCCCAACTAAGCTGACAACTAGGATGCTACTCATGGTCAACCCTGACCGATGGAGGCATACATAGATCATGCAGATTAACCACCACCTAATCTTGGGTCACCATACTTTTAAACACGTACAGCCATTCATTGCATATTAGGTCTAAGCACCTTTACGTAGCCAGCAGTATATAACTGAAAATCCCGTTGAAAAACTGGAGGGGCATGATATTTCCTCTGCTAATCGTTACCCTACAACCATCACATTGTGTATAATATGGAAGACATCATAAGGATATAAACATGACCGTCATTTCTCCAATTTAATTTTGATACTTATGTGTTTTTTAAAAAATTAAAAATAAAAATAAAATAAAAAGTAAATAACTTTTGAAAAATTACATAACTCTCTTCTGGCGTGTGTATTCTTAAAAAGCAGAAACAAAAGAACAAAAAATAAAACAACGGGGCTTGCTAAGTTGTAGATATTTCAGCTTGCTAACTATTCACTTGCGCACAAATACCCTTGGGAAAGGTATTAATCCGTCTCTCCTCTCCTATTATAGATGAAATAACAGGACATATATATGAAATAACAGGACATTCTATAGCCTTGGCTGGCAACCATTTGAAAGTAATGGCAACCTACTGGGGATAATTTTCTGCCCAGTAAGTCATGTCTCTTTAGAGACATGATCGCCCAAGCGTGTATCACGTATAGAAGCTCACTAATTGAACTAATCATTTTGCTAAGAGTAGCTATTTTAATTGTATGTGGGTCGATATTAACGGTTATTTCCTCATTATGGATTGTTCCCTCGGACGAATATAAAACCCTGGCAATGGCTTTCATCGACGTTCCCGGATTCGCATCGATAATGTTTTGGCCTCCGTTTGACGAACTGTTATGTTCTGATGCTGTTCGAACGCTGTGCATGTTTTATTGTTTTATGCGCTTCGCTACAGGCGACACTTACCCGCTGGAGATTTCCAACAACTTTCCAAAAATCTCAACGTCACTACGCTTTGCGTGCATCGCAACAATTACCGCATGACGTTTCGTTTCATGCGTTAGCTGATAGTTCTTAATTGATGCTGTGAAAAGATAAAAGCACATTAATTGATTATCAGAAAACTGCAGGTGCAAAAACACATGTCTTCAAATACATAACGCACTCTGTACACACACAGACACACTAATAAACAAACACATGTATCTATATATATATATATATATATATATATATGAATAAAAACAAAATAAATCGTATTTAAGACGATGCATTTCGTCATCTGATGGACATTATATTGTCTTTCTATAGATTCATTTTTTAGTTATGTAGCTGAAATTATCTACACATATATGCATATAATAATAATAATAATAACTATCGCAACAACAATACCAATAGTAAAAGAACTAACTCTACCAAAACTATTATTAATCAAGATATAACTTAAATCGTCTTGTATAACCCACCGAGAACAAACTCGGAGAGAAAATAAGGGGAAGCAAAAAAAAAAAAAGAAACAAACGAAGTACATTAAAAAAATCAAGCACTCGTAAGAAAGAAAAAAACACCAAGACGAAAACCCTAACATTAAAGCGCTCAATACGAAAGTAGAGCAAACTAAGACAGAAAATCTAAGCGTGAGCCAACAACCGACCACGGTTTCGTCTAACGAAATTGGCCCTGACGAACCGTTATATATATTTATATATATACATATATGTATATTTATAAATATATTTTAAGATTTTATCCGAGAAGAGTAAATTCCATCTGAAATTACCACTGACCTATATATATATATATATATATATATATATTACAGTTATGGGCAGCAAGTTCTAAAATATTACACAGAAGGCCCATTGATTGTAGATGCAAAAACAAATTTAAAAAACTGTGTTCATTTCAGTGTCTGAATATATATATATATATATATATATATATATATATATATATAATTCCAAGTGAAGAATACTCAAGGTTTTTTTTATATTTTGAGTTCTTTGGCATTCATTTTATTATAAACAGTGCTCAATATAATGAGTATTATAGGGCTTAATATAATATAATTATATGGTTATGTCAATTTTTCATTGCTACATGGAAATATCTATGTTTCGAGATTAATTCTCATCATCAGGCAATGCTGGTGTGGTTGTGCAGACGATTTACATTTAAAACGTTTTAAATGTAACTCGTCTGCACAACTGCACCAGCATTGCCTGATGATGAGAATTAATCTCGAAACATAGATATTTCCATGTAGCAATGAAAAATTGACATAACCATATAATTATATATATATATATACTACGGCCATAATATATACTTCGGTTTTTCTTAATGATGTACTTTTTAGTATTTATTGCCACTGGATAATTCTGAATGAAATAGAATGTTTTTTTTTTGTTATTATTACCTCGTAAAATTTTACAAGGCAGCGAGGAAGCCTTTCCTTCAGCCAGCCAATAAGAAGAGACTAGCACGGGGAACAGATCTCAAAAACTGGACACCAGAACAGTTCATTTGATGCACATGTGAATGTGCAATATTAACAAAAGAGCCATTCTATTTTCATTTTAGAATTATCCACTTGGCAATAATACAAAAAATATTTTAAATACATAATTTAAAAAATAAACTGTTGTTTCCCTAATAATTATGGCCGGTAGTATATATATATATAATTATTACGTTAGAACGTACAAAACTACAAACTACTACAAAATTAAACATTTTATTTCGACATTGAAAGAACAGTGTCTCATCAGGTAGTAAACAATGTTGGCAATAAACATTTTTATTTGTTTTTTTATTTTTTTAATGAGAATTTTAAGTTTTTTTTAAATTGTTTTTTTCTGTACGAGGGAAAAAATATTAAAAAAAGAAAGATGGAAGAAAATACCAGAAAATAAGATGAGAGATCAAGATAGGACAAAAGGAAGAAGAAAGGGAAACATACAGAAAAAATATAAAGAGAGGAGAAAAATAAATGTGAAAATGTAAGTAGGGAAAAGCCAAAAGAAAGAAGTTTAAAATTTGGAGCGAAAATGAATTGCATATAGATATTAACACCGGTCAATATATTGCGGCTCTATTTTATTGGCATTTTAAAACAGTTATATATATATATATATATATATATATATATATATATATATATATAGTTTTAATGCAAAGAATTTCTCCCTTTACTGAGTAGGTTCATAGTTTCAATTTGTCGTGAGGACACCGTTACGATGTCCTCTCTCATAGTTACAAAATCTTTGCACTGAATCTATCATAGTGTATCTGCCCCCGCCCACAATATCGAGCCCTTTTCGATTAAGAATTTGCTTGCCAAAATATCTTTTATCAGTAAAAGTACCAAAAAACAACATTCTTGACGACAAGTTTTATCATAAGCCAACAGGATACACACACACACACACACACACACACACACACACACACACACACACACACACACATATATATATATATATATATATATATATATATATAATGTCCTTGAATTCTTCCATAACACCTTTTCTGCAGATTTCTGGCAAATTGTTATAATACATATATATTTCATTTTTATCATTGAATTGAATATCAATTATAACAATTTGCCAGAAATCTACAGAAAAGGTTTTATGGAAGAATTCAAGGACATATATATATATATATATATATATATATATATGTGTGTGTGTGTGTGTGTGTGTGTGTGTGTGTGTGTGTGTGTGCGTGTGACGTTTTTTGTCCTCTGATGAAAATTATCAATGCAAATATATGGATTTCATTTTACAACGTGAATATGTGAGTTTTTAAAAATTTGTAAATTTAAGAATGTTTTATAAATATCCATTAACCTAACTGAAATGTCTAAGTAATTTATGGACAAAGATAAATGACGTAAAACTTATTAAAAGTAAAATATAATTTATCAAAATATAAATCTACGCACATATCGTTTCAAATATCTTAATTCCTGAAAAAATTACATGTTTCCCAGGCCATTAGCAATAAAATTAACGAAACTAATTCATGACCTACTATTTAAAATATAAAATGCAATGTAATATATTTCTTTGACCCGACAGAAATATGATTGATATCAGAAGTAGGACCGACAGAAATGTGATCGTCGTCGAAAGCCGAAAATATAAACAAACTGATAGAAGAGTGATTACATCAAAGCAGCCGAATTCAAAGGAAATAGTGGCGAAAATGACTCACAGATCTGCCTAGCTGTAGATGACACAATTAAGCAAAATATCTGGAAGGGAAATATACATAGAAATTTCAGCTCCCGACTTGGCAGCTACGATGCAGTCGCTCTCTCATCGACGCAGTGTGGCTTCCCTGTATCTCTTCTACAAATACTTTCATGGCTTCTGCTCCGATGAACTTAACTCACTGGAACGTCCTATATACGAATTTCCTCGAGCCATAAGATTAGAAAACTAGGTACCTTTTTTTTACTGTGAAACTAATAAATTGTAAATGCAAATTCTACTCCAGCAGCTTTTTTCTCGCACTTCCCGCCTGTGGAATTCTCTTCCGCATACTTGATATCCTGACAGTTTCAATCTCCAATAATTTAAATGTAAAGTCAATAGTCATCTCCTGTCTCACTAACTTACATCCTCTCTCTCATGCTTTTCTACATCCACCTCACTCTCATCAGTGCTCTCTTACCTCTCCTACTTTCTTTTTGACACCCCCTGCAACCTCTCACTCCTCATAACATTCCTTCTCGTCTACCCCACTCTCATCAGTAATCTCTTCCCTCTCCTATTCTCTTCCTGACACCCCCAGCAACCTCTTCCTCCTCAACATTCCTCCTATGTAACTCCCTGCACAACAGTGGCAGTAAAATGCCTTACTTGGGGCGACACGATTATAAAAAAATTTAGATCCAACAGGACGTAGAGAGAACGCAAGGAAGAGAGAAGAATAGAAGATAACTCCGCTTGTCATCTCCCTTTTATCTGTGGGATTTTATCTGACTACCACATCACACGACTGCCATCGACAAAGAATAAAAATATAAGTTTATATATATATATATATATATATATATATATATATATATATATATGTGTGTGTGTGTGTGTGTGTGTGTGTGTGTGTGTGTGTGTGTTTTCCTCATTGATTGTATAAAAGATCTTCATCGTTGGAGAACCAGAGGTTTTATATAACATTTATGTAAATTTGGTGCTCGGTGACGCTGTATTTTTGGGGAAAAACAGATTGATTACGTACCTGGTTGGCATCTGCGAGGACGCTGGACGTTCGTTGTAACAAAAGATATCAAAAAAAGTTAGATGACTTTTTGTTTTACATTATTAGTACTCTACTCTTGTGTTTATTATTTTAAAAATGTTGCTAGTTAAAAAAAAAAAAGCATAATTTTTCAAATTTCGCGCAGAGTCTGACCGTTGAGTTAATAAAATGTGTCTTGTTCAAACACATTACGTACGGCAGTACACCTGGCAGAGACTCCATGCTTGGATGGCGAAGGTAAAAGATTTGGCGAAAGAAATGAAGTTGACGGTGGAGATGAAGTCGTTGGATATTTTCGACTATTTCTAGTTACTGAATGATATTGTGATAATTTTAAAAATGTTAGCAGATAATTTAATGCACACAGACACAGTCTTGAGTACTTTTCTCAAGTTGAAAGTAGCTAAGTGTGAGTTCTTCTTCCTGAACTTTAAAATTGGTAATTTTGAGTACTGTAAGAATCACCACAAGAAAGTGAAGTTAGATATGCGCTGGCTGTAAAATAAGATGTTAGATGAGAAAACTAAGTGTTAGATTAGCTTTCTTGTAGCAATGCATGCGAAGTTCCATTTTAGACGTAGGAATGTGTTGGAGATTGTAATGATTTCCTGAAACAAGTCCAACTAATTAACCCATTTCGAGAGAGAAGAAGAGGGATCATACCTGTCCCGGGGGTCATTGCGCATAATTGAATATAACGAACTCGACTGGAATTGGAATTCAGCTTTTCGATTTTCAGTTACATTAAATCATTGGCACGTTAAGGCTTAGAGCACCTAGTTACCCATCTGGATACTGAACTGGTTTATATTGCTTGCATTTACGACCTGATTTTGTGTAGATATTTAGGCGTTTTAGCTTTATAAGTGCTGCTTTAGTTATTTAAGTGCTGGAAATCAGGAAGAAATGAAATTGAATGCAAAAAGACAATTCTAGCTGAATAAGACCTCTTTCAATTTCCTTAATGAGTATGTACAGCATTTGAATGATGCATGCTATGCTTCGGAAAAAATATTATTATTATGTCATTTTTCATCATATTTCGATTTCTGCTTTGGTCTCACTACCAACCAAGTCTGCGGGGAGACCTAAGGCAGGTAGTGGCGTGTTGTTATGGCTCCATTTCATGTTTTTCTATCTTCCCTATCATCCCCAGCATTACATAGATAAAGTTTTCCTTAGTGTGTGGGCTGTACTTAATAAGACAATTTTTTGTATATCTCTTATTATTATTATTATTATTATTATTATTTTATAACAACTTAGTTTTTTTCAGAAAAAAAACTATATGTCTGATAACCAATCGGTATGTTTTTTCTTCCACCTTTAACTCCTTAAAGAAGTTGGAAGAGGTCTTATTCAGATAGAATTGTCATACAAGACAACAATTGTTGGCTTACTAACATACATTGAGACGACAAAATACTGAATGATACAATTAGTCAAACAACACGAAAACAAAAAGAAAAACTAAAAAAACTAAAAAGAAAAGTAAAATAACTTTTGAAACATTACATAACTTTCTTCTGACGTGTGTATTCTTAAAAAGCAGAATCAAAAGAACAAAAATTAAAACAACGCAGCTTAGTAAGTTGTAAGTATTATTCACTTGCTAATTATTCACTTACGCACAAATACTCTTGGGAAAGGTATTAATCCGTCTCTCCTCTTCAATTATAGATTAAATAACAGGACTTATTGGATTCTATAGCCTTGGCTTGCAACCAATTTGCCAAAAGCATATTCAGCTAGAATTGTCATACAAGACAACAAGTGTTGGCTTACTAACATACAGAATTTTCAGTCAAATATCATGCAAAATAAGGTGAGTTCCAGTTTCTGTGACAAATACCAGGAAACAATAGGCCATCTAATCTCAGGATGTTTTATACTTGCACTAAATGAATACAGAAATCGTCACGATAGAGTCGGCCAATATTTAGACTAGACATTGTACAAGCACTTTGGAAAAGATGTTAACACTTGTATGAATATCACCCAGCACCGGTTACAGAAACAAAAGATATCATCATTCTCTGGATTACATCATCTACATAGAAAGAAAAACTGAAGCAAATTGGCCAAATATTATTGTCAAAAAACGAAAGAAAACCTTGTCTGCTAATTAATATACCGAGCCTAGCAGATTGTGATAAATTAGCAACAAAATCTGGAAATCTATCCAAGTATAAAACCTTGAAATCGAAATAGAAAAAGTGTATAAATAGAAAATACATCTGTCATAGTTGGTGTGCTTGGAATATAAAATATACATAAATAAAAAGAAAGAAAGAAAGAAAGAAACAAACAAACAAACAAACAAACAAACAAACAAAGGAACGCAACAACACATCAAAAAAATTCCTGGAATTTTCAGTTTCCGAGAAATTAAAAAATGACTTAATAAGTACGGCCAGACACTAAGAAGATTTTTGTCAGTGTAGCGCCAATGATGTAATGGGGTGGGTAGAAAAACAAATCCTGAAATGTATCCATAACAACACACCACTACATGTCTTTTGTTTTTCTGCAGATTGTTTTCCTGCAGATTTGCATATATACTGCAAAAATCGAAATAAAAATAATAATAATAATAATAATAATAATAATTAGATTAGATGGTCTAAACACCAAGACACAATAGAGGTTTTAATCTCAGGATATTCTGTACTTGCCCCAAATGAATATAAAAATCGTCACGATAGGATGGGGCGATATTTACATTGGATAATGTGCAAACACTATGTAAAATATGTAAACACTAGTATGAACATCACCCCGCATCATTTACAGAAATAGAAGATGTCACCATTCTATGGGATTACACCATCTACACAGACAGAAAAATTGAAGCAAATAGGCTGTACCTTATCGTTGAAAACCAAAAAGAAAAAATTGCTTATTAATTGATATGGCTTTCTTGCGGATTGTAACATTGCAACCAAGGAATTCAAAAAACTGTCAAAATATAAATACCTGGAAATTGAAATAAAAAAAATGTGGATATTGAAAACAATAATCGTGTCAGTGATAGTAGGTGCACTTGGAATGATAAAAAATGGAACAAAACAACACATTGAAAGAATCCCTGGAAACCCCAGCTTAACAGATATACAAAAATTGTCTTATTAAGTACAGCCCACACACTAAAGTAATATTTGTCTATGTAATGCTAGGGATGATAGAGGAGATAGAAAATCATGAAATGGAGCTATAACAACACGCCACGACCTGCCTTCCCACAGACTTGGCTTGTAGTGCGACCATAGCAGAAATCGAAATATGATAAAAAATGACATAACAATAATAATAATTGTATTAAACTGAAATGCAAATTTGTGTTTACCCGAAGTGCAGATATCTGGAAACGATTGAATATCTTTTATATGTTTGTGCAGTGGGAGCATCCACTGAATATAAAACTCGGCATAATAGAGTGGGTCAATATCTGCACTGGAAGATATGCAATTTTTACGGAGAGGAAACTGCAAGAAAATTGTATGAATATCATTAAGACCCAGTTACAGAGATAGGACATGTAACAATTTTATGGGACAATCAAAGCTAATCGCGCGGACACTGTGACCAAAGATCACAAAATATGCTTTATTATTGACATGACAGTCCCTGCAGACTGTAAGATATCTTTGAAAATATTTTTTAAATTCAAATTACGAGTATGTTGAAACAGAAATATTAAAAAAAATATGGCTCCTATCAATAATTCCAGTTGTATTTGAAGCCCTCCGTATTGAGTGAGAAATATTCCGATGGACTTACTGATTGGATTCTTGGTTTACAAAACATGTGTTCACAAGTGCAGCTCACACATTCTTGTCTGTGTAAAATGTGTGTGCTGTTTCTTTCTTTTTTAACAAAAAAATGATCAGCGGAACATGTCATAAATCCATTTCTGACCTTAGGTCTCTGGTTGGATTCCGGAGGTAAATATGTATACAACAGACATCAAATGAAAAATAATAATAATAATAATAATAAGAAGAAGAAGAAGAAGAAGAAGAAGAAGATAAAGAAGAAGAAAGAAATATTACCAGGGGTAAAACGTTGTTCTTGGGAACTAGGTGGCCAATTAGGAATGTTACAGCTCTGACAAAAGAGAAATCGAAATAATAATAATAATAATAATAATAATAATAATAATAATAATAATAATGATGATGTTCTGTCAATAGTTATGTGTCATACGTGATACTCGCTTTGGGGGATCATGTCTTGAAAGGAACATGACTGATTGGGTAGAAGATTATCCCGCAGTAGATTGCCATTAGATTCTGCGGTATACTGATTGCCAGCCAAGGTTATAGAACCCAATCTGCCCTGTCATTTAATCCATAACTGGAGAGAAGAGACGGATTAATACTTTTCCCAAGAATATTTGCGCGCAAATGAATGCAAGCTGTACTTAGAGTGGGGCAATATTTAAATTTGGACAATGTACAAACACTATGAAAAATATGTAAACAAACAATGGTACGAACATCAACAGGCACCGGTTACAGAAACAGAAGATGTCAGCATTCTATAGCATTACACCATCACTGTCTACATGAACAGGAAAATTGAAGCAAATAAGATGGACATTATTTTTAAAAAGCAAATAAAAAATATAAAATAAAAACTTGCCTACTAATTGATATGGTTTGTCCAGCGTATTGTAACATAGCAACTGAGGACTTAGAAAAATTTTCTAAATATAAAGATCTGGAAATTGAAATAGAAAAAATGTGGAAATTGAAAACAAAAAAACAGTACCAGTGATAATAGGTGCACTTGGGATGATAAAAAATGGAACAAACAACACATTCAAAGAATCCCCGGAAACACCAGCTTAAGAGTTATACAAAAAATTGTCTTGTTAAGTACACTAAGAAGAATTTGTTTCTGTAACGATAGTGATGTTATGAGAGATAGAAAAAATAGAAATGTAGCCATAGCAACACATCAAAACCTGCCTTATGTCTTTCCGTATACTAGGTAGGTAGTGTGATTATACCAGAAATCGAATGATGATGATGATGATGATGATAATAATAATAATAATATTTAAACTTATTTATGAATGGAACTTTGTCTGTGTGTGTGCATGTGTGTGTGTCTGTGTGTGTGTGTGTGTGTCTGTTACCTATAGACTCCAGAACGGCCGTACCGATTTTCTTGAAAATTTACACAGTTGTACTATAAGCGTCTGTGAGTGTTCTTAGCTCGGTTTTGTGTCGTGGTACCCCCGATAAATATCGAAAATCGATAATCGAAAAAATCGGGTTATAGAAGGAGTGGTCCGATTTTAATCAAATTTGATACATTCATAAAAAACGATACTCAGAAGTTTCAAGGTTGCAGTTCTTACAATAGTGCAGAAAATTGATAATATATACCGGGTCTGATCAAAATCAGTTTTTCAGCCCTTTTATTTTAGTTTATGCTTCGGGTTTGGTTCTAAGTAGGTATAATTGTATTTCTTAGTCTCAGCCATGATACCATTTACTTAGAGGACTTATTTAGCCTTCCAAATTCAGCTTACGACGAAAAAAACCAAAATCAAAATTTGACTGACATCCATTCCTTTTCCTTTCAGTCTACGGTTTCACTTTAACTGGATGCAACTATTGCTTTTTAGTCTTTCGTACCAACGTCCAAAATGTCTGAGCTCCAGGACCATGGATTAGTTTTAAAGCTTTCATTACACCCGAGTAATGCCGGGCTATACTGCTAGTTATTAATAATAATAAATATTAATCCAAGATGCACATTTGTGTTAATCTTAAATGCAGATTCTGTGATATATATCAAGAAACGATTGAACATTCTATATTGTGTTTCGCATTGAGAGCATCCACTGAATATAAAGCAGTAGATCAATATGCCTATCATGTATATGGTTACAAATATCAGTATTTTATATTAAATATTTAGATGAATATTTGCATATTCACAGCAGTAGCATTTACACTTGGTGTGCATCAACCGACCTCATAGGCAAGATATTAAAGTACGAAGGGGAAGAAAAGACTAACTATCAATTGAAAAATAAAAAATAAATGGTGTATGTCAGCAATAAAAAAATCCAAGACGGGGTTTATGAATAGAAGACGTCAAAATCGAACAATAACGAATTTTAAATATCAAGGAAGTATTTTAACAGTTGACGTAAAACGGGACACCGAAACATAAATCTACTTTTTAATGGTGAAATATTCCTTGTTAAGATTAAATGAAATATTAAGAAGCAGTAAAATTTCGTTACAATCAAAGTAAAGATTGCTGCAAGCCCTCAGATATGGGTTAAATGATAGAAGACATTGGGCCTTTCTTCTTTTCTAGGAGAAGACGGTCTGTCAGTTAAGTGCCATACGTGATACACGCTTGGGCGATCATGTCTCGAAAGAGACATGACTGACTGGGCAGAAGATTATCCGGCAGTACGTTGCCATTGGTTTCAGCCGTAGACTGGTTGCCAGTCAAGGCTATAGAACCCAATCTGTCCTGTTATTTAACCCAGAGCTGGAAGGAAGAAATGGATTAATACTTTTCCCAAGGGTATTTGTACGTAAGTGAATGCAAGGAATTCAACTGGAATTCGAACTCTGCAAACTGATTTGTTGTTCCGAGTCGATATCCACTGCACCACAACGCATATCCTCTAGGAGAAGGACAACTCTAAATTCAAAATATGTATGTAGCTCTAGCGAAGCAGATACCACGCAACGTGTAGTTATCAATGATACTGTGATCACGACTGTAGCCAGCCGACGTTTAATAGTTTTGAAATAGGAAAGCAGTCTAGTATCACTAAACGTGGGTAGCAGCAAGTCTAAAAGGACAACACTGAAACTGTGGAAACGAAAACGGGAAAGCACACTTCTTTCTCAAGGACTAATTAGTTTTTATAAATGATCAAAAAGCAAGTTGTGTAGAATCATTATTGCCTACACCCTAATAGACATGACATTAACAACAAATAATACAGGGAAATTATTTACTATACAAATGTGTACGTCAGTATCATTTTTTATTACCCCCACTCCAATAATTTGTTCAAAGTAGATTCAAAGCATTTATAAGAAGGCTGCGACTTATTTATTACGATATTAAATTTGTTAGGTTTTTACACAATCTGGGAAGACATGCGCCAGTTAATATTAGTCATTGCCAATCACGGCTTGGCGTCTTGCAAAAACATTTGAAGGCGGCCTGGAGATTGATAGCTGTCAGTGACAAATGTTCTTGCATAGAGTTCAGGCAAACCTGGACAAAGTCAAAAGAGAAAAAAAAGCAAGCAAGTGGTGACGGGTGGAAGGTCGATCGGTACGCAAGCTGTGGACATGAGGCATATCGTTTTTCTGGAGAGACGAAGATTCTTAAAGGAATAATAATAATAATAATAATAATAATAATAATAATAATAATAAAGGAACAGCACCAGGTGTAAAACATAGTGCTGGGAAAGAAGGTCGTAGCCTGCTGGCATTTCTCGTAAGTAACATGATATAATTGCTTTTGCTGATGGGGCATTAAAATCTCTAGAACTAGACAAATGTCAATGGCTGAATATGTTCATCCTGTCCGTGTTTATGAATATGAGTATTTCTATCTACATATAAAATTCTGTGACATCCGTTAGTCCGTCCGTATGTCTCAGCCTCTAAAATAATCATACGCTGACCATTGAAACAAAATTTTGCGGCAAATAGCAAACATGTAAGGAGATACAAAGTGCAGCTTGTTTTAATAGGGTACATAGCTCAGTACAATCAAGTTTTATGAATATATTTGAAAGGAAAATTATTATCAGCATACGAAAGGCCCCCACTCTTTTAAAAAGAAATTCATGATTAAAATAACAAATAATAATTTATGAAAAATGCAATATTGTTTTTGCATATCTATTCTTTAATTTTACATAAACAGGAATCCAATTTCCAGTTTGCCCTACATTTGCGAGAACTATAAATAAAACACAAGGCCAAATGATAGAAAAAGGTGGAATTTGGCTCCAGAAAGAAATATTTACGCATGGCCAGTCATATATTGCATGAAATGTTGCAAGAAATGTCCAAAAAATTCTTTGCTGTTAAAAAAAAGTAAAGTTCTTAAAGATTATTGTTTGCTAAGATGTCTTATAAAATTAAATTAAATTAATGTAATATTAAACGGCGAAAAAGGTTTTTTTTTGTAAAAGTATTTCCAAACAAATCAATTTATTCAACTTTCATCGATTGGTTTGCGAAATTGAACGAACACTTGAGTTTGTAAATCCTGACAAAAATGCTAGCGATAACTTTATTAAAATTAGATATTAAATATTCTAGTATTTATAAAATTCCCTTGTTAAATATTTCGAAGTATAGTAAAGAAAAAATTACAAGTCAGTTCCAAATTCGCTTTCTTTGATATTTTTTATATCCAAACCAAATATCTTGTCCACAGTGAAAATAATGAAGCTTAATCAAGAAATGTCTCCTTTATCGATAGCTTCCTAAATGTAGCTTAGCTCTGAAGCAGGTGAGAATGTTCAAATAACTGACAAAGGTTTAAAACGGATGTAAAATGAGACACTTTGATACGAACAGGTATGGGTTAGCCGAAGAAGCATTCCGAACGTTCAGCAAGGTGTTGAGAAACGGAAATATTTCGTAAGAAACAAACGAAATCTTGTGACGCTATGGGGTATCTATCCTCCGTACATGGCAGTGAATACTGGACAATCTCCGATTGGACGTCGAGAAAACTAGAGGCAGCATAAATGTTGTTCTACAAAAGGATACTGAAAATTATGTGGAAGGAGCGAGAAAGCAAAAAGGAAATCTTATAGAAAATGACAACAGAAAGAATACTTCTACTTTAGCATCAGAAAAATACACCTGATATTCCTTTGACAAATAATGAGGAAAGACGGCTTAGAAAACGTAAACTTCACGGAGCATATTGAGGCCAAGAGAATAGAGGGAAGGCATCGAGCTTCTTAGCTGATGAGCTTGTGAGAATGTGTGGGGGAACCGGAAGGAGGCTAGCAAAGTGAGAAAACTGCAAAGGGACGCAAGGAGTAGGAAATTGCAGAGAACAAGGATGGCCGTTTTGTACGGATACAGCAGGTAAAATAAAAATTGATATGTGACATACTAGCACATATATGGTAAATAGTAATGACGACATTGATTTGTAATTTAATTTAAGATTGGTTAATGTGTACTGAGTTTAGAAGTTCTCTAAGAAAATTAAAAAAAAAGGTTTTCTTCCATATTTTTATTATCTAGCTATCGAAGAGTTTGATTAATCCGAGAGATTACATCAACCTTATTTTCGTCTAACTCACCGAAAATTAGAGAAATCTTTTAAAAAAAATAGGCGTTCTCCCGTAAGATTTGGCTAGAAGAACCCGCCGTTAGACTTGACGTAATTTAGACCTCTCGGCCACAAAGTTCGTCTATAATCAAGTAAAACTGAATAGTGCCTTTTCGTAGATATATATATATTTGATTAAACGTTCTGTTTATTTATTAAACAGGTATTTATTAACTTTCGTCTAACTCACCGAATATTAGAGAAATCTTTTAAAAAAATAGGCGTTCTCCCGTAAGATTTGGCTAGAAGAAACCGCCCTTAGACTTGACGTACTTTAGACCTCTCGGCCACAAAGTTCGTCTATAATCAAGTAAAACTGAATAGTGCCTTTACATGAAAATCTTTCATAGACTATTGAATAATAACGTTTAAGTAATAAAATCTGTCGGATTAATAAATAAAAATCCATCAATTGTTTGGAAATTGCTTTTTTTACGTTAGGATACGAAACAGCGCAGTCATGTATATTTTTAGAATATGAGAAAGATTTACGTTTAAAGGCATTATTTACCTACTTTAATTACATCCTCTCTTTTGGAAACTTGGATATGAACTTACCATGGGTATCTCTGCACTGGTATAGGACAAGTGAACAAATTTATTTTAAATGATTTGTTAATGATATAAAGCACTATAGTTACACAAAATCAAAATAGCTAGCTGCTACCTTATCAGTGCATACCCGTCCACGAGTCAAATCTTATGATAGACGCCTCCTCAGTCCACAAAGATGTGGATGATATTGAACCTATGCTGGGCGGATTTTAGGTACAGTTTCTGAGTGATATTACATAATCTGGCGCAATTAATCTCTTGAACAAGGCTATTACGCCCAAATCCTCTGTCACGGTGACTGGTGATTTTATGCTAACACAAACTATTTAACGGTTACATCTCACCAATTTTCATTCGCAAGCCTTAAGAAAACTCATGGTAATTTCTAGGCACTTCCCAAAGATTCCACGTATGACGTCGCCTCACTCTTTCGATAGCACACGCACGCGCACTGGCGCATGCATAAAAATGTATATATCGTTATAGAAAGTGAGTAAAGCTTAAAAGCAGATGAAAGAATGAGATATTTTTTTGATTTATTTAGGAAAAAGACGTGAAAAAAGTTTACTTTGAAACCATTTACAGATTATTCAGTCAGTTAAGTGCCATACGTGAAACACGCTCGGGCGATCATGTCTCGAAAGAAACATGACTGACTGGGCAGAAGATTATCCCGCGGTAGGTTGCCATTGCTTTCTGCGGTAGACTTGTTGCCGACCAAGGCTATAGAACCCAATCTGTCCTGTTATTTAACCCATAACTGGAAGGAAGAGAGGGATTAATACCTTTCCCAAGGGTATTTGCGAGTAAGTGAATACAATGGATTCAAATGGAATTCGAACGCGGCTCCCCGACTTCTCGTTCCGAGCCGATATCCACTGTACCACAAAAGAACAGAAACGAACCCCACTTCCCTTTCGATAGACATCTTAATTTAACCAAACCAGGTAAGCTCAGATTACATAGAATTGGGAATCTACTAAATTTTCGTTTCTCGTTCCGTCTATATTTGTCACACCTCTAAATTCCAATGCATTCATGCACTAAAATAACTATGACATATTTGAAAATATGGTTGACCACCCAAAATTGCACACACGCAAAAACACGAGGAAAGACATCATGTGTAATAAGATTTAGCTTACTGCAAATGGCCAATGTAGGCGTTCATGTGAGACGTTGAAATGGACATGACAATCCAATAAACAATGATAAATTACACAAATATATAGTTTCTCTACTCGTAAGATACACATATCTGACCAAGCACTCACCCTGTTGCACGCAAACATGAACACATCAGCGTGGTAGAAAATGGACAACTTGTAATATACAAAATATAAGCAATACAAAAAACGATAATCTATTTAGTGCCACATATTCATATCGAGAAATTTTTATTTACTGAGCTAATGAATAGATGCAGGAATAATATGAGGAAACGTGCCGTCGAGTGGAAAATTATTCATCACCCATAGGTATACCGTAATGCTTTCGGACAATCAGTCAGTTAAGTGCCATATGTGATACACGCTTGGGCGATCATGTCTCGAAAGAAACATGACTGACCGGGCAGATGATTATCCCGCAGTAGGTTGCCATTACCTTCTGCGGTAGAGTGGATGCTAGCCAAGGTTATAGAACCCAATCTGTCCTGTTATTTAACCCATAACTGGAGGGAAGAGACGGATTAATACCTTTCCCAAGGGTATTTGCGCGTAAGTGTAATGCAAGGTATTTAACTGGAATTCGAACTCGGCTATCCGATTCCTCGTTCCGAATCGATATCCATTGCACCACATCGCACATTTTGGACAATATCGAGACTAAAAAGGGAAGAAATTGCAGCTCCTTCTATTATATGACAGCAGTACTCAATATTCGTTCTGACCTGTGCAGTGTAAATATATAAGGAAAGTGGAAAATTTCAGGTATTTACTGGAGCGGTAAACGGAAGCATCAAAGTTTCCGTCATCTTTCCGAATGGATCGTATGTCAGTCAGTTAAGTGCCATACGTGATACACACTTTGGGCGTTCATGTCTCGAAAAAGATATGACTAACTATTGTGAGACCGATACTAACATACATCATGGACACTTCCAGTACTATATTACTATGTGAATGGTAGTACTATAGTCGTAACACCACCAGTGCTTCTACTGACACTGTCAGCACTCTGCCTTCGGGTAGAGGGCGCTCTCTGCTTCCGGGCAAAGAGCAATAAGCCAGTTGTGGTTTCCGCCGAAGAGTAGAAGCACGACTGGGCAAAAATAGGCAGCCACTTTTTGGCCGGGCCATATAGCCCGGAAATCCCAGTCATAATTGACCATGTGTCACATGTCGCCATTACTGGGAGGGACAGCTAAATAATGTAGCACCACTAGTGCTTCTATTGACACTCTCAGTTCTCTGCCTTCTGGTAGAGGGCGCTCTCTGCTTCCGGGCAAAGAGCAATAACCCAGTCGTGGTTCCGCCGAAGGGTAGAAGCACGACTGGGAAAAATAGACAGCCATTTTTTTGGTCGGGCTATATAGCCCGGAAATCCCAGTCATAATTGACCATGTGTCACATGTTGCCCTTAGTGGGAGGTACAGATAAATAATGAAGCACCACTAGTGCTTCTATTGACACTGTCAGCTCTCTGCCTTCGGGTGGAGTGCGCTCTCTACTTCCGAGCAGAGAGCACTAACCCAGTCGTAGTTCCGCCGAAGGGTAGAGCACGACTGTCCAAAAATAGACAGCCATTTTTTGGCCGTACCTTATAGCCCGGAAACCCACTTATAACGGACCATGTGTCACATGTTGCCCTTAGTGGGAGGGACAACTAAATAGTGTAGCACCACTAGTGCTTCTATTGTCTCTGTCAGCTGTCTGCCTTCGGACAGAATGCACTAACCCAGTCGTGGCCCTGCCGAAGGATAGAGTCACGACTGGGGAATAACAGACAAATGTTTTTGGCTGGGCTATATGGCCCGGAAGAACCGCATATAACTGACCTTGTGTCACATGTTGCCTTAAGTTGGAAGGCCAACTAAATATTGTAGCACCACTTTGGGTTCAGATCACTAACTCGGCAGAAAATTATCCATTCTTGCCATTGCTTTCTGCGGTAGACTGGTTTCCAACCAAGTCTATAGAACCCAATCTGTCCTCTTATTCAACCAGTAATTGGAGGGGAGAGACGGATTAATATTAAAAGTATTTGTGCGTAGGTTAATGCAAACAATTCAACAGGAATTCGAACTCAGTACCCCGATTTGTCGATATCCACTGCACCCCAATGAACATCCATCGTATGTAGGTATGTAAGTGTAAAAAGATGGATTAAAGATAGAATTCAAGGCGATACATGGCAATTGACGTTACATTAAAGAATTTTAGAATTGTAATTTCATGGGACCTGAAGCATGCTTGCTTAGGTGTGGGGGGTATGTGCCTTGGAAAAAATCAAGTCGAATCACTGGATTTTAATTGCGTCTGAAGACAATACCACATTAACAGTGAGAAAAATCAAATTATTTCATCGCTTTCACGAAACACTCCATGCAATATATGAAAGAAATGAATGAACCGTCTTACCTCTATCTACTGCATCAAACGCAGTCAAGATTACACAGTATGTGTGAATGTAATTACTATTGGTTGTTTAGTATATATTTTGCCAGGCCTACATGAGGTTTTGAATTCACAGTTGTCTTTCTCCTTGAAGGAATGGTAACCATGGTTAGCAACCATTATCTAATTTGTTATTTAACCATAGCTGAGGGGGAGAGAAAATGGATTCCACAAGTGCGTTTGTACGAAAGTGAATGGAACAGATTCAACTGGAATTCAAACACAGCTCCCCGGTTTAAACTTCTAAGACGCTAGGCATTCAGTCAGTTAAGTGCCATGCGTGAAACACGCTTGGGCGATCAAGTCTCGAAATGATTGACTGGGCAATTCTATGGCCATTGCTTTCTGCGGTAGACTGAATCTGTCCTGTTATTTAACCCATAACTGGGAGGAAGAGACGGATTAATACTTTTCCTAAGGGTATTTGCGCGTAAGTGAATGCGAGGAATTCAACTGTAATTCGAACTCGGCTCCACGATTTCTCGTTCCGAGCCGATATCCACTGCTCCACAACGCACCTCCACAACTCTAGGCATTACAATACCTGAATATTCACAACTGTAATCAACAGAAATGTAGTTCTGCGAAGGATGCTGAGAATACTATTGACCAAATATGGGAGAAAAGACAAGGTTGTAGAGATAATGAAAACAAAAAAACAAGAGAGAGTTATAAGTAACAACAGGAAGAGCCCGTTGAAATCTCTAGGAGACATAATGAGGAAAGATGGCATTTGTCTATATTTCCTAGATGAGGTATTATTTACAATATTTACATTATTCCTTAAGTACATATGGCCCAATAGATATAGACGTTGATTAGTTCCTATGACTTGACCCAAAGAGTTGTGAGTTCAATACCAGGTTACATCAGTGGTGAACTTACAGGGTTAGAGGGACATAACTCATAACAAACAAAAGAGGCACTACTACACAAGGAATGAAGTTCATATACCCCAGTGATTGTAGTAAAGAGCTCGGTTCAAAATTCCTAGCACCTGAAGAAGACCGGAGCGTAGAACGGCTGAAACCTCGTAAAAATAGTAGTAAACCTGAGGACAATAGTCCGAATAATGTAAATATTGAGGACAAATAGCTTGGAAAATTTGATACTTACAGGACAGCTTGATAGGACAGATGAAAACGCATAACGTACCTAACGAGCTTGTGTAATTGGATGCAAGAACAAGAGTTAAGAGAAATAACAAACAATAATTTATTAAGAGCTACAAAGGAGAGAAAATCGTGGAGAGCCATAATAACCAACATTTTGAAGAGATACAGACTTCGGAGAAGAAAAAAATATTCGTAAAAAGGAAAAAAAACTAATGTCGTTGTTTATTTCTCTCTCTCTCTCTCTCTCTCTCTCTCTCTCTCTCTCTCTCTCTCTCGTTAGAACGAAACTTCTAAAAAAATCAGTTGCAAACAGGGTCTTAGATTAACAACAGATATTTATTTGCTGTGTCTATTATGACGACACTGTTAAGTCATCGATTAAAAAATCAAAATCAAGGATTTTGCAAAGTCACCTTGATGTTTATCACTCGAAGACAGGCGCCTAGATTTAGGCATTTGATAATATCAGTTTAATCTGTCAAGTGGAACAACAAGTAACCCATTAAAGAACGAAATCACTGCCCCCAAAAACAGTCCTTCAAAATTTCTAGTTGGATAAATGTAAAAAAAAAAACCCCAAAAAATCTCCTGAATTTAGGCTTATTAATAGGATATAATTTAATATGATTAAACAATAAAATTAAGCCACTATTTCACATTTTGGTTGCATGCCTGATACACTCTTTATGATCATGTCTCTTTTAGATTAAGGATTGATATTCTGGGGTAGAGTGGTTGCCAACCAAGGCAATAGAACTCAATCCGCCCTGCTTTTTAACTCATAAGTAAGATAAAATGGATGGCTTCATAACTTACCCAAATATATTACCGCGTAACTCGAGAAGAGTACCTATTCTTTACAACAATTGCACCTCCAAACTTAATGTACTTGGTATTCCCAAGCAGTCACTCATTTGGTACTGATCAGACTTAAAAATGCTTAACTATTGCTTTAACAGTTACCAGCTAGAATTGTTATGTATGGAGCTCGGAACAAAATTTAGAACGGTGCGGCAGTCCAGGTTAACCAACTCTTAGAATATAATTTAACCTGATCGAGAATATAGCATCGTTCATACCTCGTATTTAAAACAATCGACACCAAAATATCCCCATTTTTATCCTGGGCTCACATCATTATATATGTTGATAAAAATAGCCTATACGGCCGGAACGGGTTATACTAATAATGGCATCTTAAATGTTCATGAACCTGTTCTATAAAGACAGTTAATTCTAGTAGCTTATTAAGCTTACTTTCTTTTCAATCTGAGAAGGAAACAAAATCACTATCAAAAAGCATTAAACAATTTTGATAATTTAATAAAATCATTTATTTATTAATATATTTCGAGATTGAAATTCACTTCTCATCATGTTTCTGTTCAAAAGTATGATTCTTTTTTACTCTAGTGTCATCAGTTGTGTTACGAACTGAATCGCCGTAGTCTTAAGGAATAAATTAAACCTATCAAATTTACGAATAGAAAATTTGCCATTTTTTAAAATTCAAGATGATTTATTTTTTCAGAATAAAACCCACTTTCAGCCTTCGTTGAACTTACAACAGTGGTATTAATTATATTTTAGCTATCATGTATCGGCTATTCATATATAAGGTTATTTTTGGATAATGACACAACAGATTCACTAAGATTTATGATTTTAAATTTCACAAATCAGTAAGATGATACCAATGCTACTCTTCTGAATTATCTCTTGTTCTTGATAAAGTCGCACTGTTCTTGTCTTATTTTAGGTCAAATTCTGCATTGTACTTTTCATCGAAATTCAGATTGGTTATGTGACTCATTGAGCTGATTTTCCGACGGAGCTCGCATCCACTTGCACCTAGTTTCTTAGGTAATCTATCGAAGATGGACCTGCTGAGATCATTTGGTATATGTTGCCACTGTATTCAGCATATTTCTTTAATCATTTCTGTGAACTTGAAGATTCTGAAATCACACAAGAACCTTAAAATAGATAACAGAGTCCCAATTTTACATACGCAATAAGTATTCATCACAATTAAAGACCATAAAGACAATTTTACAAACAACCCACTGTACCGATTAGTAAAACCTTCCAATAAATAGGCTGGTACATCGATAGAACTAGAAAAATTTCCTTTAATGAAAAAAAAGGAAAAACACAGCCGAAGCAACAGACTGGTTAGAAGAAAAAAAAGAAAGAAAAGAAAATAATCAAGTTTGATATTTGTGATTGCTATCTGTCTATATCTGAGAACTTATATCCGCTTATTAAACCTAGCTAAAAATTACTAATCTATCAGCGACCAAGACAGAAACTTCATTGTACAGGCCCAAAAATCTATCTTATTTTATGATGAATGCCTGTGGACTATAAAAAAACAACCCTACTTTCTCCATTTCTATGGGAGCGTATAATTCTGCAGAGTCACTGGAATTTTAGGCACATCTTCAATTTAAGTAAAAGCAAATTTTACTGAGACGACAGATTGATAATACTCCGTTAGTCAGTCATTTAAGTGCCATACGTGAAACACGCTTGACATGACTGACTGGGCAGAAGATTATCCCGCAGTAGGTTGCCATTGCTTTCTGCGGTAGATTGGTTGCCAACCAAGGCTATAGAACCCAATCTGTCCTGTTATTTAACACATAACTGGAATGAAAAGACGGATTAATATCTTTCCCAAGGGTATTTGCGCGTAAGTGAATGCAATGAATTCAACTGAAATTTGAACTCGGTTCCCCCAATTTCTCGTTCTGAGCCGATATCCACTGCACCACAACGTACATCACCGATGTGCGTTGTGGTGCAGTGGATATCTGCAGTTATGCAGTGAATACTCCGTTAAACTAGTTAAAAAACGGACAGATTTAGAAAGGATCTTATCAAATATTTCAGAGACCAAGATCTTAACGACCATCACTAACGCTAAAGTCGTAAATTTCTTAGATGTTACCTTCAACCTAAGCAATTGTCTATGCAAACCATACACTAAGGACTAACGTAGATATATATATATATATATATATATATATATATATATATAGAGAGAGAGAGAGAGAGAGAGAGAGAGAGAGTGAGAATCAAATCATGCCCATAGAATCACCAACAACCTACACAAATGAATCCAATTTTGTTTAAGTACCAACTCTAGCAATAAGGACATTTTTGTGAATTATAAAATTATATGAATTAATGCTTTAATAAAAAGTACACTCAATACTAGTTTAGAAAACTTCGTTAAAAACAAAGTCGGAATAAGTAAGCATAATCACGTAAATGTAACATTATTTGATTTCCGCCACCCTTCAGACAAACATTATTTCACTGACGTTTCTACTATTCACTCACACTAAAAGTTTTTAACAAAATCAATGTTAAAGTCAGTGATAGTTGCGTTAAAAACATAAGTAAATATATTTCACAACATATCAAGTCAAATAAATACTTGGGCACCCCGATCTGGTGTAATGGTTAGCAAGCTTTTCTCGTTAGAACCTATTGCAACTGAGTAGTGAGTTCGATTATCGCTGGGTACTCCTTATATTCGGTCTTGTACCATATTTAAGCGGAGCTCAGTAAATCAACTATCAACTAAATACTTGTCCCTCCTGAATAAATATCAGTTAGCCTACAACTAATAATAATAACCCCTCAAAAATAATTGCAACATGGACACTGTGCAATAATGAATAACAATAAATCGCAAAGCTTAGTGTCAACTCCATTTCGTTTTATTATCCCCCTAGCTATATGTAAGTAGCAGGCAACCTTAATTAAAAATCTAAGGTGAGTCATTTGGGGACTTTGTGGAATTACAGGCCCCTGTTCTCTGAATTCATCTTTTCCAAAAATTTAGTTCAACTTTAACACTACAATCAAGTCATAATCTAGCTGAGTTACTCTGTAACTTTACGTAAAAAAAAATTAACGGGAGGGTTATATATATATTAAAAAAATTGGAAATTAAATTTAGTTGGATGGCCAGTTCAGTTTCATCAGCAACTGTCGAAAACAAAAACTTTCAAACGTTAAAGATTTTGTTTTCGACAGTTGCTGATGAAGTGACAATTTTCTTGCTGAAATAGCCATCCAACGAAATTAAATTTCCAAATTTTTTAATTATTTATATATTTGGCTCTGTAAATCAATAATATTATTTACATGCAGCCCTCTAACTTGATCAATTTGAATATTAATAAAATTAAAATTAATAGGATCGAGCTTTGGGACTTTAAATATTATTGTTTTTGGATTTAAAATAATATATATATATATATATATATATATATATATATATATATATATATAAAGGAAAACTCAACACGTCATTTAAATGGGTTATAAATTATAATTCATTTCAATGAGCTTAATTAGGATCGAGTTTTGGGACTTTAAATATTATTGTTTTTGGATTTAAAATAATATATATATATATATATATATATATATATATATATATATATATATATAAAGGAAAACTCAACACGTCATTTAAATGGGTTATAAATTATAATTCATTTCAATGAGCTTAATTAGCTTATTTCATCAGACCACTCAATATTCCTTCCATTTGGTACAATAAATTTTACCGGAATAAGCATTACCTTTAACTGAAAAGAAAGATAAAAAAAGAAAAAAGAAGAAAAAAGAAATAAGAAAAAGGAAAAGAGAGTCAGGACAGAAGCATTGGTGACATATCAGTTGGGTATTCAGACCAGCAGTGGAAATGCGGACCGCTAAGTCATTAACCGCTTACTTTTAATTCCATGTATATGTATGCATGTTTAACTCCACAAATTAACCAACCCATGTACACTAACTTATATCCATATAAACATATGCGCACATATCCTCACATATACATACAAATGTGAGTGTGCTTATGCTTATATATACTTACCGACCTACACTTTTTCATATCTACATACTCATCTTGCGGTCGTATACTCGCATATATATATTTTAGAAAGACGGGATTTCGGCGTTATAAATAGTTATATATATATATATATATATATATATATATATATATATATATATATATATATGCTAGTAATTCTCGAACATACTCCCAAATTACGCAAATATTTTCATACTTACATACATCTTCACATCCATACGTATATATCCTCACAGATGCACTCGCACCCCTACATGCAGGCATGCAAACATATAAATGTGTTCTTCATACATACATTTATCTATTGATATCCACATACAATTATTGTTTTCTGTATATAGATACAACACTTAATATTTTATATTATGTTGATCTTGTTGGATTATCCTTTACGGACTGGATATATATATATATATATATATATATATATATATATATATATATATATATAGGCGTGTATAACGATAATGTATACGCTAAAAATCTGCCTTCTTCTACCGAACGCCCATAGCCCAGAGGTAGAATCGCCGACTGACGCTAATTCGGTAGTGTTTCAGTCCTGGGTAAAAAAGCAATCGGAGTCTAACCGTACTGATAATCTGTGATACAGCGAAACAGATCTATCTGCGGATGACTATATATATATATATATATATATATATATATATATATATATATATATATTAATCTTATTACCCCAAGCAAGGCGATAACGCCACTGATGCGCATGTGGCTACGTAAGAGTAAAAAGATTGGAAAAGAGAAAGCCGGAAACCGCATCCTAAACAGATAACAAGGGATGAGCCTCTTCACCTGTTCAATAGACGTGGGTGGAGTGTGAACCGTGCGATAGTTTAGTCTATCTACTCCAGTTGAAAAAAATAAAGAAAAGAGTGAAAAGATTGGAAAAGAGAAAACCGGAAACCGCATCCTAAACAGGAAACAAGGGATGACCCACTTCACCTGTTCAATGGACGTGGGTGGAGTGTGAACCGGGCGATAGTTTTTTTTAAATATATATATATATATATAATTGTATATCTATGTTAGTTTAAATCTATATTCATGAAGAAATTTTTCATTTGAGCCGACTTTACTGAGAGAAAAGCAACAACATTTCTTTCTTTTGAAAACTTAATGAACGTATTTCTTGAAAATATATAATGATGAGTTAATATTCTCCGAAATATATCTCCGGACAACCTGGAATTAACCAAATCTTAACTAATTTGAAAAAAAGATAGTATATAACAAATACTAAAAACAGAATTAAATGTTTGTCTAACGCCCTCAAAATATGGTCGTATGTTTACTCAGGCATATAATGCAAGAAATATCCCAAGACAGACTTAATAACTTATTTCTATTTGGTACAATACCAAAATTTTAACAACCCTATCTCATAGCATTAACGAAGTTGTCTGCAATACCAGTTTTTTTTCAGTCGTTTATCATAAAACAAATAATATAATACTAAAAATCTATATGTCCCAATGTACGTGTTCGAATACTCATATATATATATATATATATATATATATATATATATATATATAGCCGATCACGTATAAAATTCACTTAGTAATCATCGATCGTTTCTTACGCAGACTTTTGCACTAATTCCGAACAGAGTACAAAAATAAAGATCGCTTCTTAACTCGATCGATTGCAAATCTATTTGTGATTTTCAGCTGTTCACTGTTTTAGACTTCGCACTGGAGCAGATGGTTGAGAAACTGGCTGCCATTGGCGCTCGAAAAAAAGCCATCGGAACATCAAATGTTGGTTTCAACGCGATGACGCATGCGCACGAAAACGCCAAGCGATTTACGCATGCGTCACTGGGCATAATTTCGAACGCTCTGGGCGACAAAACAGTTCAGCGAAAATTACTTCTTTCTTTACATATACATATGGAGAGAGATACACATTCACATCAAAAGTTTTATATGCATATGTGCATGTGTGCATATATATATATATATATATATATATATATATATATATATATATATATATATATTATTACTTAAACTGGAAGATAAAAAGATAAAGATTTTAAGATAAAAACTCTAAAGACTAATAAGATTTAAATGATGTCGATGAAATAATAATTCATAGAATAATAAAAACTCACAGTCTAATTATATATTTAACAAGACATTATTAAAAGCTTACATGCTATTAGATTTAATACTGAAGACTTCTGAATCAAGATTGGATATAATTTTTCAGACAATCGAATATTGATTACCTACTGACATGTTTCCGGAACAAACATTTCCTCAGCATTTTATGTCACAAGACCACCACTTTTAGGCCCCCAACTGAGAATTTGACTCACAAATTAGTATTAACGGTTCGGCATTATATCTTCCAGTTTTGTGCTGTGTCGATTATCTAAGGTTTGTGGTCATCTCAGTGAGAGTAACGCTTATTTATCTAAACTTATTTATAAATGGAATTTTGTCTCTGTGTGTGTCTGTGTGTGTGTGTCCGTTACCTATAGACTCCGAAACGGCTGAACCGATTCATAGTTCTACTATAAGCATCTGCGAGTGTTCTTAGCTAGGTTTTGTGTCGAGGTATCCCTAATAAATATCGAAAATCGATAATCGAAAAAATCGGGTTATAGAAGGAGTGGTCCGATTTTAATCAAATTTTATACATAGACAAATACATCAGAAACGATATTCAAAAGTTTCAAGATTGCAGTTCATACAATAGTGCAGAAAATCGATAATATATATATATATATATAAAAGGCAAGATGTTTGTGTGTGTTCATCTGCCTGTATGTCTGTATTTTTTCAGCCCTTTTATTTTAGTTTTTGCTTCGGGTTTGACTCTAAGTATGTATAATTGTAGTTCTTAGTCTCAGCCATGATACCATTTACTCAGAAGACTTATTTAGCCTTTAAAATTCAGTTTACGACGAAAAGAACTCATTTGATATCGATACTAGGAAATCAAAATTTGATTTACATCCATTCATTTTTTCTTTCAGTCTACGGTTTCGCTTTAACTGGAAACAACTATTGCTTTTTGGTCTTTCGTGCCAAAGTTCAAAGAGTCTGTGCTCCAGGACCAAGGATTAGTTTTAAAGCTTTAATTACACCCGAGCAACGCCAGGCTATACTGCTAGTATAGTAAAAAAACAGAAAAAGTAAACAAACTATAGAAGAATCTAAACGGTCAGTAATAGACGAAAAGATACTAGAACAAGAAACCAAAAATAGGATTAAAATTACAGTTTTTAGATATTTTTTTTATATATCATAAAATATTGCTGCCACATCCGGTTTGGTGATTCAGCATTTCTATTGTTGATAATCTGGCATCACGCCTTCCCATGGCGGTAGCGTATTTTCCTTGTATCTTTTCTATAAATATTTTCATGATTATTTTTCATGCCTAAAATGCATTATTTTAAGCGTATTACTTGATTGAAAATACCCTTGGGAATGGTATTAATCCGTCTCTTCCCTCCAGTTATGAGTCAAATAATAGGATAGATTGGGTTCTACAGCCTTGGCTGGCAACCAGTCTACCACAGAAAGATAATCTTCTGCGGGATAATCTTCTGCTCAGTCAGTCATGTCTCTTTCCAAACATGATCGCTCAAGGCGTCTATCAGGTATGGCACTTTACCGACTGACTATGTATATTTATAAATTTTCTAAATTTAATGACAGCTTTCTATTATGCTAGCTCATGATATCAGCGTCAGCTCTTGAGTTCCTGGCCTTGAAGGTTGAACTGTTCCACAAATTAACATCTTTTTTTGAAACTTACCAGTCAGTCAAGCAAAATACAGTATGCTAGAAAAGGGCGTACGAAAGTAACATTGCCAAGGACGGAAATGTAAATGTAAGCAAAGTTAAGCCGAAATTAATGCATTTTAGAATTGTAGACAGCAATGTATATGACAAGTTAATATTCAACTTCTGCTTCACAGACTGTCAACCCCGTGCTTGCAGATGACTTTTCAGCGTTGGCTCACCGAAAAAAAAAAAAAAAAAAAAAAAAACGAGGAAAAATATATGGAAAAAATTACTTTGAGCCTAAGATGAATATCACATCACGTATTAATAAATTATCATTATGCATAACATAAACTGAAGAGATATGTCGTATATTTAGTAATAGCGTAAAGGATGAGTCGAACGTATTTCATACCAAGGGCAATTAGGTAAGGTCAATGAATGATGATATGAATAATGGTATCCCTACAAACATAGTGTTATATACCTACATTTTTTCTCTCCAATGATATAAATCTGCTCTATCTTTGTATTGTACATGTTATAAAACGTTTTTACAAAGCCATTATTTGGAAAGATTTATCTGATTTGCAACCGTACAGTCAAAACTGTTTTGATACTTATAAAATCTTAACAAAACAGGCCGTCAATTTTGTCACCATATGCAAAGTATATAACAAGCAATCGATAGATAAATATTTTCTCGATGCGGATAGCCAATTCACACAAGCGTTGCAAGTTTGATTGTTTATCAATCTGGAATAATGACATGAAAAAATTAATGTAAGTGATATTTATACAGACGCGTATGGGATTAAAAATAGATAAGCATATAGCTGGAAAACAAAATTGATGGAGATAATGTAAATGTTTCAAAGCATCTGCGCACAAGCACTTGCATTTAGTATCTATCTTTGAAATATATGCTTGAGAGAAGAGCTCACCAAGCGTAACGCTGTACTTAATAAGATCATCAGGTAATACAGTTTTGTGACTCTGATCCTAACAAGGTGTCTCAATAATTGGATTTATATCGGCAAATGATTTGTCTACAAATATATATATATATATATATATATATATAGGTATGAGCACATCATAAGCTTTTTACTTTCAAGGTCATATGGGTCGTCTAAAATAAGCAAATGCAACCTGTCCTAGAATGAATCATTGCTCTACAATGATATCCCAGCACGATCTATTTGGAAACAATAGCGGCCATGCAACTGAACTTGATGCTACAAAAAGTATTTACGTAAAAATCGAGTCATGTTCTTAAATATGCTGGACACTACTAAAGATTTCATATGTATATACTGAATAGTGCTCAACTCAGTCTGAAATTCGTAAACTATGAGCTGTATACAACCCTTTTCCCTATTCAATGATTAAAACGTTTTCGATGGAATGAACCCTGTATTTCTTCTTCTTCTTCTTCTTTTTGTTGTTCTTCTTCCTCTTCTATGTGCCCTGTTCCTTCAGGACGTAGGCGATCATGGTTCTCCACATCACCCTATCCCTTGTGGCTCCTAGTATGTTTGCTCCTGTTACACCTGGCAACCCCCGTTCCGTCATCCACCTGATCAGGCCCTGCAAATATGTTATCCGCTGCCTTCCTCTGTTTCTCTTTCCTTCTGTCTGGCCAGTCAATATTAGTTTCTCCAAGCTACCCTTCCTCATTGCATATGGACATGGAGTCCATATCTGCAAGTCATCTGCAAACTAAGGGTGAAACTCCGGAGAATGAAGAAGCCTAGCACATCAACAAGGCTGCAATACGACACACTTGTGAATGATCTCACCCTGCAGAAAGAATACAATAACAGGGTGAGAAAGAAATATGAAGAACAAATTGGCAAAAAGCACTCAAAATGAGACTCACTAAAGGAAGCGATGGTGACCTCAGTGAACAACATTGCCCCAAAGGAAATTAGACGCAGAAGAAAAGACGAGTGGGTGACTGAAGAAATTCTCCACATGCTGCACTGTATATTTTAGGAAGAATAATACTTCTTCGAATCTAGTAGACAAAAGAATCATTAAGTGCTTTAGCAATTAACAGAAAACACATCTCTTAAGGAATGTCAACAGCTACCAAACCTAAAATAGGTAGCACATTTAACTGGAAGATACACTGAAGATGTACTTCAGGTGTTGACGTTCGACAAAAGGGTGAGAAGGAAATACAGGAAATGGCGTTAACAACTCGCAGATTTGGGAAAGCTATTTCCATAAAACACTTTTAAGAAATCAATTTTAGAAATTTAATCTATAGTTGCACTGGCTGTTCGGTCAGTGAAAGCCGAATTTTATCTATAAGTAAATGGCTAATATTATCATTATCATTCGTCTACTTTACCACTGACTACCTCACTAATTCCACTATGCACAAATGTTATGGCAGATCACGTTGAATACACCGGTTCTCGTTCGATAACCGAAATTAAACTAGTTTGAATCTTACTCAGTACTTAGATGGAATACCAGGTGCTGTAAGCGTTTAGTGACGGATGTGCGTTGTGGTGCAGTAGATATCGGCTTAGAAAGAGAAATCGGTGAGCCGAGTTCGAATTCCAGTTGAGTACCCTGCATTCACTTCGGCACTGGTACCCTTGGGAAACGTATTAATCCGTCATTTCCCTCCAGTTATGGGTTTAAGAACGGGATGGGGCCTGGAGGCAACCTATCTAGTGTTAATGTCACAATATAAACACCCTTGGTAGCCCTGGCGAAGCATCAATTATTCAGTTATTTGACAAGATTATTAATTTCGCTGCAAACTGCGCCAGGGTTCCAAATGCACAGGGAATACTGGAGGGGTGTAATGGGTTCTATCTCGGCCAAGGCCGCAAAACGACGATACACAAATGAAGGACTCTAAATATGTTGCAAGAGAAACAAATATGCATTCTATAGACTACACAAGCCATCCTTAAGCTTTACAATACAGACATTAACTTGAACCTTTTTAATGAGATTGTAAAGAGACATGTGCCATAGCGACAAGTCAAATACACGCCGCATTTCAAGAACAGAAAGCAGAAAATCACGCCCTACGGCATAAGCAGGCAGCTGATATTTTGCCAACATCTGGGATCTCTTATTCTATCCTGTGGGCGCGTATCGCAGTCCACAGCCACACGAAGCTTTACAAGCACCAAAACGATGGCATCATCTATAATGTGTTCCCACCCATCTGCATCATTGTCGGACACGGCGGTCAGCTGAGCAAGCGGAGGTCTACAATTGAGTGCTGTCGTCAGGCTAATATTGCCCCGTAAAACGGTTCGCTATTGTAGCGTGCTTGATGCTCGCTAGGTGTCCTAATATTTAATCTTTTATGCTAATTTACACAATAACTATTTAACTTCATATTTTAATCTGCGTAATTGAATTACAGTTAAACGCTTATGGTTCTATAATGCTTAGTAAGATCTCATTGATTCATTAATTTATATTTTTACGGTTTATCAACCCTATTTTATGTCATTAACTGTACTTCTAAATAATTATAAAACTGAATTAACAGGCTTCAGCTATAAAGGGTCAAACTGTATAAAGTGATCAACATTTTCATATAATTGCATAAAATAGTTATCATTTGAAAATTTGATCTACCAGACAATCTTAAGCAGAGATTGATTCGAGCCAATCTAGACGCGGTGTTAATGTATGATTCTACAGTCTGGTTATTAACTAAAATACTTGATATTTGTTTATATTTCTGAGATGAAGTATTGCAATTATTTACATTATTTACATTGTTCACACTGCTGGCGTCTTCTTTATTGCTGTGTTCACGACGTTTCCAACATTGTACGCTTCGTCGTTTTTCCACTCACCTGAAGAGGATCGGAGCATACAACGGTCGAATATGGCAACAAAGATGGGGCTAATAGTCCGAACAATGTAAATAATATAAATAAAACCCTAGAGTCTAAATTTGATTGAACCTACTTTCGGATGCCGAGAGTTATACTTAACAATATCCTGGAGACAACCGCCAACTAAATCACAGTTTTGTGGTCCCAGCCTTTTTCTTCTTCTATGTGCCCTGTCCTTTCAGGACCTAGGCGATCATGGTTCTCCAAGTCCCCTATCCCTTGTGGCTCTTAGTATGTTTGCTCCTGTTACACCTCGCAACCCCCGTTCCATCATCCACCTGATCAGGCCTTGCAAATATGTTATCCGCTGCCTTCCTCTGTCTCTCTTTCCTTCTATCTGGCCAGTCAGTATCAGGTTCTCCAGGCTTTCCTTCCTCATTGCGTGTCCCAGGAACTTCCGTTGTCTCTTCCTGATGCTCAGTATTAATTTCCTTTTTGTTGCCATTCTTTCCAACACCTCATCGTTGCTTGCATGCTCAGTCCACGATATCCGTAGCATCCTTCTGTAGAACCACATTTCCGCTGCTTCCAGTATTGTCCTCGTTTTCAATGATATTGTCCAGCATTCACGAACTGACATCACATAGCAATGCAGCTCTCTTTTCTTTGTTTCTAGTGAAATTATCCTGTGTGTTAGAACTTGCTCAGCTTCTGGAACGCGTCTTTTGCCATGCCAGAACGCCTTCGGATCTCTGTGTCGCATTTTCCATCTCCTGTTAAAACACTTCCTAGGTATTTAATTTTTTGAGCTTGCTTGATTCTGGTATCCCCAGGTGTATTTGGCATTTTTGGTTGCACCTTTTTCTGATGACCATGAATTCAGTTTTCTTAGTTTATTTGTAGTCCTTTTTTTCACTCGCCACCGCTACCTTCTGTAGGAGGTCTTGTAGTTTCCTTTCCGTGTCTGAAATCAGCACTGTATCATCTGCATACCTTATGTTGTTCAAGTTGTGGCCTCCAATAATAAATCCTGGCGTGTCATCTAGGGTCCTCAAAGTATTCTCACTGTACAGGTTGAACAAATCCGGTGAAAAGACACATCCTTGTCTTACGCCTCTTTCTATCTTTGTAAATATACTGAAATCGTTACCTGCCCGTATGCAGGCCGTTTGCTGCCAGTAGAGATTCTTGATTACTGTTCTGTCTTTCCCGAAAATGTCGAGGCTACCGCGCATCTCCATAAATCCTTTGTGTCGTATCTTGTCGAATGCCTTCGCATAGTCAATGAAACATAGGTACAAGTCTTTCTTCATTTGTATTGCCCTTTCGGAGAGCATCCTAATCATGAATATGTCGTTCCTTGTTTGTTCCAGTGTCTTTAAAGAACCCGCACTGTTCCTGCCCTATCTCTGGCCTGATTCTGCTTCTCGCTCTATTCATCAGGATTCTGACAATCAGTTTTGTAATGTGACTCATTAAGCTGATAGTTCTGTGTAGTTCGCACTCGTTTGCACCAGGTTTCTTTGGCAGTGCTAGAAATATCGACTTGCATAGGTCGTTTGGTATTATTCCACTGCTATAAATTGCGTTTATTATGTCGGTAATTTTATCTATGCCATATTCTTCTATGGCTATCAGCAGGTCTATCACTATGCCGTCTGGACCAGCTGCTTTGTTTCTGTTCAGTTTGGCCATTGCAGCTTCCACTTCGGATTTTAGTATTTCCTGTCCATCCACCTCCTTTTGTATTCTCGGTTGTTCTCTCCTGTCGCAAAAAAGATCATTTATATACTTTTCCTATCGCTGGAACAGTTCCTCTTTCTCCAATATGATTGTTCCATCCTTGGATTTTATGCATCCTGTTGAGGAGCAGGGTTTTTGTCCTGTCAGTTCTCTTATCTCTTTATGCATCTCTGCTTTATTGGTTCTGCTCAGTCTCTCTACTTTTGCGCATTTGTTGTTGAGCCATTCCTCTTTAGCATGTCTGCATTTCTTTCTTATCTCTCTGTGAAGTTTCTTGTACTCTGCTCCATGTCTTGGCGTTATTTTTTGTCTCCTTTGCATCACGTGGAGAATCTCTTCGGTCATCCACTCGTTTTTCTTCTGCGTCTGATTTCCTTTGGGGCTATGTTGTTTGCTGAGGTCACCATCGCTTTCTTTAAGTAAGGTGAATTTTTCGGTATAAGGACTTCTGATACAGATAGAAGCTTACTTTTCTTTCAACGTAATCTAACCAGCAGTGTCACCCACTTTTCCCATCTGTGCATAAGCTTCCGTATTTCCTCAGAGTAAAGATATTTGGAATGATATCTTAGCGAATCGCTCAAAGCACTTTTGACTTCATCGTCACTTTCAAAATTCGTGCCTCTCGTGAACGCTTTCAAGGGAACAAACAGGTGAAAGTTTAAAAGGGCAAGGTCTAGGCTGTAAAGGGGATGAGGGAGCAGTTCAACTTGACCCTCTTCTTTTCATGCTCTGCAGTAAGCATCTTTGGCACCCACCGGCAGCTGACCTTCGAGTAGGCAAGGTCATCATGGACAATTTTGTGTGCTGTCCCAACAGATAGGCTCAATGTCCTTGCAATGTCATCCACTGTCACCCTTCTGTCAGACTGAATGAGGTCATTGACTGATTCGATCACCTCAGGAGACCTCACTTCTCTAGGCCTTCCAAGCCTGTCTTCATCCTCAACAGTGCTCCGTCCTTCTGTAAACACTTTAGCCCACTTTTAGATATTTGTTTCGTTGAAACATGTGGCACCATACACAGTTGACATTCTCCTATGAATTTCTACTGATTTGCGCCCTTCAGGAACCAAAAACTTGATAACTGACCTCTATTCTATTCTGGAGCATCGTTCTTGGTCGGCCATCTTTGTTAATCTCCAGAACTCTCAAAGTATTTTTTTCAATCTGCAAAAAATGTTAAATCCCTTTGAAAAAAACTTAAAGGAAAAAAATAAAAAAGTAAGCTTCTATCTGTATAAGAAATTCTTAAACCAAAAAATACACCTTATTTATTGAATGACCCTCGTAATATAACCGATAGACAAACATATTCCACCTGCTCTCTACCTACGTTTGAAATACACTTTATGTCATGCTGTATTAGAGATATTAAGAATTGTGTTTTTATTTGCGTATTTGAATTCCCTTCCACACGATTGCTTCCCCGACGGCTACGATCTCCAGGAGTTTAAATGTAAGGTCAATAGACACCTCCTAACACACTAACTTGCTCCCATTCTATCAAACACTTCCCAATGCCCAGCCCTCATCCTCGGTATCCTTACTCATCTGTCACCTTCCTCCTGACATTCCCTATGTCTAACCACTCCTTCTTTTTACCTTCCCCTATGTAACCCCATGCGCAATAGTGGCAGTGGAATGCCTTGCTTGGGGTGAAATGATTAAAAAAAAAACTTGCCGTAAAGCGACTTCTACTTGGTTTGTATTTTAGATCTTTGCGAGTAAAGTTATATGAATTCTTTTTTAAAATCCTTTTTTTAATATAATTTACATTATTTAGATTCGGATTATTATTTTTATCTTTGTTGCTATCAATCACAACATTTCAGGCACGGGCTTTTCGGATTACTTCAGGTGTTTGCCGATCCTATTAACCTTCTAGATATATTGAAGGGAAAACGTTATTTACTCCATGCTTTGTGGTACAGTGGATATCGTCTCGGAACGAGCACCGGGGAGCCGAGTTCGAATTCCAGTTGAATCCATTGTATTCACTTACGCGTAAATACCCTTGGGAAAGGTATTAATCCGTCTCTTCCTTCCAGTTATGGGTTAAATAGCAAGACAGATTGGGTTCTATAGCCTTGGTCGGCAACCAATCTACCGCAGAAAGCAATGGCAACCTACTGCGTGATAATCTTCTGCCCAGTCAGTCATGTCACTTTCGAGACATGATCGCCCAAGCGTGTATCACGTATGGCACTTAACTGACTGACTGATATATTGTTTTCGTCACTCTGTTTATGCCACGTGATACTGCATCTTGCCCCTTTTAGCACTAACAGAAAAGATCGTTAAATGAATAATTAATTAAATATTCAATTCGAAATTCTCTGAAAATCATCAGGGTCGACAGACACATGAAGAATGTCGAAAAGTACAATGGCTGAATTTTTGTGATAGAAACAACAAATATGAGAACATTAGCTCGAATGTAAATAATATATATAATAATAACTCATCATCCAATAATTACAACAGGAATAAAGGAAAATTAAAGTTATTCACCAGTTATTGATTACCCCGTTACCACTGATAATAGTATGTGTTAAACTCACTATAATTCAGTGTCATACGTGATTCACGCTTTGATAATCATGTCGCTTTGGAGTCATGAGTGACTAGGTAGAATATTTTTCCACAGTACATTGCCGTTTCTTTCTGTAGTATACTGGTTGTTAACCAAGGTTATAGAACCTAATCTCTCCTGATATTCAACCCATAGCTTGAGTGATAAATGATGGATTTATACTTCCCAAAGTGTATGTGCGCGTAAGTGAATGCAACGAAATCAAATGGAATTCGAACTCGGATACTCTGATTTCTCATCCTGAGCCGATATCTATTATATCTATGAATATATCACCTATATGTTCCTATATTTGTTTTACAATGAAATATGTCTAAACAAACGTCCTGCTTAAGAATATCAAAATAAAAACCCTTTAGGCTCTTTGTTAGTGTGGTTCTTATGAGAATGTTTTAGTTTGTCCACGAATTGACGAATTTTCCACAGGCAAATTTCCTTCGGTACTTTGGATGTTTCAATTAATAGAGCTTAAAAGCAGAAATAAATTCCAGTTCATGTTACTTGCCTTCACTTCGTACGAGTCTTTATTAGCATTTCTTTTTGTCGCCTGTTAAATCGAACGACATATTGACCAAAATAAATACCCAATCAAAGGCAAATCTTAGGGTGAGAGAAAAGCGAAAGAAGATTGTGGAAGGGGGCGAAAGATAAGCTTAATTCCGTTAAAACTCAGTCAACTATAGATGAACTAACCTAGTATTTTAATATCTTCATTCTTAAATGCATCCTCTGGTAATACAGACACAAGCAAACCACATTAGGCCGTGCTGTTGTAGTTGCTGTAGCATGTAGAATATTACGAAGTGACGTTACCAGCCTCTACCACAAACAGTATTAACTTCAGAATTGTAATTATTCTAGACTGGTTGCTAACGACGGCTATTGAGATAGTCTGCTATACTTTTATGGTTTTAGCAATTGATGCTGAGCATCAGGAAGAGACAACTGAAGTTCCTGAGACATGCAATGAGGAAGGAGAGCCTGGAGAACCTGATACTGACTGGACAGATAGAAGGAAGGAGAGACAGAGGAAGGCAGCGGATAACATATTTGCAGGGTCTGATCAGGTGGATGACGGAACGGGGGTTGCTAGGAGCAACAGGAGCAAACATACTAAGAGCCACGAGGGATAGGGAGACGTGGAGATCCATGATCGCCTACGTCCTGAAGGGACAAGGCACATAGAAGAAGAAGAATAGAAGTAAGAGATCGGTTCATACCATTACTAGAGGCATTTGCATGAAAGTGAAAGCAGCAAGTTCGGCAGGAATTTGAACTCGGTCAGAATCTGAATTTAGTCGGAATTTGAACTCGGTCGGAATATAAAGTCGGTAGGAATTTGAACCCGATCGGAATTTGATCAGGGCGGAATTTGAATTCGGTCGGAATTTAAATTTGATCGGAATTTGAAATCGATCGGAATTTGAATTTGGTCGGAATTTGAATTTGGACGGAATTTTAAATCGATCGAAATATGAAATCGGATAGAATTTGAACTCAGTCGAATTTTGAACTCAGTTGAAATTTGAACTCAGTCGGAATTCGAACTCTGCAAGCTGATTCAGACTTTGCGCACTGATAACTTCTAAGTTCTCACAATTCACGTAATCACAGCAGTTTGAGAAGGAGAAAATAAATACAAGAGGAAACATTAAGAAATTTAACGTTTTTTGAGCGTAAACTCGAAAGCTTCGATAACGTTAATTACCGTCATTTGCAGTTGTATGTAAGACTCTTTAATGTTGTTTTGAATAGCATTAATATTCTTCCAAAACTGACAGCTTATGTAGTTGTTCTGATCATCTTCTTCTTCTTCTTCTTCTTCTTCTTCTTCTTCTTCTTCTTCTTCTTCTTCTTCGTGTTGTGGAGTAGTTTTCGCACTGAAGGGTATAATCGTGCTATGTCGGTTGCTAATCGACTTAACGTACCCAAAATGTTAGGAACTTGGTAATCGTCCACTGAAAGCTGACTCCTTATTATTTGGCTAACAGCCGACTAATATCAACTGCCTAGTAATTTTACTGAACTCCGATAGAAGTCTAAAGAACTCCTATGAATTTTCCGTTAACTCTTATTAATATAATTAAAGTCCATTATCTGAGGAATAGGTGTATTTCCCCATAACAGCTTCACTCATGGAAAATGCGAGAAAAGAAAATTTTGGATTAGAAGTGGCTGTTGCATTTAGGTAATAATCAATAAACGGCTGGGACATAAATTCCAATCTCGTAGAACGGTTTTATTCATGTGGTCGGTGCACCATGAAAAAAAACTCGTCAGAGAAGATGCCATGAAAAATTTGTAGAAATAACAAAGGGAAACCACGTCACTGAAATCTGTATGCCAAATTAGGATCGATTATATTACAGATCCTTCTTTAGATTTTGTCAGGAACCCTGAGATGAATAGCAGGAGCACCAGTAATTAATGCACAGGCCAATAGCAGATATTTTTGTTAAAATTCATACGTATCCAAACTGTGAATACTATGCCATCAGTATACACTCACTTATGATCAGTACATTGGTGTAGACAAGGAAAACTATAATCCTGTTCTCTACTAGTAAATTCATATAAACTGAGCTTTTAAATCCTAAAAGGATCAGTACTCATCTATTCACAACCGTAATTTTAAAGCGTAGCAGATCATTGTACTTGGAAGAGATCAAACAGAATGGAGTCTTTATTTATTTATTGCACACATTACGAGGTTTTCGCCAGACATGTACTGTTTTGTGCACCGATGATATATCTGTAATTTATCATAACATTCCGTAGATTCAGTGAGTGGAAGACGGATTCTAAGGCATGAGAACCTAAAATCTCATCATATGATCTCGTCATATGTAAATTTGAAGTAAAATATAAAATTAAACTATTTTCTATTTTAAAGCTTCGCAAGTGGCTGAATGTGTTTGATCACACATACACACACAGGCTTACGACCACATCACGTTCAAATACGGTTTCTCGTACAATGACTTAATTTAAGCAAAGTCGAGCCTGGTCACTAACAAGATGAGTAATCTTCTTTACAGTAATTTTTAACAAAAGAGTTTTTCGGTTATTTTCTGTTTCCACAACTCCCACCCACGAAAATGTTCTCCGAAAGAGATTGAAATTACTTGGGAACATCGGGAAATGAATAATAAAATAATCTGTCAAAGTTACTGCTCATTTCTTACATCTTTCAATTATAATACGTGAAAGATTATCCGTGAGTATGAAGGGATTTTGATAAAAATAAGCAGAAACAATGTTTGCTATTTTATTTAATCTGATTCTAACTCTCACTCTTTCTCTCTCTCTTTCTATCTTTCTCTCTCTCTTTCTCACACACACACACACACACATATGATGTTTTATGCAGAGAGTGTTGTTTTTACAGCAATTTACTGACAGATTGAAAAAACACACTGATGAGTGAGGAGATCACTGTGGTGCCCTCAGGAAAATTTGTAGAAGGCAAGACTGCTGAATAAAATAACAATCTTTTCTAAACTAAATCTCTCTCTTATATATATATATATATATATATATATATATGTGTGTGTGTGTGTGTGTGTGTGTGTGTGTGTGTGTGTGTGGCACGTTATTTTTTATCAGAATACTTTTAGAAAGACTGCAGTTTAATTTGGCCGATGAACTGTGGTTTAGCGGTAAATGTTTAATTGGGTATTAATCCAGCTGAATTCCTTGCATTCACTTACGCACACATAACCTTGGAAAAGTTATTAATCCGAATCTTCCCTCCAGTTAGGGGTTAAATAATAGGACAGATAGGGTTCTGTAGCCTTGACTGGCAACCAGTCTACTGCAGAAATCAATGGCTACCTACTGCGGGATAATCTGCCCAGTCAATCATGTCTCTTACGTGACATGATCGCCCAAAGCGTGTATAATGTATGGCACTCAACTGACTGACTGAGTGACTGACATATATATAGTATTTTGGCGCCAATACATTTATCATCTTTTCTTTTCCGTAAATAAAGTAAATTATTTTTATATACAATGAGACGATCCTCGGTATTTAGATATCGAATTATACTGATTTTGAACGTCTTATAAAATTTATCCCACACAAGGTTATTTGGTCAATGAACACTTCTTCCAGTATGCGCTTGTGTGTGGATGTAACTCTTTGCACATGTGTAGTCATTTATGCATAATCCTGTATTCCGGAATCTTCTTTCTTAGCCGATCCCATATGTTCCCATCACTCAATCCAAAGGCTTGCACCTGGGAGTTTCGCGAGTGTTCTGTGTTTGATATTTCGACTGGAAAATTCCTATTTCTCTGAGTCAACGCTTGCTTGATGGAAGCTGCTGCAGGCGTTTGCTGCAGCGGCAAAAATTAACATTAGTCGATAAATTCTCGATTTATTATATTTTTTCTTTAAATTTCCAAGCGAATGCAAAGGAAGGCAGTCAAAAACAACAATGATTCTATGGTTAAATTTGACCCCCATTTTTAAAGGCGTACACATGCACAGACACACACATATGTACATACACATACACGCACACACACACAGACACACACACACACACACATATATATATATATATATATAATGCACAAGTACAATGATAATTGTGAAATATATTCACATGTTATTAAAAATGTATTAATTTAATGATATAAGAAATTCAAAGAAATCAAACACTCTTACTTTTCTGCCATCATGAACAATGAACGGCAACATCTTTCACGTTCACGTTCTCTCTCTTTTCGTCACCACACACACACACACACACACACACACACACACACACACACATATATATATATATATATATATATATATATATATGTTTTTGTTTTTTTTCATTTATAAACGAGTTATTTCGCTACCTTGGTTTAGACCATGAGTGGTTTCTTCAGGCGATTTTTAATAACTTTAATTTTAAATTTAATTTTTAATTAAAGTTATTAAAAATCGCCTGAAGAAACCACTCATGATGGAAACCAATGTAGCGAATTAACTCGTTTATAAATGAAAAATATTCAAAAGTTCTACAATATAATTGTATAGAACACTTTGTAATAGAAATGTGTACTGGTCTAACCCTATTAGAAACAAAAACTAAGTATTAAACAATCAATCAATATAGATAGATAGATAGATAGATAGATAGATAGATAGATAGATAGATAGATAGATAAAAATTCTAAACATATATTGTTAAATATAACAGACAATGGATGTCTATTATGTTTAATCACGAGCCATTCTAAATATCGTACTTTGGCTTTAATTTCAGGTGAAAATAAAGAAAGTTTGTCCGAAATTTAAGTATTATTTTATTATACTGGTTCTAAATTTTCGGCTTACATGAGCTACCTTCACAGAGGTTACAGGGACATTAGACTAATGACATCCACCATCAAAGACGATATTATCTTGTGTTGGCAGAAAACATTGCTATGCGATGATAACAGCCACCGAATAGCAGTTCAATTAAACAACATTTCTTAGAAAAACATACCCATGTCTGGAATATTAGACTGATTTTAGTCGATAACACAATAATACCCACACATACACACAATAAAAAGAACTTTCAGATATTGGAGGCGATCTGAACTAAATCAAGGCAATTCACACTCAATAACCACTTCAATCTAATTACAACACATTAAATTGCAATTACAAAAATGGTTCTGTTACCATTCACTTTTTCACGTGGTGAGAGTTCAAAGAACCGCATTACAAATTTACGATCTGCGTCTGCTGCCTCGATACACTATCTATCTATCTATCTATCTATCTATCTATCTATCTATCTATCTATCTATCTATCTATCTATCTCTATATATATATATATATATTCGACGCTCAGTATTTAAAAACATTATTTGTTTGTATATATGAACGTGACGATTTTTTAAAATATAGATGTCTATTCACAACATTATCACAAAATAAGACTGATAACTTTAGTACATTCAAAGTCAAAGTACATAATATTCAGTAAAACATTAGATTACGAATGATTAACCAATGAAACTAAAAAAACAAAAAGTATAAATAGTAAAATTTCTTTCTTCTTTGTGTTCATTTCTCATTCCGAGGAAGTTTAATAAAAGTGTAACATTTTATATTGATAAACAATACCTTTTTAACATATATATATATATATATATATATGCATATATATATATATATATATATATGTGTGTGTGTGTGTGTGTGTGTGTGTGTGTGCGTGTGTGTGTGTAATTTATTTAACCTTGAAAAATATTACGTCCTTCGTGTTTGTATTAGATTTGTATCACGCTTAGACACTATTGTCTACTCTCGACTATCGGCTAATTTTCCTACAGCTATTGCGATAGACGTTACTCCGAGGAAGAGTATGAAAATTGTAACGCTGCATAAGTACTCTGGCAGGCTTTACAGAGAGATCGCGGATATTATTGGTGTCAGCCTTTGAACAGTCAGTTGAAAATCAGTCGAAAACGTAAAGAAAAATGTGGTCGGAAGCGATAAACCAGGCCAAGTGACGATGTATAGGTGATCAGTGAAAATGTGAATGATTGCAGGAAGGCATTAATCATTTTGTTTCAATTAATTTGCACAAGAATATATATGTGTGTGTGTGAGTGTGTGTGTATGTGCGTGTGTGTGTGTGTGTGTAAATCATCAGTATATGGTTTTGCATATACATGCTTATATGCCCATATAATAAGTATATAATTTTAAAATTAGATATTTATGAAAAATAAGACTTATTAATATTACCTGTTTTTTGTTAAACAAATCTTTATCTCCACTACAATAACGTTCCCAATCCGTCGTATATCATACTGAGTTTCCACTGAGAGTATTAGATTGAGGCAAACAGATATGGCTGAAGTAACACTATCGCTCAGCTTTCTACGCACGTGACTGGGTGATAACCAGTAAGAGTTACCTACCTTTTCCTTTCACTTTAGTTTCGAATGTCTGCGTTTTAATCGATAAGGAACGCAGCAGTTCCCATTCTTCCATGATTTGGGATCAGCAGGCGTTGTGATTTCTTCAACGTACGTGACTGAAATTTGTGATCGCCTTTTGACATTTCGTAGCCGGCGAGAAAAATATAGCTGATGTGCCCCCTGCCGATCTAATCGGTTGACTATTAGGACGCGTCTGTGGACGAGACATGGACATAGAGATAGTAACAACAGCGGGAAAAGTCAACATGATATAAAAACAATATTAGTGATTATTTGCTCAAAAGCAAATCGGCATTTATAACTATTCTGTTAGGAGTTGTTATTCTTCTTTTTTTTTATTTTGCCTTGTTTTAAAATTCTATCCTTTCCGATCCGTACAAACAAATGGGGTGCATATTTTTATATAGTCAGTTGATGGTCCTTGTCAGTAAACAAGGCCACGTACTCCATAGGACAGGAACAGTGCGGGTTCGTCAAAGACACTGGAACAAGGAACGCCATATTCATGATTAGGATGCTCTCTGAAAGGGCATTACAAATGAAGAAAGACTTGTACCTATGCTTCATTGATTACGCGAAAGCATTCGACAAAATACGACACAAAGAATTGATGGAAATGATAGGAAACCTCGACATTTTCGGCAAAGATATAAGAATAATCAAGAATCTCTACTGGCAGCAAACGGCCTGCATACGGACAGGTAACGACCTCAGTAGATACACAAAGATAGAAAAAGGCGTAAGACAAGGCTGTGTCTTTTCACCGGATTTATTCAACCTATACAGCGAGAATATTTTGAGGACCCTAGATGACACACCAGGATTTATTATTGGAGGCCACAACCTGAACAACATAAGATACGCGGACGATACAGTACTGATTGCGGACACGGAAAGAAAACTGCAAGATCTCATACAGAAAGTAGCAGTGGAGAGTGACAAGATGGGACTACAAATAAACTTTAAGAAAACTGAGTGCATGGTCATCAGCAAAAGATACAACCCAAAATGCCAAATACAGGTGGGGGATAACAGAATCAAACAAGTCCAAGAATTTAAGTACCTAGGAAGTGTTCTAACAGGAGATGGAAAGTGCGACACGGAGATCGGAAGGCGAATTGGCATGGCAAAGGACGCGTTCCAGAAGATGAGCAAAATACTAACACACAGGAAGATCTCAATAGAAACGAAGAAAAGAGTGCTAGACTGCTACGTGATGTCAGTTCTTCAGTACGGCTGTGAATGCTGGACAATATCATCGAAAATGAGGACAAAACTGGAAGCGGCCGAAATGTGGTTCTACAGAAGGATGCTACGGATATCGTGGACTGAGCATACAAGCAACGACGAAGTGTTAGAAAGAATGGCAACAAAAAGGAAATTGATGCTGAGCATCAGGAAGAGACAACTGAAGTTCCTGGGACATGCAATGAGGAAGGAAAGCCTGGAGAACCTGATACTGACTGGTCAGATAGAAGGAAGGAGAGACAGAGGAAGGCAGCGGATAACATATTTGCAGGGCCTGATCAGGTGGATGACGGAACGGGGGTTGTCAGGAGCAACAGGAGCAAACATACTAAGAGCCACAAGGGATAGGGAGACGTGGAGATCCATGATCGCCTACGTCCTGAAGGGACAGGGCACATAGAAGAAGAAGAAGAAGCGTGATAAAGTTAGGTGATTGGAGCTAGTGTGGAAATTTGCAAGGTAACACTAGAGTTCGTAATAGACAGAGGGGTACTGAACTAACATTTGGCCAATTTGAGTAATTCTTTTTATTGAATGTAGTCTGGATATTTATTAGATGTCGTAGTGAGCAACTGGCTCAAAGGAGGCTAGGTGGTTTCTTCGAAAAAGAGATTAATAGACGATTATTTTTTTTATTTTGGAAAATTTTATTCCTATTGTCACAAGAGAAAATATAGAAGAAAGATGCAATGAATGTGAGATACTAAAAACAGAACAATAAATACAATAACAAAAGCAAATGGAAACCAAATGAAATTGGCAAGATTATGAGTCCAAACACGTTTCATAAAAAATAGACTAAATAAGATTTAAAACTAAAAAAAAATATTCCTACTTTAAGAATGTTCAATAAAAAATTGAATTGAAAACCCCAAAACATTTAAATAAATTTACAGCTGGAATGAAGGGCGTCACAGTAATGAAGACTCTTTTTACCCCATTTAAGGATATCATATGTTCATTTTTACGTTTCTCAGAGAACCGATTTTTGAAAAGTTTTCTAGCCGAAACGTAAATAAAGCAATTTTCCCAAAGAATTTATAAATTTAATTTAGAGATTTTTTTTCTCGAAGACGGACGTGAATTTCTTATTAATTACTGATTTTTGTATATCCGCCAAGTTTTGCCTTTTGTTACATACAGGGTGTTGCAGCAAAATACAACGCTTGACAAAAAAAAAAAAAAAAAACACGAAATAGGCGATAAAAACAAATATTGTATATGCAAAGGCACAACAGTTTTTTTTTAGCAACAGTTAGAGATACATACTACATTATTTTTAAATGTAACCGTCGCCGGAGGCGACGACTATCTCAAGGCGGGCGCAAAATAAGTCACACACTTCGTCGACCATGTCCTTATCCATGGCGGCGAACGCCTCCACAGTGGCAGCTTTCAGAGAGTCGACTGTGTTGTGGACCTGCTTGTTTGTCTTAACCTTGATCACTCCCCAGAGGTAATAGTCAAAAGTGTTGCAGTCGGGTGAGGAGGACGGCCACAAGTCTGCCGACCAGTGGTGAAAAACATTCTTAAGCAGCCACACCTGGGTCGCCTTGGCATTGTGTGCAGGAGCGGAATCCTGCTAGAAGACGTAGTTGCGTCCAGCGGCGTTCTAGTCTATCCAACGCCTCTTAGCACCTCCTGATAGATTTCAGCCTTGACACTCAGGCCCTTTTGAAAGAAGATCGGAGGTATGACGTCAACCTCGCTGGAGATTACACCAAAGAGCATGACAAAGAAGTAAAACTTTGTATGCTTCACGACGGGAAACTCCTCAATGTCTTAGCAGATCCACCTGTCGTTCTGGCTGTTGTTCGTCTGTTCTTGGATGAAATTATCTTTCATCAGAGAAGAACCTCAGCATTCTCACTCTTAATCTCTCTCTCTCTCTCTCTCTCTCTCTCTCTATATATATATATATATATATATATATGTATGTATATTATATTTCGGCAAAAATCTTTCTTTTATGCAGGTTTACTTAAAAATTACTGCCAAACTATTAGGGATAAAAAAACAACATTACCATAATACCTTTTCTCTCCTATTTAATAAAACCTGCATAAAAGAGAGATTGCTGCCGAAATAAATAATATATATATATATATGTATATATATATATATATATATATTGAAGCATAGTGTTTTAATCCACTTTAATGACCGAAAACAATCTCAGCGGATTACAAATTTCAAACATTCATATATATATATATATATATATATATATATATATATATATATATATATAAGGCTAATGTTTGTAATTCACTGAGACTATTTTCAGTGAATGACATGGGGATCATAATCCTGTTCGTGAAGATTTTACAAGTAAACAGCTATTTCGGACGCCGTTAGCTTAACGGAAAACGGATTAAAAACGAACGTGCCTGTTCTTGTACTAGAACAAAGTATGTTAATAACGACTTAGTTAATTTTGTAAGCAATCTATTTGTCAGAGAAGTAATCCTGGCGACATTTTAAAAATGATTAATTGATGGACTTACTTTTGAACGGAATTAGTGGTCCTTCGCTTATTTTCTGCTTAGGAATTGGTTACTGCTTCACTCTAAAGTCTACATTAATTCTATATTTTTTACGTCTTCGACTTAACCTTCAAATTTTCTGTAATATATTTTCTCTTCAACCGGAGAAATTTGCCAGGTCCTTCTAAAATCTTCTTATTCTCTATCATTCCCGGAGCCGCTTGCATGTTAGAGATATTATTGCCTTACTTTTGGTGAATTGATTAAATAAGAAATAAAAGTATATTTGTGATTCAAACGCCTTGGACAAAAATATTACTCACAGGTCTCGCTTTTTTTTGGTTAATTAAAGGGAGGTGAACGGCTGACTGCATATCCATGGAATTGGTGCCTTGTCATATACTCAACATTTTGAAAATCAAAATAATATGAAAATGATAATAGAAAATATTAAGATGTAATAGGAATTCTTAAATGTTTTCTGTTAATATTCATAAAGCTTATAATAGTTTGGTACAAGTCTGCACGAATAAGAATCCCAGTGACAACAAAATCTATTGCACTGTGTTACTGGTGAAACAGACTAGTTTGCTAACCATAACGTTATCTCGAATTTAATTTTTGCGAGAGTGCCAAAACGAAATGTCGCTTAATGCGGATAGAACTGAATACCCAGTAGTAAAATGTCAACCACTGGCGTAGATAGATTATTTGCCGAGCGTGTTAGAGATGTATCGCCCAGAGTAGTCTTTGAGTTTGCCACCGTTAACCTTACCACCTACCCTCACATAGGTACAATACATTACACACTGATCCTATCTTTATATATATATATATTATTAATTATTACTTTAGAACATGGGCAAACTACTACAAAATAGTACATTTTGTTTCGACATTGAAAGAACAATGTAGTTAACTATATATAAGATGAGGTAATGTAGTTATTTATCTGAAATAAATGAGAAATGTGGAAACGGCATAACTCATAGTACGGGAACGCTCTATCCCAGTGAAAAAAATAAATAGGTCAAAATTCCAGTCACCTGAAGATGAGATCGTACAACGGCTGAAACATCGTGAATATGCTAACAAAGTTGAGTATAACAGTCAATAATATATCAATTAACAATTACTATATATATATATATATATATATATATATGTGTGTGTGTGTGTGTGTGTGTGGGTGTGTGTGTGTGTGTGTTGGTGTCTGTATGTGCTCACTCATACCCGCACACACGGCGCACACACATTTGCACACAATCATATAAGATATCATTATGCATTTCGACATTCAAGGTTTAATCAGTTCGGTAAACAGAATAATCAAATGTGTATTTGTGTAGATACTTAGATGGATAATCAAATTTCTTTCAAATCCAATCTATTGCATGGAACGATTCTACTTGTCAAAATTTTAAAAACTTCTATATTTAATTTGTCAACAATGATAAAACAATGCTAAATACGTAATTGGGTACTGTTTATTGTTAATAAGAGCTAACAATCGCTTAAATACATATACCATAGTTTAAGTTATATGAAATTGAGATGTCTTTTAATTTGAGTAGCGTCCAGACATTAAATCTACTTTTATCTCAATAAAGCCTACAGAGGCTTAGAGGACTTGACGCTGTATAACTGTTCTCGTAAGCAAAAATTCGTTTAGCATTATGGAAATTTGTCTTATTTAATTTCGACTATTTTGGAATGCTAGAAATGTTTAAACTGATGACGGAAAATGTGACACAGAAATCCGAGGAAACATTAGAATAAAAAATGCCATTGTACAGCTAAATAATGTATATTAAAAAATGTGAACACTTGGAAATAACCAAAGCGTGCTAGACTGCTATGTAATACCAATGCTCCTATAAGGCAGTAAATGCTGAACATTTTTCTTAGATGAAGCGGTGACGCGCAAAAGAAATGTAGTTCTACAGAAGGATGATGAGAATCACATGGACGTATCATGACACCAACTAAAAATTTGTAAAGAAAATGGATATACAATCTTATACTTTGTATAAGAAAAAATCAGTAGAAATTTGTCAAACGTGATCAAAAAATGATTTTGATACTCACAGGACATTTTGAAGAAAAACGGGAAAGTGGGAAACAACAAGTAACATTAATGACGAGCTTGCGTTAATGGCTGCTGTAAGAGCAAGTGGGTTGACAGTTCACTGGTTCCCCCTAGGTAAGAATTTGCATGAGATACTAGATTAGCAACTAGGTCCCACTCTTTTACAGTAAAACCGATAAAATGTAACCATAATTTCTACTCCAACAGCTACTTTTCTCGCACTTCCCGCATGTGGAAATTCCTTCCACATACTTGCTTTCTCGACAGCTACAATCTCCAGGATTTTAAATGTTAGGTCAATAGACACCTCCTAACACACTAACTCGCACCCATTTTCTCAAACACTCTTCCTATGTACATCCTTACCCGTCTATCTCCCTCCTTCTGACATTTCCTAGATCTAATCACTCTCTCATCACCTTCCCCTATGGAAGGTGATGAGAGAGCAATAGTGGCAGTGGAATGCTTTGCTTGGGGTGAAATGATTAAAATATATATATATAAATTTCAATTACAAAAGAGATGTTTTGGAAGACTGAAGAAATAGGGAGATGGTTAATGTTTATTAAATCAGCCTTGTGTCAAACATAACCAAACTCCTTACAACTTACAGATTTATTCGTAATCACCAGAAGATTGCAGATTGCAATGTGTGGATTTGTGGAAGAATAAGAATATACGTTTTGCATGTTTGAATAGAAATTTATAGATAGAAAAGAATAACATGAATTGGTTGAAGTTAAACGTTCCAAGAGAAATAGTATTAAGAAGTTAAGAGTATCAAGAGTTCGTAGTAGTACTTGCACGAGCGAGTTTATGTGTATGTAGGCAGGAATGTATGTGTCTATGTATGTGTGAGCGTTATCTTTTAGTAGGAGTGTCTTTGAAGTTATCCCTCACGATGAATGGTAAAAAGGCAGGAGGTAAGGGGTGAACGATGAAGAAGAAAGGGGTGAGAGGTGAGAGAGAAAGAGAAATGCAATAATAATAACGATTACTTGAAGTTTATCGAGGGTACGTGTTAATTACTCGTCATCTTAACTTTCTGATCCCGGTCAAATATTGCCCGTCGTTTATTTCGTTTGAGAATTCACACTGGATGTGGTTCTGGACTTTCCATTTCGCATCGAGGCGTGGAATTTCGCCAGTTGTGTATGTGTGTTAAGCAAATTTTGTAAATTCGAGAAAATTCGTTTATTTCTAACACTTAGTCAGATTTTAATTTTTAAATCTAGAATTTATTTTTGTTCATTACAAGACCACGAACAGCCAGTTCTCGAAAGGACATGGTACATAAAGGCAATATTGTTTGGAGCCGAGGCTTCTAATCTCGCAGAAACGATGAAGAGACCGTATACCAGGTACTTCATATTAGTCACTGTTTCACTGCAAGCCGCTCACAATATACAGGGTGTCCATAATTTCGTGTGCACTTTAAAAAAATGAAACTTTATTTGTACTTCTGATAGTAATAATCTGTAAAAAATGTTCTACATTTGAATGTACCCAGTTTAAGTATAGTTATTGAATAATTATTTACTTCAAAGTTTGCAACAATTTTTAGATAAGTAAAAAAAATATTTTCTTTTTTCGGAATCAATTTAATCCATGGCTTCAACTGACACGTGAAAACAATTGTATATGCAACCATACCTAGTTCATTAAAAGATTTGAAAGCTAAAATAATTAATGTAATTTCAGACATTATTATAAATCAGTTGGCAAATGTTTTCCGTCAACTGCAAAATCGTATTACGCTTTGTATTGCTAATGTTGGAGAACATGTGGAAACTTAAATAAAATTTCAATAAAACCTTAAAAAATATACACTTACTTCTTTCTAATGTTTTTTTTTACAAATTACTTCTCTCGCAAATACAAATAAAGTTATGAATTTTTAAAAGTGCACACGAACTCCATGGCCACCCTGTATATTTAAGCCAATTTTAGCCTGACACAAGGTTGTCGGTATCAGGTACACGATTATCAACGACTTCGTTTCACTAGTGCATTGGGTTACAAGGCAACGTTGCTAATGATTTAACTGTTTACTTTTTATTTTTTATGGTTTACTTCTCTCAGTCTATTTTGACGCTAGTGAACGTATTGTCAAGCCCACTTGTGTTTAATGCTGATGGCAATTTGTGCGTAATGAGTCTTTGTGGCACACACGTCGATCAGTTCATTAATATAATATGGAATATAGACAGAATAATCAATAAGGATTAAAACTTCACGAAGCCAGAATCCCTGGATCGTTGACCTGATGATGAATATGCTTATCGGACACTCACCTAGGACCACATAGCTCTTCAAAGTCTGCCATAGTCTAATTACTCTAAAAACGCTTTTATTTCTGCAACAGAAAAAGAAATCCTTTCTTTTGTTGGGTAATTTATTTTTATTATGCTTTTATCAATCTTAAAATAAATATTTCTTTTTTCTTTTTCTACATCTATTGATGAGGATTTTCCAAAGTGGCCTGATCACTTTCACGAAACAATTACTAAGTTCAATTAACAACCTATTAAAAATAATTAAATATCATTAAAAATCACTGCTATTTATGGACCCACTTTATATTGAAAATGTGTTGTATATCTTCTGCCATTTTAGGAGCAAATATAACGGGTGATACGTTAACTTTTTGTCTGTTGTCTGTGGATATTTTATTTTTCTATTTTAGTAGCTAGTTATTACATACGCGAAGATGAACTGTTCTCTGTATCGAGTGCACAGGACTATGTATGAAAATGAAATGTTTGGCTGTCGTTTCCTCATAGACTCTTCTTCACAGCCGAACAGATGTGGAAGGAGTTGATAACTTAGCAGCGTTGTGACCAGTATTTTATAGCTTGTGAAGAGATTTAAGAAAAATCAAAACATGGTTTTATTAAAAACTCTAAAACGCAAATACAGTTAAACAAAGAAAGAACAATAGTTAAGTGTCAAGCAGCGATTATATAATTGTTACGGAAAACGGAATCGGTCAATCAGAGTTCGAACTCTGGCAAAGGCTGTATACATGCTCCTTTGGCTGATACCCTGAGAAAATGTACTGTGTTCTACATACATATATCATTATTTTAAACCCACACTATTCTGTTAAACGTAACGATGTTTTTATTGCAAAAAAGAATTGTTAATTGTTATGCTAACTGGATCAAAGTACACTACCGACATTTCTTGTATAATTATCAGCTTGGACTAATATTACATAATAACAATCTTTCTATAAGTCAGAGAATACCAAGATACCCACCTCAGAGATGAAGAAGAGAATTGAATCAACAGCAATACTCTTTAGAGGATGGTGAAAATAAAATAAAATGTACATATGAACAACGACGAAATTTTAGAGTAAATGGAAACAAAACGAACACTTATAAATGAGGAAGAGAGAGCATATAATGAGGAAACGGGCCTTGGAAATTGTGATATTCACAAGGCACTGAATGCAAGGAGCAGAGAGGAAAACATCGCATAATGTATCTAGCTAGCCTCTGTAATTGGTTAACGGAATATGGCTTAATAAAGATAGCGAAAAGACAATTTATAAAGTGCTAGAAATGACAAGAAACTGTGGAGAATCATGATTGCCAACGTCCTGAAGAGACAGAGCACATAGAAAATGAAGACTCTCAAGAATATATGCATGGTGCAATGGGTAAATGGTCGCCATGTTATATTTATAATTTCGCGCATGCGCTATTATTTGTTTTTTTTATTTTGTAGATTGTAGTAGGATCAGATGGGAAACGTAGGTGAGAAAACGACCACCATGTGGCAATTAATTCCGCCACAAATTCGGAAACGGTATGTTGTTCTGCTTGATATTCACAACGGAATCTCCAAGACAAACATTTCAAATTGTTGAGGTGCAAATCTGTAAACAAAGCAGAGGATTTGGAAAGCGATAATATATCCAGTCAACATTAAGGTGTTTGAAGTGATCACTACTGATAACGATGTTTTGCCTCTATTCATCTCCAATTCAACATGAAATCCTAAAGCAAGTGTCTTAAGAAGAAAGTGCTACCCTGGGTCAAGAGGGGACATTTGGAATACCCTATATAGGGCTCTGCACCATGCCGCGCAAGCAGAAGAACCCTGTAATAGTTTGTCAGACAATTTCTGCAAATACATCACCCCTTACATCTGGTCACCTAAATCCCTATATAACAACCATCTTGATTAATATGGGTGGGGCACACCCGAGTGGCCGATGAAACTTCTTGTCTCATTAAAGATGAAATAAAGGCAAGGATTATGGTAGCATTCACCAATTTAAGCAAGAACACTGCCCAGAAGAGTTGCAGGAGTTTCCGAATTACGGATTATGTGGTTGAAGCTAATATTGAATATATTTACTCTTTAGTATTGTGTTGAACATCTAATGAATTTTTCGTTTTTCAATCCTGGGGTAAAAGCAATTGGATGTCTAACTGTACTGATGAGCTGTGATACAGCGAAACAGATCTGTCCACGGATGACTATTTACGCTCTTACACCCTGATTGAGCACTCTGGAAGAATGGTGGACTTTGAAAAACAGTAGCTACACTAGCAAATACGCATCACTCATTCAGTAATGAATTAGAGCACTCTGGTTACTGGCGTATGATACATCATACGCTAAAAGTCTGCCTCCTTCTACCGACCGCCCATATCTCAGTGCTAGAATCACCGACTGACGCCAATTTGGTGGGGTTACAATCCTAGGTTAAAAGCAATCGGATTTCTAACCGTACTGATGAGCTGTGATACAGAGAAACAGATCTATCTGCGGATGACTATATATATATTTTGTTAACCTAAAACCACTACAACTTTGTCACCGTTGTTAACCTAAAACCCCTCCAATTCAGTTTCAACACCCTGTAACCCCGCGACTACCAGCTCTGTCCTTTTCTACTTTGTGAGCATTGTTAACCTAAAACCCCTCCACACTCTACCCCGGGGCCTTCGCCATTTCAAAACAAAACAGTGTCGCTGACGTGATGCAGAATCTCTATTAGAGATCCTATGTCGAAATGTACATCCGACAAATTTTGAAAATTTTCTCTAATTTATATATATATATATATACACACACACACACACACACACACACACACACACACACACACACACATATATATATATATATATATATATATATATATATATATATATAGTTATGAATTAATTGTACATTGCGACACGGAATTTTCTATGTTTCGAGATAGATTCTCTTCATAAGGCAATGTTTGATGTTTGTTATACAAATGATTTATATTTAAATACAAAAGCGTTCTTAAATACAAAAACCTTGTTACTAGATGTGTACATCACGTCAAAGGCAATAAAACTAGGCGAGAAACCATAAAAGTGGAAAAAAATGAAAATTAGGTTAAAAGCAGGTTGACATCTTGACTGAAAAGAAAAGTAAGGAAAGGGAAAAAAATGTTACATAGTATTTATTCTTTGGGGCCAAATTCCCAAATGAATCTTCACTCTGATTAGTTAAAAGAAACACACATGTAAATTTTATATCTTCTCAAATACATCAACAGCAAACCGAAGGTTTTTGTATTTAAATGTAAATCATTTGTATAACCAACATCAAACATTGTCTGATGAAGAGAATCTATCTCGAAACATAGTAATTTCGTGTCGCAATATACAATTAATTCATAACTGTATGATTATATTAGGCTTTATAATATTTATTATATTGAGCACTGTTCATAATAAAATAAATGCCGGGGCACTCAAAATAGTAAAAACTTGAGTCCTCTTCACTAGGATTTACACACACACACACACACACACACACACACACACATATATATATATATATATATATATATAAAGAGAGAGAGATAGATATTTATTGCTTAAGCGTTATTTTTTATTAGATACCATTTAAGCCCTTAATATGAAAAAAAAAAGAAAATAATATTCTAAATAAACGCATAATCCTATTTCCTATAATTCTAAATTCCTAAATTCTATGTCCTAAAACTAAATAAAAAATTCTCACCCATGTCCTTTATTTTATTTATCTTTTTTTAAAATTTGAGCAGATAGAATCTAATATCACCCAGTTCCTACCCCACCTTCTTCTGTTGCTCAGCAGTAAGGGTTTATCCCCTGTTTCCTGTTCAATACGGGGTTCCCGGTTCACTTCTTTTTCTCTTCTTAACCCTCAATAGTTGAGCCTGCATATATAATCTACGAGGTAGCGGTGGAAACGGCTTTTTATGCTGAGGATACGGGGTCGGCAGTTTCTTGGTTACCGCTTCCGACTTGTAGTTAGAAGCCATAACTCCTGCGTAGTGACTTGAGCGGCTGCTCTGATCAGCAGTTGCATAACACCGGTGTTCTACTAGTGCTATGATGCGCATGGAAAGGTCTCCCTGCAAGGCCCTATGCTGGACAGTCTGTGCCAATTCCTTTCCTACACATATCGTAGTTGATGACCGTCTGTTACGACTATTTGAGGCTACTTCTTACCAAATATAACAAAATGAATACTCTCATATACAAATACAAATCTAAATCAGCATCACAAAAATCAACTAAACTCCTCAACATTTTCTTCTCTAACATCTGTGGTATGAGTACCAACTTTTGCAGTGTCGAATCATTACTCCACAAAAAATTCCCAGACATCCTAGTTCTTTGTGAAACTAACCTGAACCCCACAATACCCTCTTCTGATTTGTCGATTCCATCTTTTGTAAGGATTCAGCATCTACACGCATGGTTTGGTGTTTATGTCAGCAAACATCTCCTTGGAAGGTATTTGCTTTTTAAATCTTGTGACCATTCATACATGTGTCTCCGTCTTGCTCTACTAAACTCAGTTAGCTATATTTTTTTCTTGCCGCTCCACCTCCTCTCCTGACTGTTCCTTGTTGGACATTATCTCTGCAAACATGTTTGTGTTATGTAAAAAAAACACTGTCATTGATCTTGCTCGCATCCACACCCTGAACTTTGCAACTTTGCGTTTCCCCAGTTTGCCTGGAGGACAAGCTTTTCTGTTAGAACTCTGCTTCACTCCTGCAATGCCATGCAGCTTCGCCATCTTGGTATCTCTGATCATGCTGTGGTTTCTGTTCTTATCTCTCTCTACTCACCTTCTCCTCAGGGGTCTCCGACCTGTAGAATCTCTTACTGCAATTAATGTACGGACTGGGAGGAACTCCAAGATTTTCTTTGCGACGCCCCTTAGAAAGGAAGACCTCAGAGGCGCAGTCTTGCCGTTGAAGACTGCGCCTTTGAGGTCTCCTTGATGAAAGCTGGCATCGACGCTTTCATCCCAGCCAAGAAGTTCCGATATAAACCCCATTCCTCGACCATGGTTCTCTTCTACTTTCTCTGCCGCCATAGTCCATATGAATCGTTTCTTCCGGTTTTATCTGAGCCACGCCTCGGATCATAATAGGCGCCTTTCGTTTTTGCTCATAATGAGTGTAAGAGGATCCTCAATGACTGTAAGCTGTTAATTGCTGACAGAATGAAGCAACGTATAGCAGCCTGCAAGTTCGGGTCCAAAGACTACTGACAGATCTGCAAAGCAGACCTTCCATTCCTCTTTTGATCTATAAATATGAAGTCCTCACAGCTATAGCGAACAAGGCTGAGCGCTTTACTCGCAGATTGTCTTCGAACTCCTCACTTAATTTGTCTAGAATATCAACAACTTACTTCCCACCTAGAACTGAGGACCAACTGGGCGACGTTTAAATTGACCACTCGATGATCTCTAAATAATTTCAAAGCTTGACCACCATAAAGCGGAGGTGACGGAATCCCAGTCATCATCTTAAATATGCCGCTGAATTCCCCACAGTCTTTCCCATACTCTACAACTACTGTCTATGTTTTTTTTTTTTGGTTTCTTGTCTGCTCGAAGTCCTCTTCTATGATTCATGTTTTTAAGAACTCGGTATACTTCTCAGGCTCTTTCAATTTTCGTCTATAAGCCTTTAACCGATTTTGGCAACATGCCATCATCAATGTTGAAGTGGTTCAACATCTCATATCCTATTGTCTATATAGACAGTATGACTTCTGCTTCGTCAGGTCTACCGCTGACATGTTAATGATCATCACTGATGCCATATATCAGGCTGTAGGTAAAAACCACAAAGCTCGAGTTTTGCTGTGGATAACTTCAAAGCATTTGACAGTGTGGCACGCTGGACAAGCTACAAGGTATATTTGGACGCTTGCTTGATTAATCAAATCGTTCCTTTCAAATCGGGTAATAAAAGTTGTATTGAACGAGCATACTTCCAGGTCCTATCATAAGAACGCGGGTGTCTCTCAGTGCTATATCCTTGATCTTACTCTTTTTTTTTCTGATTTTCATCAACGATCGACGTGATGTAATCAGATCCCAAGTTGGCATCTGCGCTGGGGATACCATCATTTATTGCCTCCTCGATAAGAATTCTGCCAATGCTGACGAAACTAACATATCTGGTGCTCTCTAAAATGACCTTTTTCAGTGGATTGGGGTAGGAAATGGCTCGTAAATGTTAATGCTTCCAAAACAAAGATACTATCCTTTAACCACCATAGACAATATTTCCTACCCACCATCAGCATGGACCATGCTATTATCCCTGAAAGTAACACACTGTGCTTTCTTCGCCTCACTATCTCAGATGACCTTAAGTGGAACGACTTTTTCTTCTTCTATGTGTCAAGTTCATAATGGATGTAGGCGATCATGGCCATACGTCTCTCCCTATCCCTAGCAGTTCTTAGTCCGCTTTCTTCTGTAGGCTCACACCAACCCCGCTCTGCCATCCACCTGCTTATGCCCTTCAAATATGTTATCCTCTGCTTTCCTCTGTCTCTCTTTCTCTCTATTTAATCTGTAAGGGTTAGATTCTCGATGCCTCCTTTCCTCATCACATGTCCCAAGAACTTCAGCTGTCTTTTTCTGATGCTTTGCATTAATTTTCTTTTCATTTCCATCCTTTTGTAAAACTTCATCATTGCTCACATGCTCGATCCATGAAATCTGCAGCATCCTTTTGTACAACCACATTTAAGTTGCTTCAAGTTTTTCCTTCATTTTTGATGATATTGTCCAACATCCACTGTCATATTGAAGAACAGACATCGCATAACAATTCAGTACCCGCTTCTTTGTTTCTAGCAAAATTTTCCTGTCTCTTAATACTCTACTCAGCTTCTGGAATACATCTTTGGCCATGCAAATTCGCCTTTGGATCTCAGTGTCGCATTTTCCGTCATTGAATTAACAGCTAAATTTACTGCTAGGAAGGTCGGGTCCCCGTGTCAAACCAGAATTTTTCTCTTCTGACTGCATTATGTACATATACAAATCTACCATCCGCCGTTGCATTGAATTCTGCTGTTTTATCTGGTCGGGCGCCCATGTTATTCATTTGGGGTTCTCGATAAAATCCAAAGAAGAATCTGCAGTATAGTCGATTCTCACTTGGCGGCTCGACTCCAATCTCTCACTCACCGAAGAGATGTAGTTCCTCCTGTCTTTTCAACAAATACGTTCACGGATTCTGCTTCGGCCAGCTTAGCTCTTTGGTGACCCCTCTGCATGAATTTAATCGAGCTAGTAAACTAGAGAAATGTCCCACCCTTTTTACAGTGAAAACAATCAAGTGTAACCACAACTTCTACTCTACCAGCTTCCTTTCTCGCACTTTCCGCGTTAGAACTCCCTTCTCTATTAGCTTACGGCATTTCACGTTGAATACACAGGTTCTCGTTGGATCACCGAAGTTAAGCAACGTGAGCCTGGTCAGTAATTAGATGGGTGACCGCTTGGGAATACCAGGCGCTGTAAGCGTTGTGGTGCATTGGATGTCGGTTTGGAAAGAGAAATCGGTGAGCCGAGTTCGAATTCCAGTTGAGTACCCTGCATTCACTTAAGCACTGGTACCCATGGGAAAGGTATTAATCCGTCACTTAACTCCATTTGTGGGTTAAATAACAGGATGGGGCCTGGAGGCAACCCATCCAGTGTTGGTGTCAAAATAAAAACACTCTTGGTAGCCCTGCATCAAGTATTCAGCTATTTGACAAAATTATGAATTTCGCTATAAACTGCGCCAGGGTTCCAAATGCACAGGGTTCCAAATACTAGAGGGGTGTAGTGAGTGCTATCTCGGCCGAGGCCGCAGGACGACGACGACATATTCTTGCTTCCCTGATAGCTAAAATCTCCAAAAGTTACAATGCAGCTTCAACTGTCATCTCATCTCCTTGACTTCCATCCAATCCCCAATACGCTGCACCTTGTTCTTCTCACTTTCCACTATATATTCATGCACCTCTCTTCACGCAAGTGTTCTCGTCTTTCTCTTACCCATTCTCCAACACCGACTGTGACCTATTGGTTTTTCACTCTTCTATGATGTAAAACCCTACCCGCGCATCAGTTGCAGTACTTGCTTGGGATAAGACGATTGTAATATTTTTTTAAGCATTTAACCCCAAGCAAGGCAGTTTTACTACCACTGGTGCGCAGGCGGTTAGATAGTAGGAAAGTGATGAAAAAGAGGGACAGGTTATAGGGCAAGAGAAGGGTGAGAATACCGGTGGGATGAAAGTGAACTGAACGGAGAAAAGAGCATGAGAGAAATTATGCAAGTCACTGAGATAGGAGATGACTATTGACCTTACATTTAAATTCTTGAAGATTGTATCTGTCGGGGAAGCAAATATACGGAAGGCGTGAAGGGCAAGAAAATAAACTAGTAGAGTAAATGCTGCGGTTACATTTTATTGGTTTCACTGTAAACGGGTTGGGACCTAGTTGCTAGTCTAGCTCGGTTAAATTCATACATAAGGAGAACCAAAGTTCATTGGAGCAGAAGCTGGGAATGTAGTGACTGCAGTTGAGCTGTCAAGTCTAGATCGATCAAATTACAGATTCCCCGTTGGAAACCCCAGGTGAATAGCAGATGCACCCGACCAGCAGTATTCAATACACGGGCGGACGGTAAATTTATATATGTGCAGGATGTATCCAGGCAGAAAAAACTTCCTGGCTCTACAAAGTGATATATATATATATATATATATATATATATATATATATATAAGTAAGCAGCTAACCTAGAGCAAAATGTTGTCCAACTTGCTCTGACAATCCATTTGGGGAAACCTTGGTAGGTCCGTTGTCTCTAGGTTAGCTACTTATATATATATATATATATATATATATATATATCGAGGCAGCAAGTAATTTTCTCAACATATGCTGTTAAATATAAGAGACAATGAATGTCTATTATGCTTAATCATGAGCCGTTCTAAACGTCGTATTTTTGCTTTAATTTCAGTTGAATATAAAGACAAAAATTCTCCAACATTTGGATAATTATTTATTGGTTTTCTTCTAAGCTTTCGGCTCACATGAGCGATCTTCAGAGAGGTTGTTTAAGAGGTCAATTGTTTTAAACTTTTTATAATATATAATGAAAAAGTTTCAAACAATTGACCTCATAGTCTATAATAACCCAACAAGCACTAAACTAAATTCTCTACAAAAAACCAATGTAGTGTACCAATTTACATGCCCATTCAGAGTTTGCATCTCTGATACTAATCAAAAACCTAGTACATATATTGGTTTTACTACAACCACGCTCTCCCGTAGACTTACATGTCATCTTTCTGATTAGAGTACTATTAAACAACATTTCTCTGAAAAACATAAACATGTAGGTAATATCAGACAGATTTTGGTCAACAATACGGTGATCCTTACTCATACACACAGTAAGAGGAACCTGCAGATATTGGAGGCCATGTACATCAAATCTAAACAACCAACACTCAATAAAATCAACTTTAAAACAGGAAATAACATATTACATTGCATTTGGCTACATGGTTTTGTTGTCATTTCGTGCTATCCCGCGGAGTGACGTCATAAAGCCCCATCGCAAACTTAAGAACTGCGTTTGATATTTTTGGTAACTATTGCCGTTGCCAAGCGGAGTTTTATGTCAACACAAAATAAAATCGTCGGTGATGGTGTATGCTATTGTATTACCATCTAAATAACCTCTCTGAAGATGGCTCATGTGAGCCGAAAGCTTAGAAGCAAATTAATAAAAAATTATCCAAATGTTGGAGAATTTTTGTCTTTATTTACAACTGAAATTAAAGCCAAAATACGATGTTTAGAACGGCTCATGATTAAACATAATAGACATTCATTGTCTCTTATATTTACCAGAATATATATATATATATATATATATATATATATATATATACAACTTGCCCTGATGATACATTAGCTGAAACCTAGGTAGTTCCGTTGGCTCTAGGTTAGCTAATTATTTATTTATTTGCTCTTCTATTGTATTGAGCGCTTTACGTGTTAGGTTCCTTGTTTCGCGGTTTTATTCTTTCGATTAGTACTTTGACTAATGTTCAAGTGCTTAGTTTGCTTCTTTGTTTTGTTTCCATTTTTTCCCCTCCGCGTTTATACTCGGTGGGTTTTTCGAGACTTGTTCAAAGATACATTCATAGTTATATATATATATATATATATATATATATATATATATATATATATATATGTGTGTGTGTGTGTGTGTGTGTGTGTGTGTGTGTTTGTGTCTGTGTATGTGTATGTGTGTGTGTGTGTGTGTGTGAGGCTTATAAATCACTGAATCTTCTATGAAATATAATACCTGTATCTTAAATTGTTTAAAATCAACGAAAATTGTGCTAATATATCTAAAAAAAAAAGAGAAAAAAAGCTGCCACGTTTAAGTTAAGAAACCAAATTTAATTTTCTTCTCCGATATATTAGCACTTCCTGTAAAGTGTTAGGATTTGGGCAGAACCACGATCACGGATCGCGAATCATTTTCTCTTGTTTTGTGCAAGCCGAAAACAGTTGAATAGGAATAAGTGTTACAATTGTTTTTTACTGATTCTGTCCCGCTTTTATGTATGTTATAGACATTGGTCTGTTAAAATCGATAACTTTATGAACCATTTGCTTGGCTGACTGCCCACAATCTATGCATTATGCACCAGTGTTGATTAGATATATGTTATAACGAGCACGGTAGGCGCACTATCTACGCACGGCTACTTGTAAAGAGGACACTTCCGATGCGGATTGTAATAATGGATAACAGTGGTATAGTTTGATGGCAATGAACATGCAGATGGGACCGCGTAAAAACAACACCAAATAGAGAAGCTGGTACTAATGCTACTTACTTTGTATGGAATGTCACTTCAGACCTTGTCTGATCATAGCTCATTCTCTACTTCGTAGATCTAAGCAATGATTGTCTTTTTATTATCCCTCCATTCCATATTCTGTCATTTATTTCTACATGCTGCTTAGGTAGGTTATTAGTTGTTTTCAACTTGTCATGTTTATCTCTTGCGAGTGACAAATTTTCAAAAGCATATTTTCTTATTTTGGGTTCCAGTAATATAGACTGTCACTTTCTAATACCAAGTATATATGTTCTTTTTTTACTCATTTCGTAAGAACATATAGTATATATATATGTCCCTCTTGTTCCTATTTTCCTAAGAAATGCGTTTGAATAAATAAATTATTTGAACAACTTTTAGATCATAAAACATTTAGAAAATCTTTAGATAATTTGAAAAGAAAAGATTATGAGATTACATGAAAAACTGTATAAAAGTTTAAGTGTTATTGTTACCTAAATACCCAATACACACACACACACACACACACACACACACACACACACACACACACACACACACACACACACAAAGTTAGAAAGTTATCCTACCACTGAATGTACAGGATTCTATAACCACACTGCATGCTCATATATATATATATATATATATATATATATATATATATATATATATATGTAATGGCTGTCCACTCGTATTAGAGTATACCTGACTATCAGGGTGACTAGCTAATCTACATTGTAGACGCCTGCTCAGGAAAAGTTGTTTTGGTTCAACAACCAGCGAGACCACCATCTTCAATCTGCCTTGTGAGCAGCAAATTTCCCAAGTACTCTTTCCTCATTATGAGCTTTCATAATTTAAACAATATATATCTGATGTTTAATATGACTGTTTTTCTGGTTTACATTTACTCTCAAACTGCTATATGTTTTGTGCATGGTACTCCCAGCATCCTCCTGTAGAAAACACCTCTGTTGCTTCAAGTCACCATTTCTTTTGTGAGAAGATTGTCTATCATTCACTGCCATATAAGAAAACTAATGTTACACAACAATTCAGTACCCTTTCATTTTAATTCTAACGAACATTTCCTTAGCTAAACTTTTGGAAAATATCTTTTGCTATCGCAATATGCTTTCTAATACCAGTTTTGCACTTGCCGTCCTTATCCTTTTTCTAATAACCCTGCATTCTGTCTTTTTGCAATTGATGATTTTTATTTCTTTTCGATTTTCTTCATTGACTTCCGTAAAAGTTCTGTAGTTCGTTTTTTGTGTCTGCTAATAACACTGTTTCATCAGCATATCTTGTGTTGTTAAGACTATGGCCTCCAAAACAGGAATCAAGAGAGGATTTAAGGTAATTTGTTCGCTCTCTTTAAATAAGTCTGATGAGTGAAAAAAATAACTGTCGCATAAGGTTTTCATTTTAGTATATTTACTGAATTCATTTTCTATCTGTATTCAGGCGATTTACGCATACCAGAAAGTGAGCAGAGACATGAAAATTTCGCTAGAAACAAAGAGGAGAGTTTTGGATTGCTATGGGATGTCTGTCCTTCAATATGGCAGAGTATTCAGGACAATCTTCTTAAAGATGAAGGAAAAAATTGAAATGTAGTTCTACAGAAGGATGCTACGGATATCATGGGTCAAGCATGTGAGCAATGATGAGGTTTGTAGAAAGAACGGAAACAAAAAGGAAATTATTACTGAGCATCAGGAAAAGACAGCTGAAGTTCTTGGGACATGCGATGAGGATGGGACATCGTAGGGTAGAAAGTAATTCATCAGTCATAAGGTCAGGCAATCGTTTTTGAACTCTCTCAAGGCTGGATAGTGATGAAAGAGCAGATCCGACACACATGTTTTGGCAATATTAAATTTATATATATATATATATATATATATATATATATATATATATATTCATTGTTTAGTCCTAGCTTTTGGTTCTAATAGAATTAGACCAGTATACATTTGTATTAAAATGTGTTCTATACAATTATATTGTAGAACTTTTGAATATTTTTCATTTTTAAACGAGTCATTAAAAATCGCCTGAAGACACCACTCATGGTAGAAACCAAGGTAACGAAATAACTCGCTTTAAACTGATATATATATATATATTTTAATCATTTCACCCCGAGCAAGGCAGAAATGCCAGTGATGAGCGGGGGGCTACATAACTGTAAAAAGATTAATTAGAAAAGAGTGAGGAGTACAAACTAGTTAGAAAGGAGCAATAGAAACCTGAGAATGCAGTTGCGATGACAGATACATAAGTGGAGAGAAAGGGAAGGGGTGGGGAGAGAGCTAGAGTCCAGTGGTTAATAGATGAGTATTGACATTACATTTAAATTTCCAGAGGTTGTAGCCGTCAGGAAAGCAAGAAGATGGGAGCGAGTTCCACAGGCGGGAAGTGCAAGAGAAGAAGCTGCAAGAGTAGAATTGTCGTCTGCATTTCGCTAACCTGACTGTGAATGGGTTGCCAGTCTGGTTGCACGAGTAAACACCTGTTGAGGAGGCACCAGTGACTTAAGTTCGTCCGAGCAGAAGCCATGAAAGTATTTATAGAACAGACAAAGGGAGGCCACATTTCAACGTGGGGAAGTGGCTGTAGTCGAGCCGACAGATCAGTACATATCACATTACAGACTCTCCTTTGGAGCCTATCGAGAACACCGAGGAGAACGGCAGGGGCGCCTGACCATAAATGGCAGCAGTTCTCCATGCACAGACGGATGGTTGACTTGTATATATGCAGGATGGATTCAGGCGGAAAAAACATCCTGTATCGACATAGTGACCCAACCTTCTTAGCAGTAGATTTTGCTATGGATTCAATATAGTGGTTCCATTTGTGGAGAGGGTAAGGCCAAGGAGGCGTAGTGTGTTGCTCTCAGGGAGAATCGCTTGGTCCATGCTTATGGGAGGCAGGAGAGGTTGCCTGTGATGGTTGACAGACAACAGTTGGTCTTAGACGCATTGAAATTGACAAGCCACTTCTTGCCCCAATTCACCACTGAGTGTAGATCCTTTTCAAGGTCAGCAGCGAGATTATGTCTGTCCGCCACGACAGATTTCTTTCTGGTGCGGGAGTATATTGTGTTGTCATCTGCGTAGATGCCTACTTAGGAACTGATTTCATCTGTATATATATATATATATATATATATATATAGTTTAATGTATAATATTTGATCAATATAATTAATAATGAATACAGACTCAAGTTTGTTAACAAGAATAACAAGAATATTTAAAAATGTATTTATTGTGCAAAAATGTTTTTTATAGTGTTCAAACTATATAGACAAACAGACGCACATATATATGCTAGCTACTAGCATAGTTTTCGTGAGAAATGAAGTGGATTACGTGGAGACTGGCACGTCAACCTACAACGGGAGAATTGATGCGTTTTGCCACGGACGAATGCGTTATTCGTCGAACATCTAACGGGTATCAGTATAGCATAGGTTATCATGCTGATGATAAAATTCTCGCTAATAGGAACTTCAGTTAATGATTAGTTTAATATATTTTTCCTGATGAGGATTAACATGGCCCTACATTATCTTCTCACTCCTCTGTCACTGTCTGTCTGTCTCTTTCTCTTTCTCCCTCTCTCCCTCTCTCTCTCTCTATATATATATAGAGAGAGAGAGACAGAGACAGAGAGAGAGACAGTGAGAGAGAGAGAGAGAAAGAGAGAAATATAGAGAAACATAGAAAGAGAACCTGAAAGAAAGTCTTATTCAATGATTGATGTTCTCAGAGATGGTGAAACCACGTTAGAGGGAATGGTGTTTTTCATTGAAAATTATGTATATATATATATATATATATATATATACATATATATATATATATATGTGTGTGTGTGTGTGTGTGTGTGTGTGTGTGTGTGTGTGTGTGTGTGTGTGTGTGGTTTGCGGTTTGTGGGCGTGGGTGTGGGTGTGTTTTTCCTTGAAAACGACCGACAAATATTATTTAAGTTTTAGTTTATGGTAACATATTTTCCTTTCGCTGGAATAAGGAATGTAAATATGATCTTTAATTATTTTCCAACCGCTTTCATCCACTTGTGTGGTCATTCTTAAGATTTCCACTGTTGTTATTATATCTTTACCTTTTAGAAAAATAATTACGGAAAATCTCCAGCAAAAAAGAAAACCTGTTAGAATACAAAAAATTAAATATGAAATTAATAAAACCTTCCTTGTCAGTCGTTTTCAACAAAACATTCTTAAAAGAAAGATTGCTACCTATATATATATATATATATATATATATATATATATATATATATTAGGCATCCACATACAAGCCCGGTTCGCTGTATCACAGATCATCAGTGTGACTAGACATATCCACTTATATATATATATATATATATATATATATATATATATATATATATGTATATGTATATATATATATATATATGCACTCTCGCAAAGATGCGATTAAGATACTATCAATAAAACAATCTGAAAGACAAACCTGACTCAACAAACCTGACTCAAATGACCTTTTAGAATGTCTAAAAGCAACAAAATCATATAACAAAATATAGTTGAAAAAGAAGATAACATATAACCATTACACATCAAATCACAACACCTCTTCTTGTATCTTGACAGCAATACTCACGAAAGATCAACAAGTAAACAAAAACCAAACAAATTCTTCAGCATTAAATGACCAAAAAGGTTCGATATACTGGTAAAACAAACAACTAAACTAAACTAAACTAAACCTAAAGAAACATCCAATCAAAGCGGAGTGTAAGTAAAAAATTATCCATTTATTTTTTTTTTCATTTCACCATCCGCTCTTCTTCGTATTTATATTAGTTTCATTAAATATGACAGGCAAGATACCAGAAGTAAACATTTTGTTCAATGTTTCTTGAATTCGTACAGGTGTTTTCTTTTCCATATATAAATTTCGTAAAAATTGTCCAATTATTATTTTTATTTGAATATGTAAATTTTTATATATGTTTACCTATCTTGGGTGTTTGTTGTGGCGTAATAGAATGAGAAATGAGGAATGAGAAATTATCTCTTGGAACTGCACAGCAATTTCTAAGAAAGGATATTAAAATAATCGAGAACCTATACTGACATGAAACAGTTTGACTAGAGATTAAAAAATGAGTTCAGTACGTACATAAAAACAGAAAGTTGTCTAAGGCAAGGATGCGTCTTTTAGCTGATTTATTCAACCTCTATAACAACGTGATTCTGAGAGACAATCCAGTATTAGCAACCATCATACGATATGCAGATGATACAGTGTTCTTAGCAGATTCGGAATGAAAGCTAAAACATCGTACAAAAGATATTTAAGAAAAAAGAGGGGAATGTTAAAAATCAACTGCGTGTAGAAAAAGTGCATGATTACAAATCGAATATATGAAACTCACGCACGTACAAAGATTTAAATATCTGGGAAGTGTTTTTTAGCAGAAGACGAAAAGGGCGATACAGAAATTCGAAGGTGAATTGGCATAGCAAAAGATGCAAATCATAAACTGCAAATAGCGAAGTCAAACAAGTACAACAATTGAAATATCTGGGAAGTGGTTTAACAGAGAGTGGGAAGTGAGCCACTGAAACCCGAAGACGGATTTTGACCGCCAAAGCTAAGCCAAGTATTCAGTCAGTTAAGTGTCATACGTGATACACCCTTAAGCAAACATATCACATTCGTGACACGACTGACCAGGCAGAACATTTTCCCGCAGTAGGTTGCCATTTCTTTCTGCAGTCGACTGGTTGCCAACCAAGACCATATCACATTATCTGTCCTGGTATTTAGCCCATAGCTAAAGGGACAAGAGACGAATTATAACCAAACTCCATCTGGAATATACTTGTGAAAAGCAGAATTATAAAAGCCTCATCAACAAAAATGCTAGATACATTATTAATCAAAAATTGAATAAGAACACTCATTAAAATGAAGTAAGAATGTGCTGGCTATATTTGTTAAAAATTCCTCTCTCTCTCTCTCTCTCTCCCTCTCTCTCTCTCTCTCTATATATATATATATATATATATATATATATATATATTCAGTTAAAAGACAGAACAGCCTTGATAATGACTAATAGAACAGCCAAAAGCGTTCGGATATATTGGACATTCGGACACTTTTTATAAACTTTATGCCCGAAAAATAAAATCACTTATACGAAATCCAGAAAAATCAAATAAAAAGTATATTGTAAGACGTCTTTAATAAAAACTTGTATATAAGGAGTTTGACATAGATAGATAGATAGATAGATAGATAGATAGATAGATAGATAGATAGTATCTTCGATATTAAGATTATGTCCACAGATTATAAAGCCACACAGGTCTTCGTAAATAACTGATGGAACTTCACCCAGAATTTATTAGTCTACAAATTCATATTGCTTGAATTTCTTCAACTGTAGGGTTTTTAACTCTCTGTTGCTATCCTATTATTTGGTCTTGCATAAGTTTAGGAACATATATAAAAGCGAACACTCATTAAAATGAACTAAGAATACGAGCAAAATGTGCTGACCATATTTGTTAAAAAATCCCCCCTTCTCTCTCTCTCTAAATCTACATATTCAGTTAAAAGATAGAACATCCTTGATAATGGCTAATAGCGCTCGGATATATAGAAAATTTAGCCAGTTTTTCCACGCCTTATGTCCAGAAGAAAAAGACACTCGTATGAATGGAAACAATTGTATATAAAGCTTAATCACTTTAGCTTGTTAGCCATCTTCAATGAAACATGTATAAAGGATGGAAAAATACCCATTGTACCTAACCAATATCAGGGAGCTCTGCACAAGTAGCAAAACGGAATAGCTGCACAACTTTCCGGTAGTTCTTTGCCCTTCTGCGTGAATTCCATTTCATGTTGCTGCACGTCTTCATGATAAAGGTGGGGGACATTTTATTATGAACCTATGTGCTGGGCATGTCAGACGGTGGTTGTAAGATTTGGACACGTTGCACGACATGCGACACGGCGAAACTGTTAGACTGTCCTCCAGTCAAGGTTAGGCGCAGTATTCGATTACAGATAGTCAGCTATCGAACTGTTTCTGGTCGAGGATTGTGAATCCACATGGAATATACTGTACGCTGTAAAATGAATTGCCTGATGGGTTGGGTAGCACCAGTAATGAATTAGGATGCGATGTGATTGTCTAGAATAATCGATTTTGCTAGCTTTGTGTTGTCGGATAATGGATATCAGCGCGGAATGTGAAATCGGAGTGCCTATTTCGAATCCAGTCGAATTCGTTGCATTCATTTACAGGCAAATAATCTTGCGAAAGTAGCTTTTCTCTTCATCTATGGGTGGAATAGAAGGACAGATTAGGTTCTATAGCTTTGTTTGGCAAAACTGCAGAGAGAAATGGCAAATTACTGCGAGAAAATATTCTGCTCGGTCAGTCATGTCTCAAAAGAGAAAAACTCGCCCAAGCGTGTATTACGTATGGTACTTAACTGACTGAATGATATTCTCGTCAGGTAAAGATCAGTGTGACTAGGGAGAGCCAACAGTGTTAGGTTCATGTTGATATCTATGCAAATTTTTTATAAATTTGCGAATTGCGTTTGCTATTTTTGGTAATGTTATAGTTGCTTAGCAAAGTTTTATGTCAACAAAAGATAAAATCGTCGCTGATGGTGGATGTTTTTGTGTTAACGTCCTTGTAACTTCTCTGAAGATGGCTCATGTGAGCCGAAAGCTTAAAACCAGTTTAATAAAAAATTATCCAAATGTTGGAAAACTTTTGTCTTTATTTTCAACTGAAATTAAAGCCAAAATACGATGTTTAGAACGACTCATGATTAAACATAATAGACATTCATTGTTTCATATATTTAACAGTGTATGTTTAGAATTCTCTGAAGATGGCTCATGTGAACCGAAAGCTTAAAACCAGCTTAATAAAAAATTATCCAAATGTTGGAGAAGTTTTGTCTTTATTTTCAACTGAAATTAAAGCCAAAATACGATGTTTAGAACGACTCATGATTAAACATAATAGATGTTCGTTGTTTCATATATTTAACAGTGTATGTTTAGAATATATATATATATGTTTAGAAAAAATATATATTTGTGTGTGTGTGTGTGTATTATTGTATATATATATATATATATATATATATACATATGCTAAATCATATTATTATTATTATTAATTACAATAATAGAGGTTCGACGAAGCTAATGTTCTTACAAACTGGAGGTAGCGACATTGATTTTGGTTTGAGTCGAACCAACAGTGCCTAACAGAGCAGAACTGAGCAGGGAGATATTTTCCAGGCTTATTGTCTTTTGTGATTTATTTTATTACTAGTATTATTAGTGGTATTGTTTCTGTAGTTTTTGTCATGCTTTATTGAACAGCGATTTTTCCCATGGCGTGCAAAAGCAGTCATTCATAATTCATTTAATTTTCGTATCGACTCTACTTAGGCAGTATCAGATAATAGATAAAACTGATCAGGTACAATAAAATCTTTATTCGTCAGTAGAGTGTAGAAGATGGTGCGTTCTATGCAAAAACAAATAAATAGCTTAGGTGACAAAGTGAAGAATAGATGCAAAATGTATAATTTTGGTCTTATTTTGAATAATATTCTGTATTCAACACCTATTTTTTGAAACTCAGTAAACAGAAGCATCCAAAAAACGATACAACTCTTGAACACACATCTATATGCATGACTAACATTTATGCATATTTTGTTCCAGCCTACAAGGAATTATGGTTCTTTGCAACTTTATATTTTTTTATTTTTTTTTTTAAATCATTTCACGGAAACGCCACTGATGTGCAGGGGGTTACATAAATGTAAAAAGATTAGTTAGAAAAGAGTGAGGAGTACAAACTAGTTAGAAAGGAACAACAGAAAGCTGAGAAAGCAGGTGCGATGACAGATACATAGGTAGAGAGAAAGGGAAGGTTATACAGGGGAGGGGAGAGAGCAAGAGTCTAGTGGTTAGTAGATGAGTATTGACTTTGCATTTAAATTTCTGGAGGTTGTAGCCGTCAGGAAAGCAACAATACGGGAGCGAGTTCCACAGGCGGGAAGTGCGACCTAATTGCACTAATCTTTTACATCCTTTTCTTCTTCGTTCTTCCGTCGATTAAAAGAAATCTATTTTTCTTTTGGGTGGGTAACTTGTTTTCTTCTAATCTTCTTCCCATCACTGTTCAGTGAATATTGACTTTTCAAAGATGTCCTTCCTCGTTGTGTGTCCCTGAAGTTCCAACAAATTCTGTCTGATTTGAAGAGCCAATCACTTCCACGATCACAATTTTTCATTACTCATTGATATGTTCGCATTTTTCACTAGAACAACATCTCTGTGGTTTCTGTTCACTTCTTCATCTCTAAGAATATTGCTCAGCAGTCACTGGAAAGCGGGAGGATATACTCGTTTTAAGAATTTTTCTTATTTTCTGGAAGGCCTCTTTCGCCATTCCGATATGGCTTCGCATCTGCTTTAGATTGTAAAGTTTCATGATTGAGTAATTCATCATTTTTCTTTTTGTTTCTTACGACTCGTCAGCGCTTTATGTGCTATCTAAACTTATTTATAAACGGAACATTGTCTCTGTGTGTGTATGTGTATGTGTCCGTTACCTATAAACTACGAAACGGCTAAACCGATTGTCTTGAAAATTTACACAGTTGTACTATAAGCGTCTGTGAGTATTCTTAGCTAGGTTTTGTGTCGAGATACCCCCGATAAATATCGAAAATCGATAATCGTAAAATTGGGTTATAGAAGGCGTGGTCCGATTGTAATCAAATTTGATACACTCATAAACAAAGACATCAGAAAGGATATTCAAAAGTTTCAAGGTTGCTGTTCTTACAATAGTGCGAAATATCGATAATATATATATATATATATATATATATATATATATATATATATATATATATAAAAGGCAAGATGTTTGTGTGTGTGTCTGTTTATCAGCCTGTATGTGTATTTTTTCAGCCCTTTTATTTTAGTTTTTGGTCAGAGTTAGGCTCAAAGTAGGTATAATTGTAGTTCTTAGTCTCAGCCATGATCCCATTTACTCAGAGGACTTATTTAGCTTTCAAAATTCAGTTTACGACGAAAAAACCTTATTTGATATCGATACTAGGAAATTAAAATTTGACTTACATCCATTCATTTTTATTTCAGTCTACGGTTTCGCTGGATGCAACTATAGCTTTTTAGTCTTTCGTGCAAACGTCGAAAGAGTCTGAGCTCCAGGACCCTGGATTAGATTTAAAGTTTTCATTAAACCCAAGCAACGCCGGGCTATACTGTTAGTTTAAAACATATTTGTATAGTAATGTCTTTTTTTTTGTTTTTGTTTTTTTGCGAATAAATATTGCATTAACGATGATTTGCGAATACAATTATTTACCCAAATAATACTACATACACTACACCTTAGCAGAGGAAATAATTTCATGTCTTTATTGTGCTTAAGTGCATGTAAACCCACTGCAATTAGGATTCATATTTCCGACTTCTCATTACAAGCTGCTATCAATTGCACCACACACTCATCCGTGTTTACTCTCAGAACATTTAAAAATGGTGTAGCTGACTAAAATAGATTATATTATATCAGAGATATAACAAATTAAAATACCGTAATTAACATTTTATACCTGAGCCTATACCGTCATGTAATAACTTCCACTTGCTTTAGACGTAGACTGAATAAGTCATTTGTAACCATGTAACTCTTCTTGCTGTACCTGGTTGCTCGTGGAAAAATATGCAAACTTTATACGGAGCAGTGAATAGAATGAATATTGATAAAAATCCCAATGAAACATTAAACCTATTAAATTAATTCTAATGAATATACGATGTAGAAATCAAATGATTTAAATAGAACATAAAATAAAGGATGGTACTAGAAACGTAAAGTCAAATATACAAAGAGTAGATCAAGATATGAGCCTAGTGCAGGTTTTTGTAAGAAAAAAAAATGCAGTTTTCGCCTAAATAATTGATTTCCTAATGCGCATGATGAGTTAGAATTATGCGTGTTTCTGGCTAAGAAATCCATGATAAAAATGAGGCAGTTGCCTTACTTAGCAATCTTAGCCCTGTGAATAATTTTCGTCTTTTTGAAATCATTTCACCCTAAGCAAGGCATGAACGCTACTAATGCGCAAAGGTGTTACAATGAAAGAAAAGTTTTGGCACAGGGATATTGAAAAAAGGATAGAAGATGAACGGGATTCAAGATGATAGAAGATGGCAATTGACTTTTTATTTCAATTTTAAAGTAAACGAAAGTGATTTTCACAGGTGTGAAAGGCGAGAAAAGAAACTGTTTCAGCAGAAGTTGTGGTTACTTTTACCTACTTCAACGGTAAAAGGTTGGGACCGAGATGGCAATCTTGTAGCACGCTTAATTTCAGGGGGAAATCTCGTCAGAGTAGTTGTCATAAAAATATTTGTAGAAAAGACAGAGAGAAGCCACATCAGGTCGGTGAGAAATTGACTGAAGTCGAGATGTCAAATCAGGATCGGTTACGTTGCATATCCTTATCATTATTTCAGGAAGTGCATATCTTCACAAAATTTAAAGCGAACATAAACCAGTAGTAAATAGAGTAATTTTTGACCTCGATCTCACCTGTTTGTCAAAACAAAAACCAGCTACTCATCTTTGTTGCCATTGTAGTTGTGTGCTTCGACCTTCTTCCGGTGCCAGAAATTTTGAACCGAAAACTTTATGGCAATCATTTGGGTATATGAAATCCATTCTTTTCGTAGTAGTGCCGCTTTTGATTGTCATAAGTTATCTCCCTCTACCCCTGTAAGTTACTTGTTCACCACTGCTGTAGACTGGCATCTAACTAACAATTTTTTCGGTTCACAGGAAATAACCGAAATCTACTGGGCCATGTGTCTTCAAGGACAAGAACAACTGAATTTTTGGGACATATAAACCTAATGTCCAGTAACCCTTTTTTATCAGAGTTAATATTGCATGTTTTAATGTTAATAGTTTTCTCTGGTATTTTTTAACAGAGTTCATATTGCAATTTTTGACACTAATGCTTTTTTCTGGCGCACCGTTCCCATATTGTGTTCATCTCTATGCTTGGTCGCTTACTAGTAAATAGATCAGAAAACTTTACTTTCTCAGTGTTATTCCAAGAATATACTTACCATGTCTTCTCTATTATGATTGGCTGATTGTTTTGTTTCTTTACAACTTATCAACCTTTTTCAGTTTTTTAAACCAGAAAATGTTTATAGATTTTAATAATTTTTGGAAATAATAATACTTTATTGATACAATTTCTGCTAATAAACATTTATCTGGTTGTAAGTCGACGAAGATTTATATCTTTCCAAAGAGTATTTGCGTGTAAATAAATGTAACGAACACAACATGAATTAGAACTTCGATTGCAAATTCTGTGGCGTTAAAGATTGAATCAACTGCATATACTGGCTTGTCACACTTATTTTTCCCTAGGTGTCACCCATTTAAGCGCTGACTAGGTACAGCGTTGCTTAACTTATGAGAACAGGTAACGTACGGTTTTCAATGGGATATGGCTGTATTTTACGATTGGAATTAATTAATCATACAATCAGTGAGCAAATCCTGACATTTCGTCCATCCGCGATGAACGGGTATTCTCTCAAAGAGGCTCAGTACCTTGAGCGTCTTTTGGGACTTTAGCTCACCCCAGACCTCAAATGAAAGATGCTGGAAAGGTGGTCATCTTTCTGTACCACTCTTTTGACACCTTCTGCTATCTAAGTTTCCAAAAGCCAAATCAGTCAGAGAATAGAATACTCTTGACAGAAGCAGACCAGACGTAACTTTCCAGTCTCAATCGGGACCAAAAAGCGTCCACGAGGACTTGTGAGTAATACATTGTTTTTCATATTATACCCGCTTTATAATAAATGAAACATTGCAAGCATCTCGCTAATCTATCGCTATTTCCATGCAAACGGTTCAGACTATGTTCTTTAGATACACCCATTCTAACATTCACATTTCTCACTCGCCAAATCACGCCACGCGACTCACGTCACGAGACGCCACGTACATTGTAGCGATTCACCTTCGTTAAATATATATTCTATTGTTGAGATTAAGTTCCACTCGAAATGCTTCCTCCTATGAATCATGACATTCTGAAATCGACTACTAAGAGGATGCTTCCCCGATTATCACAATCTTAGCCTGTTCAGGTATAACATTAAAATCTATCTTCTTAACATATACTTATAAACTGTGCCTCCTACATAAGTCCATTAACTCGGGTGGCTATTGGTTTTTCTAAATGGTGAAAATTATTGTAAAAATAAGAACCATAATTTTAGATCGGATCTAAACATTATGTATATTAGCATTAACAGTATGTAAAATCGAAAAATACTTCCGATACACAATATATTAAGATATTCCTGCTAAATAAACAAGTTTTAATACTGAACCTAATGATATTATGAGGATGTGCGTTGAGATACAGTGGGTATCGGCTCGGAACGAGAAACCAGCGGGCCGCGTTCGAATTCCAGTTGAATCGATTGTATTTACTTACGCGCAAATACCCTTGGGGAAGGTATTAATCCGTCTCTTCCTTCCAGTTATGGGTTAAATAGCAGGACAGATTGGGTTCTATAGCCTTGGTCGGCAACCAGTCTACCGCAGAAAGCAACGGCAACCTAATGCGGGATAATCTTCTGCCCAGTCAGTCATGTCTCTTTCGAGACATGATCGCCCAAGCGTGTATCACGTATGGCACTTAACTGACTGAATGATATTAAAAAAATAGTTTTTAATAGTGGAAACGCTATTTATTTTGTTACCAAATCCTTTTTTCATCAATTTTAAAGCACACACACGCACACACGTGTACACTCAAACACACACACATAAATATACACACACACACACACACACACACACACACACACACACACACATATATATATATATATATATATATATATATGAATAAATATCAAGTTTCTAGAGTTTATATGTAGTAAAAACTACATATTTGATTCAGCGAACCAGAAAATGGCTAGGAGGTATTAATATTTTAATATTTACCAGAATTATATCCAGAGAGAATTAGGAGACAAATAATCGAAATTCAATATACTGGCCATTTTCTCTCCATATATAATTGTTACTGTATAGACGTGCGTCGTGGTGTAATAGATATCGGTTCGGAATGAGAAACCAGAAAGCCGAGTTCAAATCTAGTCGAAATGTTTTTCATTTACATGGACACAAATTACCTTGGAAAAGATATTCATCCATTTCTTCTCCCTCAAGATTTGGATTGAATTGCAAGACAGATTTGGTTTTGTAGCCTCGGTTAGCAACCAGTCTACCGCAAAAATTAATGTCAACCTACTGCGGGAAAATCTTCTATCTAGTCAGCCATGTTTTGAAAGTAACATGATTCGCCCAAGCATGTATCACGTATAGCAAATAAATGAATGGCTGTACGAATACATCACCTATCATTCTGCTATGTTATTTTGTATAATAATAATTTGGAAAAAGAAATGTTGAACAATTAGAAAATGTTTCAATACAAGCATGTCTCTGTCTACATACAGTTTTTGACTCACCGAAAAAGGTATGCAAAAAATTATTATTTGGTGAAATTTTCTAAAATCGGTTCGCAAACCTCATTTTAGCACCACGTGTATGTTTACCTCTTATCGAAAATAGAATTTTATGATGAGAAATATATAAATAATTACATGCGCTTTGAAAGTACGTTATGTCTGTTTAATGGGCTTACGGACACATCAAGTCGAAATACCAGTTTCGGTACGTTAAGCAAGTTGTGACAAATCAGTACATAGAGAGTGATCGTTTGGGTACTCCAGGAGCTATAAGGTTGGATCTGCTGGGGTGTAATGGATGACTTTGGATTATTAATTGGTGGGTCCCAATCCCAGTCGAGTCCATTATATTTATTTATGTGCTGATGACCTTTGAAAATATATGCATTCATTTTTATTATTCCTCTCTATGGGTTAACTGGCGATATTTGTATCCTCAAACTGCTATTTTTTCTGGAAATAGAATAAAAATGCGTACAAAACATTTTGAGTTTTTCATTAGGAATGCCATAGAGAAGGATATGCTTCTAAACACAATCAAACAACCAACAAATCTCCAGTGTCATTTACACGCATTTAAGATTTTCTTTTTATACTCACGATAATTTAAAAAAATGAAAAAAAAAAACAATATGAATTATGAATTATTCCAAGTTTTTTTTAATAATAGTTATCAGTGAGCTTGCCCGAAAGAATATTTCAAAGTTTTCCACCTAGACTACAGCAGGTAGCCTTGCTAGAACAACCATGAATAGATTACGAATGAATGTAGCCTGTAAAGAAAGGATGCGTTATATAACTGCAACAGTTGACTGCATTATTCTATACGGTCGAATGATGAAGCTTATTCTGTACTAATGAAGATGGAGCAGACCACATTATTATATGTAAAGATATGAAGTTGGGTGAAACAACAGTTACTGATGCGAAAGTTGTAATCCACGGCTAGAGCTCAAGTTCTTGCACAGGCGACTATATTCATTTTCTCATAAAAGCCTGTCACAAAGGCATGAATTTATTTCTTCTACCCTGAATCATAGGCTAAAGAGCAAAGTAGACTGTGATTTTCGTGTTAGGCAGTCGAGAAGAAAGAGTGAGTCATAATGTAAACACGGAGTGAAGAAGTTAGAAGCTACTCAAATATCTTTCACAACAAGCCATGGCTTTTCATGGCTTATAAAATGATTATTTACTGATAGGTTTTCTAGGGTTTATCAAGTTTTTGCAGGTTATAGAATATAGTTATACATTTTAAGAACATTTTTGTGGGTAGATAATAATGATTTAGTCATACAAGTCGTACTAATTAATCCATAACAGGGGGAGAAGAGTTGGCGTCATAGTTTTCCCAAGGAAGAATATCTGTTGTGATGTGCATACCTTCACACGAGAAGTAATTTGAAATTGACATAAATCAACAGAAATAATTTGATATTACCGGTGAAACTTGATATTTCCGGTAAAATTCCAACAATTAAATTATCATGACTGGAATATTATTACAGTATATTATAATTGGTTGATTGATTTATTTATTTACAGCTTATCATAGGTTTTGCAGATTATTTAAAACAGAAAATATTTTAGATTGTAAGAATTACTTCTTTTTTTTTAGATAATAATTTTTATGGAAATTGACATAAATCAACAGAAATAAATTGATATCACCGGTGAAACTTGATATTTCCGGTAAAATTCCAACAATTAAATTATCATGACTGGTATATTATTACAGTATATTATAATTGGTTGATTGATTTATTTATTTACAGTTTAAGTCTAATAACTTTTATCGTTATTTCCTTTTTCAAGGGCTTTTCTTTCCTAATATTTTTTAAAGTGGTATTGAACATCATCAACGTGATTATGTCGTTGTTTTCCCTTCGAGTTACAGGTAATATCCATTTTAACTGTTAAAGCCCTGGTGTAGTGCGGTATTAACATCATTTATCCATCACGCCCAGATGGTGTATAGGGCAGAAAACTTTTTTGTTGCTGTTTCTGTAACAAACTGCTTTTTAAGGGGCAGAGTTGTTAGCCCTGCGCCTAAACCCCATACCTGGAGGACCGGTGAACCATTCTTGGTCCTTACATTTACAGCACTTGGTATTCCCAAATGGTCACCCATTGAAGTACTGACCAGGCTAGATGTTGTTTAACGTCGGTGATCGAACGGGAACCGGTGTATTGAACACGATATAGCCGTAGACTATGGTTACTATTATCTGGTACTGTTTACTGTTTGTGATTCTGCAGAGCCAGTTCACAACGTTCAAAAAATGTGATCTTCGTCAGGTCAAACATGTTATATATTCTTTGACTGCAAGGTATTATTTTGCCAGGAAGTGTATTTGTATTGAACGAAACAGGGCTGGCAAGATTTGGAAAAAATGTTGTTTTGACAAACAGGTGAGATCGAGGTCGAAATAATAAGCACTCTAAATGTAAAAAATGCAGCGAAAGTGTCACGTGTCGAACGAGAGATCAAACAGAATTCAGTTCAGATCAGGGAGTCAGCTCAGAAGGGAAGGCAACGCGGCTGCCAGATGTCCCTCGTATGCTCCGATCAACCCATATTCCACGCAACTGTTACTGAAGAAAAAAAAAGAAAAGTGTAATTGTATATTTTTATATATCCGCGTCGGCGACTTTATCAGCGAGAATATCGTCATTTTGATTCTAAGCTTATCATCGTCGAAGCAGTATATACCAAAGAAGGTATCACTCACGTTTAACCATTAAGCCGAGAAAACTTTTTAAGAGAGCTGACAGTTAAGATATTCTAGAACAGGTCTGGCGCCATGCTATTGATAATGAAAGTTTCCATCTGACAAGACTAAGAATATGATACAAATTTTCATGTCAATATTTTCGTTTTGTGGCAACTTGTGGTGTTGAGCAAAACTACCTCTACTGCAGGCTATTCAATGTTTAATCTCCTTATCTCCATTATTAAATTTATTATAACTCATCCGTACTTGAAATTATTTGAAGAATTTATCATGTAAGAAATACATATATCATATTTTATTATGCATTCTTAGAACGTGCCATGAAGAAGCAGAAATTATTGAAAAGACATAGTACAACAAATGATTCTTGAGACAGTCAGTCAGTTAAGTGCCATATGTGATACACGCTTGGGCGATTATGTCTCGAAAGAAACATGACTGACTGGACAGAAGATTATCCCGCAATAGGTTGCCATTGCTGTCTGCGGTAGACTGGTTGCTGACCAAGGCTAGAGAACCCAATCCGTCCTATTATTTAACGCATAAATGGAGGGAAGAGACGGAGTAATACCTTTCCCAAGGGTATTTGCGCGTAAGTGGATGCATGGAATTCAACTGGAATTCGAACTCGGCTCCCGATTTCTCGTTCCGAGCCGATATCCGCTGTACCACAACGCATATCCAATTGAGACAGAAACAGTTTTGTAAAAGTATTGGAAACATCGATTAACGTTTACATCTTAGACATGATTTTGACTGTAGTTATCTCGATTTCTTTTAGGTTCTTCCCATTAGTACCTTACTACGCTAAATATCGTATACACTTATTTATACATATATTTAAGCCTATCAACATCGGTTCTTGACAGAAATAATTACCTAATTACTCCCAACATGGCAACAGAAGAGACAATAAATCTATTATAATCATAGATTTATTCAAAATTTATTAGAAGGTTGTTCGTATATTTGTTTTACATTTCAGATCTATTCATCTCAAGCATTTAGAATTGCAACCTTTTTTTTTGTGACAATCCATTTGGTAAAAAAGAAAAGAAAAGAAATGCCCGCCATGGTTCTGATAAAAATCAGATATTGAAAATTTCCATTATGGGACAGAAAATGAGAAAAATATATTACTTTAGAAAAATGCATTGCAACATCTCTGAGACAATTCCTTCAGTTTATTTTTAAGAACTGCCACGAATGATGTCATTCTGCACTAATTAAAAAAAAGGAGAAAAACTCTCTAGAAAATGATTAAATACCAGGATGTAATCAAAAAGGTCCTGTCCTGTGTTGGGCTAGTGGAAAAATTAATTCTTAATTTTTATTAGCGTGAAAATAAACGCAACTGACGAGGACTGATTTTGATTTTCAGCACGCGGATTCCATCTTACCTTAAAACAGGCAAACTTAGGTTCTTCCCAGGTTTCGATATATATATATATATAGTGTATTGAGGCAGTAGATAATTTTCTAAACATATGCTGTTAAATATAACAGACAATAAATATCTGTTATGTTTAATCATGAGCCGTTCTAAACATTGTATTTTAGCTTTAAATGAAGACAAAACGTGTTCAACATTTGGATATATTTTATTTTGCTGGTTTTACGTTTTCGGCTCAAATGAGCCATCTTCAGAGAGTTGGATGTATTTATGTTAACGTCCCTGTGACAATCAGTTTCCCCCCTCCAGTTATGGGTTAAATTACAAGACAGATTGGGTTCTAAAGCCTTGGATAGCAACCAGTCTACCGCAGAAAGTAATGGCAAATTACTGCGGGATAATCTTCTGCCCAGTCAGTCACCCAAGCTTTTATCACTTATGGAACTTAACTGACTGATTTTATTCTCTAAATAGGCAGACAGTTTTCAAATCTGGAATATTATTTCTCTTTTACGACTAAAGTTATCGCCTGATATTAGTTTACAATAACACGGCGAATATGGTGTACCTTGTCCGGAGTGAATAAACTACTTATGTTCTACCAAGAAAACTCTCTATCGAGTGCCCACTTCGCAGAGGCGCTCTAATAGCAAACACTTGTTAATTGCGTAACTTTCTTTTACATAATATAGGACCCCCCAGTGAGTATCGACTAGTCACTACTAATGTTCAACCTGACTAACTCTTTAAACATTATCTTATGACAAGTCCTATTTTAGAGTCTGTTGTTTAGGTACCTTACCTTAATTTGACATAAATCACCAGTATGATTCTTTGTGTGTCTTTTCAATTCTTGACCTCGGCGATCATGGCCCTGATCTTCTAGTTCCTTGAAATTTATAATTAAATAAAATAAAATTAAATTATTTTTTTTCTTTTTGCTATTTCCCTCAATCCCTGTTTCTACTATCCATTTACGCAAGCTTATCATGTACGTTGTTCTTTTTCTATGAGCCCTGTCTCTTCAGGACGTTGGCGATCATGGTTCTCCACGTCTCCTTATCCCTTGCGGCTCTTAGTATGTTTGCTCCTGTTGCTCCTGGCTACCCCCGTTCCGTCATCCACCTGATCAAACCCTGCAAATATGTTATCCGCTGCCTTCCTCTGTCTCTCCTTCCTTCTATCTGTCCAGTCAGTATCAGGTTCTCCAGGCTCTCCTTTCTCATTGCGTGTCCCAGGAACTTCGGTTGTCTCTTCCTGATGCTCAGCATCAATTTCCTTTTTGTTGCCATTCTTTCCAACACCTCATCGTTGCTTGCATGCTCAGTCCACGATATCCGTAGCATCCTGCTGTAGAACCACATTTCGGGCGCTTCCAGTTTTGTCCTCATTTTCGATGATATTGTCCAGCATTCACTGCCGTATTGAAGAACTGACATCACATAGCAGTCTCGCACTGTTTTCTTTGTTTCTATTGAGATTTTCCTGTGTGTTAGTATTTTGCTCATCTTCTGGAACGCGTCTTTTGCCATGCCAATTCGCCTTCGGATCTCCGTGTCGCACTTTCCATCTTCTGTTAGAACACTTCCTAGGTACTTAAATTTTTGTACTTGTTTGATTCTGTTATCTCCCACCTGTATTTGGCATTTTGGGTTGTATCTTTTGCTGATGACCATGAACTCAGTTTTCTTAAAGTTTATTTGTAGTCCCTTCTTGTCACTCTCCACTGCTACTTTCTGTATGAGGTCTTGTAGTTTCCTTTCCGTGTCCGCAATCAGCACTGTATCGTCCGCATACCTTATGCTGTTCAGGTTGTGGCCTCCAATAACAAATCCTGGCGTGTCATCTAGGGTCCTCAAAATATTCTCGCTGTATAGGTTGAACAAATCCTGTGAAAAGACACATCCTTGTCTTACGCCTTTTTCTATCTTTGTGTATCTACTGAGATCGTACCTGTCCGTATGCAGGCCGTTTACTGCCAGTAGAGATTCTTGATTATTCTTATGTCTTTCCAGAAACTGTCGAGGCTGCCTAGCATCTCCATTAATTCGTTGTGTCGTATTTTGTCGAATGCTTTCGCGTAATCAATGAAGCATAGGTACAAGTTTTTCTTCATTTGTAATGCCCTTTCAGAGAGCATCCTAATCATGAATATGGCGTTCCTTGTTCCAGTGTTTTTGACGAACCCGCACTGTTCCTGCCCTATCACTGGCCTGATTCTGCTTCTCGCTCTATTAATCAGGATTCTGACAATAAGTTTTGTAATGTGACGCATTAAGCTGATATTTCTGTGTAGTTCGCACTCGTTTGCACCAGGTTTCTTCGGCAGTGCTATAAATATCGACTTGCATAGGTCGTCTGGTATTATTTCGCTGCTATAAATTTCGTTTATTATGTCGGTAATCTTTTCTATGCCATATTCTTCTAAGGCTGTCAGCAGCTCTATCACTATGCCATCTGGACCAGGTGCTTTGTTTCTATTCATTTTGGCCATTGCAGCTTCCACTTCGGATGCTAGTATTTTCGGTCCATCCATCTCATTGTGTATTCTCGGTTGTTCTCTCTTGTCGCAAAAGAGATCCTTTATATATTCTTCCCATCGCTGGAGTATTTCCTCTTTCTCTAATATTATTGTTCTTTCCTTGGATTTTATGCATCCTGTTGAGGAGCAGGTTTTTTTGTCCTGTCAGTTCTCTTATCTCTTTATGCATCTCTGCTTTGCTTTTCCTGCTCAATCTCTCTACGTCTTCGCATTTGTTGTTGAGCCATTAGTCTTTGGTTTATCTGCATTTGTTCCTTATCTCCCTGTGAAGCTTCTTGTAGTCTGCTCCGTGTCTTGGCGTTATTTTTTGTCTCCTTTGCATCATGTGGAGGATCTCTTCGGTCATCCACTCGTTTTTTCTTCTGCGTCTGATTTCATTTAGGGCTATGTTGTTCTCTCAGGTCACCATCGCTTCCTTTAGTGATTTCCATTTTGAGTACCCTTTTCCAATTTGTTCTTCATATTTCTTTCTCACGCTGTTATTGTATTCTTTCTGCAGGGTGAGATCGTCCTCTAGCGTGTTGTATTGAAGCCTTGTATGTGCTGGGCTTCTTCAGTCTTCGGAGTTTCACTGTTAGTTTGCAGATGACTGGGACGTGGTCACTTCCGCAGTCGGCACCTGGGTATGTTTTGCATTGGACCACTGCGTTCCTGAATCTCTTGTTTATAGTTAAGAGATCATGTACGTTGCCTGCTGTTAAACTCAGACGGTAAGCTTTATTATTTACAGGGAAATGATATGAAAATAATTCAGAAATTAATGTGTGAGCAATTCGCCTGCATATGGATCGGAAATAAAGCCAAATGCAAATGACACACTGCTGATAGCAGATTCAGAATTTAAACAGAATGATGCGTGAGAAACTTCAGAATGAAATAAATAAAAGCGGGAATAAAAGACTAAGAAACAACAGAAAAATGATAAAATATATGGTCGTTACTAAAAGGAACAGCATAATATATGAACAAGGATTTGTATCAACCAAAACCAAGCAAGTACGAACATTTAAATATCTAGGTAGAAGTATAAATACGAATGCAAAATATTACATTGAAATCGAGAACGTGTTGAAATAGCGAAAGATTACATTTTTAATCGTTTCACCCCAAGCAAGGCGGTAACGCCACTGATGCGCAGGGGGTTATATAAAAGAAAAAGATTAAATAGAAGGAGAGTAAAGATAAAGACGAACCAGTTAAAGGGGGTTTCAGAGAAGGGATCAAGAGAAGGATGGAAATACAGATGTGATGACAGTTGCATAGGTAGAGAGAAAGGAAAAGATATACAGAGTGATGTAGAAAGAACTAGAGTCAGGTGGTTAAGAGATGGGTATTGACATTCCATTTAAAATTGTTGTAACCATCAGGAAAGCAAGAATATGGAAGAGAGTTCCACAGGCGGGAAATGCGAAAAAATAAACTGATGGAGTAGAATTGTCGGCTGCATTTGGCGAATCTCACTGTGAATGGGACTACCAAATACTAAGCAAATTATTAAGAAATATGAAAAGATTTTTAAAATAAAGAAAAATATTCCTCAACTGTTATGTATCTTTGGATCTTCTTTATGGATCCTGCACAATCCCTTTATACATTAAGAAAGATGAGATAACGAAAATGTGGTTCTACAGAAGGCTGCTGAGAATATCATTAACTCTACTTGTAAGCAACTTGTTCTAATAAACATTGAGAGAAAACGTAGATTATATTTAGAATCAGTAAAAGACATTTCTCGTGGACTTAATGAGTAAAGAGGGCATGGAAAATTTGACACTCACGAAAGCAGTGAATAACCTACATAAAAAGCTTGGTTGAAAAAAAGGGGGCTCAAAAGACAAAGATATAAGTAAAACGAGATGAAGAAATATTAATGAGAATATGAAGCCGAAGAAATAAGCCGAAGTTGGTGGAGTGTGCAAAGCACGTAAGGCATTCAAATATCACAGATGAATAATTTCTACTTAGTTCCATATTGTAATCCCGACGCCTCACCCTGTCATTTTTTTTTCCTTTCGAGATGAAGCAATTCTTTATCTACTTGGTATGACGTATCTTGATTTTTACTAAGACAGCCCAGCAGTGTAGTACACGTCAACTCACGCCAACAGTCTTCGCTTCCGTTTCACTAATAGCGCCAACTACCACCGCATGTCATTTATTCTTACATTCACATTATATAAAATGTCTCGGTTCAAGTGCATATCTGCCCCGTCTCCCATTCCTGCCTTGAAATCCCAACCTAGTTTCATTGTGTACTCAATGGCCGGTCTTTAAAAACAGTGGCACCTGAGATGAATTGAATATTTATTAATTGAAGATTTTCCCCGTCTTAGCGACTGCAGTTATCTACGATATCATTTCTGTTATTCATTCATCTGATTAATGCAAAAAGAAGCACCAGTGATGTATGTAGTCCATGCTATTCCAGACATTCTCCTACAGAAGGATGTTTGGAATACCATGAACGGGGTATGTGTGCAACACTGATATTTTAAAGGGATTGAGATAAAAAGGACAACGATAATTCAAATGGACGGAAGTGCGAGCAACGACATGGTCTTAGAGAGAATAGAAAAGAAAAAGAAAATACAGGAAGAGAGAGCTGAAGTTTCTGGTACACGTAATGAGGAAGGAGGGCTTGGAGAATTTGATACTCATAACAGGTCTAGAGGGAAGAGGAGACTGGAGAAAGTAGCACGTGACATAGTTGATGGCCTTTAGGAGGTGGGGGGCAGAGCAGGTTTTTGGAGAAATGAAAAGGCAAAAGATCTTAAGAGCTCCAAGAGATAGGTTGATGTGAAAGGTGTTGGAAATTTACAGATATAACAGGTCTCCTGATTGGCCGAAGACCCGAACCTCGTCTTGGACTTGAGGCGGGCCTTTACGCCAGGAAGAGGCTCGCGCCTTTTTTTTTTTAGCCTTTTTCCTTTTTTGGCTCCGACGTGCTTGCTCGGTTGGCACGGACAGCTTCGGAGATCAACGTGCCGAGATTCAACCAGCGGGGCCAACAATTGGCACCCTCATGTCTCGCTATATCGAGACCATCTCTCCATAGTATTGGAGACCCATTGGGCTAACAGCCTCAACCTTATCAGAGAAAATATCTCGACATCCTTCCTTTCTTATAAGGAAACCCTTTGGGCAATGCCTATCCATCTGAGAGAAAAATTCTCTAAGAACTATCGACTTTCGACCGAATGGAACTGCAGAAGAAGCAGACCCCAGAATTTCCTGTACGTCGCGGACCGCCGTTCCTCGTGGTTTCCCATACCCTTCTCAGACGAAGGAACTAACAAGCTACGCAGCGAGAAGGACTATACCAGGCTACGAAGTAGCCGCAAAATCAGTTTTTGCAAGACAATAAATTGTTTTACTTTATCAGGTATGTCGTGTTTGTCTGACTGTTTCCTTCCTCTGCCTAAGCACTGAGTTATGTGTGAATATTTCCCACAAAGGTCATGACCATCTACGTCCTGAAAGGACACCGCAGATAAAAGAAAAAGAAGATACTTAAATACAAAAAGACTTGAAATTTTAGGACAGATTAACAGGAAAGATATCTTGGAATATTTGTGAGTCACAAGATGTTTGAAAGCAAGCTAAGCATAAGAAAATATCGAATAAATTACGATACATGCTTCTGTAAAAGAATAGGAGAATAAGGATTCCAAGAGGTATACATATTTTGTCTAATATATTCCTGCCATTGTGTATTTTATATTCAAGTCGTCAGAAGCCCCTGAGTGAATGAAAGCTCTGTTCTCTCTACATATTATCTCTGTCTTTGAAAGCAATACAAGAGGTGTTAGTCGGATTTATACTATGTCATAACTTAATATTTACTTACTCTCGTCCACATTTCCCTACTAATTCAGATCTATAAAGTCATCATTCGCCACAAAATGGTACTAACTTTACCCTCACCATCCAAAAGACATAGGTATGTACACTAACGGCCATAATTATTTGGCCACCCCAGTTGTAAAGAAAAATTATGTATTTCATAATATTTTTAGTATTTATTATAACTCTTGATGAAAGTAGAATGGTTCTTTTGTTAATACTGCACAATAACATGTGCATCAAATGAACTGTTATGGTGTCCAGTTTTTGTGCTCTCTTCTCCATGCTAGTCTCTTCTTATTGGCTGACCGAAGCAACGGCTTCCTGGCTGCTTTGTAAAATTTTGCAAAGTAATAATAACAAAAGAAACACTCTATTTTCATTTAGAATTATCCAGTTGGCAATAAATACTAAAAATAGTATGAAATATATCATTTTTTTAAAAAATTGGGTGGCCTAATAATTATGGCCTGTAATGTATATAATTATTACAAATACGTCAATGAGTAAATGCTATATAGAATAAATTCTTTGTTGGAATGTCGGCGACTAAACCGGCTACCCTACTCAAACTTTTTGTGTGAGGCGTCATGTTAGCAATCGGGTAACACAAAAATAAGACTTACAAAGGGCGAATGACCAGCTAGCTAACTAGAAGCGGTGTTTCAATAAAACACTGTGGAGAAGACAACAGGAAACTACTCCACTATTTATCAAAGAAATATTATGGTTATTTACAAACAAATTATGAACCGTAACGGTGTGGCGTGGGTCAAGCTTATAGGAAGTGTCTCTTTGTCCGGTAAGAAGCGGCATGCACAGCAAGTGTCATCTGACAGTTATCCAGCGAATGTTATCACAAACAGCGTAAAATTGTTAAAACTCTTTCGAACAGATTCATCGCCCGGAATGGAACGACATGTGTGACAGGGGTCACAGGACAGTTATCCTAGGATTATTCGCACCAAAGGAAAAATAAAATAAAATAAAAATAAACAAAATGACTCTGGGTACACACAACGTCAGAATCTTAAACAAATGTGAACAGCTGGAAAATATAAAGCAAGACATGAGCAAATTAAACCTCAATATTTTAGATCCATGCAAAACGAGGTGGCCGAACAACGGAGACTTTATCCGCAACAACCACAGAATTATTTATGCAGTCGGTGAATATTTCGAAAAAGGAGTTGGCTTGGTACTGAATCAAGAAATGAAGAAATGCGTTATGGAATACTGTCAGTTATCTGAAAGGATTCTTGTGGTTAAACTGAAAGGGAAGTCCCTTATCATATATAATATAGTGGTATAGGCACCTACAAAGTACAGAGAAAAATAATCAAATCTCTCTACTTCATGCTGAACAACGCCAAGGCTCTATGCAAGTCACAAGAAATTATAATTATCATCGGAGACTTGAATGGCAAAGATTTTGAGTTTGCAGTCCAATATGATACTATTATAACAATAATAATGCTACAATTCTCTCTCTCTCTCTCTCTATATATATATATATATATATATTGTGTGTGTGTGTGTGTGTGTGTGTGTGTGTGTGTGTGTGTGTGTGTGTATCTGTGTGTATAAATATATATGTGTTTGTGTATATGCCACGTGTGATAATGTAATTTATATGTATGTATATCATATATATATATATATATATATATATATATGTGTGTGTGTGTGTGTGTGTGTGTGTGTGTGTGTATCTGTGTGTATAAATATATATGTGTTTGTGTATATGCCACGTGTGATAATGTAATTTATATGTATGTATATCATATATATATATATATATATATATATATATATATATATATATATATATATATCATGCCCTGAATATTACGTTTAACAAGAAACATTCGTTTCCACCCTCACTTTTCACTTTTATATTCGACACAATGAAGTCATGAGGAACAGAGAAAAACAACGCGTATCTGAACAAAAATTTTGATATTTAAATCCTTTGAATAGCCATTTCTACGAGGAAATCATCACTTCTTCAGCAACAGCAAAACATCAATTTTATTTACTCAAATTCAAATGTATTATAAAATCTTATACGGGCAGAATAAAAAAAACAAACAAACTTCAATCACAGGAAAACAGAATGTGGTGGTATTAACAATTTTTGGATTTAAAGAAGTAAGAAAGGGACAGCAGAGAGATTCCTATGTCCTTTACTAGAAGGCATACTCGTCCTCCATACCCGAGCTTGATGAATTTTAATATTAATGAAATAAATATTAATTAGGATCGGGTTTTTGGAATTTAGCTATCTGATGATGCTTTTGGATTTTATATATATATATATATATATATATATATATATATATATATATATATATATAATATTAACTCCAGCAACAACAATACCAATAGTAAGAGAACTAACTCTACCAAAACTAGTATTAATCAAGCTATAATTTAAATCGTATTGTATAACCCACCGAGAACAAACTCGGAGGGAAAATAAGGAGAAGCAAAAAAAGAAACAAACGAAATATATGAACAAAAAGTCACACGTAAGAAAGAAAAAGCCCCAAGACGAAAACCCTAACACTAAAGTGCTCAAACGAAAGTAGAGCAGACAAAGACAGAAAATCTAAGCAAGAGCCAACAACCAAGTCAATTTCCTTGACGAGCCGTTAGGCGAAACCGTGGTCGGCTGTTGGATCTTGCTTAGATTTTCTGTCTTCATATATATATATATATATATATATATATATTACATGAAAAAATGCGTGCATGAGAAGTAATATTTTTAAGATTATATTAAACCAAGAAAAGTAAAGGACAAAATATTCTAGTGAAGTAAAAAAATTATTACTTAAAATATTGCAGCTAAAAAAATAACTTTAATTATTTTAGCTGAAATACTTTAAGTAAGGACGTCCCTACTTTTACATCACTAGAATATCCCGTTCTTTACTTTTCCAGGTTTAATAACTTGTCCTTTACTTTTCCAGGTTTAATATAATACTTTTTTCTATGTAATCCATAATTTTCAATGCATTGCTTTTAATTTAATATAAATTTAATGCTGTAAACCGCATTCAAAAATGTTAAAAGAAAAATAATTATCTGCAATTGATTAATAAAACAATAAAAGTTGATTACATGTTTATAATTAATTCTAATAATCAATTCTGGTGATGATAAAATGATAAGTGATCAGAAATGTTTGTCTGACAAACGTGATAAAAGATATAATCAGAATTTCAATTGTGAAAACCTGATGAAAAAAATTTTAAACACAAAAATTTAAAGAATAAAATTTATTATTAGAAACATTAGTCACTCACTTATGGACTTATATAGTTAGTCTCCCTTTTTGAACTTCACCTAATTTGATGTAACTTCTTTCCACTGAACCATAATTCAATTCTTTTCCAAAATGTAGCTAAGGAGGTGTCGTGTCTCTGTAAAATGTTTGAAATTTGATTGAAAACTGAATTACTGGTGAAGTCTGAAAGCTGCATAGATTCGCTCAATGTTGGACTTAAGAATATATTCAACTACTGCCGTGATTAAATGATATATATATATATATATATATATATATATATGTGTGTGTGTGTGTGTGTGTGTGTGTGTGTGTGTGTGCGTGTGTCATTAAAAATAACAAACAAGGCATTATCATTAATTTTTTTATAGAAGTTCATTGTCGTATAATTTCTTTCTTTTCGAATGTCAAACTATATAAGAATTGTTCAAATGTTTTGTACTTTCGGTTATACTTTTCATATTCTTTTTTATATAAATTTAATTCCGAAAAGAAAAGAAATTGTAAGAACACATGAAAAATATAAACAACTTAATGATAATACCTTGTATGTCATTTTTAACGAAACGTGTATAAAAAAGAGATTGTTGTCCTTATACACAATATATATATATATATATATATATATATATATATATATTGTCGGGTCAATAAAACAAGGAAGTGTACTTGCATTTCTGATCTTTTAGCTTTAGAGTTAATCGGGCGTAAAACGTATTTTACATAAACATACAATTTTATCATAAATGAAAGTGGATTGACAAGGAAGTAAAATATCTGACGCGGCTGCTGTTGAAAATGCAAGCAGATAGAAAATATACAAAACACGAAAACATATGATCAAACTTTAAGTAAGCACTGCAAAGAGAAATGTTTGGTCAACGTAGAACATGAAAACAGGTTTATCAACCCCAATAAAATGAGATATCGATTTGATGAAAGTCATCAATATGCTAGAGTTTTGGACTTAAGTAAAATATACAAATTAAAAAACATATGGAAAATGACAAAATATATTGTGGTCTAGTATTGTAAGCAGTAACATTTTAGATCCATTCAAAGTTGCTGACGTCAAAATAATATCTTTAAGCTAAAGCGTATAATTGCTTTAACAGAGAATCGGGAATACGACACTGAAATCTGAAGGCGGATTGGGATAGAGAAATGTGTCTTCCCAAAGTTAAGCAAATTATCAGAAATATAAATACGTCTTTAGAAACAAAAATATAGTAATGAAGTCTTATGTGATATCAGTTGGTAATAGCAGAAGCATGCTGAGGATTCCATGGTCTTAACATATGAACGGCGACGGAGATTTTGAGAAAAAAGTGTATTAATATTAGATTATTAAACATTAGAAAGAGAGTGTTGAAATTTATAGGATCTATAATGAAGAAACAGGGTTTTGAAATTTTGAAACTCACTTGACAAATTAAAGGTAACAGCGACGGTAGAATTGACAAAGAAGAAGAAATCTCGGAGTGAAATGTTTGCCAACGTCACGACACGTGGATGAATAAGAATAAGAGGAAGTGTGAACAAGCAAAATAATCCTTTTTCACATATCGTAAAGCTAACGAATACCGATTTTAATCAGTATAAGAAAGGAAAAAGTAAATCTTCATGCAAAGGAGCTTTTCGAAGACAATAACAAGTGCAGCAAAATAAAATTAATACGGAAGTGTAGAACAGTTCGTAAATATGTCAAACCAAATGGAGTTTGAAGTTTGAGCTTTGTTTAACGGCATAATTGCTTATTTGTTCCGTGGGTTATTTAATGTCAAAAAAGTGTAGTTTTAAGGTATTTGTTTTAATGTTCATTTCTAGAGTAAGAAGGTTGATTTAGTCAGATTTTAATGATTTTTTCCTTTTATTCTTTTGTATTTTAGAAAATTGAAAATGTCTTCTAGTTTTGATTTCAAAAATGTTTTACTGAGAGTTTTATTTCTTTAAATGTGTTAGGGCAATAATTTTTTATTCGAACATATATTGTTGGTAGTATTTTCTTTTTTTTCAAAAATGTATATTTTTCTATAAAAGTATTATTTTATGCATATATTTCTATAAAAGACATTTGTGACCTTAGCAAAAGCGTCCCTGGATAATTTCATACCTCAGATAACGTGTTGAAGCCTATAAAAACAAATGTCATACATTTTAAACAACACAATTGCAAAATTTTGAAAAAGAATAAAATAAATATTTTTTTAACTTATCAGACTATTTTTGTTATAAATGTAATAACAGATTAAAAGTGTTTAAAAATATTTTAAAAAATTCATAATTATTGTAATTTTACAAAATATGGTATCTCCAAAAATTACCTGAGTTACACAATTATCCAGCGACGCATTTGTCTAAGAACGCGAATGTTGTGGTACACAGTTAAACGGGACGTAAGTGTCTGTCCACCCAAATATATATACCATGGTGTTAATACAATATAAATTCCTAAGGCCTATAGATATTGGATTTAATTATAAATATAAAACAGTGTTTTGCTTACTTTGTAAAATTTGATAAAATATCTAAGTTATTATTAAAATTTTAAAATAAGGTTAGTTGTTTATGTTAACATACGACTTAATTCTCAGATGTATTTTTTTACCCATATCACCCCATGAAAGTCAGTAAAGCCACTAAGATTCAAGAAATTGCAGGTAAAATTAGGAACATTATTAATGAACAGGAAGAGGAAAGAGTATTCAGGGGGACATTAGAGAGCGATTGACATGTCATTTAAATTTTTGATGATCAAAGTTATACTGAAAAGCACGGAACCGGAAGTGCAAGTAAAGAAACAATTGGCATAAAACTTACGGCTATATCTAGACAGCTAAGCTGTTAAATAATAAGATCTCGTTGCCAGTCTAGGACCGTGCTTAAATTTATAAAGTCTAGGCACCATAGAGAAGTGGTCATCCGAACGATGACAATGAAATATTTATAGAAAAATTCCAGAAAAGAAACCTTACATTGGAAAAGTGACTGAAGACGAACTGCCAGATAATGACCAGTATTATTGCGGATTCTTCTTTAGATATTATCACGGATCTTAATGTAAATAGCAAAAGCACTAGATCATATGTGGCAGCAATATTCTAAACGTGAGCGAATGGTAGACTCATCATTTTAAGTAGATAAATGTATATCAGTAATATTTTACAATTGTCAGTTACTAAATATACATTTTATTGATATATCTAACAAATATAACAAAACAAGACGTCATATAAACTCAGTGAATGTTAATATTATTTACGACTCGATACACTTGTTGCTTTATTATGGGAAAAATAAATTTTACAGAACGGTTTTTTTAACTGCATTGGCTGAAATTCTATCCGTTAGGATGGAAAAAGTGTCAATTGATATCATTGATTTGCTATGATTGCAGAAGGCAGTTGGAAGTAGAGACTGTACGACTTTGAGTGATCTTAATGCACCTGTATTGGCGAAAGACTGAATCTTCCTCATAATGACTTCATCTTCCAAGCCGTGGTGTTCAATTTGTCACAAGACGCAATCTTATTGATTCGATAGTTTTTCATTCACAATTACATTCGGCTCGAGTAATGCAAATTGGGTACGAAGCTGGCGCGAGGAAGAAAATGAGCCCAGCCAAGTTTTAAGAAAAAAATATTTTATAAAAAAACAGCCCCAAATGATTAAACGTATCTTTTCCAAGTGAAGGGAAAAAAGCGTACATCTAAGATAAAGAAAAAAGAAAAGACAAGACAGTAAGAAAAAAAGGAGAGAATGGAACCAACAGAAAAACAAGTGAGCGGGGGTTGGAAAAGAGAAAGACAATGTACTGAGATCTTCTACTTGCCGTGTTCTGTAGGGACGTTGACGAGTATATCTATCGACAATTTCCTGCCCATAGCATCTCTTAATAAATTTTGGATTTTTGTTCTGTTAGTTAAGAGATATATGTAATACACGCATGAGCGATCATGTCTCGAAAGACATGAAAGACAGGACAGAAGATTTTCCCCCATTAAGTTGGCATTATTTTCTACAGTACACTGATTATCAACTAAGGCTATAAAAACCCAATCTGTCTCGATATTTAACCCCTAGCTGGAGAGAGAAACGACGAACTAATAACTTTCCCAAATGTATTTGCCCGTTAGTGAATGCGACAAATTCAACTGGATCTTCCTTATTTTCATCAACGACCACCCAGATGAGATCAAGTCCCAAGTAGGCATCTACGCAGATGACACTATATTATACTCCCGCACCAGTAAGAAACCTGTTGTGGCAGACAGACATAATCTCGCTGCTGACCTTGAGCGGGATCTACACTCTATGGTGAACTGGGGCAAGAAGTGGCTTGTTAACTTCAATTCATCTAAGACCAAGCTGTTGTCTGTCAACCATTACAGGCAACCTCTCCTGCCACCCATAAGCATGGACCAAGCGATTCTCCCAGAGAGTAATACACTGCGCCTCCTCGGACTTACCCTGTCCTCAGACCTCAAATGGAACCACTATATTGAATCCATAGCAAAATCTACTGCTAAGAAGGTTGGTTCACTATGTCGATCCAGGATGTTTTTTTCCACCTGAATCCATCCTGCATATATACAAGTCCGTGCATGGAGTACTGCTGCCATTTATGGTCAGGCGTCCCTGCCGTTCTCCTCAGTGTTCTTGACAAGCTCCAAAGGAGAGTCAGTAATGTGATAGGTACTGATCTGGCGACTCGACTGCAGCCACTTCCCCCATCGTCGAAATGTGGCCTCCCTTTGTCTGTTCTATAAATACTTTCATGGCTTCTGCTCGGACGAACTTAAGTCACCTCAACAGGTGTTTACCCGTACAACCAGACTGCCAACTGGGTCCCACCCATTCACAGTCAGGTTAGCCAAATGCAGACGACAATTCTACTCCTGCAGCTTCTTCTCACGCACTTCCCGCCTGTGGAACTCGCTCCAGTATTGTTGCTTTCCTGACGGCTACAACCTCCAGAAATTTAAATGCAATATCAATACTCATCTACTAACCACTGGACTCTAGCTTTCTCCCCTCCCCTGTATAACCTTCCCTTTCTCTCCTCCTATGTATCTGTCATCGCACCTGCTTTCTCAGCTTTCTATTGTTCCTTTCTAACTAGTTTGTACTCCTCACTCTTTTCTAATTAATCTTTTTACATTTATGTAGCCGCCTGCACATCAGAGGCGTTTTCACCTTGCTCGGTGTGAAATGATTAATAAAAAAAAATTCGAATCTCGCTCTTCGATTTCTCATTCCAAGCCGATATTCAATACAATGTCTTTTTGTAACCCTCTCTAAAAATGTTTCCAGCAATCAATTAAAACAAGATGGCTTGATTGGTTATATTTTGATTTGCTTTGTCCCTACTTTCATGAATCTGTTCTTTAAGATGAACATTTTCTAAGCGCTCTGTATTATGTAGCCTAAAAATGTTAACTCTCTTTTACGGATGTTAGGTATAAACTTTTCTTATGTCTTTACTATCATATATATATATATATATATATATATATATATATATATATATATATATATATATGATAGGTTTTTGAGCTAGAGGAGGTGTCAGTAAAAAAATGAAATAAAGATATATCAAAAAAAAGTTGTCTGTAAAAATCAACAAAAATAATTTCAGAAAATTACTAAAACGATTAGATAGGATAATTTATTTCACAGAATTGACTAGTTTAAGATGCACAACCGGAAATTATTTTTTACGTAATAAAAATTATAGCTAACGTTATTTTGAAAATTGACAATTTTTCACTATAAATTTTCTAGCTGAACAATTTTTTAAACACATAATTTTTAAAGGATATTTTTTCAAGTATTCATCTTGTTAAACCACCAAAAGTTAACTAGAATTCAAATAGATTTTAGAAGTTATGAAAAGTTTAAATCTTATAGCTGTTAAAAAAATTGCGAAAGTGTGTGCATACCTAAATCTTAAATTTGTTTTCATGCTGTTCCGATTTTTTTGTTACACTTTCAAAAACATTTGAAATATTTATTTATTGTGTTTGTTTATACAAATGAAATACTTATATTTTCTAATTTGAATATTTTCGTTAGTTGTATCAATATCTACTTGCTACAGAAAAAAATTTCCATATTTATTTTGCAACTGCATTTTGCCAAGCATAACGGATTTCTTCGAAAAGTGAAAAATAAAATGAAAGTTTCGCAATACTGTGAAATCGTAATCACCAGTACATAAATAACTTGAGTTAAATCTATAACGAGTTTTATCTTCATCTTATTCCTTTTTTTTTGACGGATTTTAAGTAATGTATGTTCAACTGATGAAGACGTCACTCTTTTAAGTTATATCTCCAGAACCACTTACCGAAATTGGAGTAACATTTGATTCTTAATTCAGATTTGCCAATAAAAAAAGTAAAATAAATTAAATATTACTTATTTTATTAAAAACTTATATTGTCGATCTGTAAACTTATAATTTCCGAAGAGCTCTATGTCAGCAATTTTTAACGTTCCTAATTTTGCAATCTTATTTATGGATTTCAGATTGAATAAATAGGGTTGAATTCTATGTTTACATTAATGGAAACTTTAGTTTTCAATCATTCAGGTTCAGAAACATTGAAAAAAAAATCTTTAATTTTCTAATTTTAAAATTTGATAAACAATTGCTATCAATTGCATTTTCTTTGTTATAGTTTACTTACTCATTGTAAAAATGTCCCAAACAGACTCTACTGAGAACAAATTGTTTGTCTCGTGTGCAATAGAAAAGTACAGAAAGACAATAAACCAGACCATGACAAAAGGTTTCATAAAAAAAGAGTTGATGCCAAGGAAAAATTCCCTTTAAACGCATTGCCTCTTCAGGTTCTTGCAACATAGATCATTTCTTGCGAAAAAGTAAAACATAATTGAGAAATTTGATGTCAGAGAGAACGAAATTGAATCAGTGCAAGGACAAAAATCAAATATCAAACGAAGATCAAAAATCAAATCGAGATCAACTCAAACGTTGTTAAAGAGGAATTGAAAAAATAATTGAAAAACATAATTTTTTGAAAGTAATCATCAAAACTCATATTTTGTATACAACAGAATATTGCACTTCGTTGATGTAATGAGAATCCCCAAAATTTATGTGTACTTAGTAACATTAATAGAGAAAACTTTTTGGAATTAATTAGTTTTCAATGTAGGAGCGACAGTAATTTTAAAGTGTCGGTTGAAAAGGGTATTCAGCAACGACATCAGTGGTTGTCACCTGATATACAGAATGAACTCGTTGATTTCATTGCTGAGATATTTCTTTTATCGTATTAATGAACAAGTGAAAAAGACAGAATTATTCAGACTGATAACAGATGAAACAAGTGTTATTTCTAGTCGACAGCAAGTATCTGTTTGTTTAAGGTTTATGTTGAATGGAATTGTGGATGAAAGATTTTTCGGGTTTTATAATACGATTTCTACGACAGGAGAAGCTTTAACAAAGTTGTTTTGTAATATCTTGGTGAAGTATGGCTTTGATTTTAACAAACTTGTAGATTTAGGATTTGATGGTGCATCTGCTATGAAAAGCGAATTAAAGGGAATTGCAGGTTTGATGAAAGAAAACGCCCACAATGCAATTTTTGTTCACTGCAATGCACATCGTGTTAACCTGGCTCTTCAAAAAACCCTTAAATTGATTCCAGCATTACTGAATTGTATAGGTATTATGGATACGATGTATAATTTTATTGAAGAGTTTCTTAAACGCCACGAGAATTTATAGCCATACAAAAAGCAGACAACTTGTTCCCAACAACATTAAAAAGGATGTGTGACACGCGTTGGTCCTCACGATACACATCAGTAAGTACTGTTAAAAAAATCTCCTATCTATCATCAAACTACTTATTCACTATGGCCCAAGAAATGAAAATACAAATGTCAAAGCTCTCCGAAATGGTCTACTCCTGGGCAGTTTGGATTTTCAATATTTATTTTGTTTGAATTTACTTGAAAACCTTCTTGCTCTAGTTGATACATTATCGAAGTACGTATAGTCAAAAACCTATCGATCTTGGCTCTTCAGGAAATGCAACATTTTCGATGATCAAAAACTTGCAAAATATGCAAGATTTTCAATTATTTGAAGTTCCGTTTGACCACTTCCTTGAAAAAAGTAAGAAAATTAAAAAACTACTCATTTACATGAATTGTGATTTTAAATTTCATGATGCATCCCTTCTACGCCGTAAAACACCTAACATCCGTCTTCTAGGTTATGATGTAGTCTCATCAACTACAAAAACTTATGCTTCTGTAAAGGAATATTATTTCAAAGAAATATACTCTGCAGCTATAGAGAAGATTATTTTAGAGATGAATTATAGATTTCAAAGTAAAATTCAAGACACATTAGTTGCTTTGCACCCTTAATACTGAAAATGAAAGCTCAGTTGAATTAGTTTCGAATGTTTATGATCTAGACGACGATCATGTGATGGCAGAACGTAAGATCATTACAAGTATGGAATTTTGGATGAAGAAAAACTCTCAAATTTCACTGAAACACTTAAATGGCTTCATAAGCATGATCTCTTCAACTTTTTCCCAAATTGAGGAAAACTTGTCCGCATTGTTTTCGACAATTCCTGTGACAACAACTTCTGAAGTATTAGCAGCTTACGACAAATCCTCACGTATTTGCGATCACCGATGACAGAGGAAAGACTTTCAAACTGGGCCATAATCCACTGCAATGGAGATATTTAGAATGAAGTATTAGAAAGTGATTTAGGAATTATTATAGATTGTTTTGCTAAACGTTAAGCAAGAGAAAAATATCTCCTTGTTTAATCATTAGGTTTGAAAACATTTCATTTTAGGATAAAAGGAGTATACAATTTGTATAGTTCACATCTTATATTTACACAGTAGTTCAGAAGAAATTGGGTCTGGGTGGTGAAATATGTTATAGTCCAAAATCCAACGAAATAAGCAGCAAGCATTACATTTCCCAGTAAACTATTCCATTGCTGCTAAAAAAAAAAAAAAAAAAAAGAACATTCTGCTATTTATCCTACTGCTATTTACTTTCATGGAGAAATTGGGTTCTTGAATATCTTGGGGCCTAATCAAAAATATGGTTCGAATCATAAATAAAAGAAATAACTTTACGTTATTCCGGCTTCTTCGCGTAAATTTTGAAATAAAAGGATTAAAATCTCGAATGCTATCAATCCTCTCAAAAGGTATATTTCCTAATTATGAACGATTAATTGTCTTCCTGCTTTCGTTCACGTTCCATGCCTAAATTTCCATTGGAAGAGAAAAAATCCGCAAAAATCTTGAGTTTTGGAAACAGATGACACTAATGACTTCATCACATTGTCAACTAATAAACCCGGGCAACATTCTCTGTGCGCGGTGTTTTTTTTTAACATCAGCTACATAACATAGACATCTGTACATAACACAGACATAAATATACACACACATAAACACACACACATACACATACGCATAAACACACAAACATACACACACACGCGCGTGCGCGCGCACACACACACACACACACACACACACACACACACACACACACATATATATATATATATATATATATATATATAAGTTAAAATTAAAATTTTACGCTAACAAATAATACGGAAATTTAGAAATAATAAAATACAATAAGCTAATATATGGCCAAACATATTAACAGTAATTATCGAGTGATATAAAAATAATTAAAGCAATAAATAGATCATAAATTGTAATAGGAAATAAAGATAAAATAACATAAGAAGAAAGATTATATAGTTAAAAGTAATTATCCATATGGTAAGGTAATATTATAAAATATTTAAAATTGTTATAGTGTCATACAGTAGATTTGATAATACTAGCAAAATTGTAAGGTTAATCCCTTAATATGTTTACAATTTACTGTAGTTACATGACTTTTCTTCAGTAAAATATCATTTTTCATGTACTTTATAATTTCTATTTTCTCTTGCAAAGGAAACATCATAGTTCGTTCAACGTCATAGAGATTGTAGCTTGTTTCAGAAATTTCCATTTAACTATAGATGTTTTAATTTCCTCTTTTAACTTCCAAAGATATTTAGAAAGTGATACCATATTTCGTTTGTCCTTATTACTAAAAGACTAGAGATGACTGTAAAAACGCTTTTTAAAATGGTTCATTGCATTGCCAATATAAACTTTAGTAACCCTTGGATTTTCTACTGATGAGATAGAGCACGCGCACACACACACACACACACACACACACACACACACACACACACACACACACACATATATATATATATATATATATATATATATATATATATATATATACCATGCCCTGAATATTACGTTCAAGAAAGAAACATTCGTTTCCACCCTCATTGTTCACTTTTATATTCGACAGAATGAAGTCACGAGGAACGGAAAAACAACGTGTATATCTTCTGGTAATCTTGAGTGAATGAATCACAGAGAAGGTTTTGGGTATGATAGCCAAAATACAATAGTTATTAAGGTCTAAAAATGCAGGAAGTTCTGAAGAGCCATGATTGCCAACGTTCTGAATGAAAACAGTATAGAAAAGAAGATTGCTAGTCTGGAGTATCGGATCGTTTAATTCGCTTAAATCCAGTTTTAATCATTTCTATAAGAAAAGTATTGCATTCGCATACAAAACAAAGCATTTTTAGGCAAGTTGAACACTATATACATCATTAATGTTTTCAGGTCTTCCTTGTTGAACGCCAAACATGATATTCATATAAGTGTTGATGGATTTTGTTTATCAGTATATCAACTGCTATGGATTATTTAATGCCGAATTTTATATATTTTGGACACAATTGTATGGCTTTAACTAAATAAATTTTGAATTCAATTGGATGCTTCAACTAGAGATTAAATGAGTTGTTGGTCATTTTGTTTCAAATATGTATTATTGGTAATTTTACTATAAATGGTTATTTTCGATAATTTACCTCCGTAGGTTGATTTTTAGCTGCACATTAACTTCTATATTTTATTTAATGCGGAATTTAAATATTTTTTACGTACTTTTATGCTTTCAATTACATATATTTTGTGCATAACCTTATATTTTCAGGGTAAAAGTATTTTTTTAGAGATATAGTAGGCAGATCATGAAAAGCGTAATATATTACCATGAACGGTGGATGTAATTGACATGTACATCCAGCCATAGTTAAGGTCAAAGTTATAAGAATGTGGCTGACAAATATATCCGGCCATAGATGATGTCAACAAAGCGACAATCCTAAAGATCGAAAATGCGTGGGTGAAGACGCGTGGACATGTTTTAAGACTATAGAAGTTTTGGTCGAAAGAAAGAGATACCCGCTGGCTTCCGACTCGCAACTGCTCCTTCGTATGAGTGAGCTCTCTCGGACTGTTCTACTGCTCCAAAAAAGCGTCACCGACGAAGAATAAAAATATATTATTTTTTTTAAGTATACATGTTCTTTTTGTTTTTAGTGATAGGATATAACAAAATTATTGTTGGTAGTTTTATTCTTTTTCGGTTCTTATCTTTTCTGCCTAATTTTTGTGTAAATTGTTCTTAATTATGAAATTTAGGTTTGGTATATTAGGGTTTTGGTTATATGTAGGAATTCTAAGACCGGCCATGTTTTTTTTTTTTTGTTTTTTTTTTTATTGTTCTCTGTCATTCCCTTGCTAACTGGACACATGGCTTGGAGGTGATTCCCCCCTCCATCACACTACTGTCTGTTACTGCTTGCTTAAGGTAACTTAATCTCTCCAGAACTCTCCAGAACTGTATAGAAGAAACAGAATGAAGATAATTTTTGAAATTTTCTTAACTTTTTTCTGTCAGCAAGCCTGCAACTTGGTGAGTTTAGCCAGTGTGATCTTATTTTTTATTATTTTTTGAATTATTTATTTACTTATTTTTACTTGTATTTTTTATTTTATTTTATTCTTTTTCGGTTCTTATCTTTTCTGCCTAATTTTTGTGTAAATTGTTCTTAATTATGAAATTTAGGTTTGGTATATTAGGGTTTTGGTTATATGTAGGAATTCTAAGACCGGCCATGTTTTTTTTTTGTTTTTTTTTTTTATTGTTCTCTGTCATTCCCTTGCTAACTGGACACATGGCTTGGAGGTGATTCCCCCCTCCATCACACTACTGTCTGTTACTGCTTGCTTAAGGTAACTTAATCTCTCCAGAACTCTCCAGAACTGTATAGAAGAAACAGAATGAAGATAATTTTTGAAATTTTCTTAACTTTTTTCTGTCAGCAAGCCTGCAACTTGGTGAGTTTAGCCAGTGTGATCTTATTTTTTATTATTTTTGAATTATTTATTTACTTATTTTTACTTGTATTTTATTTTATTTATTCTTTTTCGGTTCTTATCTTTTCTGCCTAATTTTTGTGTAAATTGTTCTTAATTATGAAATTTAGGTTTGGTATATTGGGGTTTTGGTTATATGTAGGAATTCTAAGACCGGCCATGTTTTTTTTTTTTTTTTTTTTTATTGTTCTCTGTCATTCCCTTGCTAACTGGACACATGGCTTGGAGGTGATTCCCCCCTCCATCACACTACTGTCTGTTACTGCTTGCTTAAGGTAACTTAATCTCTCCAGAACTCTCCAGAACTGTATAGAAGAAACAGAATGAAAGATAATTTTTTTTGAAATTTTCTTAACTTTTTTCTGTCAGCAAGCCTGCAACTTGGTGAGTTTAGCCAGTGTGATCTTATTTTTTTTTATTATTTTTTGAATTATTTATTTACTTATTTTTACTTGTATTTTTTATTTTATTTTATTCTTTTTCGGTTCTTATCTTTTCTGCCTAATTTTTGTGTAAATTGTTCTTAATTATGAAATTTAGGTTTGGTATATTAGGGTTTTGGTTATATGTAGGAATTCTAAGACCGGCCATGTTTTTTTTGTTTTTTTTATTGTTCTCTGTCATTCCCTTGCTAACTGGACACATGGCTTGGAGGTGATTCCCCCCTCCATCACACTACTGTCTGTTACTGCTTGCTTAAAGAGTAATCTCTCCAGAACTCTCAGAACTGTATAGAAGAAACAGAATGAAGATAATTTTGAAATTTTCTTAACTTTTTTCTGTCAGCAAGCCTGCAGCTTGGTGAGTTTAGCCAGTGTGATCTTATTTTTATTATTTTTTTGAATTATTTATTTACTTATTTTTACTTGTATTTTTTATTTTATTTTATTTTCTTTCGGTTCTTATCTTTTCTACCTAATTTTTTTGTGTAAATTGTTCTTAATTATGAAATTTAGGTTTGGTATATTAGGGTTTTGGTTATATGTAGGAATTCTAAGACCGGCCATGTTTTTTTTTGTTTTTTTTATTGTTCTCTGTCATTCCCTTGCTAACTGGACACATGGCTTGGAGGTGATTCCCCCCCTCCATCACACTACTGTCTGTTACTGCTTGCTTAAGGTAACTTAATCTCCAGAACTCTCAAGAACTGTATAGAAGAAACAGAATGAAGATAATTTTTTGAAATTTTCTTAACTTTTTTCTGTCAGCAAGCCTGCAACTTGGTGAGTTTAGCCCAGTGTGATCTTATTTTTATTATTTTTGAATTATTTATTTACTTATTTTTACTTGTATTTTTTATTTTATTTTATTCTTTTTCGGTTCTTATCTTTTCTGCCTAATTTTTGTGTAAATTGTTCTTAATTATGAAATTTAGGTTTGGTATATTGGGGTTTTGGTTATATGTAGGAATTCTAAGATAGCCATGTTTTTTTTTTGTTTTTTTATTGTTCTCTGTCATTCCCTTGCTAACTGGACACATGGCTTGGAGGTGATTCCCCCCTCCATCACACTACTGTCTGTTACTGCTTGCTTAAGGTAACAATCTCTCCAGAACTCTGAGAACTGTATAGAAGAAACAGAATGAAGATAATTTTGAAATTTTCTTAACTTTTTTCTGTCAGCAAGCCTGCAACTTGGTGAGTTTAGCCAGTGTGATCTTATTTTTTATTATTTTTTGAATTATTTATTTACTTATTTTTACTTGTATTTTTTATTTTATTTTATTTTTTATTCTTTTTCGGTTCTTATCTTTTCTGCTAATTTTTGTGTAAATTGTTCTTAATTATGAAATTTAGGTTTGGTATATTGGGGTTTTGGTTATATGTAGGAATTCTAAGACCGGCCATGTTTTTTTTTTTTTTTTTTTTTTTTTTTATTGTTCTCTGTCATTCCCTTGCTAACTGGACACATGGCTTGGAGGTGATTCCCCCCTCCATCACACTACTGTCTGTTACTGCTTGCTTAAGGTAACTTAATCTCTCCAGAACTCTCCAGAACTGTATAGAAGAAACAGAATGAAGATAATTTTGAAATTTTCTTAACTTTTTCTGTCAGCAAGCCTGCAACTTGGTGAGTTTAGCCAGTGTGATCTTATTTTTTATTATTTTTTGAATTATTTATTTACTTATTTTTACTTGTATTTTTATTTTATTTTATTCTTTTCGGTTCTTACCTCTTTTCTGCCTAATTTTTGTGTAAATTGTTCTTAATTATGAAATTTAGGTTTGGTATATTAGGGTTTTGGTTATATGTAGGAATTCTAAGACCGGCCATGTTTTTTTTTTTTTTTTTTTTTTTTATTGTTCTCTGTCATTCCCTTGCTAACTGGACACATGGCTTGGAGGTGAAAGTTCCCCCTCCATCCACACTTACTGTCTGTTACTGCTTGCTTAAGGTAACTTAATCTCTCCAGAACTCTCCAGAACTGTATAGAAGAAACAGAATGAAGATAATTTTTGAAATTTTCTTAACTTTTTTCTGTCAGCAAGCCTGCAACTTGGTGAGTTTAGCCAGTGTGATCTTATTTTTTATTATTTTTTGAATTATTTATTTACTTATTTTTACTTGTATTTTTTATTTTATTTTATTCTTTTTCGGTTCTTATCTTTTCTGCCTAATTTTTGTGTAAATTGTTCTTAATTATGAAATTTAGGTTTGACTTATACTAAGTTAAAACTTCATTAACTTCAGTCACATATTTATTTTTTTTAATTGGAGTAGATAGTACCTTCTATCGCCAGGTCTCACACTCCACCCCCTTCTTTTGGACAGGAGTAGAGTTGATCGCCTTGTTTCTAGTTTAGGAAGGGGTTCCCGAGTAGATAGATTAAACTAATTGGAGTAGATAGATTAAACTATCGCCCGGTTCACACTCCACCCACATCTATTGAACAGGTGAAGAGGCTCATCCCTTGTTTCCTGTTTAGGATGCGGTTTCCGGTTTTCTCTTTTCCAATCTTTTCACTCTTTTCCTTTATTATTTTATTTTTTTTTTTCAATTGGAGTAGATAGACTAAACTATCGCCCGGTTCACACTCCACCCACATCTATTGAACAGGTGAAGAGGCTCATCCCTTGTTTCCTGTTTAGGATGCGGTTTCCGGTTTTCTCTTTTCCAATCTTTTCACTCTTTTCCTTTATTATTTTATTTTTTTTTTTCAATTGGAGTAGATAGACTAAACTATCGCCCGGTTCACACTCCACCCACATCTATTGAACAGGTGAAGAGGCTCATCCCTTGTTTACTGTTTAGGATGCGGTTTCCGGTTTTCTCTTTTCCAATCTTTTCACTCTTTTCCTTTATTATTTTATTTTTTTTTTCAATTGGAGTAGATAGACTAAACTATCGCCCGGTTCACACTCCACCCACATCTATTGAACAGGTGAAGAGGCTCATCCCTTGTTTCCTGTTTAGGATGCGGTTTCCGGTTTTCTCTTTTCCAATCTTTTCACTCTTTTCCTTTATTATTTTATTTTTTTTTTCAATTGGAGTAGATAGACTAAACTATCGCCCGGTTCACACTCCACCCACATCTATTGAACAGGTGAAGAGGCTCATCCCTTGTTTCCTGTTTAGGATGCGGTTTTCGGCTTTCTCTTTTCCATTCTTTTTACCCTTACGTAGCCCCCTGCGCATCAGTGGCGTTACTGCCTTGCTCGGGGTGATATGATTAAAAAAAAAAAAAAAAAAAAAAGTTCTACTTTAAATATGAAGTAGTTTATATTTTATTTTTTTGTGGTTTGAGTTTTATTTAATTGTATTTAAAAAATAATTTTTCATTCAGAAATGTGTTATGATAATAATATTTTCTTGATAAATGTATTGTTGGTAATATTCTTCCTTCAAAAATGTATATTTTTCCATAAATGTCAATTTTTATGTATATATTTTTATAAAAGTGTACTTCTATACTTACATAGTGTTTTGACCCCAGTTTGTTAATTACTTGCCGATAGCTGCGACCCTAACAAGGTGGACCTGGAAACAACAGCACAGATGTGGTTCCATGCTCTTTACAACCTTCTAATCAGAGGAATTGTTGCCGGATGCAGTTTATCGTCATGCCTTGAACCCTATTTTTTAGGTTTGTACTGTTTGTCAGTTTGCTATAAAAATGTACTGTTGGCCATATTATTATGAAAATATACTCTCGAATTGTGTTTTGAGGTTCATAATCTACTCCTAGCAGGAACCCTAACAGGTGCTATTATCCCGGTTTTGGTGGACCTGTGAACAGAGTCGTTTTCACGATCCTCAAAACCTCTAATCTCTCAATGTAAAACCTTGCTGCCGGATGTAGTTTATCGTCATACATATGATGTTCATATAAGTATAAATAGCTAGCTAGCTATCTTTCTAGCTAGATAGATAGATATGGACTCACTAAAGATAGATAGATATGAACTCACTGAAGACAGATAGATAGATAGATAGATAGATAGATATGAAATCACTGAAGATAGATAGATAGATAGATAGATAGATAGATAGATAGATAGATAGGGGTCTGAAATAGGGTAAGACTTTTTCTTTAGTTTGATTTAAAATAGTTTCTATATAATGTTCAAGCATTATAATTCCGGATGTAACTGGTTAAATGCTTTGACCATTAACGTCACGCAGTTTAATGATGCAAAAGATAATTCTCTCTTTGAGCATTTAGCTTCGGACCTACGGGTGTAGTCACATGCACGCGCTCAAACTTATGTACACGCATGCATCTATCTATCTATCTATCTATCTATCTATCTATCTATCTATCATGTAAACTATAGCGAATACATTTATTGCAGTAAAAAAAGAAGACAGGAAGAAGGGTATACTCAAAAGAAGTAAAAGTGTCAATGCACGAGAATAAATTGTTTCAGAAAAATAAACTTTAAATAAATAGATGTGACCAACTTTTTTCATTGACTCTATATGGAATATGACATTAAAAAAAACAAAATGCAAAAGTTGGAAGCTGTGCTTAAGAAAAGAAGAATTTCTTTCGAGTCAGACATAATAAATATTGAGGCAAAAACAAAAAAAAAACTAAAAGAAAACGAAACGAAAGAATTTTAACGGAAGACAGAAATAATGTTTTAATCTACGTTACGGAAAAATGAAGAGGGAGAAAAAAGACAACGATTTAACTGAAGAAATAAAGAGATTTGGATAAGAATAGAAAAGTGATACAGTTGCCGATGAACAAAAAAAAACTATCAATAAGATGCGTTGAAGGATTTACTCGAGGGATGTAAAAAAAAAAAGAAAAAGAAATGAAAATTGAGAAAGAATATAAAGAATGAAATAAAAATTTAGTTTTAAATTTAACCTTAATTTTTGTTTATTTGTATTCTTTTTACATCTTCCTATTTCTATGGCCAGTAACAAAACGTGATCATTTGAGTGAGTCGACATTTATTACGTTTTTTCCCCTCTGTTCCATTGGGCGACAAGGGTTGTTCCGGAGGTCGGAAAAAGAATTATGGATATTGATCATGTGATTAAGACGAATGCGCTATATCAGAAAAAAATCTTTTTTCTCTTATATATATATATATATATATATATATAGATATATAAGGAGGTGTTCTTTTGTACTATATTTCAGTTGTTTTCTAGGTTTTTGTTTCCTTTAAAATTTTATACAATATTTTTTTGGCTTTCCAGTTCCTTCCACTTAAGTGAGCGCTATTTATTATTACTCTTACTCAAATAAGGACATTCCCTATACACACCACATGCAATCATATACAAGCTCATGTATTTGACGTCTTTTCATTTCATTCTTTCCCTCTTTTACACATATAAAATATATTTTTCACGTGTACATTCTCGAAAACCTTCTAACATGTATGCGCATCCATATTTATAACTATATAAATATCTACTTTTAGATATCGACCTTAGACATATAATGTTATCGACGTACAAACTAAGTATATCAGGGGATTAATTTCATATATTATTTTCAATTCAAATCCGGATAATTACTATCGGTGTGGTTTTCTCTGAATGTGAATAATACATTCTACCGAAGATGTATAAAACAATCTCTATGTTTTTCCTCTCGAGTGGGTGCTTATATATCTACATGTCAATAATCTGGTTTCTGCACGCAAATTATTTCCAATCTTTGTTGACTTTGATTCTCAGCATCTAACTGAAATCACAATACATTAAACCTCTTTTAAGTTTCCATGTGCAGTAGAGTACAGAATTGTATATTCAAATAATTACTTATGTTTTGTAAGAAAACCACTAAAAAATCATATTTACATGCATACATGATAATACATTAGCGCTAGAATGTAAGATATCACTTTGTTTTTGCCCTAGGGTGGGTGCTTATATGTGCCCGTATAAGTCTGTTTATTTTTACTACATGTTCAACTGCTGAGGTTGCTACTTTGATTCAGTCAGGTCTGAATCTGCACGTGGTTGCTAGGAGATCATTTTCAGGTTGATGTTGCTGTCGCAGCTGGTTTCTCTGAAGCTCTTGCGTAACAGTGAATGAAAAGTCTATTTTTGCATTATTTGAGGTATGTCATAAGCTTCACACACACACACACACACACATATATATATATATAATGCTCTCATTAAGATTGAGCTCTCTAGAGAAGAAAATTTTTTAAAAAGTCTCCACTTCTGTCATATATGCATTAATGTTTTAGGAATGAATTGAGTTCTTTCGGTGACTGGCGTGTGTATACACTACTTACATACAACACGTTAAAATTTCCTTTCACTGAATCCATGCGCCTATAGCTTAAGGGTAGCGATTCCGACAGACACCAAATCGGTCGAGTTTTGATCCCGCCCAGCAGTAAATGGATGTGTCTAGCCGCACTGATGAACCGTGATACAGCGAAACAGGCTTGTATATATATATATATATATATATATATATATATATATATATAAGCCTGTTTCGCTTAAAATTTTATACAATATTTTTTTCACTAACGTGAATACAAATATAAGTGCATAGACTTGATGCTTGGCGATTCGACAAGCAAATCTATTCTTTCTTTTGTCGATTTTGAATTCACAATATACATCAGAATGCTGTTAATTAACAGTGTTTTTAAATGAAGCACTGTAATGAATTATATATTCATCTGGATCTGGATCAAAGTTTTTTCACTCTCGTTTGAGTAATTCATCCCATTATGAACTCCATTTGCCGTACACGCTATGCTTAGCACTGCGAGTTGGCGGAGATATTTAATCCATAACTGTAGGGAGAAGAGACGGATTAATGCTTTTCCTGAGGGTATTTTCGCATAAGTGAATGCAGATATCCACCGAGTCAATATCCACTGCACTAAGACGCTTATTCATGCATATATCAAATAATTTTATATTCCTCATTTCCCGCCACTTCAAGCTCTACCCGTCTTACAAAATGTCTCCAAATATACAGTCATTTGCATTGTGACGAGATATCCTCTTTCAACATAATCGTAATACCATGCCCCATGCATATCCATATATAGTATTAAATAAAATTAAATGTTCAAATATATTGTTAATACTAAGATTTTCGCAATGTTTGAATTTCTCATCAAAGGAATTTATTAATAGCTGGAATTTCTTCCAAAATTTAATTCTAACGATTTCTGTAATATCATTTTATCTTATGTGTAATTTCAGTTTCATGGCGTCTATTTGTCAGAGGACTAGTTTTTAAAATATGATTTATTTTCAGAAATCCATTTCTGAAGATTTAGGAAAAATAATTTTATAATCAAATCCTCTGGCAAGTGAATGTAATTTCTGCGAAATCGTGAGTAGAGCACATTTGAATTTATTTATTATTTTTAAATGCTCAATAACGAGATAAGGTGGTGGAATGTATAGCGACGGAACGGATTGATGAATCGGTAAGTCGGATTCAAATTCCGATCGAGTTTGTTACATTCACTTTTGTGCAAATAATCTTGGGAAAATTTTGGGTAAACACCGTTTGGTAAAAACATTTTGGTGGAATCGGTCTGAGAGAAGGAAATTCTCAGAATTTAAAACCATATTATTGTTGGGCTATGGCAGACACTTTTGCCCAGGAAACATTGCTGATGCAGTACATGTCATGACACTAGAACTTTCAGTTAGATGCTATACGTGATACATGCTTGGGAGATCATGTCTCGAAAGAGACATGACTGACTGGGCAGAAGATTATCCCGTAGTAGGTTGCCATTGCTTTCTGCAGTAGAATGGTTGCCGAGCACGGCTAAAGAACCCAATCTGTCCAATTATTTAACCCGTAACTGGAGGGAAGAGACGGGTTAATACCTTTCCCAAGGGTATTTGTGCATAAGTGAATGCAAGGAATCTAACTGGAATTCGAACCCGGTTTCTCGTTTCGTACCGAAAGCTATGGCCTTAATTGACCTTAATGCGTTACGGGATCATGATGGTGAATCTCGATGAAAGATGGTATCAAAGATTCTACTTACAGAGTCTATTTTATTAAAACTTCACCCGCTACAAATGACTTGTTAGACATTTCCATTTTCTTCTTTCTTGTATTCCATTTGTTATTTTTGAAACTCGATATTTGTGATTATCACGAATATAGTTATTAATTTTTATTTTAATTTCGCTTGGATTTAATTTCAATTTTCTCTGTTTTTTTGTCTTCTTTCTTTTACTCTCTTTTTTCTTTTGTTCTTTTTTTTAATTTGCTCTCTGTTTTTTCACACTCATCATAATTTCATCATTCTTTCTATTTTCATACTTTTAGCTCAATTTAATTATTTATTTCTCGGGCAAAAAGTGTAACTAACACCATCTGAGAATGTACTGTAACGGTCGCATTCGTGTTGACTAACCCCAAAAGAATTTTTTTTTTTTTTTTTTTATAAGCGTTTCACCCCGAACAAGGCATGTCACTGCCACTACTGTGCAGGGGGCTACGTAGAGTGGAGAAAGGCTGATTAAATATAGGAAATAACAGAGGGTGGGTGATAGGCGGGTGAGGATACCGAGAATGAGGGTTGGGTAGATGAGAGTGTTGTGAGAATAGTTGGGAGTTAGTGTGATAGGAGGTGTCTATTGACCCTACATTTAAACACCTGGAGATTGTTACTGTCGGGAAAGCAGACTTGTGGAAGGGAGTTCCACAGGCGGGAAGCGCGAGAAAAGAAGCTGTTGGAGTAAAATTTACGGTTACATCTTATTTGTTTAACTGTAAAAGGGTGGGACCTAGTTGCTAATCTAGTATCTCGTGTAAATTCGTGCTTAGGCGGCACCAGTGATCTAAGCTCATCGGAGCAGAAGCCATAAAAGTACATGTAGAAGAGGCACAGGGAAGCTACATCACGCCGGTGTGAGAGCGGCTGCAGCCGGTCTGCCAAGTCAGTATCAACCACGTTACAGATCCTCCTTTGTATTTTGTCAAGAAGCCCAAGGAGAGCAGCAGGGGCACCCGACCAGATATGGCAGCAATATTCAATACACGGGCGGATGGTAGATTTGTATATGTGCAGAATAGTTTCAGGTGGGAAAAATTTCCGGGCCCTGCACAGGGAGCCCACTTTCATAGCAGCAGATTTGGCAATGGATTCAATATAGTCATTCCATTTGAGGTCCGCCGAGAGTGTAAGGCCAAGGAGGCGTAGTATTTTACTCTCTGGGAGGCTAGCCTGTCCCATGCTAATGGGAGGTAGATGCGATTGTCTATGGTGGTTAGTTGATAACAGCTTTGTTTTAGAGGCATTGAAATTTACCAACCATTTCCTACCCCAGGTCACTACGGATTGGCGGTCCCTTTTAAGTGCGGCAGCGAGGTTCACTTTGTCGTCCAGACCTGGTTTCTGATCGATGCGGGAGTAGATTGTTGTGTCGTCGGCATACATGCCAACTTGGGATCTAATGGTGTCGGGGAGATCATTAATGTAGATCAGAAAGAGCGTGGGACCTAGGATAGAACCTTGAGGGACGCCCGCGTTCGTCTGGTAGTTTTGGGAGGCATGCCCATTTAATACACCTTTAATGTGCGGTTAGAGAGGAAGGACTGGATGAGGTCAAACAGATGTCCAGTTATCCCATAGCTCCGCAGTTTGCACAAGAGGCCAGCATGCCAGACCCTGTCGAATGCTTTGGAGATATCCAAGGCAACGGTTCGGGCTTCACCATTCTTGTCGAGTGCCTGGTATATGTACTCGGTAATGGTCGTTAGCATATCAGCAGCAGACCTGGTAAAGCGAAACCCATACTGTTTGTCAGAGAGAAGCCCGTTGGTCATAAGGTGCTGAATCACCTCGGCGTTGATAATGGCTTCGAAAACTTTGCCAAAGATTGGAAGGAGACTAATAGGACGGTAATTGGCGGGGTCTGAGGGTTCGCCAGAATTCTTAAATATAGGTACTACGCAGGAGGACTTCCAACAGGCAGGAAAGCAGGAAGCAGATAGGCAGAGGTTATAGAGTTTAGAGAGGACAGAGGAGAGTTCTGGGGCACATTTCTTCAGTACTATGACTGGGATTCCGTCACCGCCGCTCGCTTTGTGTGGGTCAAGTTGCGAGACTCTTTAAATGAAAATAAATGCAGTTGAGATTAATGCTTAAAATTAAGAAATATTAATATGGCAGTGAATGCTGTACAACATGATCAAAGACGAAGTAAAATCTCGAAGCAACTGAAATGTGCTTCTTCAGAAGAATGCTGCGGATATCATGGATCAAACTCGTGAGCAATGATGAGGTTTTAGAAAGGATGAAAACGAAAAGGAAATTAATACTGACCATCAGGAAAAGACAACTAAAGTTCCTAGGACATGTAATGAGGAAGGAGGGCTTGAAGAACCGGATACTAACAGGCCACATAGAGGGAAAAAGAGACGGAGGAAAGCAGCAGGTAGCATATTTGAAGGGCCTGAGCATGTGGATGACAGAATGGGGGTCGCGAGATGTTACAGGAGAAAGCGTGCTAAGAGCTACCAGGGATAGGGACATGATCCCCTACGTCCTGAAAGGTCAAGGTAGAAAGAAGAAGAAGAAGAAGAAGAAGAAGAATGTTCATTAATTACAAAAAAGATTGTTAGTTTAAATTAATGGTTTAAATTGAATATTAAATAAAATTAAAAAACTGGCAATTTAAAAATTTACAGGATGTTAAAAATTCCTTCTATTTTTTGTGGGTGACATATTGTCAACAACTAATCAAAATGTAAAGCTATGCTAATGTGATCGATCCACGTTCAAAATCAGATAAAACATACAATAATCATGCTGAGTTTATGAAAACACCTGTTTTTAATAATATAAATACTTCAACACTCGAAAGAAGCGAATGTCTGCTAACATGAGGTGATTTTATTTTCACTTATGTTCATCACATACAATGCCCAAGAGTCACTCAAAGTGTAACTGAATGTTCTGTTTTATATAAATGTGAGACTTGGATGATAGGAATTGAAGGCTATAAGTATATGGAGGATAGAAAACGATTGACGCTTGACTAGAGCAGTTTACGATAATAGTATTTGAAAAGTATCAACGCGGAGTCTGTTCCACAAATTATCGCTTCTTAGGAAAAAATATTGTCCGAGTGGAACTTCCGCATTATCACTGGATTAGCAGGGTCGTAGCGTCTTACATGGAAATATATTAATTGGTAGAATTAGGCAACGGAATTCATTCGAGCATTTTGGTTGGAAATAGAGATAACATTTTGACATTGCGCGCAGTAGCAAGCGGTTGCAAGTTACAAAATATATCATCACAAACAAGGCCGCGTAAACTAATCTGAACCCTATCAAAGCTAGAAAGAGCTGCCTAGGCAGCTGATGTCCAGATTTAAGCTATAAAATACATTTTCAGACGCTACCTCTAAACTTCAGAGACTTCTATGTAAGGCGTGTAAACCTATTATTTTTCGAATGCATGAATTGCAAATTTCAATTTGGGGAGATAAGATCGCTAGAGAAGATATATACGGTGGCCTGGGTACTTTTTTGTTACTCTAAGCAATTTAATGGTTTTAATAATTGGCTTCTTTAAGCCTGGGTTGATAAGAAATATCTGTAGATTAATTTTTGTAATCTATCTCTATGATCGTCTTATTACTGCATCCAATTATCAAACAAGATAAGGGAAAACCAGGAAAAAAATGAGGCTTATCCCATCTGTCGTTTAGCTTATCTAAACTTGTTGTCATATATATATATCTATATATATATATGTATATATATATATATATATATATATATATATATATATATATATATATATTTACAGGGTGTATCACAAATACTTTTACAGAATTTAGGGGTGGGTTACTTACATCAAAACAAGGAAAAAGTCCATAGAAACATATTCCTCAAATGTTTGTTTGTTCTTGAGTTTTTAAGTTTAAAATTTGCATTTGGCACTGTTAAAAGTAAAAGTCAAATATTTTTAAAAATTTTAGGGCGAGTTCCTGACAGCAAGATATGTTAGAACCTTTATGTAAAATATGCACGAATATTATCGTTGTTCCTCAACACAGCAATTTATAACTTCTTAATCATGTGCCATGTCTTTCAGGACATAGGCAAACATGAACTTCCTCTTGTCTCTGTCTCTTGTAGCTCTTAATATCTTTCACTTGCTACCTCTTCTAAGCCCCCCTCCGCCATCGTAGACATAAAAGTACGTCTCGCATTACTTCCTTCTGTCTCTCCTTCCATTTATCCCACCTGTGAGTATTAAGTTCTCCAGACACTCCTTCCTCATTACGTGTCCCAGGAACCTTATTTATCTCTTCCTGATATTTAGTATGAGTTTTCCCGTTTGCATCCTTTCCAACATCTCATCGTTGCATACGTGCTCCGTCCATAGTATCCTCAGCATCCTTCTGTAAAACCACATTTCTTCTGCCTTAATCCTCTCCTTCATCCTTAATGAGATGGTCCAGCATTCACTTCCATAAAGACAGATATCACATAGCGATCCAACACTTTTTGTTTCTAAGGATATTTTTCTGTCTTTCAGTACTTTGGTTAGCTTCTCAAATGCGTCTTTGGCCACGCCAATGCAACTTCTAACAAATGTTTAAAATCTCTTCTGCTTTGTTCTACACACGCATACACTCGTAGGACTATTGTCTGCCGGAACTTTTCAAATACTTTCACACGACGTTGGATTGTTTCGCAGGCCTCCATAACACGTTGATGATGTATCACTTCATTATTAATGTTTACTGCAAGAAATAATTGTTTTAGATAGTCCTACTGTAAAACATACAAACGAATAAGATCAGGATAAGCAACCACAAAATTTTGTAAAAATCAATTTTGATTCACCCTGTATATAGGTCATATCTAATCACTTTTACAATCTTTGGGCGGGTTCCTCCACCAAAACAAGAACAAGAGCATATAAAAACATATACGCACAAATCCTTTGTTACTTAATTATTAAATTTTAAATCATGTTCACGTTAGATGGTTCTGTGTTGTCATGTAGACTAGGTTATTTCTGTCATTCGTGTACATTTGTGGCCAGTCTGTCTTCAAAGTTTAATGTGTAGTAGTGAGTTAACTAAGGAATGTTCAGTTTAATAATAGCAAGATCAGGGTGCGTTTCCAGGCAAAGCCAGCCGAGTCATTTAACATTTGGCGCTGTTTATCGTGGCGTTGACGAAACAAAAAATGCAGCACCACAAATTGTGGATCGAAAAAGACCGAGATCCACTCGTACGCCAGTCCAGGACCAACACATTCTACAGGTTATTGGCAGATTTGCGGATATTTGTTTATATGGAATGTTTGTCCTTATTTTGATGTGAGAAACCCATTCTAAAGTTTTGTAAAGGTATATTTCAGGCACTTTGTATATGTATAGGTAGGTAAATCTATAGACATAGGTAATTAGAATAAATAAAACATATAAAATATCAAATATTCATTCATACTAAACTAGATTTATTTATAAATTGAACTTTTCCTCTCTGTGTGTGTGTATGTCCGTTATCTATAGACTCCGAAACGGCTGAACCGATTTTCTTGAAAATTTACACAGTTGTACTATAAGTGTCTGCGAGTGTTCTTAGCTAGATGTTGTGGCGCGGTACCCCCGATAAATATCGAAAATTGATAATCAAAAAAATTACGTTATAGAAGGAGTGGTCTGATTTGAATCAAATTTAATACACTCATAGACAAAGACATAAGAAACGATATTCAAAAGTTTCAAGGTTGCAGTTTTTACAACAGTGCAGAAAATCAATAATATATATATATATATATATATATATATATATATATATATATAAAGGGCAAGATGTTTGTGTGTGTGTCTGTTTATCTTCCTGTATGTCTGTATTTTTTCAACCCATTTATTTTAGGTTTTGCGTCGGGTTTGGCTCTAAATAGATATAATTGTATTTCTTAGTCTCAGCCATGATACCATTTACTCAGAGGACTTATTTAGCCTTGAAAATTCAGTTTACGACGAAAAACGTATTTGATATCGATACCAGGAAATCAAAATTTGACTTACATCCATTCATTTTCTTTCAGTCTACGGTTTCGCTTTAAGTGGAAAAAAATTATTGCTTTTTAGTCTTTCGTGCAAACGTCCAAAGAGTCTGATCTTCAGGAATATGGATTTGTTTTAAAGCTTTCATTAAGCCCGAAAAACGCCGGGCTATACTGCTAGTCTCTACTAAAAATATTTTTAAAGTAATTCAAAGCAATATATGCATTTCACAAAAACCTTTATTGTTTAATAAAAACTTGTAATGTTGAAGCGTGGAAAATGAAACCGGCGATTCGATTTCTAGTTCTGGTCTAGTCTTTTCGTTTATTTTTTTAATCACTTGACTCAAGCAAGACACTAATACCAGCAGAGTGCAGTGCGTTACAAGGAGCAAAAGAGAATGAATACACATTTGTGAAGATAATAAAAACATATTAGGTTGTTATATGTGTGAGACTCATGCTTAAAATTACTGAAATTTTATTTCGTACTTAACACCTCTTCGACATATTCTATTTACTTTGAATGAAACTCCCAAAGGTCACTGCTTACGGCCTATCACGTTGAATACACCGGTTCTCGCGCGATCACCGAAGTTAAGCAGTGTTGAGCCTGGTCAGTACTTAGATGGGTGACCGCTTGGGAATACCAGGTGCTGTAAGCGTATAGTGACGGGTCTGCGTTGTGGTTTAGTAGATATCGGCTCGGAAAGAGAAATCGGTGAGCCGAGTTCGTGTTCCAGTTGAATACCCTGCATATCTTAAGCACTGGTACTCTTGGGGAAAGGTATTAATCCATCCCTTCCCTCCAGTTATGGGTTTTTTATGGGTTATAATAGCAAGGGTAGGACTTGGGGACCCTGCCCTTTAAAAACAAATCCCAATGAATCTTGATACTTGAAAAGAAAAATGTATTATTAGACACAAAATTTATATAAAAACAACAATAAATTGTTGAAAGAAAAAAAGGTATTACCAGCAATAAATAAGTAAAGTTTAGTTGGTATCAAATGACCCGCCGTGGTTGATTTGCCATAAAAACAACTAAACCCAAAGGTCACAAACCTGTCAATATCTACAATGTCAGACAGCTGTCATAGCTTCATTATCGACAGAATGGCACGGAATTAATCTCCCAGCTTCAAAGAGCTGAAGTTTGAACTTACAGAATCACCGAGTTTTGGTCAACCTGCTCAGTTTTGATACGAACGAAATGCACGGGCTAATTAAAAAAAACATCAGACCTTTAGAGAATTACTTCACAAGATGGCTAGCATTCCTATTACTGTAGCTGTTCATCTTCACTAAGTGGGTAAGGTTCAGAAGTACGGTGCATTGGTCCCACATGCATTGACCGAGAGAAACAAATCCAACAATCCTCTATTGCCGCTACTTTAATCGCTCGATCATCTTGAATACAAAGAGAAAAATATAAATGTTTTCCTGTATTATTACTGGGAAAAATATGGTATCTTCACGTGAAGCAGATGAAAATTGTTGATGAACTCCGACAAGCAGAGAACAACCTGATACAAGCAAGAGCTGCATTCACGCAAAGCGAATGATCAGCCTTTGGTAGCATTGACAAAACGAATTCACGATGAAATGCTTCAAAACAGCCAATCTCACAGTGCGAAGTTATATTTTGAGTTAAAATGCAATTCTGCAGAAAAAGCCCGACAGTCGATACAGTGTGATTATTCAACATGACGATACTCGACCCGACGTCCCTAACTTAATCAAACAGGCAAGTAAAGTACTCGGTTGTGAATGTCTCACACACACCATATTCTCCTAAATTAGACATTTTAGTGACACCACATTTTCTGTCGCTTTGTAACAATCTGAGGGGTGTTTCGTTCAACAGCATTAAGGAAATTAAAACGAGGCTATTCTCCTGCAATGGTGAACATGTAACTTAGAAAGTCTGGTTAGAGTGAGATAACTCATGCCTACCAAAAAAGGTTTCGCGCAAAAAATAAGAATTATATACAACAGTGATAGTAATAAAAGGTTCGGTACGAAATTCCTAGCACCTGAAGAAGGCCGGAGGGTACAACAGCCAAAACTTTGTCCAAGTGGCAACAAACATGAGGTCCGAATGCGGTAAATAGGGTAATATACTACCTCCTCTCAGAAATATTGACAAATAAAATAAGCTTATTTTTTGAAAATGTTCGTTAAGTTTGTTTTCTTTTTATTATCAATTATGCGAAAAGAAAAGAAAATTATTAATTTATTGAAATGTTTAATATTAGATCACCAACAAATATATTCATATTTTTTATAAGAAAATATCAGAAAGTTTATTTTGGTATTAATAATATTAACGGTAATAATAAATATTGTGTTTAATAAATTTAAGAAATAGGCTAAGATTTTGAAATTTCTGAAATGTAGTTAATTCTTATAGATTTTTAGACGTTCTCTTTTGATCGAATAAGAAGAATGAAGCTATACGACAAATATTAAACGTTTCTGGTAGTTATTTCTCAGAGCAAAATATGTGAGGTCTTGCTTCGATCAAAAAGAATCATAGTCATATGCAATGCGAGATTAAATCTCACAGGAATCTGATTATTTACTTCCGTTTCCTTGGCATATTAAAGTGTTGGAGAATAATAAAACGATCCTTGTGTTGTTGTAAAATCAAAAAGGAATAAAAGAAGATGAATTAAAATTAATCTAGCTTTAAATGATTCAAGAAAATTTATACAGGCATTTGAAATGATACAGTTTTACTTATAAATGCATTTATTTGGGTTTGGCAATGCAATATTATTTCTTAGATGAATTATTGATAATTATTAACATATACAATGACACGCATAAGTATTGGATGCGTGTTATTTTCTGTTATAACTCTAGTTAATGTTCGCCATTCTACCTGATATTTGGTAAGTAATATCTCGTAAAGATGTTTAGTTGTATGTGGAAGGAGAATTAAAAACTCATAGTTGAATCTATTTTTTTATCAAAGTTCAAAATTACCCTATGCAAACGTATTGGGTACATCAATATATTTTTTTTGTTGCGTAGCCTCTGTTTTGTTTCACTGCTTCCAGTCGCTTTCTATAGTTGGCCACAAGTTTTCCACAATGATGCGCCGTTATTTACACCATTCTTTCTTGCATAATTCCTTTAATTGCTTGATATTTTGTGGATTTCGCTTAGGAACTTTTAACCTTCAACGTATTCCACTAATACTCAATTAAATTCAAGTTAGGAGACTGACTTGGCCAATTGAGAATATTAATACCATTATTTTCAAACCATTCCTTTGTAAGTTTTGCGGTATGTTTGGGATCATTGTCGTGTTGAAGTACGAAATTCCGAGCATGTCCTAAAGATGTTGCAGATTTCTAAAGATTCTTTTCTAGAATCTCCCTGTACATACTACCATTCATTTTACCATGGATAACTTGTAACTCACCAGTGCCCTTGGATTAAAAGCATCCCCATATCATAATGGGACCACCCCCAAACTTAACTGTGGGGATGGTATTGTGCTTGTTGAAGGCAATGCCATTTTTTCGCCAAACACTTTTCGCTGTGTTCCTTCTGAATCGTTCAACTTTCGTTTCATCCGACCAGATTACCTTTTCCCTAAACTGCATAACTTTCTTTTCATTAGTTTTGATAAACTTTAATTGGTCTTTGACATGTTTGGTTTACAGTGGTGATCTTGAATGAAAGCCTGTACGATATAGAGCTCTGCTAATGGTATCCTTACTTACATTAATTCCAGCACCCTAAAGATCAGTTTAATTTCAGAACGAGTAATGAAGGGTTTTTTTTTTGGCACATTTCTGCTGTCCTCTCATCTTTTTTTCTCGGTCTTCTATTTCTTGGAAGATTTGCTGTGCCGTCGCCATACTTCTTATCATTTCTGCTGATATTTCCTACTGGACTTACTGCTAGATTCATTTCTTTGATAATTTTTCGCTAACGTTTTCCTCCTTTGTGACGTTCAATGATTTTATCCCGCATATCTCTAGATAATTCATTAATTTTTTGCGCATTTTTAATTCTTGAATTGCAGAATGCACATCAAAGAGTAAAATGGTTAGTAGCACTATCTTGTAAGCAACTGTGTGCTTCTCTGATTGGTCAGAGATAACATTGCAATACTATCGAAAATTTGAATATTTAAAATTTTTAAATACAAAGTTTTGATTGGAAATTTGAAAAAGTGTCATGTATCCAAGACTTTGGCATAGGGTAATTTTGAAAAACAAAAAAAGTAATCAACCACGATTTTTAAAATTGTCCTTCCACATACAACTAAAACATCTTTACGAGATAATACTTATCAGGCAAATGGCGAACATAAACGAGAGTTATAACAGAAAATTACAGGTATCTATTACTTATGCGTGTCACTGTATTTCTTCCATCTCTAATTTATGTTCACTTTTCTTACAAAATTAGCATCACTCTTCTATGCGCAAAGAAGAATATTCCTGCTGATTTGCGATCAGGGAAATATGGAGCAATAATGTATGGGTTATTTAATTCATTACAGACAATTTGAAAAACTTACCATTCAGAAAACTAGACTTTGTAGAAAATAGGTCTTAAAATTCTAACCTAAACTCACCACTAATCATTTTTTGGTTTCAAGATAATTTACGTGAGTATATTTCCGAGTGTAATTTAGATAAAAATCGAGCGAGTGTACTACATAGAAATGACATTGTGTGGCAATATATGTTATTAACAGACAAAATTTACAAGGGATGCTGCTGACGAATCACTGTTGCAAACGCCTGCTCAAATATATTTGAGTTTTATCAAAACGCACTGACCTCACTTACAGTTTAAACTGCAACTATAACACATCACGTAACAAATCCAGGGCTTAACTAATAAAACAACCAATTTTAGTCAAAATTCGAATTTATTCATTAACAAAGTCTCCTTCTAGGGTGATACACCGATTCCAACGCTGCTCTATCAATTCGATGACATATTATAGAAGGATTTGTCTAGGGCCTCAAAATACGCTTCTGTTGCCAATATTATTTCTTCATCGGATCCAAATCTCTTTCCCTAGAGCATTCTTTTGAGGTTTGCAAACAGCCAGTAGTCACTGGAGGCCAGATCTAGAGAATAGGGTGTATGTAGGAACAATTCAAAGTGCAATTAATGTATTTTTGCCATCGTTGATCGACTTGGGATGCCGTGCGTTGTCTTGGTGAAATATCGCCTTTTTCTTCTTCATTAGTGGCCGTTCTTTTTGGCGATTTTTTCCTTCAAATGCACCAGTCATGCTATGTATTATTTGTTGTTGATGGTTCTTCCTTTCAATATAGTCGATGATCAAAATACCCTGCGCTTTTCAAAATAGAGAGGCCAAAATCTAGCCTGCTGATGTTTGCGTCTTTGGTCACTTTCGACTGGTTTCCCCTGCTGCTGTCCAATCAGCTAACGATTTGACTCTGGAGTGAAATGGTGAATCCATGTTTCATTCATCATCACCTATTGACGCAAAATCTCCTTCTTGTGGCGTTGAAACACTTGCAAACAATCGTTGTTTTTGCTCGACTTTGAGCAAACGCGGCACCCACTTTGAACATAGATTTCTCATTGACAAATGTTCATGCAAAATGGTGATTACACTGCCCTCTAATATGTTCAGCTCCTTTGTTAGCTCACACAACTTCAGTTTACGATAGGCCAAAACGAGTTTGTGTTTTCCTGGATAATTAAGCTAACTATTTTGGGCGATCTGAGTGTTCAGCATGATTTGTGTCTGTACGACCACGTTTAAAGTCCGCATATCACCTCTTAACCGTTGTTTCCGACGAAGTAAAGTCCGAATAAGACTTATAAATCCATTGCTTTCCTTGAACAGTATATTCTCATCAGAAAGGAATGCTTTATCAACAGACGAAATTCAGATTTTTCCATTGTTTTGAAAATTTCCAACAGTAGCGTCACTTAATTAACTGAAATTTAAAAATAATAATTCGATTAAACCCAAAAATGTGACTGAACAGACGTTTGTAATAGGGGTTTGGTATCCATCATAACAAAGGGGTGTTCTTGGGAAAAGATATATATATATATATATAGAAAGATGCAAATGTAGGTATATTATAATGAAAAAAAAAATGTGTACCCAAAACGTATTGTATTGGTTTACAGACGTATCAATTTAAAAATATCAGTATTATATATATCAATATCTCAAATTTTAAAACTATTTGATACCGTCATTCATTCGCTTCTCTTTAAATGACATACGTTTAATATTATCATTTTTTAAAATTAAAAATTATAATAAAAGTATTATAATAAAGATATTAAAAATTGTATTAATATGTAAATACTTACTGTATACCTAATTTGCGTATGTTTTCGAACTTCTTTCTTCGAAGTAACTCATTTTTGAGGACGCTCATTTTATCCAGTGTTGTTCCCACTGTTAGAAGCATTAATGGAACTCTATTTTCTGATTTTCAAATTTTCTCGGCGTCTTGAAAGATTGTTATTTTCCAGTGAGATTAGATTTCTAACAAAAAAAGAAAAAAAAAAGGAGTGAAATCTGAGGAATATGGTGGTTGTTGAACCTGGGGAAAGTTATTTCTCACTGATGGAAATTTGGTGTTTTGAAACGACCACACTCTACACATTATCCTTCCGATCATTAAAATAAACAGCAGACTGAGAGTGATTGTTATAATAGTGTGCATGTGCGATAGGGTCCAAAGTGATCGTGTGCTAAGTTTGTTTACTCTGCATGCTTCAATTCCGTGATCATTAAAACAGCCGAGATTTTTCTTGAACGGACCCCACCATATATATGGTGCTAAAAATTACTATAAAGTTTATTCTTCTTTCAAATATAATGATTGACAAATTGCTTAGCGTCCATTACAGTTGTTTTAGCAACACAGTTTTGAAGTTAGTTTTTGTTACCATTACTCACACCCCTGAAAATCATTTTGAAAGGAGAGTAAAAGTATTTGGGGATATCGAGAAATGGATAATAAATTCATGTCAACGTTACAGCTCATTTCTCACATCTTTCAATTATAATACACAAATGATTATTCGTATATATAAACGGATTTTATTAAAAATAAGCAGACACAATGTTTGCAATTTATTTAATCTGACATGTTTAAAAGAAAATATGCTGCCTAGACACACACACGCGCCGGCACAGACACACGCACGCACGAACACACACACACACACACACACATATATATATATATATATATATATATATATATATATATTAGTCATCCACATACAAGCCTGTTTCGCTGTATCACTGCTTATCAGTGTGGCTAGATGTACATTTGTTTTCAGCAGAGATCGAGACTCAAACGATTTGTTGTCAGTCGGAGTCCTTTTTCTTAAGCCATAGGCGTCTGGAATGAGAGAGAGGAGGAAATTTTAGCGTGTTATATATATGCGGTGCATACACACATCTGCCACTGGAAGAACTCAATTCATTACTAATGCGTAAAGCGAATTTCTAACTGTTTTAAAACTTTCCTCTTTAGAGAGCTCAGTTGTAATGAAAGTATAATTTATTAGTCATTCACAAACAAGCCTGTTTTGCTGTAGCATATATATATATATATATATAATACCAGTAAACTAGAATCCGTAAGTTTACACTAATCAAAATAAACATAAATATTCGAAAAAATGTGAACAAACAGAACCTAAATCCGTTAAAATCCGGCGGAATATGTCGTCGGATATTGGGGATGAAAAAAAGAAACCAACGGAACAAGAACAAACAGTCAAGCATCCGCAGGAAAAAAAAAACACGAACCTAAACACCAGAAAAAGTGCTCGATACGAAAGTACGAAAATACAGTAGTAGAGCAAAAACACGAAAAATCTATAAGTGAGCCACAACCTACCGCGGTTTCACCCTACAGATCGTCAGGGAATGGATCGTCAGGGAACGGATCGTCAGAGAACGAGGCCTCGTTCACTGACAATCTGTAGGGTGAAACCACGGTAGGTTATGGCTCACTTATAGATTTTTTCGTATATATATATATATATATATATATATATATATATGTTGAATATATGGATCGGAATACGACAAGATGAATAAAATAATTAAAAAAACAGTAGGAAAAAAGTATTTTTAATCTAACAGGTTTCACTTGTAACATGCAGCTTCAGAGATTTATTAAAGACGAATGATTTAAAAATCTAAGAAAGATTATGTTGATTGAGGTATAGTTTCATTGATCAGATAGGTGTCACGCGTGATAAAGCAATGGATGAATGTTAAATGAGAAGAAAAAGAAAGTGTGTCTGTTTAAGTGTGTGTCAAAGCCTAAAAAAAACTTAAGATGTTTATTATGAATATAAGTTAATGTAAGCAAATATAATGTGATATGAGCGCATCCAAATCATAGATATACTAAGTGTGTTTATGTCGATAACATTAGTATGTGTGAATGACATCTATATGTGAAAATTTGTGAAAATTTCTTGCAAGTGAGATATTTTGATAAATTAATTTTTCTTGTTAAAATTAATGATAAGCGGCATCATTTTGGTATTTGATGAGGATATAAAAAGAAAGAAACGTTGCTGAAAGAAATATGAATCTAAACTTATTTATAAATGAAACTTTGTGTGTGTGTATGTGTGTATCCGTTACGTATAGACTCCGAAACGGCTGAAACGATTTTCTTGAAAATTTATCAGTTGTACCATAAGCGTCTGCGTCTGTTCTTAGCTAGGTTTTGTGTCGAGTTACCCCGAATAAATATCGAAAATTGATAATTGAAAAAATCGGGTTATAGAAGGGGTGGTCCGATTTTAATCAAATTTGATACACTCATAGACAAAGACATAAGAAACGATATTCAGAAGTTTCAAGGTTGTAGTTTATAATAGTGCAGAAAATCGATAATATATATATATATATATATATATATATATATATATATATATATATATAAATCGATACCAGGAAATCAAAATTTGACTTACATCCATTCATTTTTCTTTCAGTCTATGGTTGTGTTTTAACTGGAAACTTTTTAGTCTTTCGTGCCAACGTCCAAAGAGTGAGCTCCAGGACCATGGATTAGTTTCAAAGCTTTCATTACACCCGAGCAACGCCGGGCTATACTGCTAGTATCAAATAAAGATAGGAAAAGTGGAAAGTAAAATGGAGAAATACAAAAGAGTCTCAAGGCAAACAAAATAAAAGAGGCAAAGACAAAAGTTCAGATGAAAAATGAGAACAACTAAAAATAGCAAACAAGAAAATCATAAAGAAAACCAAACCATAAAAAAATAAAATTATAAATAAATATAAAAAAATGTAGCAAATATGAAATAGGTAAGATAAAAGTCAGGATTTACATACGTTCAAGGAATAGAAATGAATAAACGCAATCATTGCACTAGAAACCAGAGGCGGAAGGAGAAATATTTTTTGGAAGCTGTTTTTGTTGCTGATTTTCGAATAAATTACTTTTTGTTTCTTTTAAGACGACTTTTTTTTTCCCCGGAAATAATTTAATTTATTTCTTTTGATGTAAAATAAAAAATCGTTCCAACACTGAATGACATAAAATGAAGCTGCCAGGGAGAGAATAGCGAAAAAGAAATTAAAACTTGTAAAATATTAAGAAAAAATATAACATTTCTGTACAAAAATTATTTATTTACACATATATGTACTCGGGCATGCATAGCATCTGGCTGACTGGCTATCTATCTATCTATCTATCTATCTATCTATCTATCTATCTATCTATCTATCTATCTCATTCGGCTTGCTTGCTTGCCTTCTTTCTTTCTTTCTTTCTTTCTTTTTTTCTTTATTTCTTTCTTTTTTATTCAGCTATCTCTATCTATTTGTACAGAATGTCCATAAAGTTCGTGTGCCCTTCAATATATCAAAAATACAAATAATGTTATAATTTTTTTTAAAGTGCACACGTACTTTATCGACACCCCTTATCACCGAAGTTAAGCATATCTAGCCTGGTCATTACCAAGATTGGTAACCACTTGATAATATCAGGCGAGGAGCGATAGATATTGGCACTGAAATGCTAATCAGAATGCATAGTTCTAAATTCAACTAAGTTCAGTACATTCGCTTACAAATAAATACCCTTGGGAAATGGATGAAACAACTTCTTCTCTTCACTATGGGTTAATTAGTAAGATTCGTATTACAAAATCGGTACCGGGAATACAACGATAAAAAGACTGTCACTCGTTGTTGTTTGTTGCTCCCCAACAGTATGTAAGATAATCAATTCCTCAAGTTGTACGCCTTCCATACAGAGTGTCGTTGATTGGAAGCGTTTGACAAGCTCACGTCCTGTTTGATTGTTGTCATTGTTTGGAACCACCTTCAGTCCCTTATCATCCATGTCCTGAGAGCGGCCACAGCGGCATTCGTCACATAGGAAAATATCTCTCAACATGTGCTTTGGAACAGATACCCGTGGGTGCGTTCCTTCACTGCTTTTGTCCGTAAAGTATTCAGCGTCTGAATCCCCCTGCAGACAAGCCGAACTTAAACTTATAAAGCAGACAAACTCGAACGAGCTTCTTCATTCCTTGTCATTTCTTGATGTGTGTGCACGACGCACTTGCAATCAACATGAGCCACGCAGCCCCATTATTTTACCGGCACGCGGCGCACTCATTTTCGTATCAGTGATCACTTATTCCTACACGACGTAAAAACAAGAATTAATATTTGTTAACTTATATCTATATATGAAAAGAATAAAAAATCTATAGAGGTTATTCACGGCATGAAAATTTCGTTGAAGCGAAAAACAGACTGTATCGGCTTGGTGTTGACTTTAGTGTTGATTTTTATGTTTATATATGCCCTTTCACTGATATTGAACAATTTTACTCATAATTATAGCTTACCATAAAACTATTTTTAACACACACACGCATACACAGGCGCACACACACAAACGCGCGCACACACACACACACACACACACACATATATATATATATATATATATGTATATATATATATATAAGATGAAAAAAGCCCTGAGAAGTGAGGACATCATAATAATGTCCTCACTATGACAAACTTCAGCACTTTAAAAACAAAATAGCACAATATCAAAGCCAAAAAATTATATATATATATATATATATATATATATATATATATATATATATATATATATATATTAGCAGTATAGCCCGGCGTTGCTCAGGTGTAATGAAAGCTTTAAAACTAATCCATGGTCCTGGAGCTCAGACTCTTTGGACGTTGGCACGAAAGATTAAAAAGGAATAGTTGTTTCCAGTTAAAGCAAAATCGTAAACTGAAAGAAAACTGAATGGATGTGAGTCAAATTTTGATTTCCTAGTATCGATATCAAATGATTTTTTTTAACTGAATTTAAAGGTTAAATAAGTCCTCTGAATAAATGGTATCATGGCTGAGACTAAGAACTAAAATTATACATACTTAGAAACAAACCTGAAGCAAAGACTTAAAAAAGGGCTGAAAAATAGACATAGAGGCAGATAAGCATACACACACACAAACATCTTGCCTTATATATATATATATATATATATATATATATATATATATATATATATATATATATATTATCCAATTCTGTACTATTGCGAGAACTGCAACCTTGAAACTTCTGAATATCGTTTCTTATGTCTTTGTCTATGAGTGTTTCATATTTGATGAAAATCGGGCCACTCTTTCTATAATCCGATTTTTTCGATTATCGATTTTCGTTATTTATCGGGGCTACCTCGACACAAAATCTAGATAAGAACACTTGCAGACGCTTATAGTACAACTGTGTAAATTTTCAAGAAAATCGGTTCAGCCGTATTGGAGTCTATAGGTAACGGACACACACACAGAGACTCACACAGACAAAGTTCCATCTATATATATATATATATATATATATATACAGATGTAGAATCTCTGTGATACAGCGAAACAGATCTGTCTACGGATGACTATTTACGCACTCACACCCTAATTGAGCATTCTGGAAGAATGGTAGACTTTGAAAAAGAGTAGCTACCCTGGCATATACCCATCGCTCATTCACTAATGAATTAGAGCATTCTGGCTATTGGGCGTGTATAAAGATAATATACATGCTATATATCTTCCTTCTTATAACGAGCGCCCATAGCCCAGAGGTAGAATCGCCGAATGACGCCACTTCGGTCGGGTTTCAATCCTGGGTTAAAAGCAATCGGAGTCTACCCGTACTGATGAGCTGTGATACAACGAAACAAACCTGTCTGCGGATGACTATATATATATATATATATATATATATAAGAATTCTGGAAAAAGGATCTGTAAATCATTCTATAAAATCTGCCTTCTGCACCTGAATGAAAAGCTGTAGATTATAAGTTTCTCTAAACATAAATGGCTGTTAAATGTCAGGATTGAATTGATGGATTTATGTAAACACCGAAAATATTTTTCTCTAAAATTTATTTGATTACAATTTATGCTCCAATATTAGTTAACAAAGATTTTACTAAAATAAATTACACACAAAATTGTATTTCTTGACTCTAGTATACCTCAGTATACCATAATTACTTAATTTTAACCTTAGCAATCCAGCCTCTTTAACAGATGAAGTGGTAATAAATGAAATTTTAACAGATGAGTTAGTACTAATTTAAAAAAACTAAAATCCAACCTGCTGTTAAAAACTATTGTCTATGCATTGAAATAGTATATGGTTTCAACATGAATCTTACCCATACAATATTCAAAATATCATGGTTTTGATATTATGCTACTTTGTTCGCTTTCGCAAACCCAAATTTTCAAATTCAGAGTTCAACCTCATCTGCACTTTTGATTGAGCAATAGAGAAATATCTACCAGCATATTGTTTCACTCCTTCCAACTACCACTTTAATTTTCTAAATAACTATGAATTAATCTTGTCTTTTCTGAATTAATCATTTTCATTTATTTTGAAATAGCAGTACTGTTCTGAAACATTAAAACTATATATGTATTTATAAACCATTGTAATAACAAAATTACAATATTAAGCTTTACTTTGTAGTGAGGACTCTTTATAATTGTAATTGCATGAACAGTGGGTTTTAATCGATCTGTCCTTTCGCTTCTTTATGATTATATATATATATATATATATATATATATATATATATATATATATATATATATACTGTAATGGTTATTACATTACAGTATAACGTTCTACATTTGTATCGAGCACTCTTTATAAAAGTAAATGCATGAACAAAAGGTGAATATACCTACGAGTCCAACAACTTAGTTACAATATATATATATATATATATATATATATATATAAATATAAATATATATATATATATGATAAACTAATTAACTTATTAATCACACACACACAAACACATACACACACACACATTATATATATATATATATATAAATAGGTGTTGTTTCCAACGAGGGAAATTAATATGGAAGAAAAAGTGCGAAAAGCCGTAAAAGTTTGTAGATTTATTGTTACTATTATTATAATAATTATCACTTGCTTTTTGTCCATAATGGTATTTGTGTAGCTACACATGTTTCGAATCCAAAGTTGACTCTCTTCAGGTGAATAAAGATCCGTTCGCTTTTCTGATGGCCAAGGTATTGTGTATAACTAGATAATTCAAGTGGTAAGAGCGTCAGAAAGTTCATTTGCTGCGTGCGTTTTTTTTTTCACACTCGCACGTTAATTTTCTTCGCTCGCCTTCGTTGATCGTAAAAGTTTTTTTTTTCACTGTCTTGCGAAATTTGATTTGACCATAGTTTTTTTTTTCTCTGTTCAGTACCAGAAAAATCAGATCTAGCGAAGTCGTATTCTGAAACAGACTGCGTCTCAGAATGCAGTAGTTTTGGAGAAAAGTATCCGTGTTGTCGTTCATAGATGCAGCGTGGCGTATCTTTGCCATTTAAATTGATTAAACTAGCGAATATAGCTATACTGATTATTTTATTACAGTTAAATCAGTGATAGGATAGTGGTACAACTTAAAGTTAAAGGCACTATACCTTGCCAGAGCAAGATCCACAAAAGAAACCTCATCTCTAACACGATTTGCAAATTTATGTTCACACATCAGTATTTGAATCCATTCAGTCTCCGTTCGAAACACAGATAACTATTACATCGCATCGCTACTCTAATAAGGAATAAAATCATGCGATGATTCTAAAAAAAAAACCCTCAAATATGAATGCCTCTTTTCCTCTAGCAAATAAAATAAATCTAAACAAGATAAAATTAAAGTAAAATATTTTGCATTTTTGTGATTATTTCTTTCAAGATTGGAATTCATGAAATGTTTTAAGTGTATTTTCGGAGGTACGTTGAATGAAAAACAACTTGCGCCTAAATTTATTTTAACTGGAAAATTTTAAGCAATACAAGAGTGATTTTACCATTTACCATTTGGAAATCATTTATAATAGAAAAGATACAATATCTACAATTGTAGATTATTTATAAAAAAAACAGTTATATGAACACTTGTATTAATTCTACTTTACACCCTTTTCGTGTGTTCAGATAAATTAATTTGAAATTGTATGGATATTTTGTATTGCAATCCAACTGCTAATTAATACTTTTCTATTAATGATTTATGAAGAAGATTTTTTATTAATATTACACTGATGTAATTTGCGTGATCGTCCATAAAACTTTGAATATTGAAGACGAGAATAGGACATTATGTCTCAAATTGATACTAGTTACAAAATATTACGTCAAAGATTGGCGATCAAGATTAGAATGGTCTTAGGATGAAATGACTTGCATACATTCTAATATTATAACATGAATTAAAACAGAATGTAAGATCACTTAGCATTTAAAATGATCAGTACTTGAATAGTTCAAGTGAAACGTTTCTACCGGAAATTCTCCTACTGCAACGTAATTGTTTGAATACATTTTGACAGCAGCCAAATGTTAAATGTAACCAAATTGCTAAGATTCATTTATGATAACATTCAGTCAGTTAGCTAATTGCCATAAGTGATACATGCTTGGGCGATCATGTCTCTTTCGAGACATGACTGACTGGGCAGAAGATTATCCCGCAGTAGGTTGCCATTGCTTTCTGCGGTAGACTGGTTGCCGACCAAGGCTATAGAACCCAATCTGTCCTGCTATTTAACCCATAACTGGAAGAAATAGATCTATAATTGTTATCTCAGTCATTTCTAAAGTTTTATATAGCATTTGATTGTCAAATAGAAAACATTATTATGTAATCATTAACTACTAAAATTAGACTGAATATGCCTCAACCCCTCCAAAAAACCGATGCCAGACAAAGGATCCTATTAAGGGGATAAATTGTTGAACTCCTTGCTGAAACTGTTATGTACTGGAGCAAAATGATAGTGGTGTTGACCATACTGGCTTTAAACCCATTTTCCCTTTAAAAATATGATACGATCACCTGTTAACGCCATCCTCTCAGAAGTGTTTGCTTGAATTTGTTGAAGAGTTGTTCCAATTCTTGTGTATATGTGTTTACGTATTGCAATATACATATTTACAACGGTTAATACGTATTCTTGTAATTTCTGTATTTCAAAAATCAGCATCACCACTGGTGACGATTAAACGTAAACAGACCGGGCCACTCAATGCTTTGTGTAATAACCTCTACATCTGACCTCAGTATAATTCTTTCTTTGTTCGGCTTTGGAGCAGACTAATTTTAAACTGTAACATCAGCAATAAGACTGGTGGGATCAAGCACAAACTTCGATCATGTGATCACAAATGTACTGACTTTGACTTATCACCGAAGAAAGGACACATTTTGAGAATCAGAAAGACACAATTTATGCTTTTGAGATATTTCATGAGGAAAGAAAGCTTCGAAAATTTAACAATCTCATAAATATACTGAATATAAGAGGAACAGAAAGAAAGCGCGTGTAACCTACTTACAAAATTTGTGTAAATTCATCTCAGATCAGGGAATGAAAAGGATTACAAAATATAAAAAGTTGCTAAGAGCTACACTTAGCAGGACGTTTGGAGAGCCACGATCGATTGACTGATTCATTTTCTACGGTTTACCAACACTTTTTACGTTATTTAAAGCAAATTACAGAAAATAAGTTTTTTTTTTCCTTACAAATAAAAATGGTTTAGTGATACATGTATTACAAATTAATCCATAGCTAGGATAAGAGTTAGATTCATAACTTTCTCAAAGGCATTTGCGCAGAAGTAAACATGACGAACGCAGCCTTCTGATTAATAACTGCGGTTCATTATTCATCAAACTACCCGCAAATCAAGCTTGCAGCACATGGTATTACTTGGCGATTATCCATCCATGTACTGAGCACGATCTCCATTGCTTAACTTTGTTGACCGTACGGGAATTCCTGGTTGAACATGATATGTATGTAAACTAAGCCATGATCGCTCAAACGTAAAAATACTCGACATATAGAAAGGAAATACTGATAGTTCTTTTTTTTAACAATGCTTTAAACAGAGATCCGAAGGCGAATTGGCATGGCGAAGGATGCGTCCCAGAAGCTGAGTAAAGTATTAAGACAGAAAACTTTCACTAGAAACAAAGAAGAGAGTACTAGGTTGCTATACGATGTTTATTCTTCAATTTGGCAGTGAATCCTGGACAATATTATCAAAGATGAAGTAAATACTTGATGCAAATGAAATGTGGTTCTACAGAGGGATGCTGCGGATGTCATGAACGCAATAATGAGGTATTGAAAAAATGGAATAGAAAAAGAAATTAATATTGAGCATTGGAAGAAGACAACTGAATTTCCTGGGACATGCAATGAGGAAGGAGGGCTTAGAGAACCTGATACTAAGAGGCCAGATAAAGGAGAAAAGAGATAGAGGAAAAGAGCGGATAACATATTTAAAGGGCCTGAGCATGTGGATGACAGAACGGGGGTTGCGAGATGTTACAGAAGAAATCGGGCTAAGAGCCACCAGGGATAGAGAGACGTGGAAGGCCATGAAAGCCTACGTCCTGAAAGAACAAGCCACATAGAAGTAGAACTTAAGAGTTTGGTTATATAATTATTCAAAGCGCTATTCTGTATGTGTTTTTGAAGAATTGCCTTTTTGGAAGGATTAATTCGTTTGAAATATTTCTTAGTCTTAAAAAACGTTTGCATACTGTATATAATTCAGTTAAATTGAGATTTTAATATTTTTTTGTGAAAAAGATATCCCATTGCACAATCGACCATTTTTGAATAGGTTGCAAATGATTCATTTTCGGTGACCTGTTGCACAATACACAAGTATGTGTTTTTTTAAGTGTGTTTAAAAATCACGCAAAAATATACAGAGATTACATTATATATAAAGTCGTTTTATACATGAGTATAGACGGTACATATATTCATTTAGATATTTCTGAAGAAATAGAATGTTACGTTTAATATCCATATAAAAGTATAAATCTATGTAAATTTTACACGAATTTGACTAGATTTTCTTTTTTATGTGCTGTGCTCATTCAGGACATGGTCGTTCATGGCTCTGCACAACTTCCTATCATTTGCGGCTTTTAGTAATATTTGTCTTTTTACAACCTCTTACCCTATCCATATACGCAAGCTCGTTAGATACGTCACTCACCTCTTCCTTATGTAATCGTTATGTCTTGTGGGTGTCAAATATTCCAAGCCTTTTCATTTTTATGTGTCTTAAATATTTCAGCTGTTGTATTTGATCTCACGTATAAGTCTCATGTTAGTTTTCATTCTACGTAAAACATTCTCGCTTTTACATGCTCCATACACACTCGATACGTTTATCAGGCGACTTTCGGCGAATATTCTTGAAGTCAAACACAACTTATTTCTGGGGGCACGCACGTTTTAAGGTCGGTCGAGTGTCGATGAATTTTCACTGCGATTAATACCTGGCACGTGATAGAAATCCAATAACAATCAATATGGTCTCTCACATGACTGAATCTTTTTTAGCTTCGTTCAGGAGATCCTCCTTGGAAAACTTTGTCCACATTGTGTTGTTCTAATATTTGTTCTTTGCCTGCGATCCCTAGGTTGCTATTTCGATGGTAGAGTTGCGAAATTAAAATAATGTAGATAACTGATTATAGCTTTGATTTAGTACAGATAAGTGAATCTAATATAGAATTGGCTACGCTCGGTGTACCTTTATCTATAGCCTAGTCAGATGAAGATGTTCATATGGATTTGCCATTGAAGGTTTTCTTCTGTTTACAATCTCTTTATCAGATATGAGATAAAAATGGCTTAGTGAAAACGAAGCCAGTAGACCGTACTTATTCGAAGCTCGTGAATTGGCATTACAAAATTACAGCTTCTCTAACAGGCAGTATGGCTTCCGCTTTGCTAGGTTCACGGCCGACATGCTATCGACCATTACGGAGTACGTGTTCCAGGCCTTTGAGGAGTCCGCTGAGGCTCGTGCTGTTGCTCTGGACACCTCCAATGCTTTTGTCAGGGTTTGGCACGCTGGCCTTCTATGCAAGCTACGTGGTTACGGTATTACCGGACGCTTGCTTGAATTGATCCAATCTTTTCTAAATAAACGCATAATGAAGGTCGTGTTGAATGGACATGCCTCCACATCCTACTGTACAAGCGCTAGTGTCCCTCAGGGCTCTATCCTAGGACCGACGCTCTTATTTTCATAGATGATCTCCCAGACGAGATCAAGATCCAAGTAGACATCTACGCAGATGACACCACAATTTACTCCCGCATCAGTAAGAAACCAGGCGTGGCGAACAAACATAATCTCGCTGCTGATCTTGAGAGGGATCTACATTCTTGGGGGTAAGAAATGGCTTGTAAATTTCAATGTGTCTAAGACCAAGCTGCTGTCTATCAATCATCACAGGCAACCTCTCCTGCCTCCCATAAGCATGGACCAAGCGAGCCTCCTCGGCCTTACCCTCCCTTCTGATGTCAAGTATAACCACTACATTGAGTCAATAACTAAATCCACTGCTAGGAAGTTTGGATCACTTTGTCTGGCCAGGTTGTTTTTCCCGCCTGAATCCATATATATATATATATAAACATGTATATATAAAAAACAACCATTCATCTGTGCATGCAGTACAGCTGCCATATATGGTCAGGTGCCCCTGCTGTTCATTTCAGTGTTCTTGACAGGCTCCAAAGGAGAATCAGTAATGTGTAGGTACCGACGTAGGGGCTCAACTCTAGCCACTTCCCCGCCAACGAGATGTGGCTACCCATTGTCTGTTCTATAAATACTTTCATGGCATCTGCTCTAACGAACTTAAGTCACTGGTGCCTCTGCAACAGGAGTTTACTCGTGCAACCAGACTGGCAACTGGGTCTCACCAATTCACAGTTAGATTAACAAAATGCAGACAACAATTCTACTCCTGCAGCTTCTTTTCTAGCACTTCCCGCCTGTGGAACTCGCTTCAATATTCTTGCTTTCCTGACGGCTACAACCTCCAGAAATTTAAATGCAATGTCAATACTCATCTCTTAACCACTTGACTCTAATTCTTTCTTCTCTACCCTGTATATCTTTTCCTTTCTCTCCACCTTTGAAACTCTCATCATACCTGTATTCCCATCCTTTTCTTGCTCCTTTCTAACTGGTTCGTCTTTCTCTTCACTCTCTCCTATCTACTCTTTTTATTCTTATGTAGCCCCCTGCACATCAGTGGCATTACCGCCTTTCTCGGGGTGATACGATTAAAAAAATACAACAGAAACAACATCACTTGAGTACTTTTAACATCGATGAAAATAGAATTGATATCAAGTGTAGTTCCAAAAGAAAATAATTATACAATCATATGGAGTTAACGTTTTACTCCACTCCATATTGGCTAAGCAGAAACGGCCTTCCTAAAGATGAACAAAGTATTCCTCCTTATGTGCCGTCTCCCCTCGGGAGGTAGGCGATCATTTTGCCCGTTGTAGTTCTTAATAAATTTTATATTTTCGTTATTTATCTTAAAAGCTTTTGCGCTATCCATTTACTGAAGCTCATCAAGTGCCTTATGTACTTTTTTCACTCGCCATTTGTCTGTCCGGTGAGTATTATATTTTTCAAATCCTCCTTTCTCATTATGCAGTCTAGAAACATTAATTATCTTTTTCTGATGGTGAGTATATGTCCTTTAAGACCTCGACATTGCTCATATATTTGGTGCTTACTATCCGCAGCAGCCTTCTGTAGAACTACATTTCTGTTGCTTTTCTTTATATTTTAGGAGACAACCCAATATCCCCTGCCACATACAAACAAGTAACAGTTCAGTAGTACTTTCTTTGTTTCTATGTTTTTTTCCTCATACTTTGCTTAGCTTTTGAAATGCGAAATTGGCTGCCTCAATGCGTTTTCGAATTTAATTTTCGCTATTTTTGTCCTCTGTTGAAATGTGGTTCTAGAAAAAGAAGCTGTGGGTATCATGGACCAAGCATGTGAGCAATAATGAGATTCTGGAAAGGATGGAAACGAAAAAGAATTTAATATTGAGCATCAGGAAGAGGCAGCTAAAGTTCCTGGGACATGAAATGAGGAAGGGGGACTTAGAGAACTCGATACTAACAGGCCAGATAAAAGGAAAATAAGACAGAGGAAAGCAGCGAAAATTTATTTGAATGGCCTGAGCATGTAGATTACAGAACGCTTGCGTGGTGTAACAAGAGAAAGCGTGCCAAGAGCCACCAGGCATAGAGAGACGTAGAAAGCCTACGCCCTGAAAGGACACGGCGCATAGAAGAAGCTAAAACAATTCCCATATATACTCTGATTTTTAATTTGTGTTTTAGTCTCATTTATTTGCTAGCAACAATGTCTTCGGTCACTCACTGAATTTTGTAGAAGCTTTTGTAGTTTTCTTTCCGTGTCTGCTAGCAACACTGTGTCATCAGCATATGTTAAGTTAATAATCCGAATGTTTTTTTTTTTGCTTATAATGTGTTTCGAGATTAGAATGTACAAAGGTCATTATACAGACATTATTTTTGCGGGTAAGAATTTGTAGAAGGAAGCATTTTAAGGACATTTTGAAAAAATAAAGGATAAGCACATTGTTTTTACGGCATAATTCTTTTATCAACGCGGAGATACGTAAGTAATTATAAGAAGAAAGAAGAACCAACTGAAACATTTGATAAGCGAGATTTAGATAATTGTATTTCTAGAACATGTAGCCTTATATTGACAAGCATTAGAAAAACTTTTTCCTCAAGGTTTTTAACTTAGAAAAACATTACGTAAATTATATAAAAACTAAATAATCAAAGAATATAGATAAACGGTTAAAATGAAAACAAATTGAAACTGAGGTGTAAAGAAAGAAAGAAAGAAAGAAAGAAACAGAGAAAGAAAGATAATTTAATGAAAGCAAGAATGTAATGACGAATTGATGAATGTATGAAAGCAAGTAAAAATGAGATAAAGAAAAAATAAAAAATATTAAAAAATGAAAGATAAATTAATGTATTAACTAGTAGAAACAAGAAAAACTGGCTGAAATAAACAAATAAATAAATAAGGAAAGAAAGAAAGAAAGAAATGGCGAACGAACGAACGAACAAAAGAAAGAAAGAAAGAAAAATAGGGACAAAGTAAGGAAAAAATAGAAAAAGAGGAATGGTAATGAAAACTTTCAAGGATACAATAAAAAGAAAGAAACAAACAAACAAATAAAGAACAGTAGGAAGAAAGTAGAGAAAAAATGAAAAAAAAAAAGGAAAGGCAGTGAATATAGCGAAAACGTTCAAGGATATAAAAGAAAGAAAGAAAAAAGAAGGAAAGAAAGAATGGAAGAATAAAAGATAGAAAGAGAAAATGAATGAAAGCAATAAAGAAACAATAAATTGATGACTATATGAAAACTAGTCAGAATAAAAGAAAGACAAAAAAATAACAATAAAAAAGAAAGACGATTTAATGAATTAAATGACAGAAAAAATCTAGCTGAAATAAATAAATAAATATATAAAAAAGAAAGAATTAAAGAACAGTAGGGAGAAACGAAGAAAAAAATGAAGAGAATGAAAAGAGGAAAGATAGTGTATATAGCAAAAACTCACAAGGATACAAAATAAAAAAAATAAAGAACAAATGGAAGAATGAAAGAAAAGTGAATATGAATGAAAGCAAGAAAGGATTAATGAATTGATGAATGTATGAAAGTAAGTGAGAATAAAAGAAAAACAAAAAGAAATAATTATTAAAAGAAAAGATGAACGAACGTTTTAAATAGAAGTAAGAGAAAAGACTGGCTGAATGAATGAAGGAAAGAAAAAAGAAATAAAGAAGGACAGTAAGGTGAGAAAAAGAAAAAAAGGAAATGTAAAAAGCGAAAACTGTAAAGGATAGAATATGAAGAAAGAAAGAAAGAAAGAAAGAAAGAAAGAAAAAAGAGAAACAAAAACTAAGGGCGGAAGGAAGGAAATAAATAAGAGGAAAAGGAAATGAAGAAAAAATACAAGACTAAGTAAATAGGAATGATTAAGTATAAAAGAATATATATATAAGGATACGAAGGAAATAAAGAAAAAGCGATAGAAGGAGAAAAGGAAAGAAGGAAAGAAGAAAGAATGAAAGGATGGAAGGAAGGAAGGAAGGAAGGAAGGAAGGAAGGAAGAGAAATACAACATAAAAATATTAAAGGTAATGATTATAGGGAAAATTATCAAGGATACACGAGAAAGAAGGAAAGAAAGAAAAAGAGAAAGAAAGAAAGAACGATTAGAATATATATAACAAAGGAAAAGAAATTGCATGGACAAGAGACAGGAAGCAGACAACACCGCTAAGAACACACATAGGCTTGCATTATTAGCTATTCAAAATTGTTGACCTGTTATGAATGCTTGTATCACCTTTGGAATACAAGTGCAAAAATTCGGGGACACAAAACTCCCCACAATATGCACTCCAAAAAGCTTACAAAACAGCTTTGACGCAAAAATGAATATATATTTTCAGACAAACAAACAAACAACAACCAATATATCATCATCGTCATATATATATATATATATATATATATATTTATAAAAGTGAAGAGAACCGACAGTTTTAGAATTCCGAATCTGGTATTGACTTTTTTAAAAAAGTATTCAATAAAAATAAACATATGTAGATGTATCATATATATATATATATATATATATATATATATATATATATATATATATATATATTCTAGAAGTGATCAATTACAGAGAACGAAATTTCGTAAATACTTCTGAAGACATTTTCTCTGGAGCCAGTTGACAGTTTTCATCCATTTCCCCCAAAATATTTCTTTGCATATGCCAGTTAATGGAAGCTTATATATATATTTATATATATATATATTATTTTTCTTTAATCCGAAGTGGAAGAGTAGGAAGGTAAATTCCAAGAACGTGAACCTAATTAATATTAAATTTTTTTTTAAATTAAAAATTAATGCAGGTGGAGTGCTCAATGTACTTAAGAATATAGAACCAATAAAAATTAGAGAACATTTTCAAAATTCAAAGGTGTTGGATGCACATTTCGACATGGGATCTCTAACGGAGATTCCAGGTCACGTCAGCGACATTGTTTTGTTCCAAATGGCGAAGGTCCTGGGGTAAAGTGGGAAAGGGGCAAGGTTAACAACGGTCAAGAATTGAGAGTTCAATTAAGGTAAGGGAAGTGGGATTTTTCTAAGCAAAACAGAAGAGAGGCTAGTGAATGTTTACAGGGATTTGAAACGGTATATTTATGAGGGGAAGGAATAGATTAAAATGTAAGATCTTAGAAATTTTTAATTAAGTTTATCCATTACAGGAAGTCATGAATTTAAAGTTATTAAAGAAATATATATATATATGTGTGTGTGTGTGTGTGTGTGATAGCAAAGAAAAAGAGGGGTTTGGTACAGGAGTCCATATTTTATAAAGATAGACAACTAAAAGAGTTAAATTACTTCTTTAAGGTTAAGATTTTGAGCTGTTTGAAGAGGTGTATTTAGCGGAGAAGGAATGGGTTTCAATATAAGATCTTCAGCTGTCTATTCCTGACGTTAAGTTTAATTTTCCTTTCGTTTCCATTCTTTCCAAAGTCTCGGAGAAGGTATTGATCCATCTCTGCCCTCTAGCTAAGGGTCAAATAATAGGACAAACTGGGTCCTATAATCTTGGTTATCAATCAGTCTACCACAGAAAGTAATGGCAACCTACTTTCGAGACATGATCGCCCTAGCTTTTATCAGGTATGGCACATAACTGACTGACTGAATATTCTCATTATCTTTCTGAAGAAAGACTTTTCTATTCCTTAGAGTCTTCCCTTCATCTTGGAGGGATTTTCGAGCATTCGCTTCCATATTGGAGGACAGACATCACATAAAAATCCAGTACTCTTTCCTTTGTTTCCATCGAAATTTTCTTATCTCGTTTGGAGTCTTGCAGTATGTCGCTCATTCTGTCTACTGTTAAGACACTTCCCAGGTATCTAAATTTCTGTATCTGCTTGATTCTAGTGACTTCTTACTGTAATTGGCATTTTAGGTTCGTCCTTTTACTCATTATTATGCATTCAGTTTTCATGTAGTATATGTTTCTTTTTTATTTCTTCACTCTTTCCTTCTCTTCTTTATGTAGAAATTATTATAGTTTTAATTCTGTGTCTGCTACCAGCACCATGTCAACTGGGTATCTAAAATGCTTTTTAGCTTAAAAGTCATATCCGTTCAAGGTATAGCTATGACTTAGAAAAGCCGGTGCAATTGCTTTCTGCCCCCCACCGATTATATTATACCTCGAAATGTTTATATGCCCAAATCTCAATTTTCATAAGGTAGTATTCAAATAAAAAGCACATTTTATTGAAACATAATTGTGTACAATAATCGATTATGCGCAATGTAAGTAAACAATTTAACTAGAAAAATCGAAAATAAATACAATGTATCGAAATACAATTTAGAGACATGTTATAATAAAGCCTTCACTTTTAAATAAATCAACGATATTTTGCGACAGTTTTTAACATCAATTTGAGATTTTTTTTATTCTGAAAAGTTGAATAATTCTTGCGTATTCCACATTATAGATAAAAAATAGTGAATTGTATATATAGTATTTTTTTAGAATTAGCATGAACAAAATAAATTCACGGAAATAAACATCCACGTGTAATCTGGATTGTGACGCTAATGAATTGCGTCTTAATCTATGGAAGTTGTACATTTTTAAAATCAGATTTTATTAGATTAAGTTTTATATGTAGGTAGAAAAAACAAGTATTGATCAGATAGCGAGGGTTAAAAAGTACTGTCCGGGGCCCCAAACAGGATTTACTCCGATCGAAATTTTTGTTGTAGTACGCACCAGTCCTGAATATGAATTATAGCCTAGAGATGAGTGTATTTGGATTTTTTCATTTATAAAATAAGTGACTGAAATATTTATCGGCGAATTTACAGATACGTTATCTAATATGAATTAAATAGTAAATATTTGTGAACTTTATCTCATAATAATTGTTATTTGTTAAGCTTAGTTTTGTTTAGCATAAGGTCACAAATATGAGGTGTCAATAAATATCAAACAAACTGTTTAGTCGTAAAGTTCAATTAGTTTAATTCTTTAACCAATACTCCATGCCAAGTTGCATGCATACACTGACGTCAAAATACTCGAAGATATTTCATCCTTTAATCGTCAGTTAGGCTTAGATTAATTTGTAAATATATGTAGAAAAAGCAAATGTTGATAAGATAGCGAGGGTCACAAAGCACTGCCTAAGGACCTCAGTCCTTGAGGGGCAAGAGGGGAGTACAGACCGTCGCTGCTTACAGAGATATATTGTGCTGGTAATATTCGGCATCAGGGTAGCCGCCATTATCTTGCATGTATACATCACAAAGACAAGTAGATATGTCCGTAAATATCTTATTCACATAAAAGGGCTTCTTTTAAGATGTGCTGTGACACTTAAGAACGTAGATGATCATGACCATTCCACATCTCTCTCTATCTCTTGTAATTTTTAACACTCCTTTTCTTGTTATCCCACTCATCCCCCGCTCCACCATCAATATGCTGAAGTCCATCAAGTATGTCACGCGATGCTTTCTCTTTTCTATTCTTCCGTCTATCCGTCATGTGAACATCAGATTCACCAAGCCCTATTTCTTCATTAAATGTCCTAGAAACTTCATCTGTCTTTTCCTGGTTTTGTGTCTGTTTCCGTTTTGTGCATAACCTCTCTAAATCCTCGCCATTCCTTAAATGTTTTGTCAGTGGTATCCTTAGCATCCTTCTGTAGAACAACATTTCGGTTGCTTCAGATATTTTTTTCATCTTTGATAATATTGTCCCTCATTCGCTGCCATATTGAAGGACAGAAATCACATACCAATCCAGTAATCTCTTCTTTTTTCCCAGCGAAAATTTTCTGTCTCTTAATACTCTACTCAGCTTCTGGTATGAATACTTGGCCATGCCAATACCACTTCGGTTCTCAGTGTCGCACTTTCCGTCCTCTGTTGGAACACTTCCCAGGTATTTAAATTACTGGACCTACCCGACTTTAGATGGAATTTTGGGATCCTATTTTTACTGATTACCATATACTTAGTTTTCTTGTAGTTTATATGTAGTCATCTCTTTCATCAATGTTGAATATACTAGACGTATAAACAAAAAATACATCAGTACGTATCTGCGGTCTACGTATACTCATGCGCGGATCGTATATAAAAGCATTCTTTTAAATAAATGACAATTAGGTTTAATATATGCCAAGTGTGTATAATATTGCATGTTGGTTGATTTGTTTTTATGGCAAATCAATCTCGGAAAGTCATTTATTGCCAACTAAATTTTATTTATTTATTGCTGGTCATATATTGTTTCTTTCAACAATTTATTGTTGTTTTTTTATATAAGTTTTGTGTCTAGTAATACATTTTTCTTTTCGAGTATCAAGATTCATTGGGATTTGTTTTTTAAGGGCAGGGTCCCCAAGTCCTACCCTTGTTGTTTAACCCATAACTGGAGGGAAGGAGTCGATTAATACCTTTCCCAAATGTACCAGTGCTTAAGTGAATGCAGGGTATTCAACTGGAATTCGAACTCGGTTCACCGATTTCTCTTTCCGATCCGATATCCTCTGCACCACAACGCACATCCGTCACTATACGCTTACAGCACTTGGTATTCTTAAGCAGTCACCCATCTAAGTACTGACCAGGCTTAACGTTGCTTAACTTCTGTGATCGACCGAGAACCGGTGTATTCAACGTGATAGGCCGTAAGCCTAATATTGCATGTACATCATTTTGTAGCTTTCTCTCTGCGTTTATATTGTGTATGAAATACTATAATTTTTATTTTCTTTTACACATTACCATCAACTCTACATGCGTCGTTTTGCTATTTTCACGTCGCTTAAGGTGTGCAGGATATGAACTTACAAAAAAGGTAGAAAGAAAGAAAAAAAGCAGTAAAATACGTGTACGCCCCGAAGAACACTGACAAACAAATTTTAGAATAAAAGATAAAACGTACAATCATTGCGTTGAACAACAATAGAAGCATAAGCAGTTCTTTAATAAAATGAAAAGATAGAAAGAAATTATAAAATAAATTAAAAGGAATAAAATGAAAGAGTACAATCGAATATGTACCAAAAATAGACTTAATAATGAAGAATGCATTTTAATAGAAACATTTCTTTATTTTATACACTTCATTCATTATCACAATTACTACAACTACCATATCCACCCCAACAGCAAAAACAACAATAGAACTACGTCGCTTATTGCCATGCTTTATGTAATCACTAATACTATTAATAATACCAATACTATTATTAATACTAATACTATTATTACTAGTAGTAAAAATAAAGACTTTCAAATAGAAATGGGTCATAAGATCCTGCACAGAAGACTAGTCAGTCTGTTTCTCAGTTAAGTTCCATACGTGATACACACATATGAGTGATCATGTCTCGAACGACTGGGTAAAAGATTTTCACGCAATAGGTTGCCATTACTTTCTGCGGTTCCAAATCTGTCCTGTTATTTAATATATAGTTGAAGCGAGGAGATGGATTAATAACGTCCCCAAAGGTAATTAGCGTGTAAATGAATACAACGAATTCAACTGGAATTCGAACTCGGCTCTCCGATTTCTCGTTCCGAACAGATAACTAATGCACTACCATGTACACAGAAAGCAAGACACAATCACAATTAAACCAAAAAGACCAGGCATAACGTCGATCTCACTATGTCAGCAGATCATAAAATGAAGTCTCAAAGTAAGTGAAAAAGCAGGAAGATATGCTTATAAAGTTCACTTTTTGATCATGAGGCCTGCGTTCGAATATCACCATAGTCGATTTTGCAGGAAGGTGACTTCTTGATGTTATTGGTCTGGAAGAGGTGATCCCAACATGCAGAACTTTTGGAAAATGCCTTAAAATCATACCGCGGGTTGACCCAAGTCTTCTGAGAGTAATAGCGTAGACGGCTCTGTTTGAGCAGCCATCAATGTTTGTGCTAGCTTAATGCTTTATCTACTTTTATATTTTTGTCACTTTTGTTTACTAGGTACAAGAATCAAGAGACACTTAAGGTGGAACCGTTTCGAATTTCGTAGATTTAGGGGCATAATAATGGTAGATTATGATGATATACAGGATAGATTTCCTACGATGCTCTTTGTCCAGGTAATGGAAGTGGTGATAATCTATTACCGTAAGGTCGAAGAAGTAAAGTGAATGGCACAGCCAAATCTCCGTATGGTATCACTAACTGCCCGCGACTCCCGCGTCACATTAGGCTTGACATTGTCATGGAGTAAGAATTCGACCTTTGCAATTTACCAATGTTGGCTCTTTCTGCTTCAGTGCTGATTGTACTCGTTACAACCGTTACAAGATCATGCCCACAGTAATGACTGTTTGGTTGTAGCTCATATTGTGCCACTTCTCAGCTAGTTCATCAGATATAGAGCATTATATTGCGTCGGTGTAAGGTGGGCACAAGATCCGTCTGTGATAACGTCTGGTAAGTTTAGGAGTATCATGCGGTACCCATTTTCGTCACTGAGCACTTGATCAAATATCAGTATGACGAAAAAGCAACGAGAAACAGGCTGTCACTCGTTGTTGCTCATTGGCTCTCAACAGTCTGTGAGGTACGCACTTGCTTAATTAGTATGCTTTTCCTACGCGGTGCAAATGAAGTCATACTGTATCATCAGAATCATGGAAGAGTTAGGCAAGCTCACTACAATTTTGGATATTTTCCTCTTCAGTCGCCGTCCTCATGACATCATTATTCAGTTTTATGTTTAACGCCTACAGGAAATGGGGCAACACAGAAATATTTTTTTTAATTCATTGATTTAATTTTTATTATTTTATTATTCCATTTAAATATTTCTTCTTATTAAAATAAAGCAAGTGTGCACATAAATTATATTGTATGAAGTTTTCCTACCAAACACTTTGGAAAGTGCTTGCAAACCATACCATAAGTTGATTAAAAGACCAAAATACATAAAGAAGTAATACTCGGCAGGAGATATATCAGGCGAATATGAAGGATGAGGCTAAAATTTGATAATTCAAGTTCTACAGCTTTTAGAGAGTTGATTGAAAAACTTAATTCCGTGTGTTGTCGTTCAGCAAAATGGGCCATTCTTATTCACAACTAGTAGTATAGCCCGGCGTTGCTCGGGTGTAATGAAAGCTTTAAAACTAATCCATGGTCTTGGAGCTCAGACTCTTTGAACGTTGGCACGAAAGACTAAAAAGCAATAGTTGTTTCCAGTTAAAGCAAACCCGTAGACTGAAAGAAAAATGAATGGATGTAAGTCAAATTTTGATTTCCTGCTATCGATATCAAATAAGTTTTTTTTAATCGTAAACTGAATTTTGAAGGCTAAATAAGTCCTCTGAGTAAATGGCACCACTGCTGAGAATAAGAACTACAATTATACGTATTAGAGCCAAACCCGAAGCAAAAACTAAAATAGAAGGGCTGAAAAAATACAGACATACAGGCAGATAAACAGACACACACAAACATCTTGCTATATATATATATATATATATATATATATATATATATATATATATATATTATCGATTTTCTGCACTATTGTAAGAACTGCAACCTTGAAACTTCTGAATATCCTTTCTTACGTCTTTGTCTATGTGTGCATCAAATTTGATTAAAATCGGACCATTCCTTCTATAACCCGATTTTTTCGATTATCGAATTTTTATATTTATCGGGGGTACCTCGACACAGAACCTAGCTAAGAACACTCGCACGCGGTTATAGTGTAACTGTAAATTTTCAAGAAAATCAGTTCAGCCGTTTCGGAGTCTATAGGTAACGGACACACACACACATACACAGATAAAGTTCCATTTATAAATAAGTTTAGATTTAGATTCTAGGATGTTTCTTTTTCAATTTTTCGTGCATACACTCAATGTCTCCGAAATGTTAGGTTGCTACTATTGTTTTCTCTTGAAACAAGAATGGACATTGAATAACTCATTTGAAAGACCACCATATAGTAATCATTAACATTTTAAGGGTGAAGTGGGTTTTTCAGTGTTGTTTTGGTGATTCACTATCATTCTTTGCGAGTTATGCTAATTATCGTTGTCATCGGTGCCTTTTTTATCACATCCAATAATTTAATTTCTTTTGGATCGTCGTTTCCTTTGTGATCATGATATTTCTAATAACATTGACTCTCAATGTACAGCTAAAGGCTTAGAAATGTCTAATTTCACTGTAACCTGCTCTCTTCATCCATTTCTTATCGCCATTTGGCTTTGCAGCAGTTGGTTAAAAGGGAAAGAAAATCAGAATAGAAGATGGCGTAAATTTGTTCAAGGTGGAACTCAAACTGTTCGGAAGTGATCCACACACTTGATTCTTATAAGTAATTTAAAATGGACTGTTAGGGTTGGTTTGAGTTTTGTTTAATGACATATAAATCTCTGCAGGTTATTTAATACCAAAAAAGTAGGGTTTTAAGGTACTATTTTTTAATGCTCAGTTATAGTGAAAAGTTTCATTTAGTCAGATTTTGATGAATAATTTATATATTTATTTATTTTAGAAAACTGAACTTTTGTATTCAAAAATGTATTGCAGGTAATAATTTATTTTACTTCAAAAATATATTGTTGATAATAGTATTTTCCTTTAAAAATGTATATTTTCCTATTAAAGTTTAGTTTTATGCATATACTTCTTTAAAAATCTATTTGTATACTTTCATAGTATTTTGTTCTCATTTTGGCGGTTAACTATTTACCCATAGCTGGGACCCTGAAAGAGCTACACCTCCGGGTCAGTGTTGACCTGAAAACAATAGCTATTCCAGGCTCCTCAACCTCCCAATCAGAAGCTTTGATGCCGGATGGAGTTTGCCGTCATACCCAGGACTAAAATGGACAGACACTTTTCAGTCCCTCTGAATAATATGCTGCACCATTTTCAAAGTTTCATCTGAAATCAAAGAATACTGAACCGTAAGCCAAAAGGTTACAGCATATGTAAAATAAACCGTAGTTTTACCGCTACAATTTTGACATCAGTTTAGACTGTCACCTTCTATTTCCGTCATATACCTAAGCTATGGTGATAACTACGAGGGTCATTCAATAAATAAGGGGAATTTTTCGGTATAAGAACTTCTAATACATATAGAAGCTTACTTTTAAAAAAAAAAATTCTTTTACTTCTTTTTCAAGGGGATTTAATTTTTTTTGCAGATTACAAAAAAATGTTGGGAGTTTTGGAGATTAACAAAGATGTCCGATCAGTTATCAAGTTTTTGGTTGCTGAAGGGGGCAAACTTGTTGAAATTCACAGGAGAATATCAACTGTGTATGGTGCCACATGTTTCAGTCAAAAAATGTCTACAAGTGGGCTAAATTGTTCAAAGAAGTTTGAAAGTGACGATGAAGTCAAAAGTGCTGTGAGCGATTGGCTGAGACATCAGTCCAAAGATTTTTACGCTGAGGGAATACGGAAGCTTGTGCCCATATGGGAAAAGTCTGTGACACTGCTCGGAGATTACGGTGAAAAAGAAAAGTATGCTTCTATCTGTATTAGAAAAATTCACCTTAGGAAAATTTACCTTATTGATTGAATGACCCTCGTATAATTATGGAAAGTAAAAGAATCATGATCTTTGAATATTTACAAATTTTAATCTGAAATCGAAGAAATACGAACTTTAAACAAAATTGTCACAATATAAGAGAAAAAATGGCATCAGTTTAAATTGAGATCGGGAGCACGAAAACTTGATACTTGAGCTTTGAAAGTAGTTTAACCCTATTTCGGTACTCAATTTATGTGTTGTTTTAAAAATCCGGAGAAACGTAACTTTACATTGCCAACAGTTAATGCAGGCATCACTGAATATATAATATAATTATATATTACCCTCGCACCAAGCATCATCAAAAATTACGTTTAACAATTATATTTAGATATTTTATTTTTCGTAAAAATAATTTTTGCATGGTGTCATTATATTTTCATTAGTGATTCCCAAATTCCTTAATTTCGTCCGCATTTTCAGAATGACAATTTGTGCTCTCACAATGAAAAGGTCCAAGCATCCCTCACAAAAACAAAGTAAAGAGAGGAGGTCAAATGGAGATAATCGAGGATTTGAAATCGGTACATTATCATTGATAACTCTCTCCTTCAATTTAAAGATCTTATACACTTAATACTTGATATAATGCAAAAATCGGTCAATAATTATTAATAAATATTTAGACTGGGACTTATGCTTTTAATTACAAGTAATCTATAATAATATTTTTTAATTTTTAATTCGTATTTATTTTTGAGTTATGAATTTGCTAAAATTGTCTCCTAGTTTTAGATTGTTTTTCAATCATTCCACCTCACCTGCTATCCTCACCGCCGCACATTTGAGGCGCGCTGAACCGTTTGGGGCCTAGTGAATTAGAGTAAAAAGTACTTTTTACTCTTCATTGTAGTCACTATTCTTACATTTCTAATTTAAGCATAAATGTCATTATGATCATGTTATATTATATGACGCATTAAAAATTTATGTAAGAAAAACATTAACTGAAACAGTGTTGATTCATAAATTCATTTTCTTGCTATCGCGGGTGCGCAAAAAACAAACATGATCAGTAGAAGATGTTGTTCAAATGTTAGAAGGGCAACAACAGTCAGGGGTGGAATAAAAAAATAAGGAGTGATAAAATATTCTACGAGGGTAAAAAATGTAAGTAAAAACAAAACTTACATGAATGACATTACCCAGGCAACCCTTTCTGTCTAGAAAAAGTAATTAATAAATAGACGTGTGGGTAAAGGGCCGGCTTTTTTCAAAAGAAATCAGAAAATGAAGGCACAGGAAGAAAAAAAACACGAGTATAGGTAGAAAGAAATTTGGGTTTCATTGTTCATATTTCTAAAGCAAAAATTGTTCTCCTCTAAGGGAGAACGATGTTCGTAGATGTGCTTATATATATATATATTCCAGTTTTTTTAAATAGTTTATGCTTTTCCGTTTTTATATTTTTAGTTAAGGTACAGCAAAAATGACAAAGATATTGAGGAAGCCAATAATAATAATAATAATAATAATAATAATAATAATAATAATAATACATAGATGAAGGAGAAGAAGAAGAATACTGTAATAATGTTAGCGCAGGAACAACCCTCACATACAAAAACCATAGCCGGCGGTTTTACCACAATGCACATGATCCAATATGTGGGCTTTTAAAGAGAAACAAGTGAATGTTACACATATAATCAATGGCTGTAAAATGCTAGCACAGCGAACGTACAAAAGACGACATAACCGAATTAGACTAAGCTTGTGCAAGCAGTTTGATCCCATCATGTCCTAGGAATGGTACGAACCCTTGCCGATGGAAAACAAACTCCAAATAGCCTGGAAATATGATTTTCAAACTGATCTTGTTATTGAACATCGTAGACCATGCATAGTATCTCTCAAAACAACATAAAATAAAAGCAAAATAACTGATGTCGTCATATCTGCTTTCGACAATTTAACATCAACGAAATAGAAAAAAACATCGGAAGCTACTCTGAAGATTAAAATTTTCAAATAGGGAAAAATGGCAGTGAAATATGTCAAAGTAATTCCGATTTTTATTAGGGCACTTGGCTTCATCCAGTTGAAATTTATAGAATACGTCGACTGTCTTGGTGCAAAATACCCTTTCTGAACACGACGACAATCTGCTCAAATACAGTAAACATACTTTTGGGTTCAGTTCGAAATTCAATCATCTGAAGAACATCGGAAAGCACAACGGTTGAAGCGTTGAGAATATTGCAAGTCTATGAAGACGACAGTTCAAATAGTCTAAATATCGTAAACGGTTACAATACATCACCTCAGAAATATAGACAAATAAGGATAATTTGTATATAATTGTATATATTTAGGGCAAAAAATTAAATATAAAATGAATTGTTGGTCATTGTGCTATAAAACGTATTGTTGGTCATGGTATTCTCAAGTGAATTGTTGGTCGTTCGTCTATAAAATGGATTGTTAGTCATTGTGCTATAAAATGTATTGTTGGTCATTATGCTATGTATATATTGTCTGCCTGAATTCCTCGTTGATTAACAGGCACTAGCTTCCCATGTACTCAAGACAGTTTCCACAAGTACACAATGATACGCCCAATATTAATGAATTATTTTTATTATTAATAAGAACAATAAATATTATTATTATAATTGCTATTAATAATAATAATAATAATAATAATAATAATAATAATAATAATAACTCTAAACGACATCAGGCGAATGGATGCTAAAACAAGAAAGTTTCTTTCTAAGCATAAGATGCATCATCCAAAGGCTGATGTAGACCGTCTATACATACCCCGTAAAGAAGGTGGAAGGGGTCTTATTCAGCTGGAATTGTCATACAAGACAACAACTATTGGCTTACTAACATACATAGAAACAACAAAGGATTGGATGATACAATTAGTAAGGCAACATGAAGTAAGAAAGAAAAAATATTCAATAATAAAAGAAGGCAGTAAATACAAACAAGATTTACAGTTAGTAGATTCTGTAGAAAAGCAAAACAGTAGCCAAGAACCAACTACTGCGACAAAAAATATGAAAATGAAAGCCAAAGATAAAGCTCTTGAAAAGATGAAACAGCGCTGGCAGGACAAACCTCTGCATGGCCAATATCCAGTACGTGCCAATAAATCCAATGTTGACAAAGTTTATACTCATGGATGGTTACGTGCATCTGGATTAAAGTCTGAAACTGAAGGATTTATACTTGCAGCACAAGACCAAAGTCTTTTCACGAGAAACTTTCAGGCAAATATTATGCATAATAATATGGATCCAAAATGCAGGTTTTGTGATAAACACCAAGAAACAATAGACCACCTAATCTCAGGCTGTTCTGTGCTTGCTCCAAATGAATATAAAAATCGCCAAGATAGAGTTGGGCAATATTTACATTGGGTATTGTGCAAACATTATGGAAAATCTGTAAACAAACACTGGTATGAACATGTAACAATTCTATGGGATTACACCGTCTACACAGATAGAAAAATTGAAGCAAACAGGCCAGACATTATTGTTAAAATCCAGAAGGAGAAAACTTGTCTATTAATTGATATGGCTTGTCCAGCGGATTGTAACATAGCAATCAAGGAATTTGAAAAACTGTCAAAATATAAAGACCTGGAAATTGAAATAGAAAAACTGTGGAAATTGAAAACAAGAGTTGTGCCAGTGATAGTAGGTGCACTTGGAATGATAAAAAATGGAACAAAACAACACATTGAAAGAATCCCTGGAAACCCCAGCTTAAGAGATGTACAAAAAATTGTCTTATTAAGTACAGCCCACACACTAAGGAAAACTTTATCTATGTAATGCTAGGGATGATAGGGAAGATAGAAAAACATGAAATGGAGTCATAAAAACACGCCACGACCTGCCTTAGGTTTCCCCGCAGACTTGGTTGGTAGTGAGACCAAAGCAGAAATCGAAATATGAAGAAAAATGACATAATAATAATATAAAGACCAGGATATTGAAATAAAAGAAAAAAATGTGCAAATTGAAAACAAAAATATTACTAGTGATAATATATGCGCTTGGGATGATAAAAAATGGAACAAAACAGCACATTGCAAAATCCTTAGGAAACTCCAGCTTAAGAGATATACAAAAATATTTTCTTGATAAGTATAACCCAGATACTAGGAACATTGTTCATATAATGATAATGATGTTATGGGAGATATAAAAACAATTAACTGTAACCATAACAACACATCACTACATGCCTTAGGTCATTCCCCAGACTTGGTAGGTTGTGTGACTATAGCAAAAAGTAAAATTATGACGTAAAAGTAATAATAATAATAAAAATAATAATAATAATAATAATAATAAAAAGTTGCCTTATTATTAATATAGCTTGTCCTGCAGGTTGTAACATAGCAAGCAAAGAATTTGAAAAATTATCAAAATAGAAACAGCTGGAAATTGAAAGAGAAAAATGTGGAAATTGAAAACAAGAATCGTGTCAGTAATAGTATGTGTACTTGGAATTATAAAAAATGGAACAAAACAACACATTAAAATAATCGTTGTAAACCCCAGCTAAAGAGATACACAAAAAATTGTCTTGTGACACAAACGGAAGGGACCTTTGTCCATATAACGCTTGTGATGTTATGGGAGATAGAAAAACAAATGAAATGTAGCCATAGCAAAACACGACGACCAGCCTTAGGTCTTCCCACAGATTTGGTAGGTTATGTGACCATAGCAGAAATCGAAATATTTTGAAAATAATTGAATCCCTGTTCATGATGGGTATCAGGTAGTAGGCATCGTGGTCGGGTGTCGAGAGATCTTCTTTTACGTTTGAAGATGAAGACAAACAAGTCTAGATAAATAAGGACACTCAGTTATAAACTATTTGAGTGGTCTGTGTTTCCCGACATGAACAGATTTTTAATGGGAAACCCATATGCAATTTTATGTACTCTTTTTATCAAAACTACTCACCATACCACACACATTTGCTTGTGAGGCGTGTGCTTGATATATATTTATCAAAATGCGTATCCTGACGGTTATACACGGTACTTCATTTCTTTGATGATACGTATTATAAGCTGTCTATATGTCTCAGATGAGATATTAATGTAATTATTTACACTATTCACATTTTCAGACTGATGTCTTTATTGTCACGTTCACAACGTTTCGGTGGTTGCATTCTCCGGCATTCGTCGGGTGATATATATTCGAATTTGGAACTGAACTCAGAATAGTTAATCTATATGTTAGCGTTTATGAAGATTGTTTCATTGACGTTTGTGTAGGAAATTGGATTTTCATAGAATGGGGCTCTTTTCTGACGCTTTTATTCCCACTTGAGTCCTGTTAATTCTCTTGCGGAATTTAGAACAGGCAACATTGTAACTCGTCCAACTAATACTTAATGAAAATGTCATCGAACCAATCTTCAGAAACACCAACATGCAGATTGACAATTTTGCGTTATGTTAGAAATTTAAAGGAAATATCACATAAAGAAAAATACGACGTTCGAAACGTTGTGAATGTAACAAGAAACATAATGTCAGGAAACAATGTAATCTGTGTAAGTAGATATTTCTAATAGCAGTGACTTTTTTTCTAACTTGTTCTGATTATCTTTTTTTTTTCAAATAAATGGTGACAGACATCAAGCTAGCGCAGGGAATAATTTAAAAATAGAGTAAAAAATTGAGACATTGCTTGCTTCCTGAAAGTTGCCCGGTCATATGCTGGCAATGTTCAAAAAGTGTTTGAAGACGGCGAGAGTGGTTTTACAACAGGAGCCAAAGCTAAAAATGCTAATTGTAACAATGTCAACAGGAAACCCAAATTATCGATATAAAACGTAGTCAATTAACGCCATTGCTATAGAGCTCAAAATTTTAAGTCACTCTAAGAATCATACATGAGGTCATCACGAAGTCATCACGATCACGAATTTGGTAAATATTTCATCTCCTAGAAGTAATGCATGTACGGCAGCCACATAAGAAGTGGTGTAACATGGAAAAATTTTTCTGACTCACTTCAGCCCACTCCAGGCTTGTTTGAATTCTGAGTTTTCCTTCTCTTAGACCGGTTACCACCCAATGGTATAGAACCTAGTCTTTTCTGTTAGTGGGAAGAGATGTAATAGATTCATACCGTTCAGAAATGTATTACCACATGTAATATGGTTATACTTTTCTGTAAAGAACGTAATACTTTTCTGTAATGAACTCGACTGGAATTCGATCTCAGCTCTTCGATTCTTCCATCTCAGCCGCGATCCATTACTTAGTTGCACTTGTAGTGGCACTCATTCTGACCGGGTTGAGCCTGTTTCTTCTCTAGAAGAAGTTTAATGGGATATTTTTTGCTCCACAAGCAGTCCCCAAGCGTATGTGGAGCCACTGTGCCTACATGAGAGGCCAAATTAAGAGCAAAATTTGACAATCTTGCAACAGCAATGGATATATCAACGAAAATGCAGTTTACTGACACTCTTTCCATTAAGATTGAAAGAAGAAATCATCTATTCTCCCAAAATATACGTATTTTTCAAATTTAAAGTGATCTCTATTTTGATTAGTTAAATTGAACAAACACATAAATTTTTCTGTCTTCCCACATCCATAAATAAAAAACGTATTGATTTTTTATATTCAAATGAAAATCATTTTCCCATCTATAAACGAACATTACCTGATGACGAGGAAAAAATCCAGAAACATTGAAAGTTTCGTGTAGTAATGTAAACTAAATTAATTTTAAATGAAAAAAGAAAAACAATTTTAATTATATTATGTTGTATTGAACATTTAAAAAAAAATAGTAAATGCTGAAGAACTTGGAATTTTAAAACTGTTGTTTCTCTTCACATATATATGTGTGTGTGTTCTTTCTTAATGAATCATACATTCGATGCATAATAAAAAATATGAAGCAAATCAAGCAAGCAGATTATCTCTCGTCACTTACTCTAAGATTTTTTCGCTTAACATTGTTGTAAACGATCCATTTCTCATCACTCATCAAAATTTGCAACAAAAGGCTGCATTTCATTGCGTTTATACAGCAAATCACAGATAAAAATGTGATCCAAAGATTCATTTCATTCAGATCAGGCGGTACATCGCCGTGACTTGAGCTTCACCAATGCTCATGGATGGTGGATTTTGATAAATATTTCCGCGTTTTTAATACAGAATATTCTCAATCAGTGTTTTGATTTGGTCATCATCTGTAATGGCGGATCTGCCCGATCGTTTTTCATAAAAAAAGCTACAATCACCAAATCTAAACTTAGTGAACTACTTCCGTACACTTCTGTCGGCTAAAGCACCTTACCCATAATCTGCACTTGTCTCTTTTGTTGTTTGCGAGGCATTTTTAACTTTACGGTAACAAAAGCATCAGTTGTCTAAAATGCAACTTATAATCTTCCAATTTCATAATCATGCAAAAGTGACACAAATTAAGTTATTTTAAACTTTCTTTCTCAGGAGATATTTGGAAATGTGCTATAATCTGAAATGTAAACATATATATTGATAAATTTGAGGCGTTCTAACATCAATACATCATTCATCCCCTAATATTTTCATTATTTTTTCCTTCAAACAGAGGTTAAATCAAATGCCCTGAATTTGATTTAATCATGATGATGTACTCACAGTGAGGCTCTTTGCTTTGGACACCAAGTTGGACACATCATCACTTCACACCTCAAGGATACATGGAAAAATCTTTGAATTGTTGAAACGTTATCAATATTACATGGCTCCTCTTGCCATGTACAATTTTTAAAAGAGTCAGATCAGTGAATCAATGGATTATTACTACCATATATTGACTAAAAATACCCAGTCTTTACTTTCATGCCTTGACCGGATTCAAAAGCGTTTCCACGCTTTTGTGGATAATGAATTATTTTAATTGTAGAAGTCCATTTTACTAAGACAATACGGCACAAACCAACCCCTAATTCATCGCAATTTTCATGGAATATGTCCAGCTGAGGTATATGCTTTAGTTTCCACAGTTCAGATGTAAAAGCGAAAACCGCCATGCGACGTACACAGGATTGAATCACACTCATTTCTTTCGTAATCAATAGTTTTGCAGTTTTCGACTTAAACAGCTTTTTTTTTTTTCATAGAGCAGACGTCCGTTAGGATCGTTCCCCCATCACTTCAATGTTAACTTCTTCAAGTCTGGGGTCAGCCGTTATCTATCCTACATAACCTCATAATCACCACTTCCTTCTAATTATATCAATACAACATATTAATTCCATATTACTCTAGGGTCTTCATATGAGCTAATGCTTCCGGACTTTGAATTGAGCGAAAAGTAACTAAAAAAACTACCAATTTAATAAGGAAAATGAGAATACCATGAACCGAATTCCATATTACTCTAGGGTCTTCATATGAGCGAATGCTTTCGGACTTTGAATTGAGCGAAAAGTAAATAAAAAACTACCAATTTAATAAGGAAAATGAGAATACCATGAACCGAATATGCGAGCAAAGACGAAAGTGTAGTGAAAACGGAAACAAAAAGGAAAGTCATACATAAGACCAGGAAGTAGACTGTTGAGGCTTCTAAGTCACATAATGAGGAAAGAGGGCTTTAAATTCCGATACTCACAGGGCAGGCTGAAGGCTCGAATCATGGACAGAGAAAAATAACTCATGACATACTTAATGAGACTGAGTAAATGGATGGCGAAACAGGGTTTAGAAACAGTAACAGAAAAACATTATAAAGGGCAAGAAGTTGTAGAGAGCTATTATCGCTTAACTTCTGAGTGGAAACAGCATATAAAGAAGAATTATTTTTGAGACAAAGTCAATATTTAAAGACCTCAGTTGTAAAGTTTTGACACTATTAAAAATCATTGACAATTTTGGAAAACCGGATTACGTATATTGTTTTAGATTTGAAATGTTATTATTACATGTTTAAATCGAATAAATGGGGCAACAAAAATTCTTTCCGTATATACACCTCAGAAACACCACCCACAAAGTGGTAATACATTAGCTATCTTTTTTTTTATCGTATCACCCAGAGCAAAGTGCTAATGCCACTGATATTCAAGTGACTACATAAGAATAAAAAGATTAGGTAGAAGAGCGTGAAGAGGAAGACGAACCAATTAGAAACGAGCAAGAGAAGGATGGGAATACAGGTGTGATGACAGTTGCAAAGATAGAGAGAAAAGAAAGGATATACAGGGTGGTGTAGAAAGAACTAGTGTCAAGTGGTTAAGAGACGAGTATTGACATTGCATTTAAATTTAAATGTAGCCGTCAGGAAAGCATGTATATGGAAGCGAGTTCTACAGGCGGGAGGTGCAAGATAAGAAGCTGAAGGAGTAGAATTGTTGTCTGCATTTTGTTGATCTAATTGTGAATGGGTGAAACCCAGTTGCCAGTCTGGTTGGACGAGTAAACATCTGTTGCAGAGGCACCAATAACATGCTCAGCGATGTTTTTGACATCCAGGGTATTGTGAATCGAGAATTCGTTCCCATTGGACAGACCGTCGGTTCGACTGCAACGTTCTGACACGTTTGAAGAAGGACGTACGGCGAAAGCAACCGGATCTTTAGGGCGCGTACAAATGAATTCTTCATGACGTCAATGCACCAATACCGAAGTTTCTCATTTATGAGTTTCTTGTCAAAATCAACGATGTTTCGTTTTCGCACCTGCCTTATCTTCCATATTTGTTACATGCGGACTTCAATCTCTATTGAAAATGTAGCTCAGTCGTCGACGTTTTCACACCGTTGCCAAGATCTAGAGTGATTTCCAGAAGCTACTCGACTCACTTAGGGATAACGACTTCTAGGAGGGAAAGGACACCGCAACACGTCCGACTGAACACTGCCGGCTGAGCAGCGAGGCAACTCAGGACCAAAACCACTCAGAAGTACACAAATATAACTTTTTTAATAACCGGATAAAATGAACTTATTAATGATTAAACATTAATTAGTGAATAGTTTTCTTGAAAAAAGCTTTTTCAGAAGGCATTATAGAAAATATGGAAGTTATGTTTAAAAAATTTACCTATGTTTTAACATTAAGTCAGCACAGCATAGTATCTACGGTTATTTACTTACATTTATGTTACAATCGTCTTATAACTGGCAGTATGTGAGTTAATTACTATACGTGATACACACGCGTGCGATCATGTCTCGAAAGAGTCATGTCTGACTTGGCAAAAGATTTTCAAGCAGTATGTTGCCATTACTTTCTTCGGTAGACTGGTTGCCAAACAAAGCTATATAACCCAATTTGTCCTGCTATTTATCCCATAGCTGGGGGAGAAGCAACGGATTCATATCATTCCCAAGATTATTTGAGCATATTTGTTTGTTCCTATTTAACGGCCTAACAACATCTAAAGGGTCATTTAAGGCCAGAAACGTATTTTTATTTTAAATCACAGTTATTGGTAAGATCTTTCATTCAAAAAAGTTTTGTTGGTAAATACTTTCATAGCATTTTGACCCCGGTTTAGGGGTTAAGCATTTACCCATAGCTGGGACCCTAACAGGTGTTACCACGCTGGGTCAGGGCGGACCTGAGAACAACAGAAATTAAGAGGTGGTTCCATGTTCCTCACAACCTCCCAATCAGAGGCCTTGCTGCCGGATGCAGTTTACCGTCATACCCAGGACCCTATCTGAGCATAGTGAAATGCAACGGATTCAACTGGAATTCGAACACAGCTCTCCGATTTATCTCCCAGAGTCGATATCTAATGCCTCAAAGCGCACATCTTATTTACTATAGCTCATTTTAGTTCACCGTGATGAGATATTTTAACAATTCCAATCAATAAAAATCAGAAATCAAAAGTGAAATACCAGTTGTGTTATTATTCTCGTAATTGTTATTCAGTAATGCGGCTTAAGCAAATATGCGTGTGGATAGCGTGATCAAAGTCAGTTCTTTCTATTCAGTGACATAATAACTGAAATTCTTAGGGTCATAATAAAATTAATAAAAAGGCCATGTTGATGCAACTTTCGTAATTCATGCGGAAAGAAAGACAGTCATCATTCATGCTAGAAGCACATTTACAAGGCATTCGTTTTTAAGCGCATGGCATTTCGAATTGGTACCGTTGAGTGCTGATGCCATATAATCCGAGAGTCACATGTTTTGAAAGAAGGAAGCATTGTCGTTTGTTCGATATTTCTTCCTCTGTTCATTCTATTTTCAAAGAAATCGACTCTTCTCACCTATATAAGAGTTAATCCGGGCATATATTTCGCCTACTAACATTACACCAGACGACTAGCGGCCGTTCCGCCACTTTTGTACTTTATCACATCCACCGTTTGAAGAAAAAAAATCACGTTATATTACAATAAATTTATATATTAATCTCCCAAAGAACGTGACTTCTATTTTTTAATTAATATTCTTTTCATGCGACAAACACATTCACTCTTTCAACGTATGAAAAATACGTATGAAATTGCTTTTAGTGTCCTGAGAGAGGTGTAGATATAAAATCAAATAAAGCTTATTTGTTTGTTTGGAAATTCAAAGCGCCATTACACTTTGTATGACTCTCTACCAGAAAAAAATATAATTATTTATTTTTTCTTCCCATCGAAACGCTTAAAAAATAATTTACCCTAAAGAAGGCGGTACCACCACTAGTGCGCGGATGCTACCGTCAGAGAAAAAACTGGGTACAGAGGGTATAGAAGAAAGAATAAAAGATGAAGGAGATTCAAGAAGATAGAAGATGACGTTGAATTTGAATTTGTATAGATTGTAATTTTCAGGGAAGCAATTAAACGGAAGTAAGTTCTACAATCGGGATGTGGGACAAAAAGAAACTGTTGGAGTAGAAGTAGCATTTAACTATTTCAGCAATAAAGGTGGGTCTTAGGTGCAAATACACTCAGTCAGTTTTGCCATACTTGATACATGCTTTGAGCGATCATGTCTCGAAAGAGACATGACTGACTAGTCAGAAAATAATCCCGCACTAGGTTGCTATTACTTTATGTGGTTGGCAGCCAAGGCCATAGAACCCAATCTATCCTGTTATCTAACCCATAACTGGAAAGAAGAGACAGATTAATACCTTTCCCAATGGTATCTGAGCGTAAGTGAGTGCAAGGATTTCTCGTTCCGAGCCGATATAGTAACACGCTTAAATTCATGTGGTCGAAGCACCAGGGAAATACGCTCTTCAGAACAGTTGCCATGAAAATATTTGTAGAAAAGACAGAGGGAAGCCACGGGACATCAGTGAGAAAGTGATTTAAGTCGAGATTCTAAGTCAAGATCGATGACATTGCAGATCCGTCTTGGGATTTTGTTGAGAACCCCGAAATGTGGAGCAGGATTACCCAACTAGATATGGCAACAGTATTCAATATCCGAATGAACAGTAGATCTATAAATCTGCAAGTCAGATTCTGACGAGAAAATCTTTTTGGCCTAGCACAGTGACACTTCCTATCTAGAATTAGATGCAGCTATAGATTCAATGTCGTCATTCCAATACAGGTCGATTGAAAAAGTCAGGCCAAGGAGGCGCAGCGTGTTGCTCTACAAAAGACTAGCATCGGCCAAGCTGATAGCACACAGGCTTGAGTAATAGTAAAAATATTACTTTAATGTAAAGTATAAAGAAAAATTGTAATTCAGTGTTTGAATTTTTTTTCTAATCATTTCACCCCAAGCAAGGCAGAACTGGTGCGCATGGGGTTACATAAGATTGAGTGAGGAGAAAAAAGATTCAAATCACAGGGTTATCTGAGAATGAGTAAAAAAAAGAGGATGGGAATACAGGTGTGAAGAGGGCTGCATGATAGAGTGGACACGAAGAAGAACACGATGCAAGGGTTGTCAGGGAAAGGATTTGTGTCAAGAAGATAAGAGATGGCAATAGACTTTGCAATTAAATTCTTGGTAATTGTAGCTGTCATGGAAGCAAGTATACGGAAGGGAATTACACAAGGCGACAAGAGTGAGCAAAGAAGCTGTTGGAGTAGAAGTTTCGGTTACATTTTATTGTTTTCACTGTAAAAAAGGCGGGATCTAGCCGTTAGTCTAGTAGCTCGACTAAATTCATGCAGAGTGGTAGCCACATTACGCCGGTGAGAAAGTGACTGCAGTTGAGCTACCAGGTCGGGATCAATTACATTCCACATTCTTTGATGGATTTTGTTAAGTAGCCCGATTTGAATAGCAGGTTGCACCCGACCAGATATGGCAGTAGTATTCAATTTACGGCCGGTTGGTAAATTTATATATGTGCAAGATGGATTCAGACTAGAAAAAAATTCTTGGGCCTACAAACGGAACCGACCATCCGAACTGAAGATTTAGCTATGGATTCAATGCAGTCATTTGTAGAATATTAAAAAAAATGATTAAATTTATTATTTGTACACAAATCCATATAAATTAAAATTTAACTCATTTTAAATTTAAGTTTGTGACCAAACGTTGTACAGAGATCTGTATAATTGACATGTTTTGGATTAAAAGCTTAAATAGTGAAGAAACATGAACGAAAGGATAACGTTTTCAATTTTTATAATATATTACAACTCTGGGTGGTGTCTCGTTCAGTATAATACATATTTCATATCAAGATTCATCTTTGTTGATAAGTGTTAATACTGTACAATAACATGTGCGTCAAATGAACTGTTCTAGTCTCTAGTTTTGTGCTCTCTTTCCCATGCTAGTCTCTTCTTATTAGTGGCTGGTCAAAGGAAAGGCTTCCTGTCTGCCTTGTAAAATTTTGCAAAGTAATAATAACATAAGAAACATTCAATTTTCATTTTCATTTAGAATTATCCACTTTGCAATAAATACTAAAAACAGTATGAAATACATAATATTTTTTTTAAAAACTGGGGTGGCCTAATAATTATGGCCTGAAGTGTATATATATTTAGATGGCATATTCTGAAAATTTTCAGTTTGTTCTCCTGATAAAGTTTGCATTCCGGCTTCGTATTTTTTTATTTCACGTTAACATAGCTTACGGTCACCGTTTACCGAAGTCATGCAACATCAAGCCTTGTGAGCACCTAGATCGGTCACCGATTGGGAATACCAGCTGCTGAATGTTTGAATGGGCGGTGGGTATAATAGTTATCTGATTGGATTTTTTTAATCAGGGAAGCTGAAATCCATTTACTGTTAGTTTCGTTATATTCAATTACGTGCAAATTCCTATAGTAAAGATGTGAATCTACCCCTTCTCCCCCAGCTACGTATTAATTACGAAGACTTCTATGACTTAACTATTATTATCACAAAAGAATCTAAAAAAATAAATGTCTGTTGATAAGCGTGGAAAACAAATCGTTTAATGAAAATATTATGTTGTCTCAAAGGTTCGTAAACACTTGCGAAAAATTGAATTTTTATGCAATTTTGAGTTTATATTGTTATAGTGATCTTCATCTTTGTATTCCAGGTGAAAATAAAGACAAAAATTCTCCAAAATTTGGATAATTTTTTATTAAATTGTATCTAACTTTCGGCTCACATGAGCCATCTTCAGAGATGTTACAAGGACATTAACATAAAAACATCCACCATCAGCGACGATTTTATCTTGTCTGATATTCCCATTCGGTGACCGAATAAGATTTTATCTTATCTGATATTTTATCTTATCTGATATTCCCATTCGGTGACCGATCTAGGTGCTCACCAGGCTTGATGTTGCATGACTTCGGTAACCGGTGACCGTAACATAAGACTTTGCTAAGCAACAATAACAGTTACCAAAAGTAGCAAACGTATTTCGTAAATTTGTAATGCGGTTCTATGAGGTCACACCGCGTGAAAGATCGAAATGATATCAGAACCATATATTTAAATGCAATGTAATGTGTTATGACCAAGTGAGGATTGTTTGGATTTAGAACCAACTTAATAAAAAATTATCCAAATGTTGGAGAATTTTTGTCTTTATTTTCATCTGAAATCAAAGCCAAAATACGATGTTTAGAACGGCTCATGATTAAACATAATAGACATTCATTCCAGCTGAATTCAATTCCTTGCATTCACTTACGCGTGGAGACTTTTAGGAAAGGTATTAATCTGTCTCTTTCCTCCAGTTATGGGTTAAATTACAGGACAGATTGGGTTCTATAGCCTTGGTCGGCAACCAGTCTAACGTGGAAAACAATGGCAACCTACTGCGGGATAATCATATGACCAGTCAGTTATGTCTCGAAAGAGACATTATCGCCTAAGCGTTTATTACGTATGGCACTTAACTGACTGAAAGTATAGACATAAAAAATATTATATATTTCATAGATGCAAAGGAATCCTTAAAAATTTCAGAAAGCAAATACAGATTTAAAAGCAGTTTTTCGTGAACACGAAAGTGTTTTTTTGTTGTTGATACTATTGCAAAATATGCATTTCTCGGTTATTGAAGCAGGACAGAAACACAGAAAATCACAAATAGTTTTAGATGTTGATAAGCTAAGAAGAACTAAAGGAAAAGACAGATAGACTTTAAAGCACGCAGCTGGGAAAATAATTATTATACAGGGTATCCATACAGTTCGTGTACACTTTATAAAACTTAAAACTTTATTTGCATTTGCGATAGAAATAATTTGTAAAAAGGATTAGAAAGAAGTAAATCTATATTTTTTAAGGTTTTATTGAAATCTTCTTTAAGTTTCCACATGTCTGCTATGATTAGCAATACAAAGGGTAATACGATTTTGCAGTTCACGGAAAACATTTGCCAACTGATTTACAGTAATGCCTGAAATCACATTAGTTATTCTAGCTTTCAAATCTTCTAATAAACTTGGTTGGGTGCATACACAATTGTTTTCACATGTCCCTATAAAAAAATTTAATCAAATCTGGTAAACGTGGAGGTCAATAAAATGGTACACCCTTCCGATCCATGATAACCCTCTTATTCTTCTCTTCAAAACGTTTGTGATCATGGCTCTCTACGATTTCCTGTCCTTTGTAGCTTTTAATCTCTTTTGTCATCTCAAACAAACTCTGCTCCGCCATCCATTCACTGAAGCTCAACAGGTTGCATTCATTTCACCTTCTTATCTTCAAACTGTTACAATTTTTTTCTTTTTGCTCATTATGTTCTTCAGAAATGTCGACTGTCTCTTCCTGAAGTTAAGTGTAAGTATCTTTTCCTTATCATCGTTTCTATTGCTTCGTCGCTGTCCATATATTTGGTCCATCGTAAAATACAGGGTGTCCATAAAGTTCGTGTGAACTTAAAAAAAATTATAACTTTAATTTTTATTTGCGATAGAAATGATTTGTAAAACGGATCAGTAAGAAGTAAATCTATATTTTTTAAGGTTTTATTGAAACTGTATTAAAGTTTCCACATATCCTCCATCATTAGGAATCCAAAGGGTAATACGATTTTGCAGTTCACGGAAACATTTGTCAACTGATTTATAGTAATACCTAAAATCACGTTAATATCAAACCTATACTTAAAACTAGGTACATTAAACTTTATAACATTTTTGACAGATTATTTCTATCACAAATACAAATAAAGATTTAATCTTTTAAAGTGCACAAGGACTTTATGGACACCTTGTATAATTTTGGTTACGTGGGGTTAAAATCAAGTAGAGGAATACGCCATTAAACTTATCTGTAATTATAAGAGTAACTGCGAGGGCAAAAAGCAAGATGGAAGAATGAATGGCCCATATGATGAGCAAAAGCAGCAAGTAAAAATAAGACAAACAGATAGAAAAAAGAAAATATAAAAAGTGTACGTGGAAATGAAAGGCGAGCTTGCTTGAAAAGAAACAAAAAATCAGAAAAAAAGTTTGATTAAAAGAAAGAAATGAACGAGAAAGAAATAAAAACAACATAAGAATATTAGAAAAAATGAAGGTGAAAGCTAAAAAGAGGAAAGTTCTAAGACATATTGTATTAAAAGTTTTCCCGTCATTTTTTTACTGTTTTTATTTTGCTATATTTTCCCTTCTGTGGACGAAATGTGGTCAAATTGAGGCATCAAATACGTATGCGAATCAGAAAGAAACCTTCGCTTACACTGCGAATACAATAGTTATTATGTTCGGTTTTAATCTGGTCACGAATAGAACTTGTCACTGATCACTCAGTTGGGACTTCATTCTTTCATAGGCGATAAAAAAAATAAAAGTATAAAGAAATCAAGAACACAAAGCTAAACCACACTTAACGTCTATTGCGCTCTCGAATTAACGGACGTTGCGTACGTAGGCATTATTTTCCATATGAGCCAAGCATAAGTTTCTTATGAGCTCCCTTATCTTCAACGCATGTTATGTACAAATAGCTACCGTCATGGAAAGCAATGTCAAGAAAACTATTCTTGTGTTTATCAGGGAATTCACACATTGCGACTTTGGTTAGGAAATAAAAACATAACGAACATTTACTTTTTTACAGATATCTACTTTCTTAAAATAATTAAGGAACTAGATCAATTGGTGACAATTATGATTAGGAGTTTATGTTATACTTGCGTGCTTCTATTTTTTGCCTTGGAAAACAGTAAAAGAGATACTGAAATTTAGTAGGGCGTAAACATCGACATCTAATCTGCCTCAATTTTAGAGGTAACCTTAAATATATAAAGTACATCCAAATATTTATATAATTTATATTCAGACAAATATATTTGTTTTTTGTTATTATCACACTGTTATAATAATCGTTATGCCTACCAAGCTTTCTTTAGTTTTTTTTTTTTTTTTGATGCGGGTGAATTCTTACCAGAAACCATTTTTATTTATAATCCTGCCATTTGCACATGCCTTGAATATTGATCTTACATCAGGTTTAGAGATTTTGCAATATATTTACACATTTGTCATCAAATTAAAAAGAAAGTATGTAATGTTATTCCCTTGACTGAGCATCTCGTCTTTAGGAACATTTTCACTGCTGTAACGTAAGGACCGATTACCCCGCCACGAAAGTAATTCACTGAGAATTACCCAGAACCGAGTAAGAATCAATAACACCGCCCTAAAGCAATGCGCTGAGAATTATCCAGATCTGAGTAAGGATAAATTTCACACCCAACAAATTACTGCACTGAAAATTATCCAGAACTGGGTAAGGATCAATTACTCACCCAGCAATGCAATGCACTGAGAATTACATAGAACTAAGTAAGAATAAATTGAACTATCACTAAAATAATACCCTGAAAATCTTACAGAATTCAGTAAGGATCAATTACACCACCCAAAAGCAATGCGATGAGAATTATCCAAACCTGACTAAGAATAAATTACACAACCACCAAAGTAATGCATTGAAAATTATCCACAAGAGTAGGCATCAAACACACTTCCACAATTTCAATGCACTGAGATCAAAACCCTAACCAGTGTCATATATTTATTTTATGTGTTTATGGCTCTCCACGAACTTCTATTTGTCATAATTCTAAGCAGTGTTTGCTCCCTCATTCTCCCGCGGATTACTAGCTGATCAAGCTCTTCTGTAAAGCAGGCGACTACCAGTGGCTTTATCTAGATATTTAAATATGGACTCAACATGCGAGCTACAAACTAGAGATTTGTTTAAATATCTCTGAAGATATTTAACAGAAATTTGACATCAAAAACCATTAAATAGTGAAAGATGCCTTCCGAAATCTAAGAACAGTACGGAACATAAGGAAAGATGAGGAGAAAACAGGACGGAATAGAAATGTGATTCTACAGAAGAATGCTGAGAAGACACTGACTGCAACATGTAAACAACGAAGAAGCCTTAAAGAAGAGGGAAATCAAAAGGAAACTTATTCTCAGACTCAGAAAAAGACAGGTGAAAATTATTGTGCATATAACGATGGTTGAGGGTTTGTAAAACTTATCTGTCAAAGAATCTATCGAAAAGAGAAGGGGGAAATCATTGCGACACCTATTTAAAAAGCTTGTGTAAAATTATGTTAGAACGGGTGTTGGTGGGAGGGAAGGTAAAAAAAACAGGCGTTAATAAGCTCTATAAGTGATGAGTGTGGGGAGCGTCCTATTACTTTTAGCTCTGAGCAATGTTAGTTAGGTTACTCTTCCTTTCAAGCCTTGTTTTCGATTCCATTGAAAAAAGCTCGTTACGTTGGTTACTTCATGCTTGTTTTTGCTCCTCTGGTGATCAGTAATTTGTCAGAATGTCAAATTGTTCTAGCATTTTCCCGTGATTTATCCTAGAAATTTCAGCGTCTTTTTTTTAGTCTGAGTAAAAGCGCCCATTTTGTTTCTCATTTTCCTTAAAATTCCTGACAGATTATAAAATCTTTCTTCTTAAAGTACCATTCGTGACCTTCGTTTCGGCGAACATATCTCATCGACTCATGGTTGAATTAGCTGGTGAATAGCTTACGGTCATATCACATTGAATACACCGCTTCTCGATCGATCATCGAAATTAAGCAACGTTGAGCCTGGTCAGTACTTAGATGGGTGAACGCATCGGAATACCAGGTACTGTAAGCGTGTATTGACGGATGTGTGTTGTGGTGCAATGGATGTCGGCTCGGAAAGAGAAATCGGTGAGCCGATTTCGAATTCCAGTCGAATGCTCTGCATTCACTTACGCGCTGGTACCCTTGGGAAAAGTATTAATCCGTTCCTTCTCTCCAGTTACGTTTTAAGTAACAGGGTAGGACTTGGGACCTCGCCCTTAAACAAATTCCGATGAAACTTTCTCCGTCTGGGAGGAAGCTGTCTCAACCTACCTAGCGTGCATGCGGATTGAACATTAGTTGATGAATTTCCGTAGTACTCTGCCGTTACTTCATTCAGAAGATTGCTTGCCAATAAAGTCGAAAGCGCCCAGTCTTCCCTGCTATTTAAATTATATTTGAGCATTTCTAAGAGATATATTCATACCTTTCCCAGGAGTATTTGTATGATAATAAATAAAAAGGAACGAAATAGACTGGAATTTTATGTCGATTATCTCCGATATCACATTTTGAATCGTTATCCATTACCATCTTCTACAACCAATCTTACAGCATCTTGCCTTCCCAGTCAGTTTTAAATCTGACCGGATTCCAAATTGTTCAACTTCGGTGATCTGACAGTGCTTCAATGTGATATAGTAGTAAGATAGTATGCTTCTTCTATGAATCGTGGCCCTCAAAACCCTTCAATGAGTTCGCTAAAAATCTATCCTTGTCAGACACTCTATTTTCGGGCGTAGAGCAACTCAGATAGGGCTCTGTCTACTGATTTCTCGTGTGAGTTGTCTACAGGGGATTTTTGCTCGAACGTACGCGTCGGAAAATTCTACGGTAAAATCAGCCTTGTAACACACGCAGCCTTTTTGGGGAATCTCGGGTAAATACTATATTGTGACTCTCATTAAATTAACAATATTCTCTCTCCGCTGCATTTTGCAGCTCTTAATAAATTTTACAATTTTTTTACCACAATCCTTCCATATTTTCGAAAAAAATAGATGTTTATACCCTGTTTCCTCATTAGAATTTGATCGTCGTTTGCTTTTAAAGTCTTCTTTTTCACTCCCAGTAATCCCTTACAGGATGTGCGTTGTGGTGCATGGATATCGACTTGGAACGACAAATCGGGGTGCCGAATTCGAATTCAAAGCGTGTATCACGTATGGCACATAACTGACTGAAACAATTAGATCTTAGTAGCATAATCACATCGCTTGGTGTGTTAATAATAGAAAACTATCCTACGCCATTTTTGGTTCGCCATTCAAACATGCTTGGAAGGTTATGTATTGTTTTCCGCTATTTCACGTGACTTACGTCCTGACGATTATAAAAAAAACTGCATGCGAGAACTAGATGTCTGAACACCAATTTTCTTGCATCGAGCCACCACTTTATTACTGTTGTACCCATGTCTAACTGAGCACATTAGAGTCACAACTATGAGCAAATGGCTATTTCCAAAACTGGGGTCAAAACACAATGAATATATAAAAATACATATTTATAGTAAAAGATACTAGCAATGTATTTTCATAGTAAAAAAAGATATTATTATTATTATTAATTTTAAGGTATGTGTTCCTAATATTTCTGCCTTTTCCCCGCTTTCTTTCTTTTTACTGACTTTCTATCTATCTATCTATCTATCTATCTATCTATCTATTGCATCTCTGTACTCATCTATCGATTATATATATATATATATATATATATATATATATATATATATATATAGATAGATAGATATATATATATATATATATTCATCTGTCTATCTTTATATATATATCTGTATATTTGTATCTATCTATCCTATTCTATCTCTCCTTTTCTATCTATCCTTCCTATTCTTTCTATCTAGCTATCTATCTATATATCTATCTGAATATCTGGCTATGTGAGCGTTTGTGTATGTCACAACTTACTCCTCTCTCGGTCATTTCCCCTCACAATTTATCCATTTCCATCGATCGAACCCTTGCGTACTCCTATTAACAGCCGATATATTTAATATCCGAAAATTTTGAAAAAGAAAGATTTATGGTCAAAGGATATTCGCTTATTAATTTTACGTCCTTCTGTTCGCTTCCTATCCTTCAATAACATTGCCATTCATAAGGGTTTTGTTTATAGCCACGTTTGCTGGCTTTAAATTAAGATCAAACTAGGAAAAGCGGAAAAACAGAAAAAAATATCGAATAAAAACGTCGATCTTTGGATCACACAATGTACGAAAATTAATAATAATAAAAATGTAAGATTCGCAATAAAAACTCTGCCCATGGACAGAGTGATATGAATCACGCAAGACTGCTCAGATCTACACGATTAATCAGAAATGATTTTTTAATCATTGTACTCATGCTATTATTATTACTACCATTATTAGTAATAATAAAAATACAATAACCGCTAATAATAATCGTAATAATAAAAATAATAGTCCATGATAAGAATATTACTAATTGTAAAGGAACTAATTGCAACTCGTATTCACCTTAAGGCGAATTCGTCCGACAAACTGGAATTGATATTGCATATAGAACAGAGGGAGATTATACAAGCTTCAGAAATGAAAACTTTACAATATAAAAATCGGTCATATTTTTTAAGGATTGCTTACTATTTAGAATCGACACCATAGTAACAAGTAACAATAGTGTTGGCTGTTTGAATTCGGGAGCAGTAACCCGATCTCTTTTTTTTTAATCATTTCTACCCAAGCAAGGCAGGAATGCTAAAAGTACGCAAGTGTCAAAGTGAGAGAAAAGACTGGTTACAGGTGGTATTGAAGAAAGTATAAAAGATGAACGGGACTCGTGAGGATAGTTGGCGATTGACGTTGCATGTAAATCTTTGGAGATTTTACTAATCAGGGAAGCAATTAAACGGAATTGAGTTCAATTGACAGAAAGTACGATAAAAGAAACTTTTGGAGCTGAAGTGGCGGTTACATTTAACGATTTCAACGTAAATAGGTGATTTCGAAATGCCAATCAAGTAGCACGTTTACATTCATGTGGTCGGAGAACCAGGTAAATAAGCTCATCAGAGCAGTTGACATGAAAATATTTGTAGAGAAAACAGAGGAAAGCTATGTAACGTCGGTGAGAAATGCCAAGTCAGGGTCGATTACATTGCAGACCTTTCTTTAGGTTTTGTCAAGAAGTTCGTGATGAATGGCAGGAGAACCTGACCAGATATAGCGACAGTTTTCAATGCAATGACGGCTGGTAGATTTATAAATGTGCAAAATAGACAATGATGAAAAGAAAGTGACCCAAAATTCCTAGCAGTAGTTGCAGATATTGATTCGATGTAGTCATTTCTTTTCAGTCCGGTTAAAAAAAGATCAAGAAGCAGTGTTTTGCTCTACAGAAGACTATTATCAGCCATGCTGATGACGGACAGGAATATTTTATATGGTAGCTAAAGGAGAGCAGTTTTGTTTTGGAGGATTTAAAGGTAAAATTAACCACTGATAGCCGTCTTTTTCAAAATCAGCAGTCAGGTTTACTTTTTTTTTTTTTTAATCATTTCACCCCGAGCAAGGCGGAAACGCCACTGATGTGCAGGGGGTTACATAAATGTAAAAAGATTAATTAGAAAAGAGTGACGAGTACAAACTAGTTAGAAAGGAACAATAAAAAGCAGGTGCGATGACAGATACATAGGTGGAGAGAAAGAGAAGGTTATACAGGGATGGGGAGAGAGCCAGAGTCCAGTGGTTAGTAGATGAGTATTGACTTTGCATTCAAATTTCTGGAGGTTGTAGCCGTCAGGAAAGCAAGAATATGGGAGCGAGTTCCACAGGCGGGAAGTGCGAGAGAAGAAGCTGCAGGAGTAGAATTGTCGTCTGCATTTGGCTAACCTGACTGTGAATGGGTGGGACCCAGTTGCCAGTCTGGTTGTACGAGTAAACACCTGTTGAGGAGGCATCAGTGACTTAAGTTCGTCCGAACAGAAGCTATGAATGTATTTATAGAAGAGACAAAGGGAGGCCACATTTCGACGATGGGGAAGTGGCTGCAGTCGAGTCGCCAGATCAGTACCTATCACATTACAGACTCTCCTTTGGACTTGTCAAGAACACTGAGGAGAACGGCAGGGGCACGTGACCATAAATGGCAGCAGTACTCCATGCACGGACGGATGGTTGACTTGTATATATGCAGGATGTATTCAGGTGGAATTAAAACATCATGGATCGACATAGTGACCCAACCTTCTCAGCAGTAGTAGCTATGGCTTCAATATAGTGGTTCCATTTGAGGTCTGAGGACAGGGTAAGTCCGAGGAGGCGTAGTGTATTACTCTCAGGGAGAATCACTTCGTCGATGCTTATGGGAGGCAGGAGAGGTTGCCTGTAATGGTTGACAGACAACAGCTTGGTCTAGATGAATTGAAGTTGACAAGCCACTTCCTGCCCCAGTTCACCACAGAGTGTAGATCCCGCTCAAGGTCAGCAGCGAGATTATGTCTGTCCGCCACGACAGGTTTCTTACTGGAGCGGGAGTATATTGTAGTGTCATATGCGTAGATGCCTACTTGGGACTTGATCTCATCTGGGTTTTGCAAGCTGTGACAGTTTTCTTACTGAGATGGATGTTTTCATCTGCATCAATGCCTACTTAGGGACAGATAACATCAAGTAGCTCAATGAAAAACATAAAAAATACTTGTTTTTCTTTCGTCCTTCAGTGACGTAATTTTTACAATGGCTATCCGTAATTATGCAAGTCACTTTTTTGCTGGTGAAAAACATTTTGGAAATTCTTGGAATACTCAAATAATGGTCGAATTTTGATAGAAACTTCAGTGCTTATTCATAAATGACTGAATTTTTGAAATAGTTATTTTTACAAAATCTGGGTACTTGTTCCCTGTTTAGGATGTGGTTTCCGGTTTTCTCTTTTCAAAACTTCTCACTTTGTTTATTTTTTTCAATTGGAGGAGATAGATCTATCTATCGCCCGGTTCACACTCCACCCACGTCTATTGAACAGGTTAAGAGGCTCATCCCTTATTCCCTGTTTAGGATGTGGTTTCGGGCTTTCTCTTTTCAAATCTTCTCACTTTGTTTTTTTTTTCAATTGTAGGAGATAGATCTATCTATCGCCCGGTTCACACTCCACCCACGTCTATTGAACAGGTTAAGAGGCTCATCCCTTGTTCCCTGTTTAGGATGTGGTTTCGGGCGTTCTCTTTTCCACTCTTTTCACTATTACGTAGCCCCCTGTACATCAGTGGCGTTACATTCTTGCTCGGGGTGATACGATTAAAAAAAAAAAGACCAAGAATAGAGCTTTCAGGGACACCCTCGCTCAGGTGAAAGGATCTGGTAGCATGCCCATTCAAAACATTCTTCATTTCACGATTTGATAGGAACAATTGGATTAAATCAAACAATCGTCTTGTTATATTGTAGCCCTGAAATTTGCGTAGAAGTCCGTTATGCTAATTCTTATCAAACGTCATCGCGATTTCTAGAGCCACCGCTCAAACAGTATTCAGTGATGACCGTTAGCAGATCAGTGGTAGACTTTGTGAATCAGCTCTATTAAGCACTTCAACATTGGTCTGAGATTTTCTTTTTCTTTTTCTTCTTCTTCTTATTCTTCATCTTCTTCTTCTATGTGCCCTGACCCTTCAGGACATGGGCGATCGTAGCTTTTCACGTCTCCCTATCCCTGGTGGCTCTTAGCACACCTTCTGTTACACCATGCAACCCTCGTTCCATCATCCACCTGATTAGGTCCTTCAAATATGTTATCCGTTGCTTTCCCCTGTCTCTCCTCCCCTCTATCTGGCCTGTTAGTATCAGGTTCTTCAAGCCCACCTTCCTCATTGCATGTCCCAGGAACTTCATCTGTCACTTCCTGATGCTCAGTATTAGTTTCCTTTTTGTTTCCATCATTTCTAGGACCTCATCATTGCTCACATGCTTGATCCATGATATTCACAGCATTCTTCTGTAGAACCACATTTCAGTAGCTTCCAGTTTTTCCTTCATCTTTGATGATATTGTCCAGTATTCATTGAAGAACTGACAACACATAGCAATCCAATACTCTCTTCCTTGTTTCGAGCTAAATTTTCTTGTTTCTTAAAAATTTACTCAACTTCTGGAATGCTTCCTTCGCCATGCCAATCTTTGTGTAAAAGAGTTAGAGGGCGATATTTAGAAGGATGAGAGTGTTACGCAGAATTCTTAAAGACAGGAATTTCAGATTAGGACTCCCAACAAGCCGGAAAGCAGGAAGCAGAGTAGATATAGTTATAGAGTTTGAAGAAAACTGGAATGATCTCGGGGGCACATTTCTTTAGAACGACGGCTGGGATTCTATCATCTCCGGTTAATTTATGGAAGTTTAATTTAGAAATATCTGAGATCAAGGAAAGGGTTAAGCACATGTCACACAGTAGGGCCTCTGTTCTAGGTAATAAGTTGAGTGTACGTACTCTAGATGTGCGATGTGTTGATTTGAAAAAATATTTGCGAGTAATACATTCAACATTGTTGTAGATATCAGGACTTCAAATGGATTGAATAGAAGAGAGATTGATTGATCAGGACGCTCTTGCAGTGCCGTCAATGTCCTCTAACCTTCGAAAAACTGATAAAGAGTTGATTGTAAAACAAATATTGATAATCAATAATTTCTTTAAATCGCAAGTGACAAATCAATTTGAACATACAAGCAGATAGATTTCTCCGAAATGACATTTATGCATGGAATCGTCATATAGAAACAGAAATTGATTGCAACAGAATTATTGATGGATAATCAATGTTGTCTTTAAATTGCAAGAGACAAATAAGTTTGGACATACATGCAGTAACATTTCTCCCAAATGCTCTTTATATCTGGAATCTTCATGCAGTTAAAAAAATGTGCACATGTGAAAAATTTTGAGAGATCAATGACAGAAGCTATTTCGATTGAAAGCTCGGAATTTAGCCTTGCCTGATCGACTGCTCTTCATGGCTAAGTCAGTTTTGACTTGCCGGTAGCTTCATATGCCTTGAGGGACGCAGAATAATGTCTTGTCGGAGAACACAATTAGTTCTTTAATAAGGTTTCTATAATATTCACGCCGTTAGACAAAAATAAATAAATAAATCACATAATAAATAAGCGAGTAAAATTAAAGTATTAACTAAAAAATAAGAGTATCTACTAAAAATAACGTTTTACTCATTTAAGTGTCATACGTGATACACGCTTCGGCGACCATATCTCGAAAGAGACATGACTGACTGAGGAGTAGTTTGCCATTAATTTTTGCAGTAGGCTGGTTGCCAAGTAAGGATAGAAAACCCAATCTGCCCAGCTATTTAACCCATAGCTGGAGAGAGAAAAGAAGTATTAATACCTTTGCAAAGAATATTTGCGTAAGTGAATGCAACGTATTCAAATGGACTTCGAACTCGGCTCTCGAATTGGAATAACGTTAAAGGTGAAAAAATCTGTCAGAAGAATAAAAAAATCCATTCTAAATATTCTCTTTGTTTAAGTTCGGATACGAAACATACAGATTTGAAAACCTCCGAGAGATTCATGACGAGAGACATTTGGCTGGAAACCACAACATTTTGAACCGCCTGAGAAGGAAAACTTGAGGCAACTGAAATGTGCTTTTATTGAAGGATGCTGCGAATATCATGGATCGAACATGTGAACAAAGATGAGGTCTTGGAAATGATGGAAACAAAAAGGAAATTGATACTGAGTATCAGGAAGAGACAGCTGAAGTTCCTGGGACACGCAATGAGTAAGGAGGGCTTGGAGAATCTGATACTAACAGGCCAGATAGATGGAAAAAGAGACAGGGAAAAGCAACGAATAACATATTTGAAGGATCTAATCAGGTGGATGAGGGAACGAGGATTGCATGGCGTAACAGGAGAAGGCGTGCTCAAAGTCACCAGGGATAGGGAAATGTGGAAAACCATGATCGCCTACGTTTTGAAGAGACAGGGCACATAGAAGAAGAAGAAGAGTGAGTGCTTTTCGTCGGTAACAGTGTGCCAAGCTCAATGGTAGATCAATCTACCTTGAAGGATGCAGATTCATTTCTTGCCGAAGAGCGTACGTATATGCCGGTAGACTGTCACTGTTCATCTTTCCCTTTCTCTCTCTATCTCTCTGTTTGTCTGTCTCTCTCTCTTTCTTTTTCTTTCACTCTCTCTCTCTCTCTCTATATATATATATATATATTAATATTTTTATTATAAGTTTATAATAAAGACAGTTTACTGCAACACAAGAGCTGTTGCATTTCGTTATTATCTTATTAGCACCTCGTCAGGTAGTGAAATATTTTCCTGTTAAGAATCATTACACATAGAAACTTAAAAAGAACACTATTTTTACCATATCTAGACAATATATATATTCACCCTTTGGCAGGAAGAATTGTAACGAAAAAATGTGTATTTAGATCTTTTATTTTATATCCAGGACTTATCATATAAAACATTACTGGTACCAATGTACTACATAAAATTAATGCATAAAAAAGGTGATATCTGGTCGACTTTATTCAACCTTTACAACAAAGGAATTCGAAGAAATCTACAGATCTTTCCAGGATTTATTATCTGTGTGCACATTGTTTATAACGTAAGATATGACGAGGACAGTGTATTGATGACAAGCACTAAAAAAATAAGGGATTAAATTAATCCAAGAAGAAAAAACTATCTATAAATTGCCAAAAATATAATGCATGGTTGTATCAATTTAAAAAAGCGAGATGCGAGGCAGGAATTATAGATGTGATACTCAAACAAGAAATGATTTTAAAAAATCTTTGCAGCTTGTGAACAGATGACGGGAAATGAGATGTCAAAATTCCAAAACACCTTGCAATAGAGAAAGATGCTTTCAAAATCTAACCACAGTAAATGAAAACGAATATTTTGTTAGAAAAAAGAAAAGAAAATAATGCTGAACTACTATGTAATATCAGTCCTGATATATAGCAGTAAAATCTAAATAATTCCTTCTCAGATGAAGTGAATATTTGAGAAAACAATGACTAAAGTTTGTAAACAATGATCAAATTTTAAGAAAAAAATGGAAAAAATAAACATTTGTCTGTAGAATGAGAGAGCAGATGTTTGATTGTTAGAGTTTTGTTTAACGGCATATCAAACTCTGTGGGTTATTTAATAACAAAATGGTAGGGTTTTAAGTTATTTTTTAATGTTCAGTTATAGTGAAGAATTTATTTAGTCAGATTTTAATGAAATGTTTTTGTTTTTATTTTTTTATTTTAGAAAACTGAAATTTTCTAAAAGTTTTGTAAAAAATGTTTTGCTGAGAATAAATTTTGTTCCTTCAAAAATATGTTATAGAAATAATTTTCTTCTTCAAAAATATTTTGTTGGTAATATTTTTCCGTCAAAATGTATATTTCTATAAAAGTTTACTTCTATGTATATATTTCTATAAAAGTATATTTTTATACTTTCATATTATTTTGACCTAATTTTGGGGGTTAACTATTTGCCCATAGCTAGGACCTTAACTGGTACTACATCTCCGTGTCAGTTTGGACCTGGGAACAACAGCAATTAAGAGGTGGTTCCATGTCCTCATAACCTCCTAATCAGAGGCTGTGCTGCCGGATGCAGTTTACCGTCATGCTCAGGACAGAGCAGAACTGCATGAATTACTTAATGGGGAAGAGTGTTCTACGAAGAAGATATTGACAAGATATCCAAGGCAAAATGTACAGAAAAGAACAGCAAACTATCTATCTAAATGGCTGGCGGAGAAGGAAATAGGGGTGAAAGTAAAAACCTTGCTAAGAGTCCGTAAGATAGAAAATTGTGGAGAGTCATGATCACCTACATCCTTTTAGGGACACAACACATATAAAAAAATTCAATATACTTTTTCTACGCACATAGATTTTCTTGAATATTTGAAGTGGCATTCCTGATATCGTTGAATTCAGAAAATGATAAATTAAAGTAAAAATTGTTTAACAAGTCGAATGACCAAGAAACCTGATTAACATATGAAAAAAACAACACAAAAACAAAAATAACAGAATAATTTCTCTTTTTTAACATATTATTCTCTGATGAAGTTTTAATGAATTTGAAACATGTTAGATTAATGAACGTTTCCTATTTGTTTTTTATACTATTACACACTCAGACATAGATGCACAAACAAAAACACACAGATACACACAGATACACGTACATGCATACATATATGTGAGTGTTTTTCATTCAAACACGAATAACAAGGTATAACGATTAATTTGTTTTTCAATTTACATACTAAATTGAAACTAATACATTCCTTTCAAAATAAAATCGCTATTGATAATGGTGAAAAGAATGTCCAAAAGCGCTTGGATAAAATAAAAAGAAATGGACAAATTTTATACACATTATGTCCAGAAAAGCGAACAATTATAAAAACGCAAGAACAAATAAATTAGAGGTTAATCGCAGTCCCTTGTGATTTGATTTTAATCAAACCTGCATAAATTATGGATTGCTGCCAAAATAGTCAATATATATATATATATATATATATAACCAGTTTTTTTTAGTCTGGCTTTGATACTCGAATCAATGTATAATTTAACGGCGGAGCAGGAGGAGTGGTACTATGATAAAAATAGAGACATTTAAAATAGAAAATCGGTGATAAATTAATTGGGTACAAAGGTATTTTGCGCTAATGTTTTTGAAGATTACCGACGGAATAAACAGTAGAAACCGCCTCTTAAAAATAAAAATAAAAATGATGGAAATTCCGGAAAAATTTTCACATACTTAATATGCTGTGCTCAATATAGCGTAATCTTAGAACACTCACTATCTTACAGACCCTTCCCCGTCTAATCATACACCTTCCGTTTCAACCAAAGTCAAATATTCGAATTTTAATACTAGTTTGAAGTTTTACACTACTCCGTCAATGTATATATATATATATATATATATATATATATATATCTACCGGTTTGAATATTTTTTGAAAAAATTGTTAGAAAAATATGTGTTATTCAGTAGGATTCGAATCTGCGACCCCTAACAGCATGGTCAAAGCCATCGATAGATCTGATGCATCTTAGACAACTCGACCACAAATAATTTACTCATGATTTAATGTATTTAGTTTTTATTCCTTTCTTTAATTGAGTTGACTACATGCAAGGCAGTAAAGCTAATAAAGCATAAGGGATATATACAAGTCAACCATCCGTCCGTGCATGGAGTACTGCTGCCATTTATGGTCACGTGCCCCTGCCGTACTCCTCAGTGTTCTTGACAAGCTCCAAAGGAGAGTCTGTAATGCGATAGCTACTGATCTGGCGACTCGACTGCAGCCACTTCCCCATCGTCGAAATGTGGCCTCCCTTTGTCTCTTCTATAAATACATTCATGGCTTCTGTTCGGACGAGCTTAAGTCACTGATGCCTCCTCAACAGGTGTTTACTCGTGCAACCAGACTGGCAACTGGGTCCCACCCATTCACAGTCAGGTTAGCCAAATGCAGACGACAATTCTACTCCTGCAGCTTCTTCTCTCGCACTTCCCGCCTGTGGAACTCGCTCCCGTATTCTTGCTTTCCTGACGGCTACAACCTCCAGAAATTTAAATGCAAAGTCAATACTCATCTACTAACCACTGGACTCTGGCTCTCTCCCCACCCCTGTATAAACTTCTTTTTCTCTCCACCTATGTATCTGTCATCGCACCTGCTTTCTATTGTTCCTTTCTAACTAGTTTGTACTCCTTACTCTTTTCTAATTAATCTTTTTACATTTATGTAACCCCCTGCACATCAGTGGCGTTTCCGCCTTGATCGGGGTGAAATGATTAAAAAAAAAAAAGGGGGGATTACAAACATAATTTCTTCTTCATCATGTAGGGTGTTTCTTCAGGGCGTATGCGATCATGGACTTTCACTTGGTTCTGACTCTTGTCGCTTTCAATACTTTTCCTCTTGGTGTTTCTCCAAAACCCCGCTCCGCCATTCATTTGCTCCGGTTTATGAAGTATATCTCGCGCTGCTTTTTGAAGTGAGATGTTTGTTAATAAATTTCTGCACTGTTGATGAATTGCATTGTCTTGTTCTTGTAAGTAACTGTATATAAATTATATAAATGTGAAATTTTATTTGACATGACTTCCTGAAGTCTATATAAAATCTTTAATATGCGTTTAAAAAGAAAAACACATGATGGACGATGCATTTGGGAGAAGGTTTTCTCTACACTTTTATCCGTTACACATGACATCACTGTGGAGTGTTTTAAATTTTCAACTTTCTGGAAAATCCCAGGATGTAGTCAACGGAAAGAGTAAAAGCACGCTTGGCTAGAGAGTAGTTTCGCTATGATCTGAAGCGAATGCAAGTTCTACACCTTTTGAGAGGATCATTTTAAAAAACCTGAAAGGCCACGCTTCTAGCCTGCTATATATCGGTTTATGTGATTGAAAAAAAAATGCCTACTAAAATTTATGTATCCACAAATATGCATAACGTGGTAAGATATATTAGTAGATTGAAGCGGATTATGAGCGGATTTCTTCTTCTTCTTCATGTGCCGTGTACCTTCAGAACGTAGGTGATCATGAAGTTCTACTTGGCTCTGTCTCTTGTCGCTTTCAATATTTTTCCTCTTGGTGTTTCTCCAAAACCCCGCTACGCCATTCATTTGCTCCGGCTTATGAAGTATATCTCGCGCTGCTTTTACCTGTCACTCTTTCCTTCAATCCGCCCTGTGAGTATTAATATCTCCAGGCCCTTCCTCCTCATTACGTGCCCCAAGAACCTTGTCTGTCTCTTCCTGATGTTAAATATTAGTTTTCTTATCGTCTGCACCCTCTCGAACACTTCATCGTTGCTCATGTGCTCAGTTCATGGTATCCTCGGCATCCTTCTGTAAAATCACATTTCTGCTGCGTCAAGACTCTCCTTCATCCTTGATGACATCGTTCAACATTCACTTTCTAATGGAAGGACAGATATCACATAGCAATTCAGTTCTATTTTCTTTGTTTCCAATGAGAATATGCTGTCTATCAGTACAGTGGTTAGCTTTTGAAATGCGTCTTTATCCATGCCAGTGCGTCTTTGGATCGCCATATCACACGTTCCATCCTCTGTCAGAAACACTGACTAGGTTTTAATATTCTGTACTTGCTTTATTTTAGTTTCTCCGAACTGTAGTTAGCATTTTGATGTCCTCTTTTTGCTGATGAACATACATTCAGTTTTCTTGAAGTTTATAAACAAAGCGTAATCAGTGGAACAGTAAAATCGAGTGACATTGCATTTAATGATTTGAAGATTAAAATTATGTTGATAGTATGGAGCTGGAAGGTGTTACACAAAAGAGAAGTGTCAGAATAAATATCTATTAGCATAGAATTTACGATTACACCAAGCTAACTGTAAATAAATGACATGACGTCGCCAATCCATTCCACTACTATGTGCCATGTCGCTTCCAGATGTAGTCGATCATAGACTTCCACCTCTCCCTATCCTTGGTAGCTCTTCCCCTGTTACACCACCAAAACACCGCCCTCCCATCCACCTGCTCAGGCCTTTCAAATATTTTATCCGCTGCTTTCCCCTGTTTTTCTTTTCCTCTATCTGATCTGAAAATATCTGATTTTCCTTATCCTATATCCCAAGAGTTTTAACTGTTTTTCTTGATGCTCAGTATTAATTTCCTTTTCGTTTTCATCCTTTCTAAAACTTCATCATTTCTCACATGCTCGATGCATGATTTTTTATAAAAAAAAAAAGAAAATTAAATATCATAAATGAGTGATCGTCCAGAAAATTACCATAGTATTTATGGAAAAAGCATATGGCGGCAACCGAGTTAGAGTGGAAAAAATAACTGAAATCGAGGCACCGGATTAAGCCTATAAAAACCAATACATTCATTTAAAAATAAAATCGCTTATCCTTCCATGGATTTCATCAAGGGCCTCTTGATAAATAGCAGTAGCATCGGATGATATGTGACAGCAATATACTGAACATAGTCGAATGGTAGACTTTTAGATTTGTATAATAATGAATCTACCTTCTTAGCAACTGGCGTAACAAAGGATTTAGTATAATATTTCTACTTTTTCTCAGCAAAGAACCTAGAGGCAAATCGTATCAATTCTTTGGAGGTTAGCATCAGCCATGCTGACCGATGACATAGGCGGATCTCTCAGATGCTTAATGGAGATCAGTTTAGTTTTAGAGGTGTTAAAATTACCAAGTTTTCTTGTACACTGTTAACAACTGACTGAAGTTTGGTTGGGACATCGGTCGCCATTTTTACCTTATTGAACTCATCAGACTTACTATCGAATAGAAGTTTGCTTAATTTTTTAAATGCATCTTCCCCTATTCCAATATGAGTTCGGATTTCGATATCTCCGTTTGTTACCTAATAGAAAATTGCCACATATATGAATAATTGCACTTCCAATTTGTATCTTGCATCCTCTGCTGTCTCTCGTGCGGACCGCCATATATAAGATCTTATTAGAAGTGTTGGTTACTACTTTCTTCGTACGGTTATTTACGAGCTGATGTTGTTACGTTAGTCTAGTCAAGAGGCATCCCTCCGTCTTTCCTCGAAATGTTTTCACGGTTTCTTCTCTGACGAGCGTCTTTACCTGGTGCCCCGACTATATGAATTTACTTTTGCTACAAAATTAGCTTCAAGGTCTCAGACAGTTAGCCCCGAAATAGTCAAATATAATTGCCACTTCTACACTACCAGTTTCCATTCTCCTACTTTCTGTCAATGTAACTTCCTTCCGTGTACTTGCTTCCCTGATAACTACAATCTTCAAATGTTTAATGCAATGTCATTTGCCATTTTCTAACTCCCTAGACACCATCCAGCACCTTAAATCACATCCGTCTCAATAAATCCCATTCTTCTCCCTAAATCCCAACTATCTCCCTACATCCCATCGACCTCCCTAACTCCCATCCATCTCCCTAAATCTTATCCATCACCCTAAATCCTATCCATCTCTTTATATCTCATCCACCTTCCTATATCTCATCCATCTCTCTACATCCCATCAGTCTCCATAAATCCTATCCATCTCCCTACATCCCATCCGTCTCCCTAAATACCATCCACCAGCCTAATTCCTATCCGTCTCGCTAAATCATATCCATCTCCCTAAATCCCATCCGTCTTCCTAATTCCTATCCACCCCACTAAATTTCATCCATTTCCTATCCTTTCTTCGGAATCCACTGTACCTTGATTTTTCTCAATCTGTAACCACCTGCGCACCAGTAGAAGTCTTGCCTTGCTTGAGTAGAAATGATTATTAAAAAAAAAAAATTAATAAGATCTAACTTTCCAGAGAGTCATAATCTGTACAATATCCTTTGCCTGGGAAGAATCAATAACCTGTGGCAGCAGATGGATAAATTTAACTTTAACAGCAATGACGAAGTTACTTTGATTTAGAAAACTGAATGAAAAGAAAGAAGACAGTGGTTAAAGCTTACCTGGACCTGATCTCTACAATACTAGATCAACCATAGCATCCGTGCTCTGTAGGTCGTTCCTTATTATGCCCCAGCAACAATTGATATCCAAAACACTATCCAAAAAAACATCGATACTTTTTATATAAATCATTAGCGTTTGGCCCAATTATTATTACTATTGTGCTGTGTATTCAGTTCTGAATGGTTATCCCAAATGCTTTTGAAATTAAGTCAAGATTTTTAAATAACTATTTCGTTGAAAAGTTTTTAAAAAAAATAAGAGTACTAGACTTTTATGGATATCTGTTCCCTTATATAGCAGAGAATGCAGGACAATTTCATCAATGATAGTGGGAATCACGGAGGAACAGAAATGTGATTATACTGAAGGATGCAACAACAAGAGAATGGAAACGGAAAGGGACAACTGAAGTTTCTGGTATCGTAACGAAGGCTTGGAGAATCTAATACTGACCGGACGGACAGAGGGAAAGAGACGCAGATGAAAACAACGGCTGACATATTTGATGGGCTTTAACCAGTGTTTGCCTGAGCAGAGTTTAGTAGAAATACCAAGAAAAAGTTGTGAACAACGACAAGGTATCTGAGTTTGAGTTTTGTTTCACGACATATCAACCTCTGTGGGTTATTTAATGCCAAAACAGTTGGGGGTTTTAAGGTATATTTTAATGTTCGATTTTAGTGAGAAGGTTCATTTAGTCAGATTTTAATTACAATTTTTTCATTCTTTTAATTTCAGAATAAAATAATGTCTTCTAATTTTGTATCCACAAATGTTTTGCTGAGAATAATTAATAAGTTTGTTTTCAAAAATGGTTTGTTGGTAATATTTTTCCTTCAAAAATATATATTTTTCTATAAAAGTCTATTTCCATATATATATATATATATATATATATAAGTGTATTTTTATACTTTATACTGGGACCGTAACAGGTGCTACTACTCCTGGCCAGGGTGGATAACAGGAACAGCTAGTTCTATACTCCTCACAACCTCACAATCATAGGTTTTACTCCAAATGCAGTTTATCGTCATCCCCAGGACAAAACTATAATGTATAGTGAAATTTGAAGGTCATGATCGTCTACGTTTTGCAAGTACACAGCACTTCAGAGATATACTAAAAATATTTTGATATTCGTTGAATTAATATTTTTTTAAAATACTACAAAGACATAGCACACTAGTAACACTTTTTTTTACGTATTAAACTTTTTTTTAAAAGAATGCAATTTGAGGTGAGGATTGAATTTCAGATGACCTAGTGTGTAATTTGCTCAAATATTGGGCAACCTTTGTGAACATTTCGAGAAATAACTGGGTGCGCATTCGAGTGCAACTAATAAATGCCTTCAAGTTATGGAAAAGTGCACAAGCTTAGAGAGAAGAAAAAGGGTAGCATGTTTATGTTGAATAGTATTTCAGCGAAAACCTGTTATAATTTCATATTTTTTAGAGTTGGATTCTTGATAGTTATTAAGGCAAGCATGAATCCAGAAACATCAAAACTTTGTACAGGTAAATAAACTCATACCCAAATAAATATGTTTATTTTGTAAGTACAGACATAAAACAGAGTTAATTGCCATACGTGATACTCGCTTGGATGATTATGCCTCTTTTGATCCATGACTAACTAGGAAGAAGATTTTTCCTCAGTTGGTTACCATTTCTTTTTGCGGTAGGCTGATTGCTAACCAAAGCTACAGAACCCACTCTCTCCAGCTATTCAACCAACAGTTGGGGAGAGAAGAGATGGATTAATCACTTTCCCAAGTGTATTTGTGCGGAAGTGAATGAATCGATTTCGACTGTAATTCGAACTCGGTTCTCCGAGTTCTCATTCCGAGTCATATCCATTGCACCAACATGTACATCTTTAACTCAATTTTCATGAATTTAAAAATAAACGATTATATCAAATCTTCAATTATTTAAAAGAAGTAGATAAATAAATGAGCTAATTAAAATAAAATAATGTATAATAATTACGTCAGTAAAACAATTAAATAAAATTCACAAATTCAATATTTACTTTTATTTAATTAACATTCAGTTAAGTGCCATACGTGATACACGCTTGGGCGATCATGTCTCTTTTGAGACATGACTGACTGGGCAGAAGATTATCCCGCAGTATGTTGCCATTGCTTTCTGCGGTAGACTGGTTGCCGACCAAGGCTATAGAACCCAATCTGTCCTGTTATTTAACCCATAACTGGAAGGAATAGACGGATTAATACCGTTCCCAAGGGTATTTGTGCGTAAGTGAAGGCAATGAATTCAGCTGGAATTCGAACTCGGCTCCCCGATTTCTCGTTCCGAGCCGATATTCACTGTACCACTGCGCACATCCTATTAAACATTAAATTACCTAATTTAGTATCCGCCATAGTATCATACAAATATCATCAATTTACGCCCTCCGGGCAACTCAAGTTGGGGTCATGGATAGCAAGCTTGTCGCTATAGAATCATTACAATTGAGTACAGAGTTCGATTCTCACTGGGTGTCTCATAATTTTGGTTTTGTGCCACATTTTAGCTGCGCTTAGAAAATCACCTCATCAATTTACGTCCTCCATAGTTTTTATTCATTCACAAGTAAATTTTCACTATGTAAGACATTATTGAGGTTAACCTTAATTTTCTATTTCCAAGAAGCTATATATGCGTACTGCATAATTTTTTCAATTTTGTTTATATGTACCGTGTCCTGTTTAGTAATATCATGACTCGCCATTATTTCATATCTTCCAAACACATAAATTCTTTTCTCTCACCCCTATTTTTTCTGTCAGAATTTAGATAGATTATTCATTGTTCCCCTCTGACCTAAATGACTTCGATATGTCTTGTCAATGTTACATTCTCCAAACCCATTTTTCCCATTATCTAACCTATAATGTGATATTTCAACTCTCAAATTCTACGGAAATTTTTTATTTCCTTCTACTTCCTTCAAATTTTCTCTTTTCTTACAAACTCTGGCCATTGTTTTCTCACCATCCTTCTTTGAAATCACATATCTGTTTACTCAAATCTTGAGTTAACCTGTATGGGAATTATCCAGCTTCCAAGTGCCATATCAGTCTGTCAGTTAAATGCCATACGTGATATACGTTTGGACGATCATGTCTCGAAAGAAACATAACTGACTGGGCAGAAGATTATCTCTGCAGTAGGTTGCCATTACTTTCTGCGGTAGACTGGTTGCTCGCCAAGGCTATAGAACCCACTCTGTCCTGTTATTTAACCCCTAAGTGGGGGAAAGAGACGAATAGGAAGGGTATTTGTGCTTAAGTGAATGCAAGAAATTCAACTGGAATTCGAACTCGACGCCTTGATTTCTCGACTCGACCGATATCCACTGCACGACAACGCACATGCCATATAGAAGGACTAATATTGCATTGTAGTTCAGCCTTATTTTCTTGGTTTCTAACAAAAATTTTCGGTTTCTTCTTATTGTGTTCAGCTTTTGACAACATTTTTCTATGTTGCAATGCGCATTCGGATTTTGATATTTCTTTTTCCGTCATCTTTTCGAACTCTGCACAAATCTTTAAAATTCATTACTGAAGCGTTGTTAAATTTAATAATTTCGCAAAACTGAAGATATTTTAGAACTGTTTATACATACATGTTGAAAAATAAAATCGTTATATTTACTTCGATAATGTCCATCAAAGGACGAAACGCATTGGTGAAGAAAGAATGTTATAGGGGAAACCATCAATTGATCTGATGCATCTTAGACCACTCGACTACAAATGATTTCATAGTCTAAAGGAAGCCGAATCAAGCCTTATAAACACTAAATCTAGTTTGGATAAGCATATAATATCAATCTAAACAAAGAAACATGGTGAACTTTTATGTAATATTAATTATATATATACTATATATCTCTCAAAGTTTTAAAATTAGGTACATAAATTTGATAGTAGTTTGCTAGTCCCAAGAATGCTTGTAACCCAGTAACGTTTGTTGGGGCAGGTATATTCTTAATTGCACTTGCCCGCGACTGATCAGGTTAACGATCAATGATTTTGTCCTATATACTTAATTTAAGGCATAACAATTATCCTTACTCTTTACAGAATTTGCACACATAGTCTAATATTATTTTTAAAACAGTTTTCACAAAATAAATACAAACATTGTTTAAACCTGTCGAAAAATCCGCACAAACATAATCTTTCATGTCTGTCTAATTCTTTAACTCGATGGTAAATTCCGTCTCGGGTTAAATACTGGCGTCGAACCTGTTTTTCACTATGAAGTTTGGTTTTCAACTTGGAACACCAACACAACTCATCCGACCGAACACCCCCAAAAATGTTTTTCAATTCTTCTCTTAAATTTTATTTTATCATTTTTTTAATGCTTTTGTCATTTTGGTCGCTGACGTTTTTGTAATAAAGGTTTATTGGCAAATCCCAAGCATCTTATAATTGGATTTACTCAGTATCGAATAATTTTGTAATATTTTAAGACATAAGCCTTAACTTTTATATATTTATTATGGAATGAGACATTACAAGTCAAAATGACTTGTAATAAGAAATTATTTCTTACCTGTGACACTACTTGCAGCAGGTAAATTTTTGTGTAGTGACATTATGCTTTTATAAACCATTGTAATAACAAAATTACTATATATATATATAGTAATTTTGTTATTACAATGGTTCATAAAAGCATAATGTCATATATATATATATATATATATATATATATATATATATATATCGCTCATTCAGTAATGAATTAGAGCACTCTGACCACTGGCGAATGATACCTCCTACGCTAAAAGTCTGCCTCTTTATACCGAGCGCCCATAGCTCAGGGGTAGAATCGCCGACTGACGCCAATTCAGTCGGGTTTCGATCCTGTGTTAACAGCAATCGGATGTCTAACCGTACTTATGAGCTGTGATACTGTGAAACAGATCTGTCTGCGGATGACAGCATATATATATATATATATAATCATCCGCAGACAAATCTGTTTCGCTGTATCACACTTCATAGACATCCGATTGCTTTTAACCCAGGATTGAAACCTGACCGAATTGGCGTCAGTAGACGATTCTGCCTCTGACTATGGGCACTCGGTAGAAGGTGACAGAAAATTTTATAAAAACCTATATTTTCTCCGTGTTCAATAGTTATCACTCTGTCCTTACACAGTCTAGTTTTATTTTTCACCTCAGCACGGAACAAGTGTAAAAAAGTACTGAACGAAGCCAAGAGGGCGTTTGCTACCAGAATTAAGCAACGCATAGCATCCTCTAAGTTTGGCTCCAAAGATTACTGGCGTCTCTGCAAAAGCGTGTTCAGCAGGAACAAGACTTCAATACCCCCACTAATCAATGAATTTGAAGTTCTCACCTCCCCAGCCGACAAGGCTGAATGCTTTGCCCGTAGATTCTCAACCAATTCGACACTGGACTCGTTAGGAATACCTACACCAGACTTCCCACCCAGAACTAAGGCTCAACTAAATAACGTCCACATTTCACCCTCGCTGGTCGCCAAGTTAATTGCGCAACTTGACCCACACAAAGCGAGCGGCGGTGACGGAATCCCAGTCATAGTACTGAAGAAATGTGCCCCAGAACTCTCCTCTGTCCTCTCTAAACTCTATAACCTCTGCCTATCTGCTTCCTGCTTTCCTGTCTGTTGGAAGTCCTCCTGCGTAGTACCTATATTTAAGAATTCTGGCGAACCCTCAGACCCCGCCAATTACCGTCCTATTAGTCTCCTTCCAATCGTTGGCAAAGTTTTCGAAGCCATTATCAACGCCGAGGTGATTCAGCACCTTATGACCAACGGGCTTCTCTCTGACAAACAGTATGGCTTTCGCTTCACCAGGTCTACTGCTGATATGCTAACGACCATTACCGAGTACATATACCAGGCACTCGACAAGAATGGTGAAGCCCGAACCGTTGCATTGGATATCTCCAAAGCATTCGACAGGGTCTGGCATGCTGGCCTCTTGTGCAAACTGCGGAGCTATGGGATAACTGGACATCTGTTTGACCTCATCAAGTCCTTCCTCTCTAACCGCACATTAAAGGTGGTATTAAATGGGCATGCCTCCCAAAACTACCAGACGAACGCGGGCGTCCCTCAAGTTTCTATCCTAGGTCCCACGCTCTTTCTGATCTACATTAATGATCTCCCCGACACCATTAGATCCCAAGTTGGCATGTATGCCGACGACACAACAATCTACTCCCGCATCGATCAGAAACCAGGTCTGGACGACAAAGTGAACCTCGCTGCCGCACTTGAAAGGGACCTCCAATCCGTAGTGACCTGGGGTAGGAAATGGTTGGTAAATTTCAATGCCTCCAAAACAAAGCTGTTATCAACTAACCACCATAGACAATCGCATCTACCTCCCATTAGCATGGGACAGGCTAGCCTCCCAGAGAGTAAAATACTACGCCTCCTTGGCCTTACACTCTCGGCGGACCTCAAATGGAATGACTATATTGAATCCATTGCCAAATCTGCTGCTATGAAAGTGGGCTCCCTGTGCAGGGCCCGGAAATTTTTCCCACCTGAAACTATTCTGCACATATACAAATCTACCATCCGCCCGTGTATTGAATATTGCTGGCATATCTGGTCGGGTGCCCCTGCTGCTCTCCTTGGGCTTCTTGACAAAATACAAAGGAGGATCTGTAACGTGATTGATACTGACTTGGCAGACCGGCTGCAGCCGCTCTCACACCGGCGTGATGTAGCTTCCCTGTGCCTCTTCTACAAGTACTTTTATGGCTTCTGCTCTGATGAGCTTAGATCACTGGTGCCGCCTAAGCACGAATTTACACGAGATACTAGATTAGCAACTAGGTCCCACCCTTTTACAGTTAAACAAATAACATGTAACCGTAAATTCTACTCCAACAGCTTCTTTTCTCGCGCTTCCCGCCTGTGGAACTCCCTTCCACAAGTCTGCTTTCCCGACAGTCACAATCTCCAGGTGTTTAAATGTAGGGTCAATAGACACCTCCTATCACACTAACTCCCAACTATTCTCACAACACTCTCATCTACCCAACCCTCATTCTCGGTATCCTCACCCGCCTATCACCCACCCTCTGTTATTTCCTATATTTAATCAGCCTTTCTCCACTCTACGTAGCCCCCTGCACAGTAGTGGCAGTGACATGCCTTGCTCGGGGTGAAACGCTTATAAAAAAAAATGCGATTGGCACACTAGCATTTCATATTTTAAACATGCTTGACACTATCAGTCTACTTTCTTTCTATCCCTCACTTTATATGACTTCTTATAAATATTCCCTCACTCTGTTTTGCTGGCTGATGTGTGATTTATTAAATCAAAATAAAACAGTAAAACGCTCTTCGATTTCAAATGTTTTCTTCTGTGGTAGAAATAACGTAATTCTTTTTTTTTTTTTTGAGATATCACAACATTAAACAAACGAAGACGACGACAAAAATGACATCACTGACAAAAAAGTAATAAAAAAGAACGAAAACTAGGTTAGGTAAATAAATGCATAAGACAACAAAGATCGTTCAGAGAAACCGGGAGAGCGAGTTACGTGCGGTGAGCCCATCCCTTCAGATAGAGAACCATCAATTGCTGTCTACGTGACCCAGGTGTGTAGAGATTCCGACCTGAACTGTGACGTTCATCTTCTTCATAAAATTTTTAACCTATCCCCTTTTATTTAATGTTGTTTAATACAACGCATCAGAATGAAAATATGTTGCTCAATTGCACTTTTTCGCACACGCATAAATACGAAACGAAACGGTTGGTGTAATCTAGAGTTACCCAGATGGAGAACTACAAGTGACGAGTTCTAAATCCCGCCGGTTCTTATAACGAGAAAGCACTAATGGGAAAGGTATGAAACCATCTCTTTCCCCAGCTATGGGTTAAATATATTGTATTTTTGAAAATCATTATTATTCTTAAGATAATATTAATTCAATCAATTAAGTACCATACACTACCTGCCATAAATATTATGCCACCAAAGTCTTCCAAAAATGATATATCTCACACTATTGTTTAGTATTTGTTGCCAAGTGAATAATTGTAAATGAAAATAGAACGATTCTTTTGTTAATACTGCACTATAACATGTGCATCAAATGAATTTTAAAATATTTAATAATTAACTATTTTGCAATTTCATCAATGAAAGAATGAAAAAAAAAATAGAGTTCATCTTTGTTTCTTTGCCTTGTAAAATTTTGCAAAGTAATAATAACAAAAGATACATTCTATTTTCATTTAGAATTATCCACTAAAAGTAGTATGAAATTCACCATTTCTTAAAAAAAAACTGTGGTCGCCTAATAATTATGGCCGGTAGTGTACGTGATACACGTTTAGACGATTATGTTACAATCCATGACTTAGTAGGATTTGTAGAAATGGTTGTCAACCAAGGCTACAAAACCCAACCTGTTCTGATATTCAACCCATAATTGAAAGGTCAAGAGTGAATTAATACTTTTTCCCAAGAGTATTTTTACCTTAAGTGAGTGCAAAGAATTCAACTAAAATTCCAAGTCGGTTCTCCGAGTTCTCATTCAGAACCAATATCCTCTGCGCTACAACACACACCAGAATACTTTGATAAGATATGAAAAGAAAAAAAAAAGACAAATCAAAAATTGATTACTGAGAGTCAGTAAAAGAAATAGATAAAACGTTATCTGGACGAGAGGACAATGGAATAACCCGATAAGGACAACCAGAAAATGGTAATTGGTGTTTCATTTAAATCTTTGCAGATAAAATGTACTGAGATGGCCAAGGACACATTCCAAAAGCTAAGCAGAATATTGAAAGACACAAAAATTTTGTTCAAAACAAAAAATACAGTACTGAACTACTACGTCTTATCTAGAGAGACTCGAAGCAACATAAATGTATTTCTACAGGAAGATACTGAGGATACAATAGACCGAACATGTGAGTAACAACAAGGTTTTGGAGAAAATGGAAACAAAAATGAAACTAGTACTTAACATCAGAAAGAGACAGTTGAAGTTTCTGGGACACGTAATATAGACGGAATGCTTGGGGAATGTTTAGTTCACAGGGTGGATACAGAGAAAGAAAGAGAGGGGAAAACAGCGCATAACATTCTTGATGAGCTTATGCAGAACAGGGTTTGGGAGATATAAAAAAGAAAAAAGAATTCAGAGTTACAAGGGACAGGAAGTTGTAGAGGGCTATGATCAACAACGTCCTGAAGACACAAAAATTTGACAAGAAACCCAGAAAGGGAGAAGTACAAAAAAGTATCTGTTAACATAGAACCTACGGTTATATGTAATAATTTCAACAATAATATTTTAATGGGTCCTAACAGCCAGTCAAGTACAGCGTTTACATTTGTGAATTCGTGGGCTTGGAGAGAAAATAATAAACAGTACTCTCATGAAAATATAAAACATCACAGGAAAGCTGCGTTATGGCGGTGTGAAATTGAATGGAGACGAGATAATAACATATTTTAACCAATGATATTTGTAATTCTTCTTTGGATATTGTCAAGAATGTATAGGTACCTAGCAGAAGGGCTTAGGGCCTATCACGTTGAATACACCGGTTCTCGCTCGATCACCGACGTTAAGCAACGTTAAGCCTGGTCAGTAGTTAGATGAGTAAACGCTTGGGAATACCAGGTCCTGTAAGCGTTTAGTGACGGATGTGCGTTGTGGTGCAGTGGATATCGGCTCGGAAAGAGAAATCGGTGAGCCGAGTTCGAATTCCAGTTGAATACCCTGCATTCACTTAAGCACTGGTACCCTTGGGAAAAGTATTAATCCGTCCCTTCCCTCCAGTTATGGGTTAAATTACAAGGGTAGGACTTGGGGACCTTGCCCTTAAAAACAAATACCAATTAATCTTGATACTCGAAAAGAAAAAAGTATTACTAGACAGATATATTATATAAAAACAACAATAAATTGTTGAAAGAAAAAGGTATTACCAGCAATAAATAAATAAAAATTTAGTTGGCAATAAATGACCCGCCGAGGTTGAATTGTTATAGAAACAAAACAACCAACCAACATAGCAGAAGAAGCAACAGTGCCAAAAGTGGCAAAAATATTAATGATAGAATTAGGAAGATTCCAAGACAACGATTGATATTGTCTGTAAAATTTTTGGAAATCAAAGTTGATTGGGAAGCAGTCTGCTAGAAAAGTGTTTCACAAGGAAAGTAACTGCATGCTTAGAAATTTGAACTTACACTAGTCAATTCAACTGTAAGACAATGAAATCTGTTTGACAATTGGCTACTACATTGAATTTCACCAAGTGGAGGTACTAAAACGAAAAACTCCTCAGAATAATTACCATGAAATAAAACTATTTATCGAAAAGTCACTGGGGAGATACACTACGGCCATGTGAAAGTGACCGAAGCTGAGATGCCATTCAAGGACTAATAACATTGCAGATTGTTCTTCTTGATTTTATCAAAAAACTGAACCAAAAGCACTAGACGAGATATGCTCGAAATAATCAAAGGACACACACACACACACACACACACACACACATATATATATATATATATATATATATATATATATGTGTGTGTGTGTGTGTGTGTGTGTGTGTGTCCTTTGATATATATATATATTGCAAAAAAATATGAATTTCATACTATTTTAGGGGATAATTCTAAATCAAAATAGAATAGTTCTTTTGTTATTATTTGCAATGTTTTACAAGGCAAGGAAGCAAAGTTAAATTCGTCCGAATCACCCTAAATTTTTCTTCATTCTTTCATTGATGCAATATAGGTAATTATTGAATATTTATAAATTCATTTTATGTACATGTTATTATGTAGTATTAAGAAAAGAACCATTCTATTTTCATTTCCAATTTTTTACTTGGTAATAAATATTAAGAAATAGAGGCGGATATGAATGCAAGGAATTTAACTGGAATTCGAAACCGGCTCTCCGATTTGTCGTTCCGAGCCGATATCCACTGCACCACAACACAGGTTACTTTTCTTTTTTTGAGCGATTTTTTTTTTAGTTGGACAAACGTGTAATTGATTGATTGATAAGTCGAAGGACCAGTTTTGAATTTATCAATGTTCCACGTAATATCGTCCTTTCAATTGCTATTTCTGTCACAATTAAAGACTGCGTTTCTTTTTGTTTTTTTTATTACTAATATCGTTCTGTTTAGTCCCTTTTAAATAGTATTATGCATGGTGTGAATATTCTTAGGTGTTATCTTTTTTCTAAATGTTATTGATTTATTCCCTACTCCCCTTTGAAGAATTATGGTGTTCATAGGGAGCTTGGAAACTACGAATGGGATATTTTAATGCTAGGATTGTTGTATAGTTTGTTTGGGTCTGTGATTGTGGTTAGCTCAGTAAGACAGATAAATACAAGCCTTCCCCGATCACTATTTTCGGCCTTCTGATAATTTTTTGTAATATACAAAAATGAATATCACTAAGTAAAGTTTATTTTGTGGAACGCACGATAAAAACGAATTCAATCTACAGCATTCCTCTAGAAAACGGAAGGCAATATTTATGCTTAGGATGCAATCCGAAAGTGAAATACTAATGAAAAAATACATATATCTGTGTTTTATTGATTATTCAAAGGCATTCGACAAAGTACGCCACAAAATATTGTTAGAAATGCTAAAAAACATCGGCATAATTGGGAAAGACATTAGAGTAATCAAGAACCTCTACTGGTAGCAAACCGACTGCATGCGGACAGAAAACGAAATCAGCAGATATACAAAGATAGAAAGGGGCCTAAGACAAGGATGTGTCTTTTTCTTTTAAACTTGTACAGCGATAATATTCTGAGGACCCTAGATGTTGTGCCAGCATTGTCATCGGTGTCCACAATCTGTGCAACATAAGATACGCAGATGATACAGTGCTGATAGCAGACACGGAAAGGAAACTACAAAACCTCTTAAAGAAGGTAGCTAAAGAAAGTCGGAAGAAAGGGCTACAAAGAAACTACAAGAAAACCGAATGCATCAGCAAACGGAAGAAGCCAAAATGCCAATTACTAAAATCAAAAAATATAAATACGTGGAAAATGTTCTAACAAAAAACAGAAAGTGCGATTAAGATCAGAAGGTGAATTGGCATTCAGGACCCATTCCAGAAGCTGACTAGAGTATTAAGAGACAGGAAAATTTCGGTAGAAACAAAGAAGAGAGTTGCTATGTGAGTTATGTCTTTTAGTATGGCAGTTATTCCTGGACAGTATCACCAAAGATGAAAGGAAAAACTGAAACAACTGAAATGGGGCTCTATAGAAGGCTGCTGTGGATATCATAATCCTGGACAATATCACCAAAGATGAAAGAAAAACTTGAAACAACTGAAATGGGGTTCTACAGAAAGATACTGTGGATATCATGGATCGAGCATGAGAGCAATGATGCGGTTTTGGATAGAATGGAAACGAAAAAGAAATTAATACTGAGCATCAAGAAAAGAAAGCTAAAGTTTCTTGGACATGTAACAAGGAAAGAAACCTTGGAGAAACTGATACTCACAGATCAGACTGAAGGAAAGAGAGACAGGAGAAAGTAGCGGCTAACATACTAAGTAGATGGATGACAGAGCAGGGTTTGTGTGGGGTAACAGGATAAAGCCTGGAAACCAAAAGCTAAACTGTACTTTTTTTTTTTTTAATCATCTCACCCCAAGCAAGGCATTCCACTGCCACTATTGCGCATGGGGCTACATAGGGGAAGGTAAAGAGAAGGAGTGGTTAGACATAGGCAATGTCAGGAGGAAGGTGACAGATGAGTAAGGATAGCGAGGATGAGGGTTGGGCAGATGGGAAGAGTGTTTGATAGAATGAGAGCAGGTTAGTGTGTTAGGAGATGTCTATTGACCTTACATTTAAACTCCTGGAGATTGTAGCCGTCGGGGAAGCAATTATTTGGAAGAGAATTCCACAGGTGGGAAGTGCGAGGAAAGAAACTATTGGAGTAGAAGTTACGGCTGCATTTTATCGGTTTCACTGTAAAAGGGTGGGATCTAGTAGCTAATCTAGTATCTCGTTCAAATTCGTATTTAGGGGGCACTAGTGATCTAAGTTCATCGGAGCAGAAGCCGTGGAAGTATTTATAGAAGAGACACAGGGAAGCCACGCCGCGCCGGTGGGAGAGAGACTGCAGGCGGTCTGCCAAGTCGGTCAAGATATATCGGCTTAGAATCATAACGAGAGAGTAGAAATTTAAAGGACACGTAATGACTTTAGAAGGATTTCATTCCAGGCAAGGTAGTATGCCACAAGGACACAAGAGGTTTTTTTTTCTTCTATGTGCCGTATCCCTGCTGAACGTAGGCGACCATTGCCTTTCACATCTCCCTACCAATTGTAGCCTTTAACACCTTGTATCTTGATACCGCAGAAAGCAATAGCAACCTACTGCGGGATAACTTTCTGCCCAGTCAGTCATGTCTCTTTCGAGACATGATCGCCCAAGCCTGTATCACGTATGGCACTTAACTGACTGATATTGCGGTTTTGAATATTTTTCCTCTTGGTATCTCTCACAAAATCTGCACCGCCATTCATTTGCTCAAGACTAACAAATATGTCTCGTGCTGCTTTCTCTGTCACTCTTTGCTTCTATCTTTCATGTGAGTATCAAATTATCCAGGCCCCCCTTCTTCATTACGTGTCTTAGGAATTTCAGCTGTTTCCTCCTGATGTTATATATGTGTTTATTTCTCGTTTCCATGCTCGCCAATACTTCATCGTTGGTCACGTCCTCAGTCCAAGGTATCCTCAGCATCCTTCTGTAGAGCCACATTTTTGTTGTCTCAGGCCTTTCCTTCATCGTTAATGAGATTGTCCAACATTCACTGCCAATACAGTAGAACAGATACTACATAACAATCCAGCACCCTTTTCTTTGTTTCTAACACGATTTTTTTTTCTCTATGCATTCTGGTTAGCTTTTAAATGCGCCCTGGGCTATGCCAATGAGTTTTAAGATTTCAATATTTTCGGATCTCTAGAAAAAAATTAAATGCACCATCAGTCACCATTTTTTGTCTTCTTGAACCCTCTTTCTTGTTTGTCCTTAACTCAACATACCCAATTTTTAATTTTCGCATTCACTTTCACATTTAACCACTGTAAACTGGCGTTCTAGCGACATTTCGCCTTGCTTGGCGTGAAACTGTTACAAACATAGAAAGTAAAACAAAAAAATTCGACCAATGGTTGGTTACTTGTGTCTTTCTGTGCGCTTCCATGATGACTATACACTTTTTTGTTTCATTTATTAATTCGTTTTTTACTGCTTATCAACACGTTTCAGGCTATTTAAAGGCAGAAAATATTTCTAGATTGTAAGACTTTTTTAAAGATATTAACTGATTAGTAACTTAAACGTACTAATTAACCCTTACCTTGGGAGAATACGTGGATTCATAACTTTACCAATAATATTTGCGCATGACTAAATATAACGAACTCAACGGGAATTGGATCTCTGCTCTCTCATTAACAAATCCGAGCTATTATTCATTATACCACGCCCAAGGTCAAGCTGACAACACCTGATATTCTCAAGTGGATACACATCTGGTTATTGACCAGGTTCAACTGCGCTAAACGTTGGTGATGATACGGGAACCGCTGTTTCAACGTCATATGGACGTAACATTTTATGTAACATATCCATTTAATCACGGCATACTGCGGAATAGTAAAATATTAGATTTTAGAACATAAAGGCCAATGCTACTCTTTGGAAGAGGAATATATATACCGAGTTATACATATATATATATATATATATATATATATATATATATATATATATATATATAGATCTTTCTCTCCAATTTTAATCCGAACAATCCTAGGTTTAACTGATATCTTCTCAACAAATCATTATAAACTATATCTTTTACTCAGAAACATCCTACCACAGGTGACTATTGGGCTTGTAAAAGGTGAAAATTATTGTGAAAGAAACGAAAGTTTATTCCACCGGATGTGTGCATAGCGTAGCGGTTATCAACGGGTCAAATGGGATTGTCGTGTTCACATTCCTATTGATGTCGTTATGCTCGCTTTCGTATTTTATCGTTGATCTATAACTCCCCACTCACTCATCGCATAGGGGTTAAATCTTACGGCAAGTTGAGATGTATAGTTGGGTTAAAAAGTAGACAAGAAGGAGGACAATACTGAAAAACAAAACAGTTGGGTGTGTCGATAAAAACGCTGGCTCTCCAGCAGAAAATGATCGTTTGGTGTGGCTCTGTCTCTTAACATCGCGACCGAGTGTGTACAGTTAAAACGCACACACACGGTACGACTCGATCCCACCAATACGAAAGATGAATACGATAGTGCCGTCCGGTTTAAAATCCCTTTCAGACTGGTTACCGGCCTAGGCTATAGGACCAAGGCTGTCTTGCTAATTTACCCATAGCTGGTGAGAAAAGACATATTCATATATTTTTCCAAGAGTATGTGAATGCAATTAACTCTTCTGAAATTCTCAAACCAAACTGCTGACAATTACTCCACAGTGCTCTCTCTCTCTCTCTTTCTATCTCTATCTCTCTCTCTCTCTCTCTCTCTCTCTCTCTCTCTCTCCCTCTCTAGTTAATTTTTGCAAATTTTCTTAGAAAGGCATGAATTCATCTTTACCCAGTTATGAGATAATTAGCTGTTTAGACGTGGCCCAGGGGTGGGATCGCCGACTGACGCCAATTCGGCCGGGTTTTCAACCCTGGGTTAGGAAGCGACCGGAGTCTAAGCCGTACTGATGATCTGTAATACAGCGCAACAGATCTGTCTGCGGATGACTATAGTATTTACGCTCTCACACCCTGATTGAGCACTCTGGAAGAGTGGGAGACTTTGTAAACAGTAGCTACCCCGGCATTTACGCATCCCTCATTCGATAATTAATTGGAGCACTCTAGCTATTGGGCGTGTTTATACGCGCTAAAAAGCCTGCCTTCTTCTACTGGACGCTCGTGGCCTAGGGGTAGAATCGCCGACTGACGCCAATGCGGTCGGATTTCTAATCCTGGCTTAGGAAGCGACCGGAGTCTAAGCCGTACTGATGAGCTGTAATACAGCTAAACAGATCTGCCTGCGAATGACTATAATATATATATATATATATATATATATACGCATGCAGTTGTGAACATGTTTTCGACTCCCTAAACATTTTCAAGTATTTATTGAATTTACCATAATTTGTTGATTCAGTAATTACTTTTGAATAATTTTTAATGAAATTTATAAAAGTTTCGAAGTTATATTCATAGTTATGGAATCTTTGAAAACATTGCTGCACTCCAGATTTATTCTCCCCCTTATGAAAATTATGAAATAATATTGTTATATGGCAATTATACATTTTTATTAATTTGACATTTAATACAAACACTCTTTAAAAGGAAAATCGTATTGACTAGACTGATGTAAAGTTCTAAACATAAATGAAGAAAACGATGAGTGCCACCTACCGTGATAACTCATTTGTTTAGCAACCACAGCAAAGACGGTTGAACTTGACGAGAAGCTTCGAATGAATATAGCTGACGTGGACAAACATGGTGATGAATATACGTTTTTCTTTTCAAGCATTTAAATGTCCTTAGATCGAAATTCGTAGAATTATCAAGCAGTATTCTTTGTATTGAGAATAAATCAAGGACTGACAGAAAACGATTAATTCTTGAGAGGATGGAAAGGAAAATTGTCAGAAATGTCTCGGAAAATCCTCAGTTAATGACAAAGGACATTGTCAATTATGTAAAGACATCAGAGCTGAATGCATCGATGAATTTAGTCACTAGATGCTTTTATCTAGCAGGACTTCGAGCTGGTCGCCCAAGTATGTTTCCCTTGCTTAAAGCTAGAACGCATAAAACGCAGAATAGCTAATCTTAGAAGTCATCAAGAACATTTCTGAATAAATATTAGAAATTGTTATTAACAGATGAGACAGAAAAGGATTATTTGATCACATGAACGTACATTATACATGGAGAAAGTGATTGGGGCTTACTAATCAGTTAATACTCGTGTGAGAGTTCTTTTCTAAGAACGTTTTTCTGCTTCTATACAAGGGTAACTAGTGAGAGTACAAGGTATCATTGGTAAAGAGCAGTATTTGACTATTCTTAAAAGATTTTAGAACGTCAATAGCCGTTCTGACTTGCCCAGAAAAACATGACACGAATTGTTACAAGACAGCAAAATTAAACTAATGGCGTACGCTGCACAAAGTCTTGACCTAAACTCCATTGCAAATTTATGGGGATATTTGAAGAAAAATGTAAGCGAAAGAAGCCCTTTGAATTTATAGTAACTAGAAGCTATTGCCAAAGAAGAATAGATTAAAATAACTCTCAGTGTGTAGTGATTTGTAATGAAATATCAAAGACGATTGAAGTCAATCATCAAGAATAAAAGTTACACAGACGATTACTGAGGCAAGAGGTCCTATAATTTTGTCGAATATTGATGTTTTCCGGGGTTTTTTTCGGATTATTGTTTGACATTCAAATAAAAATGTTGTTGTGGACATTACTGCATGTCATTTCAAATCCATTATTTCATCATTTGTCAAAACACGGGCATTAAGTTTTCATAAAAATTAGAGATATTGTAGCTTTATTTTAATTATGGAAGGGTGAATAATTCTCTTCACAATAATATATATACATACACACACACACACATACACACACACACATATATATATATATATATATATATATATATATATATATATATAGATGTCCAGTCCGTAAACGGTGAGGATAATCCAACAAGATTAACTTAATATTTTATATTAAGTGATATATCTTTATAGAGAGCACAATGGATGTTATCCATAACAATATGATATTTATAAATGAAAAATTCAACACGTCATTTAAATTGGTTATAAATTCTAATTCATTTCAATGAGCTTAGTTCATTTCATCAGACCACACAATATTCCTTCCATTTGGTACAAAACATTTTGCCAGAATAAGCATTTTTTAACTGAAAAGAAGGATAAAAATATAATAATAATAATAATAATAATAATAATAATAATAATAAGAAGAAGAAGAAGAAGAAGAAGAAGAAGAAGGAAAAGAGAAAAAGGATAAGAGAGTCAGGACTGAGGCATTGGCGTCAGATTGGCAGGGAGTGTTCAGACCAGTCATGAAGGGCTTGACCTCTGAAGAAACTTCTAATTCCATCGGTACGTGTGTTTGTGTGGCCCCATAAACTAACCCACCAATTTATATTGACCTATATCCATGTATACATATGCGTACATTCCCACATATACTTACAAATGTGACTTTGTTTATGCTTATACATATTACCGACCTAAATCTTTCGTGTCTACATACGGATCCTTGCGTTTGTACACTCACACATATACATTTCGTATAAATAGTGTGATATATATATATATATATATATATATATATATATATAAATTAAAAAAGGATTAATTGAATGATGTTGGATGATCATTTCGATATGAAAATCACCACGGAGGATAACACATCACCTCAGCAACAGAAAAATCCTTTCAGAAACCCTATGTGTTATCCCCCGTGGGGATTTTCATATCGAAATGATCATCCAACATCTCTGAATTAATCCTTTTTTAATTTATATTTGCTCTGTAATATTTTATTACATGGAGCTCTCTTCCTGTATCATTTTTTAATATTAAAATAAAATTTTTAATATTAATTAGGATCGGGTTTTTGGAATTTACCTTCCTGCTTTTTCCGCTTGGATTAAAGTATCTGAATCAAATATATATATATATATATATATATATATATATATATATATATATCCAAGTATGAGTGGAATAATATTTCCCATCCAAAGAAACACTATTTTTAAAAAAGTGCTCAATACAAAGTAGAGCTAATAATAATAATAATAATATTTATTAATAAATTATAACATTGATATGTTATAATATCACTACAAAAGTAGCTATTTTGTTTCGACACTTTTTCTGTCTTTTCAAGTGATGTTGTTATTTCAAATGAATGGCTTTAAAAGGTTAAGAACAAGCAAGACCTCTTTCATCAGGGAGGCATTATTGTATGTACAATGTGGACCAATCAGAGTAAAGCAACTTTTACTTTGGAGAATATGTGGGAAGACTTAAAATTAATCTTGGTGGGCATTGGTATTAGAATTTTATAAAATTAAGATATTAATTAAAATTAAGATATTAATTAAAATATTAGAATTTTATAAAATTAAGATCAAATATGAATTAAAAACGTATTATACGATCATATATGTATATATATATGTATGTGTATGTGTGTGTATATATGTATGTGTGTATATATGTACATGCATGTGTTTGTGTATGTGTGTATATTTGTGTATATGTCCGCACATGTATATATGTTTGTTAAAATGTCCATGTTTCTATATATATGTTTGTTTGCGTATGTGTGTGTGTATGTATGTGTTTATATATGTAATACGTATATATTTGTATGTGTGTGTGTATATGTATGTGTACATATATATATATATATTTGTGTATATTTCTGTGTATGTATTTATATTTATGTATATTTCTATATATATTTGCAAGTGTGTATATATATTTATATCTGTACGTATGTATGGACAGGCAGATAGATAGATAGATAGATAGATAGATAGATAGATAGATAGATAGATAGATAGATAGATAGATAGATTTCTTAAGTTTCATGCTTTTTTGATCGTCTAACTAACTGTTTTAATTTTATTTCAAAATACTGGATGTATACGGAGATACGTATATTGATGAACTTTTGTTGAAGGTGGGATTGACTTTGGTGGGAATATGTATTTTTGTCCTGACGCCTCTTACGCATACACAGACATAATTTTACATATATACAACCATTGACATGCGCAGAGACACACGCACACGCGAGCTAAACAACCGAGGCTTACAGTCATAACTTCATATGAACAGTATTGAACTCTCTCTCTCTATATATATATATATATATGTATGACGTTTTGCACATGCATACGCATTTAAGTTTGTTTTATGGTTTTGCGTAAGTATATATTCATTCCCGCTTATGTGTTCATGCATTGAAATATGATTATGTCTATCCTGACCCCATTCATATGAGGCCAGTGATTTTATGAATCCGCCGTGACTGTATCCAATATGTAGCAATTTAGCCTGCCTAAAAGTTAACAGACAAATTGACATCTCGATAAAAATTAAATTTTGAAATTTGTGTAAGTATATATACATGGGTGTATTACTATGTATATGTTTATTCTTACTAATGTTTGTGAATATTTCTCCATATGTGAATGTTTGTAAATTTATTCATGTATCCGTTCTTTTTCTCTCCCCCGTCTAAAATATTAATAATTTTCTAAATCTACAAAATTGTTAAAATATATATACATATGGTTTTTTTTTTTTAGCAACAAAAATATAGTAAATATAATAGTTAATTAATAATACTGATCTTAATTTTATAAAATTCTAATACCAATGCCCACCAAGATTAATTTTAAGTCTTCCCACATATTCTCCAAAGTAAAAGTTGCTTTACTCTGATTGGTCCACATTGTACATACAATAATGCCTCCCTGATGAAAGAGGTCTTGCTTGTTCTTAACCTTTTAAAGTCATTCATTTCGAAATAACAACATCACTTGAAAAGACACAAAAAGTGTCGAAACAAAATAGCTACTTTTGTAGTGATATTATAACATATCAATGTTATAATTTATTAATAAATATTATTATTATTATATATATATATATATATAATTATGCTAGTAATTCTCACACATGCTCCAAAATTACGTCTATATTTTCATTTTTCTCTACACCCTCACATCCATACGAATATATGCTCATAAATGTGTTCTTCATACCTACATTTATCTCTTTTTATTCAAATACAATTATTGTTCACAGACTCGCAAATCTATGAGGAGCAGATCCACGCATACATGTATACACATCCGCACACACACACACGCACACACACACGCACACGCGCGCACTCACACACACACACATATATGTATATATATATAATTATATCTGTATACGAACAACTTTTTATATACCCCTATGCATAAATACAATGTACGTCTGTGTAAACTTAACTCCCAAACGAGGTGGTATATTTTCTTTTCATACGTCTTAATAAACATTACACATATATATCCATATATACCGGCATACCTCATTCGGATTGTTGATTGTTGTACACATGTGCAGAATGGTCATTACATGAAAGTATAATCAGTTCACGAATGTGCAATTGACTGCATCTAAAATTAATCAGGTTTTCTCACATGATGGAAAAACGTGTAGTTAATTAGGTCCATTCTTGTATATGAAATACACTTATACCTAGGTGCCCTCCTATACACACAATAATACATACAATAATATATATAAACATGCACAAAATTCGATAGAATCATGTACAAAATTAGGTGTACCCATATATATGAAAAACATATCTCACCTTACACTTAGGTACCCCATTATACACGTGAAATATTTATGTCGAATTCATTATAGTGAACTCATTTCCAGTTACGTTAGTTCATGATAGGATATTTCTTTTAAAACTTCTTACAGCAATAATATAAATTCATTGTGTACTTAGATTGGCGTGAAACAAATGGAAGAAATATTGTGTAGTCTGTTGAAATGAGTTAATTAAGCTCATTTAAATGAATTAGAATTTATAACCAATTTAAATGACGTGTTGAGTTTTCCTTACAATATATATATATATATATATATATATTCGTGTTCTGATCAAAATGTACCTGGGACTATGAAGAGAAACCTACAGTACATAGCATTCGGCGTATAATCCTCTTCAAAATAGCTTCTGAAAATAAATTCTTCATTTAGTGCTGTTTTCATTTATGGAAGCATTTTTTAACCATTTTTTTTAAGGTTGGTAAAGTAATTGAAATGTTTTTCTGCAGAAACATGCTGCGTATATGATGGATCGAGCATGTGAGAAACGATAATGTTTTCAAAAAGATGGAAACGAAAAGCAAATTAATACTGAGCATGAAGAAAAGAGAGCTAATGATTCTGGGACATGTAATGACGAAGGAGGATTTGGACAATCTGATACTCACAGGTCAGATAAAGGAAAAGAGAGACAGGGGAAGCAGGCGGTAACTTACTTGACAGGCCTGAGTAAGTAGATGACAGATCAGGGTTTGGATGAGGTAACAAGAGAAAGTGTGCTAAGAGGCACCAGGGATAGGGAGACCTGGAGGGCCATGATCGCCTACGTTCAAGAAAATGCGACGAGGTAGTTGATCTTCTCCTTCTATCAGCTGCCTCGTCGCATTTTCTGAGATTCCGTAACGACTTGAAATTTTATTCCTCTCAGCTGGGATTCGATTTTAGAAAAGTAAAATATCGCAAGGTGTAGGATCTTAGGGAAACATTGGCGTCACTGATGGAAGCTTGGCGGTGTGATGAGACGAGACAATTGTACACACTTTCGTTTCAAGCACTGATATAGGCAATGGAAGTAATCGAGAAACGTTATAACTTAGGGTGCATGCGCGACTAAGGTCAGGATGAATACGTGCTCTAGAAACAGTCCCGAAAAGTTTTGATAAGATTAATGCAGATAAGTCTGTCATTTTACTGAGCATGTTCATGGCTAGGTCAGCATTCAGTCAGTTAAGTGCCATACGTGATACGCTTTGGCCGATCATGAATTAAAAGTGACATGACTGACCGGGCAGAAGATTATCCCGCAGTAGGTTGCCTTTGCTTTCTGCGGTAGGCTGGTTGGCAACCAAGGCTATAGAACCCAATCTGTTCTGTTATTTAACCCATAACTGGAAGAAAGAGATGGATTAATACTATTCCCAAGGATATTTGTGCGTAAGTGAATACAAGAAATTCAACAGAATTTCGAACTCGGCTTCCCGGTTTGTCGTTCCGATTCGATATTTACTGCACCACAACAGTCAAACTCAAGATAAATTAATATGCATCCATTGATAAACTTCAAATGCGTCTCCGTTTTCTTATGGATAAATTACTTTTCACCTTGAAACCTGTTTCTTGCAAACGAAACTTCGGAAACCTGTGGCTGCTCCAACAATATTTCCAGACGAACTATATTTCTTAGTTTCGGCATTTCTATCATTCACGGATAAGACCTACTATGCTACACACATTGTAGTGAACCATCCTCATTCCCGTCTTATTCCTTGCAAGTATTACTCAATTATCTTCTTCACACGAAGCTCTGCTTCTTGGAACCGACTTGTAAGAAAAAATGCTTCCTCGATTAGTATAATCGTAACCAGTTCTATAATAATGTTAACCGGTGTTTTTCTCAGATATAATCATAAACTAATCCTCTTATTCTGTAGCCTACTACCTCGAGTGCCTCTCGGGTCATGTAAATGGTAAAAAGAGATCAGTTCTCCACTAGTTATGTACGTATCGTAGGCATTATCAACGCATCAAATGGGATTGTTGTGTTCAAATTCCAATCGAGGTGGTTTTGCTCACTTTCATATCAACATAGTTTTCTTCACTTAACAGTTAAATAGCACGGAAAACCAGCACAAATTCCTTCACACACTCATCAGCTAAGAGTTAAATAGTACGAAAACCCAGCACCGTTTTCTTCCCTCACTAACTAGGTACGAGTTAAAAACACGGAAACCCAACACTTTTTACTTCACTCATTTACTAACTACGTGTTAAAAGAGCGGAAAACCAGCACTTTTTCCTTCACTCCTTCACCAGATACGAGTTATATAGCACGAAAAACTAGCACCATTTTCTTAACTCACACACCAAGTACGAGATAAATAGCACAGAAACCTAGCACCGTTTCCTTCACTTATTCAAACACCCGCTACCAGTTAAATAGCACGGAAACCTAGCACCATTTCCTTCACTTATTCAAACACCCGCTACCAGTTATATAGCACGGAAACCTAGCACCGTTTCCTTCACTTATTCAAACACCCGCTACCAGTTAAATAGCACGGAAACCTAGCACCATTTCCTTCACTTATTCAAACACCCGCTACCAGTTATATAGCACGGAAACCTAGCACCGTTTCCTTCACTTATTCAAACACCCGCTACCAGTTAAATAGCACGGAAACCAGCACCGTTTCCTTTAATCATTCACCAACTCCGGGTTAAATAGTATGAATAGCCATCACTGTTTTCTTCACTCACTTAGCAGCTACCGGTTAAATTTCACGGAAAACCAGCACATTTCCTTACTCATTTACTATCTACGAATTAAATAGCATGGCATACTGAGCTCAGTAACTTGGTTTGGCAAGTACATAAGAAAAAGAAAACTGGAAAAAAAAAAATGAATAAAAAATAAAAACAAACAAAAAAAGAACGTAGCATTTTAGTCCGGTAAAAACCTACTTGACATTGCTCCCCAAGTTTGGTAAGGCTGTGGCTCTTAATATCGCGGCCAAGTCTACTAGGTTAAAACGCTCCCAACACACACACACACACACACACACACATAAATATATATATATATCCAGTTTGCCAGTCAAAGTCTGTGATAGAGGGAAGGATTTAATTAGATAGGTGAACGAATAGATGAATCGGGAAAGGGGATTACACATCCGATCTATTACAGGGAATAAACATTTCCAAGTCACGTACTTTTGTTTACGCTGCGTCCGCAGATTGTTTCATACGTTGTGTCTTGCAACATAATGAAGGTCAGTGGAAATGAAGCAAACTAACTTACATATGGTGCGGGATTACTTCTAGCTGCAAGGTTTTTCTCAACACACACACACACACACACACACACACACACATATATATATATATATATATATATATATATATATAATATTAAAGTATATCAGAAATTTTATATTTATATATTATAAATTATATTTTAGAACATTTAAAAACTACAAGCTACTAGAAAAATGTACATTTTGTTTCGACATAGAAAGAACAATGGCACATCAGGTAGTTAATAATGATGGTAATCTTTTATTAACTACCAGATCAGACATTGTTGTTTTAATGTCGAAACAAAATGTACAATTTTGTTGTAGTTTGTTGTTTGCACACGTTCTAAAATAGAATTTCTCAACACAACACACATACCTCCCAAAATAATGCGTTAAGAAAGCTAATTATAATTCAATTTAGCATAAAACTCTGGTTGAATAGGGCCATGAAATACTCAAAATAAAATAGGTACCTTCAATATTTTGGCATAAATCTTCGATACCTGAGTTTAAATGAAAATTTCAAAATGAAAAAGACTTCTGGAAGATTTCCTTTTAGATTTAATTAAAAGTTGTTTTTTTTTTTTAATCACATCACCCCAAGCAAGGCGGTAACGCCACTGATGTGCAGGGGGCTACGTAAGAGTAAAAAGGTTGGAAAAGAGAAAGCCGGAAACCACATCCTAAACAGGAAACAAGGGATGAGCCTCTTCACCTGTTCAATAGACGTGGGTTGAGTGTGAACTGGGCGATAGTTTAATCTATCTACTCTAATTGAAAAGAAAAAAAATATGAAAAGAGTGAAAAGATTGGAAAAGAGAAATCCGGAAACCACATCTTAACAGGAAACAAGGGATGAGCCTCTTAATGATAAAATTTATTATTTCTATTCAGTAAAAAATTCTGGTGTATTTCGGATAGAAATTATATAGATTGCAATGTCAAATTTAATTTTGATTTTTTTAAATATTCTTAAAAGCAGCACTTTTCGTAATTTTAAGAAATTCGTAAATAAACAAAATTTCATCGATTTTAAAAATATTTCAAAAGATTTCTGACACTTTATTTTAGTAAAATTAAAAATTGAAAGTTAAATTAATCTGATTTTAAAGATATATTACGTACTTATATCAAAGAAAATAATATACAACCAATGATTAACGATTGGTCGTGTTCATCTGATTGAACCTTTGACGAACAAATGACGAAGAGATGAAAAGCTTCTACTCATGACCATAAATGCAATTTTTATAAATCTAAAGGATGGGATAAAACCATTAAATTACGTAACCTTCTCATAATAATGACAGTTTTTGTCAGCCATACATGAAAATAAGGAACGTATTAAGTAAATAAAAATTATTTTAAAAATAGATAGCACCACTACGTTTATAAATCTTCTCAATTTTGGACTCGTAAATTTGGTTTCCTATTAACTGTTGTATAACCTCCAGGGAACACTGCAATACAGAATTGTACACGATTTTAAACTATTATAAATTATTATAATTAAAATGTAAAAATTTGAAAAAGTTCTTGTAAAATTCATTATTCATAATTTCTTTTCTATTTCTTCAGACAATAATGTCCTTAATATATTTATTTACAAAAGCAATTAGAAGCTTTTCTAATTAAGTAATGTCATAGTTTTATTGGATTTATTACTTTTCCGTTCAAAATTAATACCTTTCCCAAGGTTACCAGTGATTAAGTTAATACAGGGTATTTAACTGGAATTCGAGCTCGGCTCAACGATTTCTCGTTCCGAGCCGATATCCACTACACCACAACGCACATCCGTCGCTCAACGCTTACAGCTCCTGGTATTTCCAAGCGGTCAACCATCTAAGTGCTGAGCAGGCTCAACGGTACTTAACTTCGGTGATCGAGCGAGAATCGGTGTATTCAACCTGATATGGCCGTAAGCCGATATAAAAAAATTGTAATTTCATATAAGTAAGTGTAAAATCAACAAGATCTTTAAATTGAAAAAAGCTGAAATAATCTCTTTATTTCTGAATATTTTTGAAGGTTTCATTTAAAAATCCGATAATTATCTGATTTTTGCAAGAATTTTCAATTCAATATTTTTCATCGTAAAAATAAACTTAAATTATTCGTACAATTTTATTGTCCCGCACTTACGCCATTTTAACAAAAAGTTTTACCCAAAACATCAATGTTTCTGAAAAAAAGTTACATGAAAAATCTAAGTAATAATATATATAGTATCACATTATAATTTTGTTTCTAACATTCTTTACATCATGTAACTCCTATTTTAGCGACTTTTTAGATGCACCTTATTAAAATCTGTTGAATATTTTAGTTCAATGTAATTACTGTTTTGCTCTTTAACATCAATAGCAGACCTTAAACATAATAGTAGCATCTTTCTCTAAAGAAATCCCTGAAAACAGAACTGAATTGTACTTCTTGACTTCAGAATATTCCATACTTTTAGAGATAAGAACAACTGTAAAATCAGATTCACAGAATTCTGCAGCCAAACATTTATATGGCACACCTTTATTTCTGCCAGGATAATTGATAATCAAACCAAATTAATTACTTTTGAATTATGTTTTATTCGTAGATATTTTGTAAATGAAGGTGTCTCAAGTAACATCCCCATCTCCTAATAAAGGGGTCGGCACCATTTTGGAGAGTGAGGGCCAAAAAGTTATGTAGAATCATGGAGAGGGGTCAAACAGCTATGACTCCAGTGTCATAGAGAAGAAACGTTATTAAATGTGTGAATAAATTTTCTGCGCTTGAAGAAAGCAAGGATTCAATATAATTTAATATCTAACTGGAATTTTGTTCAAAGAATATTACATCTTCAAAATAAATGTTTCATAAATCAGTACTGACAAAACAATTTCATTAAAATCGGTTGAAAACACTATTTTATACTAATTTAAACGTGCCCTCTTACGAAAGCAATTTCACAGAAAAAGTGAAAGTGAGGCCGTACGCTAATTTTGGCGATATTTACAAATAAAAATATAAATGAAACATTCTCCAGGTAAGAAGACATTTTTTTAAAAAATTCGACGCAATGTATTCAGACTATCAACTGTCACTTTGGCTTGGTTTACCTATATTTATATCGTGTCTTCAGTAAGATAGCGGGCCGGACAAGATTTACTCGAAGACCTGATGTGGCCCGCGGGCCGGGGGTCGCCCAACGCTGTCCTAAGACAATCGAGCTATGTAACATGTATACACTAGAATCACTCAAAAACTTTAACTTTCTGCTAGTAAAAGACAATGCAACTAAACATACCTTACAACCGACTTACAGAAGTCCTTACAAGGTTGTAAAATGCACAGAGAAAAATTACAGTCGCAATAGACGAGTGTATTTTAATTAACCGACGAGAAGTGACACATTTAGAAAATATTGGTAATGATTCATTAGAGAACACCAAACAGACACAAATTAGAACTTCAAAGAGTGGATGTCACATGACCTAATAAACTATTTTCTTACCTGACTTATAAAAATCTCTCTTGAGAGAGTTGTACAAATATCCGCTTGACAGTAATGTAGTGTCTTTTAATAACAGTAGCGGCCCTTAATAGCAGCAGTAGAAGGACTTAAACATAATATCAATATTAACTCACGAATATAAAACCTTATGAGCCCTAAGGTAACTCACTATCTTTCTTTTTCACATACACACACAGAGTTTTGGGTGTTCTCTTTCGTGCTGGTGAAAAGATCTTTCCAGGCTGAAGCGAAAAGAGCTGTGAATTCTCCATGCTAAAAACACACCAACACAATAAATCACACTAAACATAGTTATGAATATGTTGTTGTGTCTGCAATTTACTTTTAACAAGAGAATCTTTTGTTTTAAACTTACCCTTTTGTTAATTTTGTCTTAATAAATGTCATTTTGCATTTTAAATCATTCTTTCTGTTAATTTGTGCATGTACTCTTTCTCACCATCATTATTTCATGGACTATGAAATATTTCTGTAAGAAACTTAAAAGTTTAATATTTGTCTATATTTTTGAGATGAGGTAGTATTTACAGTATTTACATTATTCAGACTATTGTCCTCGTCTTTCGAAGATGAGGACAATATGGAGACAAATAGAAAAGTCATTTTAGAAGATGACATTCCTACAACTATGCAAGGAACTATAAATCATCTCTGCAAATTTGACACCAAGTCTTGCAGTCCATTCAAGGCCAGCTTGTCTAGTCGCTGAAAAAGCAGGACACGCCCTGGTCCGAGAACGTATCCAGTACAACCGATGGATGAAACTAAATTACATTCCGATATCTCACAGAGGCTCGAAACATTCCTCAGCAGGATCACTGACGAAGAAGAACGAAAAAGAATCCGGCAAGTATTGGACAAATCCTTCAGGCAAGAATTCGATCAAGGTCCGCCAAATACAGAAACTAGAGAGATTAATAGATATGAAGAGAACACATGAGGTCTATCACCCACCTCTGAAGGCAGTTAAACTTTTAACTATTGAAGTAGCAAATCACCTGACGGTGACCATGACAAAAAACCTTTTATGCCAACATAAAAAAAAAGAATAAACAAAAAATAAAAAAAACGTGTTATATATATATCTTTAGAATAAATAAACTGGTTCTTTTTTCTGCAAGTATTACTTACAATAATTTCAGATATATTTTCCTTGTTTATTTCATTTTTATACAGGATTATCTTTCACTGATTTTCGGGAAAAACAAAAATTACTTTTACTAGATTTGGCATTCAGTTAACAATATATTACAAGAAAATATTTTATATACTTTACCGTTAATCCATAACGTTAAAATAAATATATATTTTTCTCTTTCAGACATTTTCTTAGAAAGTCGAGAAATATACGGGGATAACACTGACACTGAATAAATTAGTGACCCCCATCTCATTTTCGGCATTGTTTCTTTTTATGCCCAACACACTACTGTAGATTTTCTAATCGCCGCTTAGATGTTGAACAAGTCCAAAAGTATGAGGATCAAAATCACTACTCTATTTTAATAGGTACCAACGGGACAAGTTTGCTAACCATTACACCAGGTCGAGGAGCATCGCTCAATACATTATACTTTTTGAGGAAGGCAGAATTTGAGGTAAATATCAAATTATCACGTCCTAGAGAAACTAGCAGTTTAGCTCGGTTTCACTAGTGTAGTTTTAGGAATAATAATAATAAAAAAAAAACCTTATGATGAACTTACATAGCAAAAACTTACACAACATCTACCACCGTCACTTTTATAGAGATAGATAACAATGTAGAATGTCTCTATTGGATTAGGCTGGGAGAGGGAAGGGCAGCATATATATAGATATAGATAATATAAAGTGGGGTGCTCGGTTCTACATATAATCAATAATGACTTTGTGGGGTGATAATATATAGTATTCTACCCTTAATTTTGGCTTTCTGAAAATTTTCAAGGTGTCGTTAGCGTTCTAAAATTTTGATCTACATCTGAGCGCAACTCCCGTCGAGCTAGACAGCAACATGCAGACGCTAAGTCAAATCAATCAAACAAATACTTACACAACGTCCTCTCTCGTCACTTTTATAGAAAAATAATAAATAGATTTAATTTATTTTAAGAAATGATTAATTTGACATGATCTTAAATCTTATTATCGGGTAATATGTAGTTTTCCATTCGGGATTTTTCTCAGAATATTTTTAAAATGAAAACGTTTTGTATAATTAATTGGTGAATGAAAAATATCTTTAAGTGGTACAAAAATTGATATTGCATACGCATGTGTTTTGCTTGATTTGAAATAAAAATTGTAAAATCGCTATAAATGCAACACCCACACAACACAAAATGGAAGGATCAAAATTAGCAGCTGACTTTGAATACATTCCTGCTTTTTTTAACAATTACCATGAACTGTTTTTTTCTTATTCGTCTGGTAGCCGTTCTCTTGTACAAAAATATTTAATCACCAAAACAAAAATTCGCTTGTTGATTTTTTCTCTTCTTAAAGAAACTGCCACGTGTCTATGGGAACTCTTGATAAATTCACCATATATGAAAAATATTTATGAGTGACCGCAAATTCAAAATTTTTAGAAACTAGCAACATTTTTATTTAGTTTTCTAAAATCCTTGCACTTCCATTGATAAAGCCAATCAGTGAAAGAAACGCGTTGGATAAGACAATTTTTTTATTTTTTTGGTTTATTAATGTTATACTTTTACACACACACACACACACACACACACACACACACACACACACACACACACACACACACATATATATATATAATATTACAGTATATCAGAAATTTTATATTTAAACACACTCACACTTATATATTAGAAATTATATTTTAGAACATATAAAAACTACAAGCTACTAGAAAAATGTACATTTTGTTTCGACATAGAAAGAACAATGGCACATCAGGTAGTTAATAATGATAGTAATCTTTTATTAACTACCAGATGAGACATTGTTGTTTTAATGTCGAAACAAAATGTACAATTTTGTAGTAGTTTGTTGTTTGCCCACGTTCTAAAGTAGAATTTATAATAAATATTTATTGCTATATTTTTATATTGAGCACTTTTATATATATATATATATATATATATATATATATATATATCAGCATGCAGTGTGAGTATAGAAGAATCCAAAGGAGAGGAGTATCCTGTACATACAGTGGTAGGAAAACTTTCTAAGAGAGCTCTAAACATATATGCATATAAATAGAGAGCAAATATAAGAAAAATTAAGGCAGACACGTTATCTCATGGTATGGACCTATTTTAGGCGAACCATCATCAGCTTCCGTCTTTATTTCACAAAGGATTTTACACAATTATATCGATAATAATTTTTACAAGTAAGTGTCTGCCTTAATTTTTCTTATATATATATATATATATATATATATATATATATATATATATATAAAGTATGCCGATGAAAGATAAATCGAGAGTTAAAAACAACAACAATAATAATAATATAATTATCTTTATTCATTTTATATCAGCAAGCCTTAGGCCAAATAGATGCATAATAAAATAGTCAAAAGTGTTAAATTTCGGACACGCCTGTGTTCTTTTTCCCACGAGAACGACTTGGTGGGTGAGTCTTTTCGTATGAGTGATATATCTAATCAAATCTGGTAGTTTTTGACTAGTTGTTCAATGATAGTTTTTATTAGCACAACCCCCCCACCCCATATATATATATATTACGGAAATTAACGAAGATTAACGGAATAGTTATAAACAACCGACAATTTGAAATTATTTGTTTGAACATTATTTTTGATCGATACTCGTACTTAAGTAGATATTCTGTTTATAATCAAACAGTATATATATTTATTTCTGCTGGCCTGGTTATTTACGAATTTTCGTAACCCAAATATATCGCAAATAAATAGGCCGATATATATATATATATATATATATATATATATATATATATATATATTAATTAATTGTTAATTTTTAAGTTACACTTCTCTTTCATTTTTTTGCAAACCCAGACGATGTCAATCTTTTCTTTTCTTGTTTATTTGATTTTATTTTGTTTTATCTTTTTCTTTTTTCTTTTTTCTTTTTCTTGTTTATTTTCTTTTTTAATTTCTTTGCAAATCTATTGAAAAAGGAAAATTAGACTGATTTTTCTCCAGTTTCTGAAAGGATTTTTCTGTTGCTGAGTTGATGTGTTATCCCCCGTGGGGATTTTCATATCGAAATGGTCATTCAACATCATTGAATTAATCCTTTTTTAATTTATATTTTCTCTGTAATATTTTATTACATGGAGCTCTCTTCCTGTATCATTTTTCAATATTAAAATACAATTTTTAATATTAATTAGGATCGGGTTTTTTGAATTTACCTTCCTGCTTTTTTAACCTGGATTAATGTATCTGAATTAAAATATATATATATATATATATATATATATATATATATATATATATATTTGTGTTTGTGAGTAATTTAAAAAATAAAATGCTATTAAATATAGATCGGAATACTAAATTATGATAAGTCAAAGAAAATATATGTAACGTTTATCTGTTTAAGATATTTCACTTCAATTAAAGCTTCATCACAGAATTGAGAGAGCCGTCAAAAATTGGAACTTTGTCATTTTTAATTTTAGGTTTTGCTAATTAACATTATCTATTTATTATGATCTATTATCTATTTATTATTATCTATTATCACGTGCATTTAAAGCGTAGCTAATTTTATGTTTGCCAAATTTTAATATGGCTCATCGAACTCGAAAAAAGCTTCATGATAGATTGATATATAATTAGGCAGCATTTTTTCATTGATGCATGTTTCGTTAAATAATATAGACAAATTTTGTCCATTTTATGAAAATCCTTTCATATTGTTTGATAAGCTTAATAGCATTATCATTAAATGAATAAAGAAAATAACAATATTGATACATAATTTATTTTATAATCTAGTCAAAGCTTTCGGCTTATATAAGCCATTTTCAGTTTTTCAAATTACATTATGGTATAACAATTCACGGACAATAATCGCAATAACGACGGTCTGTTTTTGTTGACATGTGTGACATCATGAGCTATGGTGCGATATTCTCTTCCAGTTTCTTGTATACACGAGTATGTCGTTGCTTGGAAAACTTAGATTGGATTATAAAATAAATTATGTATCAATATTGTGATTTTCTTTCATCATTTAATGATAATGCTATTAAGCTTATCAGGCAATAAGAAAAAAATTAGATAAAATAAATAGGCAAAACTTGTCTATATTATTTGATGAAACATGCACCAATATATATATATATATATATATACACTAATGGCCATAATTATTCGGCCACCCCATTTTTTTTAAAGAAATGATGTATTTCATACTATTTTTAAATGGGTAATTCTAAATGAAAGTAGAATGGCTCTTTTGTTATTATTACTTTGAAAACTTTTACAAGTTAAGGAAGCAAAGATGAACTCATCTGAGCCACCCTAATGTTTTTTTGTTCTTTCATTAATGAAACTGTGATATAAGTAATTATTAAATATTCATTTGATGCACATATTGTTGTGCTGTATTGACAAAAAACATTCTATTTTCAATTTACAATTATTCACTTGGCAATAAATACTAAAAATAGTTTGAAATACTGAAATACATAATTTTTTAAAAACACTGGGTGGCCTAATAATTATGGCCGTTAGTAATATATATATATATATATATATATATATATATATATATATATGTATGTGTGTGTGTGTATATATATATATAGAAAGTCATGGATAAAGATAGACGTTGTCATGCAGACAATCACAGACCGATTTATTTGCAGCATTCAACCAACTGATAAATTTCTATTGCTCAATTTCGAAAAGTTCTTTTTTATAAACAGAGACGTTGCTACGTATCATGTAGTGCTAGTCATTTCTCTGTGCTTATGTACGTGCCTTCTGTTTTGATAATTTATCAATATTCTGAATATTTTTTTACAGCTTTCGCTGTCGTTCGGCTCATAATCTACAATTTGAAATTTTAGTCATATAATTCGTGACTCGAGCGGGTTGTTCACACCTCGAAGCTTCCTTATGTCTTTTACCTAACTGGCATTTGCAACATCTGTAGAGTTTATGGCCGTATCACATAAAAACATCGGTTGTCATATGAATGGAGGATCACTTCGGAATAACAGGTTTTGTAAGCTTGGCTATGAGGCTGGAGTAATGGATCAGTAAGTTAAGTTCCATACGTGATACACGCTTTGGGCGATAATATCTCAAAAAGAGACATGACTGACTGGACAGAAGCTTATCCCCCAGTAAGTTGCCATTGCTTTCCATCTGTCCTATTAATTAACCCCATAAACTGAAGAAAAGAAACGGATTAATACCTTTCCCAATGTTATCTATGCGTAAGTGAATGCAAAGAATTCATCTGGAATTCGAATTCGGCTCTCGGATTGCTCGTTCCAAGTCGATATCCACTGCACCCCAGCGCAGATCCTTGCTTTTACTTACGCGCAAATACCCTTGGGAAAGGTATTAATGCGTCTCTTCCCTCCGGTTATGTGTTAAATAATAGGACAGATTGGGTTTGATATCGTTGCCTGGTGACCACTCTACCGCAGAAAGCAGTGGCAAACTACTGCGGGACAATCTTCTGCCCAGTCAGTTAAGTCTCTTTCCAGACATGATTGTCCAAAATGGGCATCATGTATGGCACTTAACTGACTGACTGAGTAATGTATAATGGCTCGGAATTTGCAAGGGTTTCCAATTTCGGTCGATTCCGTTATATAATGGCAAATACCCTTAGGATATATATGAATTCACGTCCTCTTCCTCAGCTAAGGCTTAATAAGTAGGACTTGTATCAGTAATACATTATCTCAATAAATAATTAGAATTTAAAAATGAGTTCTGGCTTTAAATGCACTGCAAATACCTGATAAGCCTCAAAAAAAGCAAAACAAGAACCCCCCTCAAAATTCCCCCCCAAATTTTGTTGATGTGAATATCGCTCTTTTATTATAACAACGTAAATTTATCATTATAAAAAGACTTTTAATCTATGTGTCGTGTCACTTTAGCAAGTGAGTAGTGATGGCTTTCCACAGCTTCCTATCCTTGCTAGCTCTTAGTAACATTCATTTTTTACCTCTTCGTTTTGCCATCCATTTAATTTAGCACTTCAGATAAATCGTCTGATTCTGCTATTTTTAGCTTCTATATGTCATGCGAGTATTTTGTTCATTCGGTTTTTAAATGTGCAGATCTATATTCTAACCTATTCGAAGGATTTAAAATGTTGTTCTTAATTTTGCAGTTGTTTTTAAGGCGAAAGAATATGCTGTTGACAAATTGTTGATAGCAGACACGGAAGGAAAACTACAAAATGTTTTAGTGAAATTAGTACAGGAAACCGAAATGAATGGAGTAAAAATTAATGGCGAAAAACAGAATGAATATTTGTTAGCAAAAGAATGTACATAAAATGCCGACTGCACAAAAAGTAAAAATAAATAAACAAGTACAAAAGATTTAAAAATCTGAAACCCAAAACCGTATTGGGATAAACAACGACGCATTTCAAAAGCTAAGAATAGTATTAAGACATAAAAACTTAGCTAGAACCAATTTTACTAAAATTTTACCTGATGTCTGTGCTTCTGTATGCCATCGAGTTCTGGACAGTCATCTCGGAGATGAAGAAGCGACTAAAAGCAAGAGAAATGTAGTTCTACAGTAGAATGCTGAAGATACCATAGTCCGAATATGTTAGAAACAACGAAGTTTTAGAGAAAATTGCAACAAATAGAAACTTATAATTAATATCAGGAAGAAAGAATTGAGATTTCTATGTCAAATAATGAGGGAAAAAGGCTCAGAAAATTTGATACTTATAGGACAGATTCAAAACAAGAAGGACAAAAAAACAATGCAATGGAAACATAGTGTGCTTGAGTATATGGATGACGGAACAGAGTTTAGGATAAATAACGAAAAGACAAAATTAATTGAGAGTTACAAGAGACAGAAAGTTGTAGAGAGCTATGATCGACTACATCCTGGGGCATTTAAAGAATTAGTTAATATCATCTAGTATTATTCAGTTCAGTTCTCTCATGTTGCAAACCGTATATACCCCGCTCTCCAGAAAAGAAAGCAAGAAACAACATCACAGGTACAACAATAAAACAATATCAAAATAGTGAACACCCCAAAAAAGCTAGATGGCATATGACCGTCTACCTATAGTCAACTCTACTAGCATTTAAAAATAAGGAAAATGGTTTTAAATATATCCCATAAGTTAGCATACATATTCGATACAAACAACCTGTTTTACGGCTCGTTGAATCAATTGCTTCAAACTGATGCTGTTCGGCTGCAGGTCAAACACTATGAGGCCCCGTACAGACGTTGTTTTTAAAATAGCTCTCTGTGCACGTGAGAGATATGGATGGTTCGCTTATCTACTTAATCATGCCATACACTTAAGACCGCATTTCTTCGTGTCCACTGGCACTAATTTCTGGACACGATATTCTCAAGTAATGATGGTTATTCCTTCAGGGTAATAATTATCAGTTGCTTTATGAGAAAAGATTCGGCATTCGTTGATTAATTACCTTAGGTTCAAAAAATATTTAACTTAAGTGTAATGTTCATTTAAATAGATTTTTTGGTTACATTGTCCTTCCCAGTATTGACTGGGAGATTCTGTCCAAACAATTTGTTATTACTATTTTAATGATAATTCATTCCATGGAAGTCCAAAAGGGCCAAGCAAAGTAGAAGTTTACTGAGTGAGATTGTGAGAATGGACGAAAAAAAGTAGTATTATGAAGATGAATAGGGTAATTATGGCTTGAAACATAACATAAATATAACAAAATTATAAATGACAGAGAAAAATTCTTCCAGGAATCTCTTTCATAAAGTAACAGAACTGGGCAAGAAATTGTGTGAGAAAATTTTATTTTTTATGAAAAGAACATACAGAGAATACTTATGATTCAAGTGATGTGATTTTCGTTATTTGGTACACATTTTTATTTTGGTCTCTCTGAAAAGCCAATCCACAAAGTTTGAAAAAAAAAAGTTACATGTCTACAGATTTCATTCGCTCGAAGCCACTTTTAACCACTGATCTGAGGAAATAGTTGTATAGAGCTGGCGTTTTGGATATTTCTGAACGAGTTTGGCACCATGCATGACATTTATGTGATAGTCTCGATCTGACCCGGCTTTATGAACACAGCACAATGCCTTATCTAGAATATTTAACCCCGTGGCATGTGAAAGTAAGATTTCAGTATGTGTCGCAGGAGAATTTGACAAATAATGTAGTCACTATGTCCACTGGTTACAAACACGATCAGTCATTTTTGAGACGTGTTTGGTTTATTCACACGTAAATGCCTGGGCGTATTAATCTCAAAGAACAGTAGATAGCTATCGAAATATACGTACGCAATAGCTCTACACGTGATTTCTGCTCATGTGCAATCAATGCCACATGAATTTGATGTTTAATATTTAACACAAAAATATATCTAAAATCGATATTAACCTTGCGAAATTGTTTCACGCAATGAAGTGATCCTCAGACGGTTCAAATGATATCTTCATCTATGTGAATATTTAACCACAATAAAAATCGAATCTCTTCTGGGTTATGTTCTGGTTCAATATAGGTTTCCTTCTTCGGCCTTTTAGAACAATTTGTGGCCATTTCAGTTAAGGAACGTTATATATATATATATAGACAGCAATGGAAAAATTGTCACAATTTTTTATTTTTTATTTCACGCATGCGCGCTGTTTTGTATTTTTTCTGTACCGTTAATTGGATACCGAGCGTGAGACACTCCACCCACGTCTATTGAACAGGTGAAGAGGCTCATCCCTTGTTTCCTGTTTAGGATGTGGTTTCCGGTTTTTCTCTTTTCTCTTTTCCAATCTTTTCACTCTTACGCAGCCCCCTGCGCATCAGTGGCGTTTTCGCCTTGCTTGGGGTGATATGATTAAAAACAAAAGACGCAGTTACTCCACTAGAAATTTGAAAACAGCATGATATTTTGCTTGGCATTCGCGCCGGAATTTCGGATACAAAGATTTCAGTGTCAATATGAGGACAGTGCAGAGGATTTGGAAAAAGTTAGATGAGTCCAATAGTTAGGTGTTTGGAGAGATTAATGGTGATCACAAATTTATTTCTCCAGTCATCCTCCCACAGAGACTCAGACTCAACTTGGTGGCATGCATCAAGGCGGTAGTGATTACCTGGATCAAGAGGATTGCTGCTGGAATATCTTTATCTGGCAACAGAAGAACCTAGTTATGGCTATCAGACAATTTCTACGAAATCATTCCTTAAATCGAACCAACAGACTACCGAGACTGTAAATGAGTAAGATGGCAGCTAACAAAAACCCTTGTAACACCAAAGAACTGAAAAGAAGGATTATGGTACCACTCACCATTTTAAGCAAGGAGACTGTCCAGAAACTCTGGACATTCTGATGTCACCTATTTAAATTTAACAATTTTACTGAATAAATTTACTTTTTACTATTTCAAGATATATTTTGGATGATTTTGGTAAATATATCCGTGAAAATGTGATGTCAGTGTAATTTTAAATCTTAATTTTCTATTCGGCTATTTATCCATTGCACACTCTATGTTATTTTAGATAAATATTTGTGGACACTCTCTGAATATAATATTCAGTATATGTCTATATTTCTGAGATGAGATAGTATTTACACTGCTTACATTGTTCGGACTATTGTCCTCCTCTTGGTTGCCCTTTGTACAACGTTTCGGAGGTTGTCCGCTCTACAGTAGTGGTGAACAAGTAACTTTGAGTGTCGGGTTAGGGAGAGATAAGTCATGACGACCAAATATGCTTTGCACAAAAAATGCGAATGGTATAACCCAGTGATTGCAATAAAGGGTTTGGATCGAAATTCATAATACATGAAGAAGGCAGGTGTGTACAACGGTCGAAAAGTCGTACAAATATCAAACAAAATGAGGAAAATAGTCTAAATAATGTAAATAGTGTCAGCTTGCGTTTTACTTAATTGACACCAACTTAGCTACAATGCTGAAACTATGTAAACATTTAGTTTGTGGTTTCCACATTTTTAGAGAGGGATTTCAAATTTCAAATCAGCCATTGGCTAGTATTTCCGGTTTAAACGAGCTCACAAATAAGAAAATGTAGTAATATATTAATTCCGTCATTATTATTATTATTGTTATTTCTCATCATATTTCCATTTCTGCTATGGTCCCACTACCAACCAAGTCTGCGGGAAGACCTAAGGCAGGTCGTGGCGTGTTGTTATAGCCCCATTTCCTGTTTTTTCTATCTTCCCCATCATCCCGAGCGTTACATAGACAAAGTTCTCCTTAGTGTGTGGGCTGTACTTAATAAGACAATATTTGTATATCTCTTAAGCTGGGGCTTCCAGGGATTCTTTCAATGTGTTGTTATGTTCCATTTTTTATTATTCCAAGTGCACCTACTATCACTGGCCCAACTCTTGTTTTCAATTTCTACATTTTTGCTATTTCAATTTATAGGTCTTTATATTTTGACATTTATTCAAATTCCTTGGTTGCTATGTTACAATCCGCTGGACAAGCCATATCAATTAATAGACAATTTTTCTCTTTCTGGATTTTAACAATAATGTCTGGCCTATTTGCTTCAAATTTTTGTCTGTGTAGAAGGTGTAATCCCATAGAATGGTGCCATCTTCTATCTCTGTAACCGGTGCTCGGTGATGTTCATACCAGTGTTTGTTTACATAATTTTTCATAGTGTTTGCACATTGTATGGTCTATTGTTTCTTGGTGTTTATCACAAAACCTTCATTTTGGATACATATTGTTATGTATAATATTTGCCTGAAAGTTTCTAGTGAAAAGATTTTGGTCTTGCTCTGCAAGAATAAAACCTTCAGTCTCAGACTTTAATCCAGATGCAAGTAACCATCGATGAGTATTAACTTTATCAACACTGGATTTATTGGCACGTTCTGGATATTGGTCATGCAGAGGTTTGTCTTGCCAGCGTTGTTTCATCTGTTCAAGAGCTTTAGCTTTGGCTTTCATTTTCATATTTTCTGCCGCAATAGTTGGTTCTTGGCTTCTGTTTTGCTTTTATACAGAATCTACTAACTGTAAATCTTGTTTGTATTTACTGCCTTCTTTTATTATTGAATATTTTTTCTTTCTTTCTTCATGTTGCCTTACTAATTGTATCATCCAATCCTTTGTTGTTTCTATGTATGTTAGTAAGCCAATAGTTGTTGTCTTGTATGACAATTCCAGCTGAATAAGACCTCTTCCACCTTCTTTACGGGGTATGTATAGACGTTCTACATCAGCTTTTGGGTGATGCATCTTATGCTTAGAAAGAAGCTTTCTTGTTTTAGCATCCATTCGCCTGATGTCGTTTAGAGTCCAGTTTAAGATGTTGAAGCTATATTGGACAACTGGGATTGCAAGGTTATTAATGGCCATAACTCTGTTCTGTGAATTTAATTCAGTTTTTAATATCATTCGTAGCCTTCTATAGTACTCTTTACGCACTATTTCTTTCATTTTTTTATGGTGAATGTTTCTCTCATTTACACCTAGGTATTTATAAGCTTCTTCTGGTTTCAATTCTTTTATTGTTACAGCAGGGTCTAGGCTAATTGAGGATGTTTCTTGTATTGATCCACGTAAAACTGTAGCTTTAGCACATTTATTCAAATTAAATTTCATTCCAATGTCTTCGCTGAAGAATTTTACAGTTTGCAGAAGACCTAGCTCATTATCATTCTTAGCATATAACTTTAAGTCATCCATGTAAAATAGATGGCTTATTTTCTTTTGGCCTATTTTATAACCACATTCTGTCTTATTAAATTGACTGGTTAGTGCTATTAATGATATGCAGAATAGTAAGGGAGATAAAGAATCACCTTGAAATATACCTCTTTTGATGTTTATTTCATCAGACTTATAGGTTCCATTTATATGATTGAGGTAAAGTGTTGTTTTCCATATAGACATGCACTGTTTGATGAAATTGATGATGACGGGCGATATCTTGTATATATTTAAAGTCTTTAAAATCCAGTCATGTGGCACACTATCGAATGCCTTTCGGTAGTCTATCCAGGCAGTACTAAGATTTTTCTTTGTACTGTAGCAGTTTTCCAGGATCATTTTGTTAATTAGCAATTGGTCTTTACAACCATAACAGCCACGTTTGCACCCTTTTTGTTCAAGCGGTATCATGTCATTTCTTTCTAAGAATAAATATGTCTGTTTTGTTAAAATAGATGTTAGTAGTTTATATGTTGTCGGAAGACATGTAATTGGTCTGTAGTTTTTCGGGTTGTTTGTGTCACCATTCTTAGGTAGAAGAAATGTAATTCCTTTGGTCATCCATGCAGGAATTTTAGTGGGATCGTCAACCATTTCTTGAAGTTCTTTGGCTATTTTTTTATGTGCTGCATTTAAATAATATAGCCAAAAGTTAGGAATTTTATCTATACTTATTATTATTATTATTATTATTATTATTATTATTATTATTATTATTATTATTTTCACCATATTTTGATTTCTACTATTGTCACACTGATTACCAAGTCTGCCGAAAGACATTAGGCATGTAGATGTAGGACGTAATATTTTTCAAGGTTAAATAAATTACACACACACACACACACACACACACATATATATATATAAAATGAGTGAGATTGAGATATTGGAAAGATTTTATGGTGACATCATCAGAAAATCTATTCTTATTCCCAACAAATTTATATTAGTGAAACTGTACGGTATATATTGCATATATAATACTAAATTTAATATTTTACATATTATTATGTTGAATATTATACATGAAATTGCTTATCAAATTATATGTAATATTTTATTTTATATATATATATATATATATATATATATATATATATATATATATGTGTGTGTGTGTGTGTGTGTGTGTGTAATATTATACATATTATTACATATTAGTCGTAGGTTTATATTTTTTTACTTTTCACTTTTTTATTTCTACACCAGATCGTTCAATATTTCAATAATGTTGTACATATTTACTTTAAAATTGTTCGTATCAGCGATTGATATCAACATGAGTATTTTCAAAATAGTCTCATATATTTACTCTTGATTCTGATTCTCATTCAAACTTTAATAATAATAATAATAATAATAATAATATATATATATATATATATATATATATATATATATATATATATATATACTGTGTCACACTCTGATTGAGCACTCTGGAAGAAGGAAGAATGGTAGACTTTGAAAAACAGTAGTTACACTCGCACTTACGCATCGCTCATTCAGTAATGAATTAGAGCACTCTAACTACTGGCGTATGATACATCATACACTAAAAGTCTACCTCCTTCTACCGAGCGCCCATATCTCAGAAGTAGAATCGCCGACTGACGGTCGGGTTTTGAATTCTGGGTAAAAGCAATTGGATGTCTAACCGTACTGATGAGTTGTGATACAGCGAATCAGATCTGTCTGCGGATGACTATATATATATATATATATATATATATACAAACAACTACACATAAACTGATACTTTTGCACACACATGTTTTTAGATGTAAATAACTTAACTGTTTATTAATAAAAACAGCATCTATTCATATATGTATATCCATTTAAATTAAACAAGCCTTGTTTTTTTAATCATTTCACCCCAGTAAGGCGGTACCGACACTGGTGCGCAGGAGACTATATAAGAGAGTAAAAGATTAAGCAGGAGGAGAGCGAAGAGAAAAACAAACCGGTTTCAGGCTGTATCAGAGAAAGGGCAAGATAGGAATGGGAATACCGATGTGAAGCAAATAAGTTAAAAATATGTTGGATTTCAATCATTTCCTACAAAACTGTCCTTCTTTCCGTTTGGTTATGAAACAGGCTAGATATGTATATTTCGAGAATTTGGATTGTGTGTTTAAAAGCACTATTCGGGATTCGTTTGGTAACGTGGCCCTCGGTATACTAGTAATATACGGCACGACAGATGTAATGAAGTTTTTCCGAAGCTTCTAATCCTACCGCAGAATTTATATTTTTTTACAAGATTTCTCAAACATTCAGGCCGATAAATGTAAATAATTAAAAAGAGTGTTTAATAATAATAAAAAAGTTAGTACTTAAATGTGCGCATCTATTAAATATTACTAAACTGATAAATAATATATATATATATATATATATGTGTGTGTGTGTGTGTGTGTGTGTGTGTGTGTGTGTGTGTGTGTGTGTGTGTGTGTGTGTGTGCAGTTAGAATCAGGAAGTTTTACTATGAATTTTATCCTATTTATTCTTTTATAAGATTTTGCATGAACAAGAATTATAAAAAAAGACTGAAATGGGAAAATTTACGTCTATTGCTATGACTCTACACATTCTCTCTCGTTTAATTACATTGTTTCTGTTTTGTCATGATTTACCAATATAGCTGAGTTAAATATATAGATCGAAATTCGACAAGATGAATAGAATAATTAAAGAATAACTAGGAAAAAAGTGTCTTTAATCTAAAATTTTTTACTTTAACCAGCTTCTTCAAAGATTTTTAAAAACGAATGTTTTAATTTTTTTTTTAATAATTCACAGAAAAGTTTAAGTAAAAACAGGACCAGCCAAGAGACTTATAGTTTAGCTTTATTGCGCTTTACTCTGACTGGATTTGTTTGCAAACAGATGTTACAGCGAACTTCTATACCTCCTCGCTTTTCAAGGGGGATAACTAGGGTGAATTATTGTACAGATGGGATGTAGGTTGATGTTTGATTTTATTGCTCAGAGACGAGTCACGTGAATCAAAATGACAATGGATGAATATTTTAAATGTAGAGAAAAACTTTTTTCTTTTGTGTGTGTCACGTGTAATAATTAATAGCTATTAATTAATGTGTAATTCACGTTTCATTCAGATATAGCTAAATATATATAGGAATTATTTAGTTGCTTTTTTTAAAATTTCATATTAACATTTAGAATTAACCTCACTATCTTTTATTTTTTCTTCATTGGGAGTAGCATTTTAAGTAATATGTAACGTAATATAAATGCGAAGAAGAAATACTCAAATATGTGGCACAAAAAGTATAGAAGATACAATAATTTAAAATTAAATGAAGACGCCTGATATTATTCAGTTCTGAATAACTGAACTGATTTAAAGAAGAATGAGAGAAATATGAAATTATATAAAGGAATTTACAGTAAAAAAAGTTATCATTTGCAAAGTCTTTCCTAACGTGTGAAGGTAGATGCCAACGGGTAGTCCCTCGAAGTTCAAACTATAAATACAGAACCATTCACCCTTAGAAAACATTTCTCTGTCCAAGGCTTTCTACTTTACATAAATGATCTGTCTAAGAGCAGAGATCAAATTTCAGTTGAATTCTATGCATCTACTTACGCGCAAATACTTTTGGGAAATGTATTAATACATCTTTTCTCCCTCCAGCTAAGGGTGGAATAGGAGGACTGATTAAATTCTGTAGCCTTTGGTTGACAACCAATTTGCAACAGAATGAAATGGGAACCTGTTGTGAGAAAAACTTCTGCCTAGTCGTTTATGTCTCGAAAGAAACAGAATAGCCTAAGCGTGTATCGCTTATGATACTTTACTGATTGATTGACTATAAAATATACACGATCATTTGTGAATGTTTATACTGGTGATACATCAGTATGAGGGAGCTCTACCAAAATCCTAGATGGAAAAAGATCAAACGGGGAAACAGCTTTATCACATTTAATTACTGGAAAACTAATCTAGTGACAAATCATCACCACCGAGAAGACCCTGAATTATCAACTATCGCCATGAACGGAAAGTTTTCAGGAGATCCATTACTTCGAGGCCTTTTTAGAACTTAAAATCAACCCAGATCTTAACTAGAAGTTGTGTATATAATCCATTGCTAATGTTGCAAAAAAAAAAAACAAAAAAAAAACATGGCTGGTCCCCTGTACCGCACTAGTAAGTACTTGTTACCTCATGTTATCCTATATATTTACCACAACTAGATCAGTCTGAAAATTCAAAACTGCTGCCATATATGAACAATTATTGACCACTATTTACTTTCTTGTCTCGATGGAGTACAAAATCGTTTCCGCGTCCTTGTGAGCGATTAATTATTTTCTACCTTAAAATCCCTTTCTTGCAGACGAAACGTGCTCTATCGCTATTTCTGTGTAAATGCTCAGCAAAGTACATTATTTAATTCCACCAGTTCTACTTTCACGACTAAAACCCACCATGCTACTCACATTGTAGCTAACCGCCTCTTTTTAAACCGTCTCCCAAGGGGATGCTTTCATGATCATTAAACTGTTCATGTTCAGGTTCAACCTTTACCTTCCCCACATATGCCCAATAACTTTTCCTCTTACAAAATAATTCTCTGCATAACATGGCTCCTAGTCATTGAACAGAGTGAGCAACATTGTAAAAAATGGATGATTTTAACAACAAAAGGCTTTTCCATGTGTTCATAACGAATCTGAGATAATCACAAGAAAAGCAAAATGTGGAGCAGAGATGATATTCCTAGAGTTAGTTTGACAATTCATTTCGGTCAATCGTTAATTGATCCTACTTACTTAGGTTAAATCGCTGATATGTTTCAAAATATAGGGAAAAAGATAAAAAGGGAAATGAGATGAACACATATCATAGGTTGTAATGAAAGAAAGTGAAAGACGTATGTAAGTAAAATGCGTTAGGATGATATAGGAGGTCAAATGAATTAAAACAAATGTGATAAATATACGAAAAAAAGATGTTAGTTTAAACGGACACACGAATCATTTAGCATAATGATCACCTTCTAGGAACAAGAAATAATTATTTTAAACTGGCGCTAGCAGGTTGGGGTTAAAATAATTAGAAATTAATTAAATTAAAAATTCTAATTTAAAACTCATTATTTGTCTATATTTCTAAGATGACGTATTTTAATTAAAGATGAAGGTAACGGTCTGAACAATGCAAATAAAACACATTAAAATGAGATAATTTTGTATGAAAAAAGGAATTAAGAGCATATTAAAACTTGAAGAAAAAGAAAAACCATTCTAAAAAAATGAGAGAAGTATAGATAAGAAACGAAGAAAGAAAAAAGAAAGAAAGAAAGAAAGAAAGAAAGAAAGAAAGAGAAAAAAGAAATAAACAAATATATGCATATCCTGATGCATGAGGAAAGTGGGCTTGGAAAATCTGATACTCACAGATAGGATAGTGAGAAAGATAGACATAGGAAAGGCAGCGTGTAAGTTACTTGACAGGCCCGAGCAAGTAGATGGCAGAGCAGGGTTTGCGTGGGGTAACTGGAGAAAGTGTGCAAAGAGCCACCAGGGATAAGGAGACGTCGAAGGCCATGATCGTCTACGTCCTGAAAGGACATGGTACACTGAAGAAGAAGAAGAAGAAGAAGAAGAAGAAGAAGAAGAAGAAGAAGAAGTTTCAACAGCAAATGCACGGTCTGCACCGGTCCAAATTATAATTGTAACTGATGGTATCTGTAAAAGGAAATAATAAGACCTGATCTAGATGAAGACACTATTACTACTGGCCTAAATTCACTAGCATTGTACAAGTGACCATTTAAAATATTGGAGCTTTTTATGTCCTTCCCTGTAGAATGAGAGAAAATTTTAGCAAAATAGATGTATAGAAAAACGAAAAAGGAAAAAAAAAACTTTTAGCTTGTTTGTGAAGTACTAAACTCAGCTGAGTTCCTAATGCTCTATCCATCCCAAAGATTAAATCACTTTTTAAAATTGAAATTGCTCAAAGCCTTAGGCAAGTTATTCGGCTTCGTTCTTAGTTCCTGCCATCAAATCATTGTAGGATACACGCAGAGTATGAGCAATAACCAGTATCAGAGAAACATGGATGATAAGATGGAAACATAAAATTCGAAAGAATACTCCTCCTTTTTTATCTTCTCCTCTCACTACTACTACTACTACTACTACTACTACTACTAATAATAATAATAATAATAATAATAATAATAATAATAATGATGTAGCAAAGAAGAAGAATAGACGAAAATTAACTAAATAGCAATGAGTGTCGTTAAACTCCTTCTCTGCCTTTGGAAATATGACGACTTTTCTTGAGGCTATTGGCTTCAATGATGTTTTTTATTGGAAAAATTATAAAGAGAATTTAATTAAAAGATAGACCATGAAAAGCATGTTGATTAAGGAATAGAAAGCCAGTTAAGGTAAAAAATAAAAACAGGAAAATCCTGTCAATGTTAAATGCATCATTCTTTTTACCATTAATAAAGGTTATCGTGATTGTAATAATAACAATAGTGGTATAACTTTAGCCAACCTTAAGTATATAAATGCTTTAAAGAATTGCCCCAAATAACCTGTAATTCAGCAGTGGAAAATGTAAGGAAGGAAAACAGTATAATATATCGTAGATCTGATCTTCTTCTTCTTCTTCTTCTTCTTCTTCTTCTTCTTCTTTTATTCAAAGCGTTCGCGATTATTGCTTTCCACAAACTTCTATGCCTTGTACTTCTTAGCCACGCTTATCTAATTGCCAAGAATCCTACACATTTTTCGCCAAAGATTCACCAAATATCCTCAAGTAGATAACTCACAGCCTTCCAGTGTTATTCTTATCCTCGAGGTCATGGGGTGCTGTGAGTGACATATTTTCCAAGCTCTCATTTCTCATTTATGTATTCAAGAAATTTCAGCAGTCTTTTCTAATTCAGTGTATAGGTTTTTTTTTGTTTTATTTTATCTTAAAACTGCTTCATTTCTTATTAACTCTGTCTATGATATTCTCAGCATCCTTCTGTATAACTACATTTCTGTTGTCTCCAGTCATCTCTTCCTCTGTTAGAAAATTCTTCATCATTCCTTGGCACTATTCCAATCATAGGCCTTGCTGCCAAACATAAACAGATAACTGAATAAATGATTTAAACAATGATGAATAATGAAAGAAAAGGAAATGTTAACATTTATATCGTCAAATAAAATTTTCTTTGAAATTTAAAAAAATAATAATTTTGTTGTCTACAGATGATTTCATCTTTTCCTGGTGTTATTTCCCGAAGATGTATTAAAATAGATGGCATTTGTAAAAGTTGCTTCTGGTTGAAATTGCAGCCTTATTAAACGATTGTCAAGCATCGTCGTTGCATTGTTGTTTAAAATAGACTATCTTTGATCTCGAATATAATCATGGACAATATCCTTATCATCCTCGTTCATCCTATTTCGGCGCGGATATACAACCTTCGGCAAATGAATCGAAACAAAACAAATAATGTCTTCCTAGGATCTTTCACACTTTCTCTGATGATGTATACGTCGTCTCTTGGAATCCCTTTCTCTTCCTTTTTCCTTTAAAAAAATATTCACAACCTGATTGTATAAATCTTATTTATAATAGAGGCACAAGTTTTGTGGTTTACTCACGTAGACATTAAACTTTTTTGAATGCAACATCTCAGACTCTTCTCTATTAATATGTCAAAGTGTTTCTCTCGATTATTGCATTTAAGATATCCTTAGATTAGTTAAGTCGGCACCAGATGGCGCTATGGGAAACATACATCGTCTATGTTGCTCAGTTGTGTCCAACATTTTCTTAAACATTCCGGGTAATTACAGTGAGATTCAGGTCTTTCTTCAAATTTTATCTACAGGTTAAATTCTATACTTTATTTAATAATATTGTATAATAAAAGAACCGAAATACGCTAATGTATCATTACAGCATAAACTGATATTGTAATGCTTCTGAGTTTTGACAGTCGATATTCAGAACTAATAAATAATTTGAATTTACCTTGTAACTACAGACCTCCGAAGTTAGAAATTATTATGATAAAAATAGTATGAGAAATAACTACACAACAATCAAATGTAATAAACTAATCTCAGAGGTTACAAAAGTAGACACGGTCCAGTGGATAATGTGATTAACTAAGAATAGAACAAACGACTTGCTTTAAGCCACGTCAACAACTAACACATATAAAACGCGAAAACTGTCTTTTAAACAGAGACGATATGAAAAAGAAATAAAGAAAAATATTATTTCTTAGGGATTGGGCACCATGGAGGCTACTAAAATAAAAATGAAAAAAAAAACTTACCAGATTTTCAAGTCTGAAATCAAGAATCACTATATTTTATCTGTGTGGAAGGTCAGTAAGATAAAATTAGTAAATACTGCTCCCGTGGAGAAAAGTGGATGTATGTTTCACGTGAGCGCATAAATAAATAATGTAAAAACACACGTTACATTCTGACGTAAAGTATAGGTAATGAATATACATACAACTTGGTTTCCCCACACAGTAATGTGATTGGCTTGCGTCAGCCATAAATACAGACGAAGACGAGGACGCATAGAGGTCTACGTCCATACGTCTATACGACTAGAGGTCTACAGGTTTACCACTAGAGGTCTACAAGTCTTCGACTAGAGGTCTGCGTCCATAGTTCTACCGCTATTAGTCTACTACTATCGGTCTACGTATATTGACTACGCCTAAGTCTCAGGATACTGCATACGACGATTACCGTTCATTACGTCTACATAATAGATTTTCCTACCCGGTTACATTTGCCTAAACCGCTTAGCTACCTCGAATCAGATATATGTCCCTTTACTGGGTATATCACATAACAACGTGTATAAATTAAATATAAAAAAAAAATGTGATGATACTTTTCCTTAGATATGCAGACAGAGGACAGTATAACAACGAATTCGAAACTAATCCTCTTTACGATGGATCTCAACAAACAAATATGATAATGTCTGGGATTATGGGAGGACTTTAAAATGCTAACTACAGGCTGGGGATACTATAATCAAGCAGATAGAAAAATTTGAATACATGGGAAGTGTTCTAACAGGGCACGGAAAGTGCATCACTTATATCCGAAGATGAATTGGCATGACCAAGGCTATATTGCAGAAGCTAAGTAGAGTATTGAGAGACAAAGAAAAAAGAAGAAGTGAATACTGGATTGTTATGTGATTTCTGTTCTTCATTATGACAGCAAGTGCAAGACAATCTCACCAAAGATGAAGAAGAGACTTGAAGCAACCGAAGCCTGGTTCTAGAGAAGGATGCTGAGGATAACATGGACTTAATGTATGAGCAACGATGAGGTTTGGGAGTAGACGGAAACGAAAAGAAAACAATTACATACATCAAGAAAAGAGAGTTGAAGTTCTTGGGATTTATAAAGAGGACAAACGGCTCGGAGTATCTGACATGCATAGGTCAGATCGAGGGAAAGAGAGACGGGGTAAATCAACGTGTAACATACTCGATTGGATTGAACAAATGGATACCAGTACGTGGTTTGGAAGGAGTACGAAGAGAAAGTCTATTAACAGCTACTAGAGCTAGAGAAATTTGGAAGGCTATAATTGCCTACGCAGGGAAGGGAGACAGTACATCGAAGAGGACTTTCTTTTTTACTTTTGTCACGCACGCAAACATGTGCATACATATACACTCTACACCTACTGAAATATTTTGATATCGGTGGTATAAAAACATGGTCTTTAAAGTTACGCTTTGTTTTTGTTATATTTACTGTATATTACACGTCCCTTTTCTAACGTGTTTATTACGGATACTGTAATTAAAATACGTCATAATCTAAACTTATTTATAAATGGAACTTTGTCTGTGTGTGTGTGTGTTTGTGTTTGTGTGTGTATCCGTTACCTATAGACTCCGAAACGGCCGAACCGATTTTCTTGAAAACTTACAGTTATACTATAAGCGTCTGCGAGCGTTCTTAGATAGGTTTTGTGTCAAGGTACCCCTGATAAATATCGATAATCGATAATCGAAAAATCGTGTTATAGAAGGAGTGGTCCGATTTTAATCAAATTTCATACACTCATAGACAAAGACATAAGAAACGATATTCAGAAGTTTCAAGGTTGCAGTTCTTACAATAGTGCAGAAAATCGATAATATATATATATAAATTGATACCATGAATTTAAAATTTGATTTACATCCATTCATTTTTCTTTCAGTCTACGGTTTCGCTTTAACTGGAAACAACTATTACTTTTTAGTCTTTCGTTCCAACGTCCAAAGAATCCGAGCTCCAGAACCATGGATTAGTTTTAAAGCTTTCATTACACCCGGGCAACGCCGGGCTATATTGCAAGTATATAAATATCCGAAAGATCATTAAGTACTTTAATCACTTATAAGGAGCTGTAAGCAAAAGCAGTAAATTTGATCAAATCGAGTATTTTAAAAAGTCTGACAGAGTGTGAACAGTCATACGCTAAGAAATGTAAAATGTAATTTTCCTATTTTTCATAAAAACCAGTACATCCAGTCTACAATGCTATCATATTAAAGCAATGAAAGTATCAATTATATATATTTAATAAAGTGTGAAAATTAAATTTTTTCAGTCATTGATTTTAATGAGTTATTATTTTTCAAGATATATGAAGAAATAAATTCTATAGTCAATGAAGTCTTCCTGGTTGGTCGTTATAACGAAGCATGTACATACAGGCAAACACACACACACACACACACACACACACACACACACACACACACACACACATATATATATATATATATATATACATATAAACATACATGCATATATATATACATACATATATATATTTATTTATTAATATTATCTCTATTATTATTATTTCCATTTCATTTTGAAAAATGATTATTGTTGTTATTAAAATAATAATAATGACAATAATAATTATTATTATTAAATTATTTTTATTGTCATTATTTTTATCTTATGTCTAGTAATCATTTTTATCATCATCATCGTTGCTATCATAATAATCGAAAGATTAATATTAATATTAATGTTTTTATTTTTGCTGTCGGAAATAACAGAAACAATCTAACCATTCTGTTTATCTATTTAAAATATGGTCCCTAAATTCACTGTCCTGCATTTGATAATGTTCAACCCTAAGAAAATTTTAATCCAAGTACATCTTAATGTCTCTTTTTTTTCGTAAACGCATTATTGTAACTATGGTATCTGAGTTTAAATGTTAACATTGTAAACTTTACTCTTTCTCTCTAAATCTATCTAATCTAAACTTATTTATTAATTGAACTTTGTGTGTGTGTGTGTGTGTGTCTGTGTGCGTGTGTGTCCGTTATCTATAGACTCCGAAACGGCTGAACTAATTTTCTTGAAAATTTACACAGTTGTACTATAAGCGTCTGCGAGCGTTCTTAGCTAGGTTTTGTGTCAAGGTACCTCAGATAAATATGGAAAATCGATAATCGAAAAAATTGGGTTATAGAAGGAGTGGTCCGATTTTAATCACATTTGATACACTCATAAACAAAGACATAAGAAACGATATTCAGAAGTTTCAAGGTTGCAGTTCTTACAATAGTGCAGAAAAATTTGATATCGATACCAGGAAATCAAAATTTGACTTCCATCCATTCATTTTTCTTTCAGTCTACAGTTTTGCTTTAACTGGAAACAACTATTGCTTTTTAGTCTTTCGTGCCAACGTCCGAAGAGTCTGAGCTTCAGGACCATGGATTAGTTTTAAAGCTTTCATTACACCCGAGCAATGCCGGGTTATACTGTTAGTAATTAAAAAAGATGGATTATGCTAATATTGAGTTTCTCAAGATGCTATAAACCAAAACATTAATCTAAAACCCGAATAATTATTTTAAATTGACTCGTACGATCTGGACTTTGATATGGATATCAAGCAAGGGACAAACTCATTTAGAAATTATTTATATTTTTCGGAATGTTGTCTTCATATTACTGCCATATTCACGACTTTTCTGTCGTTGTACGCGTCGACTGCTTTCAGATGATTGAAATTTCAAAGACAAACCTTTATTTCGTCCACCAGGGTAGATTGGTCCATGAGTCATACAACTACTTTATGTCTTAGATATTTGTCTTTTAATTCAATGTCTAACTGTTTTTTGTTCACTGCTGTATCCATGTTACTTACAACTCGTTGGATCAAGTCACTAAATATGGGCCATTTTTACTCGGCGTTTAGAAATGTTTCCCCTATCAGCTAAACACAGCCGTTTTCTTAGTTCAGGGATTAAAAATAGTTCTAAGCAAATGAAACCCCAAGGTTTTAAAGAAGACATCGATCACCAGATCTCACAGAATATCCGTATTAAATCATCAATAAAAAATGCTATCAACGATAATGGATGTATAGCACACGTTACTAGAATAGTAGATAAAAATATTAGATTGTCCCAAAAGTTCGTAAACACTTGCAAAAAATCGAAATTTTATTTGCATGTAATCTAAGGTAACCAGAAAACACTTGCAGATAATTGAAATTTTGCTTGCAAAAACAACAAAAATTATTGCAGAAAATAAAGACCATAATTTTTCAAGACTTTCTGCCATCGATCTGCAAGCTTTCGGATCTGGTCAATGTACCATTCAGCCGGCTTCGAATCAAAGAATTCTAGACACGCTTCCTCCACTTCATCAAACGAGTCGAATCGGCGACCCTTCAGAAAGTGTTTCATTGAGCTGAAAAGGCCGTAATCTGATGGCGTACACTCAGGACGGTAGGCTGGATATGGCAGAACCTCAACGCCATCCGGCTCATGAAACTTGTCTTTGGTCTTCCTAGCGGTGTGTGGCTTGGCATTGTCCTGCTGCCTCAAAGCGCGCTTTCGGTTGATCAGAGCCGGGTACTTTTGCTTCAACTTTTCGTAAACCCGCTCAAATTGCTAACAGTAAAGTTCAACACTGATAGCATGACCATTCGGAACCAACTCAAAATGCATGATTCCTTCAAAATTCCACCAAACGCACACCATGACTTTCTTGCCGAATCGATTTTGTTTTGGAACCGACGGTGTCTCTCGCCCTTTCTGAAACCATCGCTTGTCTCGATTGTGCTGGACCGGATAGACCCATTTTTCGTCGGATGTCTCAATGCGCTTCCAAAAACGCTAACCAATGGATTGCTGAGCAATTGACGAAAAATTTCAACTCGTCTGTTGGCTTGTGCTTCGGTGAGGTCGTGCGGATGTTGGCGCGGCTTTTTGTGAACAAAATCAAGTTGCTTCAGGTATCGGTGAATTATCGATTTGCCAACTCCAAGCTCATCAGCCAGTTCTAGAGTGCTCAATAAAGGCGCAATGTCCAACCCGGTTTGCAAGTCTCCATCATCCATCATCCAACGGCCGTCCTGAACGAGGCTTATCTTCAAGGCTCATGTCGCCAGAATCGAAACTTGTACCACTTTTAGATCGCCGCATATGTAATTGTTCCTTCACCTTCAGCAGTACAATCTCTTCTGCAGGTTTTCTGTTGAAAGACCTCGCTTCTAGCAGTAACGAATCAAAACTCGCAGCTCAGTTCTATCAAGTTCTCAGTTCTCAGTTCTGTCATATGGAATACAAAGATGAATATCGCTATAAGAATATAAACGCAAAATTGCATAGAAATTCAAGTTTTTGCAAGTGTTTATGAACTTTCGGGACAACCTAATATATTCAAGACGACTTACGACCATGACATGTACAAACATTTGGGTGCAAGGTCTGGTCGTAAATCTTGCTTCAAATTATTATAACAAATTTTGTATCTGGAAGGATCCACCTTGTTTTTTGCCAGATTAAACCCGGTACTGACTCAACAAACAAAAAGACACGGCCATGTATGTTCTAAATGCCTTTAAGAAAAAAAAATACAGATACACATACAAAAAGTTTTTTTCATTATTGTATTTATGAATAAAAATAATATAGAGAAAAATACGATATTATGTTTATGTCATAAATGAAATTCATTTTGAAACAAATTTCTCTGTGTAAGAAACAAAACTGCGAACAATGAATTCAGAATAAATAACTCATTTATACAAGGTAACCAAAAAAGTTCCGTTCGTTATTAAAGGAAAAAAAATAATAAAACGCTTCACATTATGTGTAACTTATATTTAGTCTTCGAAGTAATCGTTATCAGCATCCAGCACCTTCTGCAAACGTGACTCCAGCTGTCCAATGCCCTTGCGTTAGAACTCGGAGGGGAGGTGACGCAAACAAATCCGTGATAGCTTTACGCCAGTCTGCTCATTGGTCAAGGATTCCCACGATGATAATTATCTAGGGAATGGAAGAGGTGGTAATCGGATGGCACAAAATCAGTTGAATAAAGTAGATGGCACTAAGTCTCCCACCCAAGTTGCTGTATGGTATCCCTGACAACTCACGCGACATGAGGGCCTGGCATTGTCATGGAGGAAAAGGACACGTTTGCGATACACCAGTACTGGCTCCTTCTGGCGCAATGCCTGTTGCACACGTTTCAATTGCTGCGAGTATAGGTTTCCAGTGATCGTTTGGGCCGTTGATAGCAGTTCATAATGAACCACTTGACGACCTGTTCACCTGACACAAAGCATAATCTTCGTGGGTGCATAGACGGTCATGCAGTGTGTGGGACATTATCCTGAGGAGACAATTAATATCGGGAACGCTTGGGAGTTTCGTACAGAACCCACTTTTCATCACTGTTAAGCACTCGATTAAATAAGCAGCGATACGCAGGCTGCCACTCGTTGTTTTTTGTGGACCTCCAACAGCGTTTGCGGAACCCCCTTTCTCAGTTTGTATGTCTTATTTAGGCGGTGGAGGTGAAGTCTGTTTCATCGGAAACGTCTAAATGTCTTGCAAGTTCACCACACGTTAGACTATTGTCCTCTTCAATTGCCGCCTTCGGGACTCCGTCATTCAAGACCTGTGTTCGTCCACTGCGAGGCTCATCATGGAGAGACAAATCTCCCGACTTGAATTTTCTAAACCAACGCTTTACAGTACTGTAAGCCTATTTCTACGTAAATATACTTTCTGATTCAATAAACGGAGTAAAAGGAAATTGTTATTAGTGATATTGTTAGTTATACTTTATTGTAATTCGCGATGTGAGCTTACTTAAAAAAACACATTTAATACTATGTACTTGCAAAATCCGAGGAGTAGAGAAATTGACTGAAATTTGGAAAAAAAAATTTTCTTTCATTGTATTCGAAGCGAATCGTTATAAGTTTATAAAAGGTGATAGTCACAAAAAGATGTCAGGATTTTTTGATGGGGTCAAATCCTTGCCCCCACATCTGATGGGAAACAATTTAAAAATTTTTGAAAATCTAAGATGATTTAATTGAGAGGAAAAAGGCAAAAATATATTACGTCATGTGAGGTTTTGATATTTCATTCGTTGAGCCATAACTCCCCCTTAAATCGTGTAGGTGGAAAATAATCTCATTGGTCAAATTTTGAGAGAATTGGGGACAACTATATAAATCGAGACCGAGTGAGAAAAATCAGTTAGTTGAGTAGTTTTTGAAATTGCAGTCGAGATGTAACGACTGAGGCAAAAGTGTTTCTAACAGATGACCACGACCCAGCGACTGATCGCCTCCCATAGTACTCATGGCTGAATAGGTAAAAAACGTAGAAAAGCCTGCCGCCGATCAACTTAAAAGAGATAAAGTCGAATATTGCGCCTTCGATAGAGTCCTAACTAAGGATGTATAGAATCTGAATGAACCGAGAAAGAGTTAAACTAACTGAAGGGAGATTTTTGATATTGCCGAGCAAAGAAGACAAGCCGAAACTACTATTATTACCAGAATGCTCAACTTCGGTCATTTTCGTAAAACTTCGTTAAAGAGCCGAAAGAATTGGACAGATTTTGAGAGAATTTGGGAGATTTTCAAAGCTGTCGAGCGACAGCGATCAAACAACCCCGCTGCCCGCCGCTCCCACTTCGGCCGCTTCCGTAAATTTTCGGTAAAAAGCTGGAAAAAGACTTGTTTATATTTGGAAAACTGAAAGCTCTGATTATTCGTAACGAAACTTCACACTGTTATGAAAAGATTTGTTTCTTTTTGGAAAATTTGAAAGCTCTGATTATTTTTTTTTTGAGAATTAAGAGCTCTGATTATTTTTAAAGAAACTTCGCACTTTTATGGAAGACTTTTATTTGGAAAATTAAAAGCTGTGATTGCTTAACAAATCCTTCTCTCCGTTGTAAACTTTGAAATTTTGCGAGTGTACATTCTGCTTTTATGATTATATATATATATATATATATATATATATATATATATATAAAGACTGATACACAGTATGCATTTCCTTTTCGTTTCCATCCTTTCGAAAACCTCGTCATTGCTTACATGCTCGATCCATGATATCCGCCCCATCCTTCTATAGAACCACATTTTGTCTGCTTTTTTTTCTTTCATCATTGATATTTTCCAGTATTCACAGTCATATTGAAGAACTGATATCACATAGCAATTCAGGACTCTTTGTTTCTAGCGAAACTTTCTTGTCTTTTAATACTCTACTCAACGTCTGGAATGCTCTTTCGCCATGCCAATTCGCCTTCGTATTTCTGTGTAGCACTTTCCGTCTTCTGTTAGAACACTTCCTAGGTATTTAAATTTTTGTACTGCTGGATGTTAGTATACCCCACTCGTATTTGGCATTATATTGGGCTGCTCTTTCTGCTGATGACTATGCATTCGGTTTTCTTGCAGTTTATTTGTAGTCCTTGTTTGTCACTCTCTTCAGCTATCTTCTGTAAGAGGTCTTGTAGCTTTCTTTCTGTTTGCTATCAGCAGTGTATCATCTGCATACCTTATGTTGTTCAAAATTTGACAATGCCTAATCTCAGAAGTATAGACAAACATTGATTAATGATATGTGTATTATTAAATTTAGTCAGTTCAGTGCCATACGTGATACACGATTTGGGCGATCATGTTTCGGAAAAGACGAGAACGACTAAGCAGAAGATTATCTCGCAGTAGGTTGCCATTGCTTTCTACAGTAGACTAGTTGTCAGCCAAGGTTATAGAACCTGATCTATTATGTTTTCTAATCCATAACTGGAAGAGACGGATTAATAACTTTCCCAAGGGTATTTGCGCGTAGGTGAATGAAAGGAATTCAACTTGAATTCGAACTCGGCTTCCTGATTTGTCATTCCGAGTCGATATCCACTGCACCACAACGCACATTATTTAATTACACGTCTCATTTAATCTACATTGTTTATAGGAAAAGAATTGGAGTTGTTTTCCGTTTTCTTCTTCATGTTTTGAAATGCAGGAGTTTTATTCTATTAGTCTGGCTGCCAATCAAAGCAATATAACTTCCTTTCTTGTTGCTATTGCCATGTTTAACTTGATGCAACATATCTAGGTTTTTAAAATTTCGACAGGCCGAAGTAAATTCATTTTTCTAGTATTCAGTAACATAACATGTAAATCTCCCAATATAATATTACATCTATGTAATTTATAAGAAAATATTTTCATTAATTAAACGGTCATTAAGGCCAACGAGATAAAATTCTACGTCTTTTATGAAAATGTTAATGATTTGTCGGGATAAAAGGATTTTTTAAAGAACCGCAGGCATTTACAAGTCTTGGAATTTTCTCGGGAAAGCATTATGGAAGTCTTTGTTATTAACCCGTCATTTTATCTGGAAATGCACTTGCACTTAACGAACGGAAGAATATTCGGGTGCAGAAGAGACGTGCATAGGCTGATGCTTTCAAAACATTACTTACTCAAAGAACGCACCAAAAGCCTATTACTTGCAGGTATATAGCCTTACCACACATGTACATACACACACTCGACACAAATGCAACGCGCACACACAAACAAAAAGCATAGAAAAATCTTGAGATGCACACACACATAAACATATCAAGCATAAATACACGTACAAAATATAAAACCACACACAAATCTACACATATAAAACGCATTATCCAAAAGTACACGCAGCACACACATTCGAAACACACAAACACACACAATAATAGGCTTTCACAACCCAAAAGCACAAATACGCCTACCAAATACACAGATACATAAAGGAGGCAATATAATAAAAACAGCCACAAATACAAAAGAATCAAGATTAAACACACGAATGCTCGTGCGCGCGCGTGGACACACACAAATACACAAACACACGCGCACACATGCACATACACAGAGCGGTGGGGTTAGCTGCACAGTCTGAGGATTTGGGGAACTGAGATCGAATTACAGCAGAGTTCATTACATGCGCTTACCTGCTATAATACCACCGGGTAAATATTAACACGTCTCTTACAGCCAGCTATGGTGAAAATAGCAGGATAGACTGGGTCCTATAGAGTTCGGTGGCAACATCTCTAGGAGTGTTTTCAAACCAGATGTTACTCGGCTGAGGACTATTTGAGAATTCGAATTCCCATTGAAGCATTAACTATTAGCACGTCCCCAATGCGTTGTTAAGGGTAGGTCAATGTTCCATAGAGAAAGAGATGAACTAAGTTACTACATACATACATATATATATATATATATATATATATATATATATATATTAAGTAAGTAATTCATCAAGGTTTATTCAAACTCAACAGAATACAGAAAGCACTGGACGGCCGTTTCGTCCTATATTTGGGACTCATCAACAACAGTGCGCATCCACTACCAAGAATTGGAACCCAAACAGTTCCGTTGTTAAGCGAATGTCATACCAACTGTACCACAGGTCCTGGTAACGAAGGGGTAACGAATTAAACTCGATATAGCGCCGCTCATTCATATATTCCGTGGAGGAACTCTGCTGAGCTCCTTTTACGCATAAGACTGTGCCTCCCAGAACCATGACTACTATCACCAAGCCACTCACACTGGAGTATTAGAGGCCGGTTCAAGCAACGATATACAGATGAGAAATTGTAGGAGGATTTGAAATATTAAGTAAGTAATTCATAGACATTTATTCAACCACAACAGAATGTAGAAAGTCCTATATTTTGGACTCATCAGCAGTGCGCATCCACTCCTAGGAATTGAAATCCCATACCAATGATGACGGTTCTCGTCTCATATATATATATATATATATATATATATATATATATATATATATATATATATATACTTCAAAATAAATCGAATTTACACCAAAAAATATTACATTTTTTGATAGCTGTAAAACGATTGAATTAAGCAAACATCCTTTAATGAAAATAACACAAGTGTCCATCAAATTCTCTTTCGTATCACAACCCGTTGAATTTTAATCAAATAATATCGAAGAACTCCTTGATGAGTCATCAATAATAATGTTAAAATATAACTGCACTTTATTTTTTGAAGTATTTGCTGAAAATTCTGAGATCAGAAAATAATTACATTATTTACATTGTTTGAACTGTTGTCCTCATCTTTATTGCTATAATAGCAGTAATACATAGCCTTTCACGGGGTAGGAAGAGTATAAGCCTGCTTTTAATATTTTTATACGAACCACATCTGCAGAGATTAAATGCGAGAGATAAGTTTGTATTTTTTTAATCTTTAGAAATACTTGAAAATAAGAAATTAAAAAAAAAGATTAATCTAAAGGATACGCGCAATTTCTTTTTCTTTGTTGTGTAGAATTATGATTTGCAAGAGGTGAGTAAGTTTTGAAACAAATCGGATGAAAAATATCGGAGTGTATGTTAATAGAAATCAGTGAAAATACACACGCGGATACACACACACACTGACACAGATCTTCAGTTTTATTTATATAGATTCATGACGTTCCGTTTCTGAACTCACGTAGCCCAGTGTATAAAAGCGTTGGTTATAACTTAGAGAATTTAGTTACAGGATGAAATGTAAGACATCAGCAAGTTGCATCGCTCATGGAAATAGAACGATATTCCCAAGTGATCGAAATAAATTGTTTGGTTCGAATTAGAATCACCTGAAGGGGATTGCTACTGTTTTTAGCAATCTAGTATACTAGAAACAAAGAAGAGAGTACTGGATTGTTATTTGATGTCAGTTCTTCAATATGGCAGTGAATGTTGGACAATCTCATCGAAGATGACGGAAAAACCTGAAGCAACTGAAATGTGGTTCTACAGAGTGATGGAGTGGATGACATGGATCGAGCATGTGAGCAATGATGAGGTTTGGAATGGATGGAAATGAAAAGGAAGTTAATAGTGAGCATCAGGAAGAGACAGCTAAAATTACTGGGACATGCAATGAAAAACAAGGGCTTAGAGAATCTGATACTAACAGGCCAGTTAGAGGGAAGAAGAGGCAGGGAAAAACCAGCGTGTAACGTACTTGACTGGCCAGAGATGGTTGATAGCAGAACGGGTCTTGCGTGGTGAAAAAGAAGAAAGAGTGCTAAGAGCCACCAGGAATAGGGAGACGTCTGAAAGCCATAATCGCCTACGTCCTGAAAAAACAAAGAACGTAGAAGGAGAAGAAAAAGAAGAAAATGGTTGGAAACGGTGGGAATATGGCAATAAAGATGAGGAGAAAGTCTGAACAAAATAAATAATGTATTTTTTGAAGATAAGGAAAAATGGGAGTTATTCATAACTCAACATTATACATATATTTTTTTCTTTATTCAAATGAAAATCATCTACACAACAATGAGCTAATATTGCCTAATGACTAGGTAAAAATCTCGAAACATAGAAATTTCTCTGTCGCAATGTAAAGTATATTAATTTCAAATGAGAAAATAACATTAATTATATATATATATTTAAATGTGTTCGGAGAGACAACAGTAAGAGAAGATCAACTCAGTTCATTTTTTACTACTAGTTATTAAACTTTACTACCAGTTATAAAAGCTGTTGCACGTGTTTGCTCTTTAATAGTTCCTTATTAGGTTTTTGCAATAATTATGTTGCGTAGTGAAGAAGATACATACACACACACACACATAAATAAATATATATATATATATTACTCCACTATTATAAAATGAACCGTTATATATATATATATATATATATATATATATATATATATATATATATATATACTGGTTTTATAGGTGTTGAAAATTCAAACGCCTGGGCGTGACTGGAGGGAAATATCATATATATATATATGCCTCCCGTCACGCCCAGGTGTTTGAATTTTCAACCCCTATAAAACCAGTATAGTTCGAGTGGTTACAACATTTCAAAGCTATTGACGGCTTCCTTGGTCTATAGGAGTTGCATGTTTGAATCCTACCGGAAGATGCACATTTTTATAACAATATTTTATAGTGTGTGTGTGTGTGTGTTTTAAAAGCCATACTTAAAACTATTTTTTGCCGATGCCTTTGGTCCTCTGGGGGACTTTAAAGGAGTAAAAGACATTTACCTTTATAGAACGAAAGCATCAGCTAAGAATAGATTTTCCTGTCGGCATTTCATACATTTTGTTACTTTATAAATACACTCTATCTGAAAATAATTTACATTATATATATATATATATATATATATATATATATATATAAGAGAGAGAGAGAGAAAGAGAAAGAGAGAGATACAGTGTGCAATAATGCGCCAGGTATGATACAGAAATGGAAAAAGCAGGTAGGGTTGTGTAGATAAACATTGAAATTGTTCTTTGCTGTTAAGCCTCTAGAATATCTCTGTGATTGCATTGTTATTAACAATTCGAATTATTTTGAATATGACTTTTAAAAATACATTGCTTGAATGGATAAATCTATATGAAAATAGCATTAATATTCTTGCTTTAGTGATGGAATTAGGACAATATTTTCTGTACTTCAATGCAAAATAAATGTATACATCGGCAGACATACGCAAACTAATAGATTTAAGCCTCGGTGAACTGATGCACAAAGCTGCATACGCGCAGACATATTCATTGATTTGCAAGAATTGCATGAACCAATGATCTAAAAAGATCTTTGATTTGAATCTGGTGATGCAAAGCGGACTTGAATATAAATTGTAATTTCGAAAAAAAATGTTACAAAGAATTCTAAAAGGATGAAAATGTATTGAAGTAAGATTTTTAGGTGCCTTCAAACGGAAATAGCCAATAAAAATAGAAAGGTATATTTTCACTTACTTATCTCTCTCACGCATACCGACCTGTTATGTGGACGTGTTTAAAATTTCTCGGCCCAAACAGGAAGCGCTTTCAAATAAATTTTGATGTTTTGATCAAATTGTGTGTATAGATTTTAACTTTTTTTCAATGTGTGAAGCACTCATCAGGATATTGGCGATGATGGGTCTCTGCAATAAGTGGCCCTTAATAAAACTTGACCTTTTAATATCTCTCCTAAATCTTGATCCACCTGAAGCTCGCCAGGTAGATTATACGTTGTTTTCCTCAGATCTGAGAGTATCATCTTTTCAAGCCCTTTTTCCTCATTATGTGCCCCCGAAATTTCAAATGTTTTTTTTTCTGGTGTTAAATATAAATGTCTTCCATGCTTCCATTTTATCTAAAAGGTCATCATTACGTACATCTCCGGTCACTATTATTAAAAGTATCCTACTATAGACCAAGATTTCTGTTGCTTGCATTCTTGTCTTAATCTACGAGGAGACTGTCTAGACTTGAGTGCAAGATATTTTTTGTGCCATCATAAGAAAATATCTGATAAAAGTAGAAAGGTTTATTCTAAGTTATTGCTATTTCTCGCTTACTGACCGGTTATGAGATCATTCTGAAAAAAAAATCATCGGACTAAACTGGAAACGCTTTTCTTCTTTTTTAATTTTGTATAATCGCATCGCCCAAAGCAAGGCATTTTTTGTAAATCTATTATGTTTAATATATATATATATATATATATATATATATATATATATATATATATATAACTTAAATTTAGTGTATCGAGGCAGCAGATAATTTTTTAAACATGTATATAAAATAAATGTTAAATATAAAATAAATATATAAAATAAAATATATGTATATAAAGTAAATGTTAAATATAAAAGACAATGAATGTCTATTATGTTTAATTATGAGCCGTTCTAAACATAGTATTTTTCATTTAATTTCATGTAAAAATAAAGACAAAAATTCTCCAACATTTGGATAATTTTTTTATGAAGTTGGTTCCAAGCTTTTGACTCACATGAGCCATCTTCAGAGAGGTTGCAAGAACGTTAACATAAAAATATCCACCATCAAAGACGATTTTATCTTGTGATGACATGAAACTTTGCTAAGCAACAATAATATCTACCAAATAACGAACGCTGTTCGTAAATTTGTAATGCAGTTCTATGAAGTCAAACCGCATGACCTATATAGCTATGTTTTTCTAAGAAATATTGTTTAATTATACTCTGATCAGAAATGTGGCAGGTAAGTCTACGAGGGAGCGTGTTTGTAGGAAAACCAATACACATGGCCATGTAGGTAATATCAGACAAATTATAGTCAACAATACAATAACCCTCACTCATACACGCAGTAAACGGAATCTTCAGATATTGGAGGCAAACTACATTAAATCCAAGCAAAACACACTTAATAAAATCACGTTAAAATCTGGTCATAACATATTATATTGCACTTAAATATATGGTTCTGTTAACATTTCGTGCTCTCACCCGGTGCGACGTCATAGAACCACATTACAAATTTGCGAACTGCGTTTGTCATTTGGTAAATGTTATCGTTGCTTAGCAAAGTTTTATGTCAACACAAGATAAAATCGTCTTTGATGGTGGATGTTTTTAGGTTAAACTCCTTGCAACCTCTCTGAAGATGGCTCATGTGAGCCGAAAGCTTAGAACCAACTTAATAAAAAAATTATTCAAATGTTGGATAATTTTTGTCATTATTTTCACCTGAAATTAAATCAAAAATACAAGGTTTAGAACGGCTTATGATTAAAAATAATAGACATTCATTGTCTCTTATATTTGAAAGCATATGATTATATATATATAGTCATCCGCAGACAAATCTGTTTTGCTGTATCACAGCTCATAAACCCCTAACGTAGCCTCCTATCAAAAGCGGCCTTTGGATACTTGTACAAGGTGAACCTTCATGTAAAAAAAAGTTAAAAAAGTTGATATCATTATGCCATGGATGTATTTAGATGCTTGTCTTAGGTGCATAATTAATCTTAAAATGTTTTAGTGTTCAAATTTTTGTGGCCAGTTTGAATGTTCTACGTAAGCAACCTCCACTTGGAAAACTGCGGGAACACGATCGGCGTCTTTGCTCATTAGTCCCAATTTTGACAATGGTGATTTTCCAATCTTATCTTAGATGAGACACAAGGCCGAACGTGTGGAGCAACTAGTGAGGATCGAACTCACTATTCAGTTTTAACTGATCTAACGAGATAAACCCGATATACATCACACAACGCTGATGTGCCCTAAATAATTTTCCAAGCAGTGCTTAGATGTAGCACAAATCCGAAAGTATGTGGCACCCAGTGATGATCAACCTCACTACTTAATTGTTATTGTTCTAGTGAGCCAAGCTTGCTGACTATTATATCATGTCGAGGTGTCTTCCGGGTTTTGAAAATGATTCAAAGGCAAAACTGAGAAAGAGTTTTGGGAAAAGATATCGGTTGGTTGGTTGTTTTGTTTCATGGCATATCAACCTCGGCGAGTCATTTATTGCCAATTAAATTTTATTTATTAAATTGCTGGTAATACTTTTTTCTTTCAACATTTTATCGTTGTTTTTATATAAGTTTTGTGTCTAGTAATACTTTTTTCTTTTCGAGTATGAAGATTCATTGGGATTTGTTTTTAAGGGCAGGGTCCCCAAGTCCTACCATTGTTATTTAACCCGTAACTGGAAGGAAGGGATGGATTAATACCTTTCCCAAGGGTACCAGTGCTTAAGTGAATGCAGGTTATTCAACTGGAATTCGAACTCGGCTCACCGATTTGTCTTTCCGAGCCGATATCCACTATACCACAATGCACATACATCACTATACGCTTACAGCACCTAGTATTCCCAAGCGGTCACCCATCTAAGTACTGACAAGGCTCAACGTTGCTTAATTTCGGTGATCGAGCAAGAACTGCTGTATTTTACGTGATATGGCCGTAAGCCGGGGAAAGATGTGGAGACTGTATTGGAAAAAGCTTATATACAATTTCATGAATAAAGTCGATAGCTCGATTACTATGTAGACTCTTAAATTAATGTCTTTTGAGGTTAATATAGGCCTAGATACGCTTGGCTGATCTCTAAAAATGATCTTTGATTTTGTCAGTTTTAATAACTTTGATCACACCGCAAGTAGACGAAATTATGGATTTCAGGTTATAATTTCACTAAAATTATGACAAACTATGATCGAGTCGTGTCTCAGGTTAATATGAGGTTACTGTTTATATCAGACAGTATACTAAATCTAACATCTCTTTAGCCTTTACAAAGGAGGGAATTTGCAACGATTCATGTGTTACAAATAAATTGCTACATATACTAATAAAAATAGTACAACTCGAAGCTATAGTAATTTTAGTGCGTACATGGAACTTTACAGTTTTCATAAAGTTACTTTCAAGATCTATTACTTCGGTATTATGTTTTAAAATCATGCTACATTTAATCATTATAAACATTTATGTAATCAGAAGCAAAAAAGAAAAAGCAATCTCTAAGCTGAAAGAGCAATACATATACTCTAAAAATAAGTGGAAACAAACGAATAATGTTTTCCTAGGTTCTTTCACACTTTCCCTGATTACGTATACAGAGCCACTTGGCGTTGTTGTTCTCTTCCGAGGCTTTTGGACTGATGGATTAAGTTTGTTTTTTTGCCTTAATGACACGATTAACAGTTGAAAGATGAAAGCTTCTTCCATATATCTAATGGTATCTTCTGCCAAGCAGCTTGTATTTGTTCCCAAAAATGTCTTGCGAAGTAACATTAGATTTATGAAATTTTATTCAAAATATCCCATTGATGTTCAATTTTTAATACATTTCTTTTACACCTAGTTTTAAATAATGTGCTTGGGGTGTAATGATTATATATATATTAAATGAATTGTTTGAACATTATTACTTTTTTAATCGATACTCGTATTTAAGTAGATATTCTGTTTTTTTTTAATTAACAGTATTATATATGTATGTCTAGTGGCTTGATAATTTATGATAATTTTTTATTACGAAAATATGTGTCATTCGGCAGGATTCGCACCTGCGACCCCTATCTACATTGAGGAAGCTACCATTTGATGTGGCAACGTCTGAGACCCCTCGACCACGAATGACCTTCAGTCTAAACGAGGTTTTAATCAAACCTATATAACACACTTTTCGATTCATCGCAACAACCATATATATATATATATATATATATATATATATATATATATATATATATATAGTACTGTGCGAAAGTATTAGGACAAGAACTATTTTATCTTTTATGAGGCATCAAACAATATTTGCGATTTCTCTGTAAAGAAAGAAAATTAATGCCGTTGATTCAAAAAAAAATTTCAAGGGTCTATGCGGAAGGCTGTCTACCTGCGTTTTATAGATTATGCAAAAACGTTTAATAAAGTACGTCACAAAATATTGTCGGAACTGTTAGGTAACCATGATATGTTTTGAAAGAATATTAAAGTCATCCAGAACTTATACTGACAGCAAAGCGTTGCATATGAATGGAAAAGTTTAGTAAATATATAAAACAGAAAATATAAAAAAGTTTAAAGTGTAAGACAAGAATTTTTTTCTTCACAAAGTTACCAATATATACGATTTTGAGAGGATTAGAAGTACTATCATTCATTATTGTTTGGCACAATTAATAATATGGCATGCAAATTATACCGTATTGATATCAAGCACAAAAATGTAAAATAACATCTATTGAAGGAAGTTCAGGTAAGCTGGAAAAAAGAATTAACCCTCAATTTTCAGAAGACAGTATACATGGTTGTTCTTAGCAAAAGAAGCAGGCCAACGTGCAAATTATACAGTAAAAATATCAAAATCAAACACGAACAACAATTTAAATTGTTAGGGTTTTTGGGTACTGTTGTGTACTAGTGAGCCAGCCATGAGCTGACTCATTTTATAGTTCACCAATGGAAGGGTTAACAAATTAGAAGGCTCAAAATATTCAATGCGACGTGTATAAAGGCGAGTATATTTTCCCTAGTATTGGCGATATAATCAGATTCAACTGAGTGTCCGACTTGTGAGTTGGACTTTGACGTTGTTTCATTGAACAAAATAGGTACTGCGCTGTATTATACATTTATAAACTATGTTGGACATAGTCAACATAAATATCTACCTATCCATTTTGTAGACGAATTCTCAGGCACATTTTGAGTTTCAAAACCAACTTATTGTTTGCACTGCATCTATGTCTTACGGACCGCAGTTTCCTGCTCAGATGGCATTATCAGATGTGATCAAGACTGAGCGAAGCCAGTACACTCAAACCATCGGTCACGTTGACTTCATGATAGCACGAATATCGATTGTCTCCAAATAGTTCACTCTACACATCTTGGTATACTCGGTCAACACATGGAATGATTTCAAGGCACTTTCGAAAGGTGAACATCAAAAAATCGCTCTGAGAAAATCGATCAAGCCTGTCTGTTACTAGCTGTAGAATAGTATCCAAAACAAAAGTCGAGATAATGAGACAAAGTGGAAAAGCCATTAATGACGGTCTTTCCCGATGTAGTGCACTTCTGACGTCTTCAGTGTAAAAAAATGCGTTTTCATTATTAAATTTCCTTATCAGATCTAACGATCAGAGATCAGAAAACGTTTTATAAAGTGAGAGTTTTGTCTTGCTTGGGGTGTAATGGTTGTATATATATATATATATATATATAAGCACAGTTTTTATAATTAATCTAATTTTGTATATTTAAATGTTTAACGAAATCCCTGATATATATGTGTTCGATTTCATCCAATGAGAATCCTAAAGATGAAAAAATATATATCGGAAAAACCATGAACGTATACATGACGTCTCTATCCCAATTACTTTAGGAGTTAAATGACGAAAATAAAACACCTAAAGTTAAATGGAAAATCTTCAGAAAAGCAAGAACAGCTAAATCAATAAAGGAACCATGTTTCCTCTGTCTTCATGAAAAAATTGAAATCATTAAATATATAAACACCAACAAACTTTTAAACCAGAGGCATGAAACCACAGTAAACTGCAAGCAAATTAAAGAATTAATATTACAATCAAACTAGAAAATACTACAAAAGCTAGGACCTCTTAGAAATGATACACCTTCATAGTACTCTTACACACATCACAAACCGTTATCTAATTTAAAATTTTTAAAAAATTAAAATTTTATAGAAAGATCGATTTCTTAAATTCAAAATTAAGGATAAATATACGAAATTAGATTAATTATAAAAACTGTGATTAAATACACACATTAAACTTTATTTATTACCTTAAATACAAGCATATATATTACCCATTTATCTATTACCTTAAATACAACATTAAATCTTACCTCCTACATTAAATTCTACCTGTTACGCACCTATTGCTTACTTACCATTACCTTAAATACTAACATTAAATTTTACCTCTTACATTAAATCTTACCTATTACACACCACAAACTGTGATCTAATTTAAAATTTAAGAGAAAAAATCAATTTCCTATGGTTAAATATACAAATTTAGATTAATTATAAAAACTGTGCTTAAATACAAAAACACTCTATAGTTGTACAAATAAGCGGTAAGTACAATCCCATCCCTCCCCACCCTTTACATCTCCCTACTCTGCTCCTCAAAGAAATCCAAAGGATAAAGTCTTGTTGTAAAATCATAAAACTTACATCCTGTCTGCTAATGTTGAATTTGTCTATAAAATTGCAAAAACTCATTAATCAACTATTTTCACTACCCACAACACTTTCTTCAAAATTCAAACGGACAATTCAGAAGATTTATTCCTTTATCACTAACCCCCCTCCCAACATACCGCACACAACTCACCAAATATAAGAAAAGAAGCTTTCCATTTCTGTCCACACAACCTGATGAGACATTTTAGTTTCAATGTCGAAACAAATGTACAATTTGTCGTGGATATATAAAAATTTGTACATGTTCTAAAATATAATATATATATATATATATATATATATATATATAAAGTACTGTGCAAAAGTATTAGGACAAGAACGATTTTATATTTTATGTGGCATCAAAATAAAGTTTAAAATCATCCCTGTCTTAACACTTTTGAACAGTACCGTTAGTGTGCAAAAGTATTAGAACAGGAGTGATTTTCCTAAAAACCTCACTGAAATTCAAATACAGGGTAAAAATGCCAAGTAAATTGCGAATAAATATTGATTATTTAAAACTCAGTGTAAAAGAAATGTATTAAAAACTGAACATCTATGGTATACTTTAGATAAAAAATTGATAAATCTAATGCTACTTCGCAAGACACACTTTGGGAACAAATACAAGCTGCTTGACAGGAGATATATTAGATACATGGAAGAAGTATGTGATGTCAATGCCTGAGAAAACGAAGGTTTTGATCAAATCAAAAGGCTAGTAAACTAAATATTAACTTTATTTGTAAAATGTATTTTTTTATTGATTTTGTTGAGTAAATGGACTAAAATTAATTTAATTAAATTATTTATTATTTGTCAATATGCCTCTTAAAAGATAAAAAAGTTCTTGTCCTAATACTTTTGCACAGTACTGTATATATATATATATATATATATATGCGATATTATACGCATGCATTATATGTCTGTGTGTGTGTGTTTTATGTGCGCATGCATTTTGCTATGAATATAAAATCTTTCTATAAGTTTTTACTCCGCCCTTTCATCATATGACTTCAAGGATGATTACTGTGTCCAGTTACGCATTTACCTTTTCGCATAGAAGCACTCCGATGCTAATCAACCATGAATTAATTTCTGCTACCTTGGATAATTCATGCGTAAAAATTGAATCTCATATGGATAGCGTCTCATTTTTTGAATACTTGCACATTGATGTCTCTGGCTCACTATATTACTGTGCTTATAAATCTCACACATTTTATATATATATATATATATATATATATATATATATAGAGAGAGAGAGAAAGAGAGAGAGAGAGAGAGATAGAGATAGAGATAGAGATAAAGAGAGAGAACGAGAATGAAGAAGAGGATAAAAGGTAAGTTCTGAAAAACTAACACACTTATTTTTATATATATGTATTTTTATTCCCACCTGCCAATTATATGAACCAAGACCTTAATTGAAATACATGTAGTCTCTTCTTTTGATCGTTATACGTGACGATGCTGCCCGAAACTTTGCCTTTTCTGTGGCCTCTGATGGAATTTTGAATGCCAACTTTCGGACACGCTTTTCTGTTCGATTCGAAGTCATGTTTCTCGCTTGTATACAAGATCATGTATCCTGGGTGGCGGTCTCACATCTTTATAGAACACACTCTCTGTCTCACTTGCTTTCTCCCTCTCTCTCTCTCACTTTCTTTCTGTCGTTTTCTCACTCTCTCTCTCTCGCTTTCTGTCTATCTCCGTCTTTCCCTTCTTGGTTTCTCTCACGTCTTATCGCTTTCTCTCTCTCATTTTCTCTCTTTTTTTTAATCTCATATTTTGTCTAGCTCTCTATTTCTCTATCACTCTCTTTCTCACTCGCTTACTCTCTCTTTCTCTCTCGGTGTCTCCCACACTCTCTCGCTTTCTGTCTGTGACACGCTTTCTGTTCATATCTCTCTCTATCTCTCTCTTTCTCACCCTCTCGCTTTCTATATCTCACTTCGTCTCTCTCGCTTTATCTCTTATCTTTCCCTCTCGCTTTCTCTCACTTAATCTCTCTCGCGTTTTCTAGCTTTCTTTCCCTCTCTAGATTTCACCCTTTTCTCTGTCGCTTTATCCATATTTTTTCTCTCACTTTCTCTCCTTCTTTCTCTCTATCGCTTTTTTTTCTCTAGCTCTCTCTCCCTTTCTTTATTCTTTCTCCCGCTTTCTCTTTCTTTCTATATTTCATTTTGTTGCTTTCTTTATCTTTCTTTCTCTCTCACTTTTTCTCTGGCACTCTCACTTTCTCACTCATTCCACCCATCTATCTATCTTTCTATTGTAATAAAATAAGTATTTCCTTTGACAGTGACAAATTACTTTATTTTTGCACGCCGATTATATTCTAAAACTAGAGGTCGTATTATAAAACACAACGGGAACTCCTGACGCTGCGACGTCTTTTATTTGAAGGTTTTGCAGAACGAGTACCAAAGCTAGTGATGAGATTTTGATTGTCACACACATAACTGCCCCATTTCATCTGAATGAGTCCAACCAGATTGAAAGGTAGCAAGAAATTATTTTCGTTTGACTACTCTGACGAACATGTAGTTTACAAAAGACTTATCATCGCTAAAGACAGGCAACGGAACGTATAGATAAATCATGTTACCTGATTATGTATTCATTTGATTATGTATGTAATCGGGGCTCTGCGACCATTCTGCCCAACATATAACATATTATTAGAAATTGCAGATTAAACACCTGCGGGTTTTTTAATCAATTCACCCCAAGCAAGGCGTTAATTCAATTATGGCCCAAGTGGCTACTAGGAATATTTATTTAGCCTTTCGTTGTATTTCTTTCCTTTTTTTCTTTCTTTATAATCATTTCACCCCAAGCAAAACAGGACTGGTACTGGTGCTCAAGGGGTTACAGAGAGAGAAAAACAGGGTGCAGAGGATACCGAATAAAGGATGGGATTTAGGGAGATAGATGGGTTTTAACGGAGTAGACGTTATATTTAAAGTTTTCGAGATTGTATCTATCAGAAAAGCAAGGGATTTCCACAGACAGAATGTGCGAGAAAAGAAACTGTTAGAGTGGTGGTTACATTTGTTTATTTTGACAGTAAAAGAGGGCAAACATTATCCCAGTCTAACAGCACGAGTAAATTCATGTCGTCGTAAAGAAGAGAAGTAAGCATATCAATACAGAAGCAGTAAAAATATTTGTAGAAGAGACAGTGGGTAGCCAAATCTCATCGGTGAGAAAGTGACTAAAGGCGAGTTGTCGAGTCAGGACCGATGACGTTGCAGACCGTCCTTTGAATTTTGTCGAGAGCCTCGAGATAGACAGCAGGAGCTCACGACCAGATATAGCAACAGTATTCAATCTTGCCAACTCAGTAACGATTATATTGCAGACCGTTCTTTGGATTTTTTTCGAGAGCCCCGAGGTAAATAGTAGGAGCTCACGACTAGATATAAGCAACAGTATAAGCCGATAAAATGCAACCGCAACTTCTACTCCAATCGTTTCTTTTCTCGCACTTCCCGACTGTGGAATTCCCTTCCACAAGACTGCTTCCCAGACGGCTGCAATCTCTAGGTGTTTAAATGTAAGGTCAATAGACACCTCCTAACAAACTAACTCGCTTCCATTCTTTCAAACACTCTTCCTACCCACCCAAATATCTATCACCCCGCTTCTGACATTTCCTATATCTAACCACTCTTTCTATTTACCTTCCCCCATGTAGCCCCAAGCGCAATAGTGGCAGTGGATTGACTTGCTTGGGATGAAATGATTAAAAAAAAATATTCAATCCATGGGTGAATGGTTGATTTATAAATGCACTCTGGATTCTGACGAGAAAAAACGTCTGGCCCGACAGAATAACCGAACCATCCTAACAGTATATGCTGCTAGAGATTTTCCTGGTAAGATGATTTTCCATATATATTAAGGTTAAAATAATTTCATTTAATTTTCATGCAAAACCTTTTCATGAATATAGATAGAAAAAATTAATTTAGTGCATTTAACATTTAATGCATTTACTAAAAAATATATGAATGCATACTTAAACCTCTATAATTTTAAATGGAAAATCATCTAACACATTTTTTTTATCCAGGCATTTTTATATGAAATTGATCAATGCATTTTTATAGTAAATAAATAACTGCGTTTTTACAATAAAATAATTTCAGTGCGACTTTAAAGTAAACACCTTCTCAAGGCATTAGAAATAAAAAAATATCAGCATATTTTAAGGTAAATATATTTCAACACAGTTTTATAGGAAAATCATTCGTGAACATTCTTATAAGATCTGTAAATTACATTTTTATAATAACATAAATTTCTGTTCTTTTTTATTTTTAAAGTAAATTCATTTCGTTTTCCCCCGTATGTATTTTATAGTAAAATTATTTCACTTTAACTTTTTATACGTTTCGGCTGTTATGTCACCCAACCTTAATCAGGAGCTTGTCTATCCGGATAGCCTTATAATCAACTCAGAATATATTTTTACATTAAATTATCCACAAAGAGGCTAATAAGTCGAAAAACAACAAATAAATGTGTTAAAGAAAGACAGGTAGAAACTTGAAAAAAAAGAGTCTAATGACTACATTTGTTAATATTTAAAAAAATACAACAAAAAATAAAAAGCATCAGAGAAAGGGTTGGCGTTTTCTGCGGTTTCAGTGAGTTAAGTGCCATACGTGATACGCACTTGGGTGATCATGTCTCGAAAGAGAGATGACTGACTGGGTTGAGGATTTTCCCACAGGAGATTGCCATAACCTTCTGCTGTAGATTGGTTGCCAATCAAAACTATAAAACTCAATGTTTCTTGTTATTAGCCCAAAGTTGGAGGTAAAAGAGATGGATTAATACATTCCCCAAGGGAATTTGCAAGTAAATGAATGCAACAAATTCAACTTGAATTCAAACTCCGAATTCTCGATAGCCACTTCACCACAAAGCTCATCCTTTTGTGTTGACATACCGAGAGCAAAAACAAAAAAAAAACTAGAGAGAATCAAATGAATTACTAGAAAATAAACTGTCATATGGACAGAAAACGGAAAACGTGAAAAGACGAAATGAAATGGAGAGGAAATTAAACTAGAAAAAAGAATAAAGAGAGATTAAAAAAAGGAAGAAACGATATATTGTTCATTTTTAGCAACCTTCTCTTTTCAATATATATAAATCTATTGATAATCTTATAAACAACTCCGAATATATTTTGACATTAAATTACCCACAAAGAGGCTAATATGTCGATAAACAACAAATTACTGTCCTGAATAAAGACAGGTAGAAAGGTGCGTAAGACAAGGATGCATCTTTTCACCGAATCTGTTCATCTTGTACAGCGAAACTATCCTGAGGACCCTAGATGTTATGCCAGTATTCGTCATCGGAGGCTACAATTTAAACAACATAAGGTACGCAGATGCTACAGTGTTGACAGCAAACACGGAAATGATACTATAAGAACTACTACAGAAGGTAGCTGAAGAAAATGAAGAGAAAGGACTACATTTGGTAATTTACTTGTATTCGTACCATTGATCTAATTGGTAGTGCTATAAACCGAGGTTATAAAACAATTGTTACTGTTATATAAATAAGAAGGATTTTCAATAAAACTGATTCTGATCTGGCATCTTGACTTCAATAATTTTCCCAACAACGTGACGTGCCTTCCTATCTTATACATTTGCTGTCATAAAAACTGCTTAGACGAGCATTTTTTTTCTCTGGTGCCCCGATCACATGAATTTAAGTGTGCTACTAAATTGGCATCTAGGTCCCATCCTTTTAGCGTTTAAATAGTTAAATATAATCGCTATTATTGCTCCAGCAGTTTCATTTCTCGCATTTCCCACCTGTGGAACTCACCCCCGTTTACTTGCTTCCCAGATGGCTACAATCCCCAAAAGATTAAATGCAACTTCAATTACCATCTTCTACCTTCTTGCATCGTGTTCATCTTTTATCCTTTCCCCATGTACTCAGTCTTTTCTTACGCTGCGGACGAGTCGTGGTACCGCCTTTGCTTAAGGAAAGGAAAAAAAGCTACACTTATCGCGTGAAGTAGAAAATCATGTTAGAAGCAAGCGGTCAACTTTCTACATATTAGGTAGTGTTTTTTTTATAATTTAACCCCATGCAAAACAAAAACATCACTAAAACGCCAAGGATTACTGAGCATAAAAGAATAGGAGAAAAAATATACATTGTTAATGATCGAGAACAATAAAAATACAGGAATTAAGAAGACAGAAGATATCGATTGATTCTTCTTCTATGTGCCTTGTCTTTTCAGGATGTGAGCCTTCCACGTTTTTCTATTCCAGGTGGCTCTTAGCACGCTTTCTCCTGTAAAACCACGCAACCCCCTTTCTGCCATTCACCTGCTCAGTCCAGTCAAGTACGTTACCCGCTGTTTTTGCCCTATCATTTTTTCTCTCTATCTGGTCTTTTAGTATCTCCAAGCCCTCTTCTTTCCCCATTGCATATCCCAAGAACTTTAGTTGTCTCTTCATGATACTCGATAATCATTTCCTTTTTGTTTCCATCCTCTCCAAAACCTCATCACTGCTCACATGTTCGGTCTATGTTATCTGCACCATCCTTCAGTAGAACCACATTTCAAATGATTCACATTTTTCCCTCATCTTCGATGATATTGTCCAGCATTCACTGCTATATTTAAGAAATGACATAACATAGCAATCTAGTACTCTCTTCTTTATTTCTAGTGAAATTTTCCTGTCTCTTAATACTCAGCTTTTAGAATGCATGCCTATTCGACTTCGGATAATGTTATTAAATTTTTGAAAGTCAGTGTTGACTGGAAAACAAGAGGCTGAGAAAGGATTTTCCCAAAGAAGAAGTGCGAAAGTAGAATCTGTCGGCATTGAATTTACGCTGATATCTAGCAAGTTTTCGCGCTAAAATGATGATACCTAACTGCCAATCTGGTACTGCACTGAAAGTTGAAATCAAAATATCAATGAGGAAATCTGATCCAAACAACAGTCACTAGAATATTTATGAAGAAAATAAAAAACACGCAGAAGCACATTAGAGCAATAGGATAGTGACCGAATCCAAGATACCAGGACAGGAACGATAACGTAGCAGATTTTTCCTTATCAAGAAATATTAAATATATAGAAGAAATTGCTGCTGGTTAAAGTGTCTAAGTGAAAATCTTTTATTATTTTTTATAACTCTTTGTGATTTTGTATCGTCTGTTTTTAGGGTATCGATATGTCCAAGAAAGGGATATATATATATATATATATATATATATATATATATATATATATCATTCGAGGTAGTAAAGCAGTTTAAGCAAATAAAACCTGGTAGGTTAATCTAGTAAGTAGACGTAATGGACGGTAGTCGGCGTATGCAGTATCCGGAGACGTAGGCGTCGTCAATAGACATAGACCAATAGTCGTAGACGTCTAGACGTAGATCTCTAGTCGAAGACCTATAGACCTCTAGCGGTAGATCTAATTGCGTCTTCGCTTTTGCCTGTATTTATGGCTGACACCAGCCAATTACATTACTGTGAGAGGGAACCAAGTTGAATGCATATTCATTACATATTCATTACATTAGGTATGATATAGAATGTTTTTTTAAAATTATTACTATTAACTCGGTTGAAACAATTTTAACAAATTGTCTGAGAAAACGTATGAAGATAGAGTAGACATTTGAGAATGTACTCGATGGTAACAAGCATAACACAAACTAGACTTGACGAGGCTATCTGAGCATATAACTGTAGTTTCACGGTCAATATATTTTTTAACAGCATCTTATGATTATGGACACACAATGATTTGTTAAATATCCTTATCTCTTTTGCTCTGCTAGATCCACAGGTGGTGTCTTCGCCTTAATCACACAGAGAAATAGCTAGTCGCTAGACAATAAATTCATCACGCGAGCCATTGCAATAGATATATGAAAAAGAGTAACCATCTCTGTGTCCTGGCTTCAACCCTGCCAGTATTATCATAGGTAACAACAGGACCGATTACCCTAAACTTTGCTGAATCACTTAAAATATTCATGTAAGTAATCCTGCTTGTTTAAGACAACACCGGAGTCTTTACCATACCTGACAATGTGTGTTCGGGTAGTCAGAGCCTTTCTATAAGAACTACTCAAACCGGCAATTGGACAACATTTGCTCGACAGATATGACTGTCCTCCTGGTACGAAAACACATCGTTCACGATTCTGCACAGGCCTTGTAGTCTTACCATCGTCGTGTTCTTGACGCTGTATACCTAAAAATTCACCAGAATACCTGAATTTCTTTCGAGACATGACTGACTGGACAGAAGATTATCCCGCAGTAGGTTGCCATTGCTTTCTGCGGTAGACTTGTTGCCGACCAAGGCTATAGAACCCAATATGCCCGGTTGTTTAACCCATAACTAGAAGGAATTGACGGATTAATATCTAACTCAAGGGTATTTGTGCGTAAGTGAATGCAAAATAAAGATTTGAATACAATAAATATTTTGAATGTAATTTCTCAATAGTCATTGCAACATGACATTTTTTCGATTAATTCCTTGAATATATACAACGGGTTTGTCAGTAGGCAACAGATAAGGAGCATATGGTAAAAGTGGAAAGTCTCGTATCCTAAGTCAGTGGTCTTCTGTAGTTTGATCCTGGCAAAATGTTACATTGTTATCTAGCAACACTGAAAATTGTGGAGTACCAGTGCTGGTCACATATTTCAATTCATATCTTTATTGGCATTAAATTTCGGCACTGATTTTCTGGTTAAATTTCAGTAGACACATAACACCAATCTTATGTTAGTCAGTCATTTAAATACCGTACGTGATACACGCTTGGGCGATCATGTCTCACAATAGACATGACTGACTGGGCAGAAGATTATCCCGCAGTAGGTTGCCATTGCTTTCTACGGTAGAATGGTTGCCATCCCAGGCTACCGAACCCAATCTCCCTTATTATTTAACCCATAACTGGAGGGAAGAGACGGATTAATAACTTTCCCAAAGGTATTTGTAGGTAAGTGAATGCAAGGAACAATTTCAATTTGGAAAGTGTTTGGTTTGTTTGTAAATATCAAGCCAGTGAACCGATCTTTTTCGATTGCAACAAAGGTTCATTTCTCATAAGTTCACTCTTTGATCAAGAAAGGAATCGATCGACTTTTGCTTGTGGAACAGAGAATCCACTTAAATGTGGAAATCTAATTTCATGCGAAACCAACTCTGTTAATTTCTTCATGTTGGCAATATAGTTTGAGATCATCCGATAATATCTTTAATATTTTGACGTGTTTTTTCGACTAGTGTTTTCAGATGTAAATTGGTCACTTGCAATGGATGTCTTCTACAACCTTGATGATCAACATTTGTATCTCCACTGTAGAAGTTTAAACTGTAAAACCAGCTCCCTGACATCCAATCACAAGTGGATCCCTCATCGTATGATCAGTTAAACTTGACACCAGTTTGAGAAATATTATAATTAATCTTGAACACGATTCCTTTCGCTTTTCTTGTTTTAAATAAGTGGGTATAGAATGTTCCAAGTTATATCCACATGCTCCTTATGTCTATATGAAATACTATATATTATTGAATTTCTTAAGAATAAAAATCTATTAAATAAACGTAATGAAATAAATGTCATATGCAAAATGCTCACCATAGAATATGGTTATATATATTCTTCTTAACTTACACATATCTAATAATTTATTTTGTATTAAAAAAGAATAACAATTAAATGGATATTAAAATAATTAAATTGATATTTAATTTTTTAAAGAACTGTATTAGAATATAATAATAATAATAATAATAATAATAATAATAAATTTCATAAAATTATAAAGTGAATTTTAAAATTTTTAATAAATAAATGATATTAATAAAATATTATTTACAAATTAAAAGTTTTAGAAAAATTAGAATAAAATGCGTTCTGAATCGAAATAAAAATAGTATAATTACACTCAAAGATCCCTTTAAGTTAGATCAAAATATAAAATGATTTCTTTCTTTTCTTTTTCTTTTTTATTTTAGAAAATGTTGAGATACAGAGAAAACTAAAAGAAAAGAAAACTTGTAATAAGAAAGGATACATTAACGGAAATGGAGTCTAGACTGGGGTTTTGAAATAAGCTGATACTTTTGCAGTTATGATTGAAAGAAATCATGTATTCCCCAAAAATATTTTTTTTTTCAAATTGAAAGTGAATCTTTATTCTTATTAGTTAAACTGAATACACACATAAATGTTTCTGTCTTTCTACATTCATAAAAAACAAACGTATTGTTTCTTATATTTAAATGAAAATCATTTTTACAAAAATGCTCTAAAATTGCCTCATGACGAAGTAAAAATTTCGAAACCGAAATTTCCGTGTCGCATTGTAAACTATATTATTTTTTAAAAAGTACAACTTTAATTATACATATATATTTATCATCCACATACAAGTCTGCTTCGCTGTATTATAGATCATCAGTGTGGCTAGACATCTACTTGCTTCTGGCCGGAATCGAAACTCGACTGATTTAGTGTCAATCGGAGTGTCTACTCCCTAAACAATAGGCACGTAAAACGAGAATGAGGAGGAAATTTTAGCGTATTATATATAGGCGGTGTATACACACACCAGTCACCGGAAGAACTCCATTTATTGCTACAGAGTAACGCGTATATTGCAGAAGTAGTAATATTTTCAAAAATGTTCATCTTCAGAGAGATCAATCGTAATAATATATTTGCATTATATATATATATATATATGTGTGTGTGTGTGTGTGTGTGTGTGTGCTTGAGTTGTGTGTATTTTCATTAAAATGATTTTAAAATATTTTTAATATTTAAACTGTGTAAAGTGTAACTAGGTGTCGATAGTCGATAACTAGGTGTCGATTATTAAGAAAATAAACGATATTCATTTTTATACTGCAAATGCATTTCAAGTGTGTTAAGTTTAGTTAATATTTCGAACTTTCTTCATGCAAAATATATTTCAAATATTAACTTCCTTTAACGTAGAAATTTTCACCTAGCAGCTACTAATACAAATATACAAATACATGTGAAAATCTACAAGGTGTAAACCTGTAATTGCCCTGCTTAAGATAATTATCTAAAACGTAATTGCCTTGTTTAAGATCGCCTTGTAAAATTGCATAGAAAGAAAGAAATGTAATCCTAAGTTTAATACGACAGAGCGAAACAAATTATTCTTAGTGGTATTGTTGATTTTGCAGTTTATTGTAAATCGCAACATGAGTCGAGTTAAAGAAAACATAATTTGTGACAAACACGTAAAACCTGAAAAACAAAACACACCTAGTTGGAAATTAAAGAAAATAGAAAGGAAAAATATATTTTTGCATTGTTTATTCAAAAGTCGATCTGAAGCTTTGGTTTTTCTAGCGGTGGAAGTGAAAAACAAGATTGTTAAAACTTTTGATGGGGTTAGAGTAAGGTCAGATCCTTAGTTCCAAATTTTCTGGGCATGGTTTTGAAAAATTGAAAACCTAAAATGATGGAATCAAAAGAAGAATATGAAGAGAAATTACGTCAGAGGAGATATTGTTATCTAATTCTTGAACCAAACCCCTTCCTCGAAATGTGTAGGTGGAAGTAACCTCATTACTCAAAGATTTTATTTGCGTCGATACCCCGGGTCCATCCCGCATCTTCCAAGAAAATTTGGGAGAAGCATAAAATTCGTGACCCGAGTTGAGTTCAGCAGTTGACGTCCAGTCGGTTCTCGGCCCAGTGATGTAACGACTGAGGAAAAGGTGTGCCCAACCGGGAGCTATGCCGTTTAGGTGCCAGCCGTAGGAACAGTGACTGTCACCTCCCATAGAGCTACTGACTAAAAGATGTACGAAGTGCCAAGCGTAATTGCAGCTGCAGTTGGACTTGGATAAAGTCGAGATGTAAGTCGAGATGTTCCCAGCTTGGGGCCCCGACCATACAGAGTGGTCGCTTCCCATAGTGATCTGAGCTGAAGATGTAAAGTAACGTGGGAAAGCCTGCCGCCGACTGACATAAAATTGTTGGTCGAATAATGCGCCTCCAATAGAGTCCTGACTGAAGATGTATAAAAACAGAATTAGCCGAGAAAGAGTTAAACTAGCCGAAAGGAGATTTTTATTTGCCGAGCTAAAGAGACAAGACGAATTTGCCACCCACCACTTCACTTTGGCCGTTTTTGTAAAGCTTCGGTAAAGAGCGCTGAAAAGACTTTTTAAACATTTGGAAAATTGAAAGCTCTGATTATTCTAAGCGAAAACTTTCGCTCCGACTGTACATTCTGCTTCTGTTGCAAATTATTTTCATATATATATAAAGACTTTTTCGCAACTTATCCAGGCGTCTTCGAAATTATTTATTTATTTTTATTTATTTATTTATTTTTTGGTGCCGTCTTTTATTTTATCAACACGGGTGTACACGTGTGTCCGGTCTGGTTTGAGGTTGTAGAGAAAAGGCTCCTGGGTTTTCAACATGTCTTTCCTGAGATCAAAATTCACAGCGTGGCCAGGAAAGTACACCGTTGTAAGGGACGACTCGACGACCAGCTACTGTAACGAGACCATCACGACTAGCGATCCGAGACTGTCGTCATAATTGGTGCCGTGTCGACGGCATCAACTCTGATTCAGGTTCAGGACCTCATCGTAATTGGCTTCCGTGAACATAGAGCCAGAGGTCAGCCAGCCAGCAAGCCGGGCGAACGTGTCACAAAGTGAGAAGATATTTATATGAGTACTGTTGTATGTAAAAATTTACACTTGGAGTTTTTGGGGTGAGGTATTATCCATAACTTTTGATGTACTCGAATTATTTTTATCATATTTAATTATCTTTTTTAGTTTATTTTAGATCCCATGTTCAACCAATTAATCTCTGGTGTCCTCACGTTTCCCTTATGTTTTTGGCTATCGGATGATTATTGTTATGATCGTTGACTTACTTTACTCACTGTACAGCCAGTTCTTGTTTGTTTCTGTTACACCAAAGCACAATATCTCATGACTTGATTTAAGTTTGAATTAAACATCACTAGATGACTGAAATACATAATAATCATATCTGGAAAAATTATAAAAATTTTCATGAAGATAAATGGGACTGACCATCTGTTGATGACGTGATGTCAATTAACCAAATCGTTTCGACTAAAAAGAAACAAAAACATCTATATCTATCAAAGTATTTATGAAGTTTTTGAATAAGTCATATTACATCTATATGTTGAAAGACTCGGATATCACCAGAAGCTGTTAATTTCAAATATTAACGTCCTGGTTTTGCGCTGTCCATATAAAGAAGTTTATGATCTTTAGAAAATTCTAAACATTGCTTCCATAAAATGCAAACATACTTTTTCAATGTTTGTTTAAATTAATAAAATTAAATCTTAAAATTTACACTTGTGCATTGATAAACTTAATTTTCTAAATAAACGAAAATGCTTTGCCATAATATTTCGATTTAAATTAAAATTATTTTATATTTTTTAACCCTCTTGTATACGGTCTTAAGATTTTGACCAGTAGTGTATATCCAATCACACCATACTTGCTTTCTTTAGGTCTAGAATCTCCTAGAATTTAAATGCAACATAAGTTCCCATCTCTTGTTCCCTTGACTCAAGTCCTTCTCTCATCCTTTCCCCATCACCTCGTGTATCTTGTTCGTTTCCATTCTCACTCTACCCTCGCAACTGTCTTCACACTGGTATTCTCATCCTTCTCTTGCCATTTTTCAAGACCACCCCCGGTAACGGGTTCTTCTTTCTCTTCACTTTCCTGCAGATTAAACATTCATTCATCTCTTATGCAGCCCTCTGCGCACCAGCGGCGGTACTGCCTTGCTTGGGGTGAAACGATCTAAACATATATATAAATGAAAAAACAGGAACACATCAGCAAATGGAAAAAGAAAGTCCTGACGATTGAAGATATCATAATAGTACCTTCAAGAAACTTCGGATTTGCCGTGACTCTGTTTACTTAAGGGACACACTTCTTCACATTAGTATATATATATCAGTATTTATATATCAGTATATATACTCCGATTTTAGTTCTACACACTCACGCAGAAAGAAAGAAAAATACTGGATTTTAAAATTAAATACACACAAGCTAGGTTTAAATAGGGAATTAGGTGTTTTGAATCTTTATATATATTTCAATAGCTAAACATTTTTTAGATACACTTTTTTCTCTAAAACAAAATTTATAAGTATTATTAAAGATCAGTTTACATTTACAAATATTTTTAAAAATCTGTCGCTTTCTGCGTCACGTGATGTAAACAATCTCTCCACGAACGGAATACGTTTCTAATTTAAATTTTAAAATCATTTGTTTCTGATGAAAGGCCGAGGACGGTCTGAAATATCAAATACAATAATAGAAATAAATACTTTCAGAAAAATACATTTTTAAACTTACAACTTTTTAGTAGTTTTTACTAAGTATATATATATATATATATATATATATATATATATATATATATATATAGAAAGTACTCGTTTTCGAACCCTAACCAAAAATTCCAGTCGGCACTATCACGTAGATTCTGGGAAATGAAAGAGGAAGGGCAGGACCCTATAATCAGCTGGAAATTAATAGGCTCAGCTTGTACCCCTAAAACTTTTCGTGATAGGTGTCGTCTATGCTTATTGGAGAAGATTCTGATTTTAAAGCATCCTCATCAGGACTTACTTTTGAACGTTAGGACGGAATTCATTAATAAGTGCCGTCATAGGGCTGATTTTAAAATTTAATTTTAAATTTTAAATTCTTTTAAAATGTTAATTTTTTTAATTTTTTTAATTTTTAACTTTTTAATTTTTAATTTTTCTTTTTCTTTTTATAATTTTTATGTATATGTGTATGTTTGTGTGTGCATGTGCATATTTGTATATATGTGTGTATATATGTATATATGTATGTGTGTATATATGTATTTATGTGTGAACATTTTTTTTAGCTATTTAAATGCTCTTTTTTATAATATTCATTAATTTTTTATATATTTTTTTATATATATGTGTGTGGGTGCATATGTATAATGTATATATATATGTGTGTGTGTGTGTGTGTATGTATATGTGTGCATGTGAATTTTTTTATATATGTGTGTACACATATATATGTGTGTATCCGCATGTATGTGTTTATACGTATATAAATGTGTATGAAATTGAATGTATGTATGTATGTATATATGTATTTATAATCGTAGAATTGTGTGTGTATATGTATGTATGTATGTGTGTACTTCTATATGTATGTATAATTGTAAATGAATTTTTTTTTACGTAGCGATGTCTTTATTTAGTTTAATTCAAATGACCTAATTTTAAAAAAACATATTTTAAATCCTATATCTTTTTATTCCCTTTAAAATTAATTATGCCTTTTTAAGTTAAGGCTTCTTTCTAATATTTCAACGTTTTTGGGAAGTTAGGTTTTTGAATATGTCCAGCGTCTGTAATATAAAAATATTTTTTTTCTTTCTTTTCTTTTCTTTTTCCTTCCCTTCCTTCCTTTATCTCTCTTATTTCCCACCTTTTTTCCGTGTTGCTTAACCTTACATCAATTTCAACACGGCTGTCTGTTAATTTTAGGTTACAATTCTCTTTCCTTGTTTTGCGAACCCAGACGATGTCTATTGTTTCTTTTCTTGTTTATTTGATTTTATTTTGTTTTATCTTTTTCTTTTTTCTTTTCTCTTTTCTTTTTTTCTTTTTTCTTTTTTTTTAATTTCTTGGCAAATCTATTTAAAAAGGAAAATTAGACTGATTTTTCTCCAGTTTCTGAAAGGATTTTTCTGTTGCTGCGGTGATGTGTTATCCCCCGTGGGGATCTTCATATCGAAATGGTCATTCAACATCATTGAATTAATCCTTTTTTAATTTATATATATATATATATATATATATATATATATGAAGAGAGAGAATAAAAGAGACAGGGATATAATGAGAGAGGTAATGAGCGAAGATTATATCAGCTGCGTCCAAAAGATTCCCCTCCCCAGATTGTACTAATGAATGATGACCGCTTTTTACCCATATCAGCGTTAGAGTGGTCACAGCTACTGGTAATATTTTGTATTTGTCCAAAATTTACTTTTATACGCATCCCACATTAAAACGACTTTGTCTCACCTGATATCGTGTGAGGAAATCTCAACAATGGATGAGCCTTCTTTATATCAAATTCCCTCTAGAAAATGCAACGCATTGTGCTTACCGTCTTTCGTTAAAACTGAACTGCTCTGTGATGATGATACTGCTATTTACTTGATTTTGTTGTTATTAAACATTACAAGCAGTGTAAGTCAGAATAGAAATCATTGGCCAGGTTTTTTGCATTTTTGGTTGAGTTTCTATAAATTTTGATACTGTTTCCATTTGTATTTTAAAATTATCTGTTCTTTGGCCTATCATTCATATATAGCAGAAAAATGTGTAGGACAGAATAACTAACCTTCCGGTAGGCCGGCATTGCTTTGGTCTTCAGAAGATCTGCCATCGAACGAGTCTGAGAAAAGAAAAACTCTGAATGAGGAAGCTAGAAGAATTCCACTCTACTATCCTTTGAATAATGCTTTACCGGTACAAAAGAAACGAACCTTAATCACTACGTCTTGAATGTACTTGATATTTGTTATGTTTCTTCAAACCGAGATATAGAATATCTAACGTATTCTCATTTCTTATTTATGGTATTTTAATTGCGGGGACCTTAATTTATTTTGTTTTATCACAATTACGAATTTGTCCACCCATTTATAAAATACCAAAATCATTCTCAAAATAACTATGTTTTAACAATTATGTACCTCAATTTTATCAGAAATGTATTGTGGTGCATTGAATACCGGCTCAGACTGAGAAACTGGCAATGCAAGTAATTCCAGTCGAATTCGTTGCATTCACTTAACCAGTAACAATCAATCTCTTCTCCCTACAACTATGGGTTAAATAGCAGGACAGATTATGTTCTATCGCCATGGTTGTTAACCAGTCTACCACAGAAAGAAAAGCAACCTACTGCAGGAAAACCTTCTGCCTATTTAGTCATGGATCGAAAGAGACATGATTGCCAAAACGTTTATCAGATATGACAATTGACTGACCAAATTTAATTATGAGCTTCAGTTTATAAAACCTTTGACATATAATCCTCCTTGTCTAGCTCCTTTTTCTTACTGTGTTCATTCAGGGCACGGGCAATCATGATAAATTCCCTGTACAATTCCTTGCAGTACTTACTTCTTTGTAGCTCTTCGCATTTTATTATCATTCCATTTATCAGAACTGAGATTTATTTACACAAGATGGTGAGATCGGTTACTCACTGTTTTCTCTGTCTCTTCATTCATTGTTTTTTAAGTTTTTTTTTCTTTTCAATTTCTTCTTTCGTTCAAGTTTATTACTCTTCTCATTTCAGTTTTATTTCATTTTGTGCCTTTTCGTCAAACTATTAGCTTGACCACGGATGTACGTTGTAGTACAGTTGATATCGGCTCGAAACGAGAAATCGGGTAGCCGAGTTAGAATTCAAGTTGAATTCATTGCATTCACTTACGCACAATTACCTTTGGGAAATGTATTAATCTGTCTCTTCCTTCCAGTCATGGGTTAAATAACAGGAGAGATTGGGTTCTATAGCCTTGGCTGGCAACCAGTCTACCGCAGAAAGCAATGGGAACCTACTGCGGGATAATCTTCTTCCTAGTCAGTTATGTCACTTTCGAGACATGATCGCCCAAGCGTGTTTCACGTATGGCACTTAACTGACTGTTTGGCTTGACCAGTCTATTTAACAAGCTAATAATCCTTCTGGGATTCACATCCATTTACATCTGGTTTATTTTATGAAAACAAATCTACTAAAAGTTTCCAAAATGTCACCTCTATAACATATTTGGTTTTCGAGATTATTTTCTTAAACAACATTCCAAGGTGCATTACTGAGAGTAGATGTTTAGATATGTTTCTACGTGAATATGTGTAATTCATTTTTTGCTTGCACAATAAGCATTTCCTTTGATTATACAAACATTGTTTTCTTACCCGTACGACCTTACGGTTCATAATCACACGGTCATAGGGGTAAGTGTTGTATAGATATATACGTTGTATTGCGCCAGGCATAATATTAGTGGAACCAATTTTTCTCTCTTGAAAATCAGTATTCAACACAGGTTGTAACTCGATTTGAACAGCGAACACTTGAATAATTGCAAATTAAAAAAGAAATGTACACAACAATTAAAAAATACATAATGAATTTTAAATGTTAGTAAATTTTAAAAAAACACACGCACTCAGATATTTATCAATACGCAAAAGATGTGACACAAGGTCAGTTTAAGGTGAGTTTGTCGGCAATACCGCAGAAAAATTACCAAATCCTCTCTGCACTTCCCCTGTTAGGGACGCCTCAGTAATCAAGCAGTCAACACACCCCCTCCCAAGGGAAGCTTGGGGTGATGATTCCCTGGAGCTTGTGTTAAAATACAAATACCAGCCAACAACATACTCATTTACATGCAAAGAATTATATATATACATTCTTACATTCCTTGAATTATCAACAATTAATTCTGTTTGGCATACAATAATATTATACTAAAATTCTGGTAAATTAATTATTCCAACTATACATAATGATTTCCGTATTGATTAGATAAGATATACACGGAATTCTCAGACAAAGTGACACAATTGTTTGAAACAGTGTTGCATGATGGGTAACAAGGAAAGGTTTGGATGTGACGAATGTTTATGAATGATTAATGGTGATAAATAGTGTAGATTTGAAATAAATGATAGATTTTAAGGTTACGAAACATGAAATTTTGAAGGTGGAAAATATAGGTAGATGATGTTTGCATATGGGGAATGAAGGTCTATGTGAAATTTTGAAGGTGACGAATGAACGTTAAAGCTTGAAGAAATAAAAGTAAGTGAGTGTTTGAATGTGACCAACGAAGATGAATGCTTTAAGATAACGAATAAAGAGTACTGTTTTAACGTAAGGAATAATGGTGAATGTTTGAAGGTGACAGCTACAAGAGGAAAAAAAAAGTGAAAATCTGAAGACGATAAATGACAGTGAATGTTTTAAGCTGAAGAATAAAGAATAGTTTTTTTAAGATGAGGATAAAAGGTGAAAGTTTGTAAGTGACAAATGAAGATGAAGTTTAAAGTTGAAGAATTAAAGTAAAAGTCTGAAGTTGACAAATGAAGGTAAACGTTTTAAGGTGATGAATAAAGGATAATCTTTTAAGATAATGAAGGTAAGTTTTAAGGTAAGAAATGAAGATCAAAGTTTGTAGGTGAGAAATAAAGGTGAATTTTAAAAGTTTCAAGTGAAGGTGAACGCTTGTATGCGAGGAATTAAATTGAATGATTAAAGATAACACATCTAGGTGAAATTTTAAAGGTTAAGAATGAAGGTGAATGTTTTAAGGTGGGTTATAATGGCAAAAGTTTGACGGTGTCGGATAAAAGTGAAAGTTTCTGTATGAGGAATAAAGATTAAAGTTTTAAAGCTGGTAATAAAGGTGAAATTTTGAAGGGGACGAATGAAAGTGAAAGTCGAAAGGGGGTGAATTAGAGAGAATGTTTGAAGGTGAATGATGGTAAAAATTTATATGTAAAGAATGAAGGTTAGTCATTTAAAGTGACGAATGAAGGTGATATTTGAAGATGTCAAACGAAGATGAATCTTTGTACATGTGAATGATCCAGACTGTTTTAAGGTGAAGAATAAAAGAGAAAATTTGTATATGAAGAATGAAAGTGAAAGTTTAAAGTGACGAATGCAGGTAGATTTTTGAAGGTGACCAAAAATAAAAGTTTCAAAGTGTCGAATGAAGAATAACGTTTGTACATGTGGAATAAAATTGAATGTTTAAAGGTTATGAATAAAAGCAAAATTTTGAAGGTTAATAATAAACATTAATGTTTGAAGGTGAAAAATGAAGGCAAAAGTTTGTATATGAGGAAAAAAATTGAATGTTTAAAGATTATGAATAAGGGGAAATTTTGAAGGTTAAGAATTAACATTAATGTTTGAAGGTGAAAAAATGTCGGTAAAAGTTTGTATATCAGTAATGAATGTTAATATTTTAAGGTGACGAATGAGGGTGAAATTTTGAATATGAAGAATGAAGGTGAATATTTAAAAATTAGGAAGGGAAGTGAAATTATTAACGTGTTGAAAGAAGGTGAATGTATTAAGTTGACGTATAATGGTGGATGTTTTAATGTGAGGAATAAAATTGAAATCTTGAAGGTGGCAAATATAAGTGATTTTTCATTACAACGAATGAAGTTGATTAGTTCGTTTGATTCGTTCATTTTCTCTTCGTTGCCTTGTAAAATCTTGAAAAGTAATATATAACAAAAGAACTGCTCTACTCCACTATTCCATTCTAAATACTGGAGTAGCCAAATAATTGTGGCCGGTATATATATATATATATATATATATATAGTGTAATTTAGTTATTACAATGTTTTTATAAACCATTGTAATAACTAAATTACACTATATATATATATATATATATATATATATATATAGTGTAATTTAGTTATTACAATGGTTTATAAAAACATAATATCATTACACAAAAGTTTTCATGTTTCAGAACAAAACTGTTCCTCTTCAGTTGATATGTTAAAATAAATGGTGAAAAAACGATTTGTTTTCTAAAACAAAAGATAAATTTCTAGTTACTTAGAAAATTAGGAAGTCGTATTTGGAAGAACTGCAATAGGTGTGTCCAAGCATTTAAATCAGATCATATAGAATTATGTAACCATGGATATTTAAATATTTGGGTTAGGAAAGGGGGCAGGATGGAATAGATTTAGACATGTCACTTTTTAATTTAGTCTGGGTAAGATACACAGTGGGACATTAGATTTGTTAAAGGGTAGACAGTAATTTTAATCAGGAGGTTTGATTTTAAGTTTATTTTATTGAACAATAAATTTTTTACTACTATTTATAGGTATAATCAGAATTTGGTTTTAATTATTGTTGTATACTTAGTTATATTGTATGAAAAACAGCAATTTAGTATTGTGTGGGTCATTTTATTTTATTAAAATAATATTCGTTTTTTGTTAGAGTACAAGTTATAAATGAAACATAGCAATTACATAATTAGTTTTTTAAAAGTAAAATATAATTATTTTGTCTGTGTTAAATAGATAGAGGGAACATAGATTATTTAAATGGGCAAGCATCTAGGGTGTTACTTTTTTTATAATAAGGATTTTAATAATTATGGTGTACTAAGCTATATTATATATTAAAAAACAAATTTAGTATTGTGTGGGACTATTTTCTTCAAGGGGCTGGAAATTTTTAAGTTGGAATTTGAACTGAATAATTCTAGTATGTCAAGGAATATTATAGATGAGAAAAACAACTAGTATTCCGTGGACCACTTATTTTAGAATATTTAATTTTAATTTTTTTTTCAAGTTATATTAGGGCACAAATCATAAATGACACCTTATGATTGATTAAATTTGAACGAAAAATATGTTTGATGTTTACATAAAACAGTTAATTCATCCCTACGTTTCAATAATTCACCATTTTTAGGGAACTTTAAAATCTGCAGCTTTTCACTCATGCACAAAGAGCAGATGTCGTTGAACGACTTACAGATTCATGTTTTTTCTAGAATTTTCCATTTTACTTTGGGGGTTTCATTTGTGTTCTTTAACTTCCAAAAATACACAGAAAGGGATGTTTGGTTTTGATACGTGTTGATTATAAAGGAATTTCTGTGCATATACCAGCGTTGTTTAAAAGTGTTCTTTGTAGTTCCGATGTAAACTTTTTTAATAGTTGTGTTTTCATTTGATGTTATATTACATAGGTACACAATAGAATTAGTTTGACACCTATTTTGCAGTGAGCAATTATTAGGATTGCGACAATTACATAAGTTTGTATTAATATTCTTTTTATTGTTTTGATAGTAATTGTTTTTTTGATTATCGTGCTGATTTAAGATATGTTTATTATGATTTGTAACGATTTTTGCTTGATTATTAGTACAACTATAACTTAATTTAAGAGTATATTTGTTAAAGATTTTGCTTAGAGGTTTAGTAATAGGAAAATGTTTCTTAATTAAATTGACGAACTTTAACCCTAACTTGGTGTTGACCATTTAGTTGAAAGTGGGTGTATTTCTATTTCTATTTTTACTGTTATAGTTACATATTTTTATGTATTTGATATCCTGCTTTTTGTAGCCACTATATTTTTATGGCATTATTATAAAAACCTTTATGTTTATTAAATATTTTTTCACTAGAAGAGTGTTTACTAATTATATATTCTATGGAGTAGGGTATATGTTTGATTATATTTGGGGGTGAGTAAACTTTGAGTGGATGTATAATGGACATTCGTTAGGATTTATTTATGGTTGATAACTATTAATTACTAAGTGTTACATTAAGGAAGATTACTACTTTTAAATTAATGTTGATCATTACTTTTAGATTTAAACAAAGAGATTGTTTGCTTGGGCTTGCTCTGCTCGGTTTTTAGCCTCTTTAGATGTGATAAATTTAGTCAGATATCAAATTTTTTCTTCCCCTTCCGTTCATTCATTTTACCCACAACAGATATACTTTTCTCAAAATTCTTGTCTGTTTACTGTTCTGAAGAGAGGGGACGAAACCGATCGACTAGTGTTTTTATTTTAGAATTTGGCATGGCCAATTATAATAATCTTTTTAACGCCATAGTTAACTTTTGTACCATTAAAGACATATTCAAATATATATATATATAGCTACCAAATGGCGTTTACATCATAAGCGTTAATATCTATTTTGCAAAATAATTTTTAAAGCATATATATATATATATATATATATATATATATATATGTGTGTGTGTGTGTGTGTGTGTGTGTGTGTGTGTGTGTGTGTGTGTGTGTGCGCGTGTTTGCGGATGGCTATTTAGGCTCTCACACCCAGATTGAGCACTCTGGAGGAATGGTAGACTTTGAAAAACAGTAGCTACTCTTGCATTTGCGCATCGTTCATTCAGCAATGAATTAGAACACTCTCAGCTATTTGGCCTGTATAATGATAATATGCAGGCTAAAAGGTCTGCCTCCTTCTACCGAGCGCCAGTAGATCAAATGTAGAATCGCCGACCTACGCCAAATCGGTTGGGCTTCAATCCTGGGAAAAAGCAATCGCCTGTCTAACTGTACTTCTGAGCTGTGATACAGCAAAACAGATCTGTCTGCGGATGACTATATATGTATATACATATTGTATATATATATATATATATATATATATATATATAGGTTATGTAAATTTTATGTATTAACAGTATGAATTGTTTGTTCTACTGATATAGTGATATAAATGGGGACATACAGACATAATTTAGCTTTGCGCGAATTTATAGAATTATTTATTAAACTTTATCAGTGACTATTTTCACAAAAATATACAAAATTGCCACTATTGGGAAAAAAATTCTAACGCATAAATACTTAGCATAGCTAATCACGTTTCGAATTTGTAGAACTATTCTGCGTCAGTTGTAAACCTAACTATACAGCGATGTATAACAATCCAAATTTTTATGCGTGCCTACAGTAACATTAGTTTGTGAACGAGGATAATTGTCTATGCATAATAATGCACAATGTGCGCCAAGAATGTGTTCTATATATGTTTCACTCGGTGAATTTATCTGGATAGTTGTCCGTTAAGAAAGCGTTTCTCATTATTTCCAAAAGAGGGACGCTGAAGTCGATGGAAGGGCAAAATCGTTTCTTAAGTGGTATCAGGTGGCGGGAACGAAGGCATCGCAAAAACATTGTCATCTCGAGGACATGTCATCACCGATATCTTTTGCCGATTGTCTTCATATTTGTCGCTCTTACTATTAACGCTGATAACCAACTTAATCATAACCGACGGGTTCATTTAATATCTCGCCCTCTAAAATAATCAGACGTCGGAAATGACTGCCTTGCAGTCGTCCATCATTCACTGTTAATATAGCAATTATTTAGACACTTTAAGAAAAGATTGGGAGTTACTAGTTTCTTAAAAAAATCAAGCGTATACAGTTGTACTTTCGATTTGGTTTAGTATATTAGTCATCTTATGTAGCAGTGAATGTTGGAGAATCTCATCGGAATAACACGAGGCAATACAAATGTGGCTCTACAGAGTCAGTCAGTTAAGTGCCATACGTGATACACGCTTTGGCGATCATGTCTGACTGTGCTGAAGATTATCATGCATTAATTTGCCATTGCTTTCTGCGGTAGAATGGTTGCCAGCCAAGACTATTGAACCCAAAAGAGACAGTTATATTATCTAGGACACATGACGAGAAAGTCGGCTTATAGAATGTGACATTCGTAAAACATACTGAAAAAAGAATTAACTCTCACATCAGACCTCAAGTGGTATAACTATATAGAATCCATAGTTAAATCCGCTGCTAAGAAAGTCGGTTCTCTATGCAGGGCCAGGATGGTTTACCCGTCTGAAACAATCCTGCAAATATACAAATCTACCATCCGCCCGTGCATTGAATATTGCTGTCATATCTGGTCGGGTGCTCCTGTTATCCACCTAGGTGTCCTTGAAAAAATCCAGTGGAGTATCTGTAATGTGATCGATACCGACTTGGCAGCTAGTATACAGTCGCTTTCTCACCGACGCAGCGTGACTTCCCTGTGTCTCTTCTACAAATATTTTACGGCTTCTACTTCGATGAACTTAGCTCACTGGTACACCTATATATGAATTTCATCGAACCACAAGATTAACAACTATGTCCCATTCTTTTACTGTGAAACCGATTAATTGTAAATACAAATTCTACTCCACCAGCTTCTTTTCTCGCACTTCCTGCCTGTGTAATTCCCTTCTGCCAACTTGCTTTCCCGACATAAAATTATTAGACGGAATTCTGGAAGAAAACTGGAAAGAACTCTGTTAACTCTATGACCTAACACAAGAGAAATATCCGCAAATAGTAAGGGCCCTAGTATACAGTACTGTGCGAAGGTATTAGGACAAGAACGATTTTATATTTTATGAGGCATTAAAATAAAGTTTAAAACCACCCCCGTTCTAACACTTTTACACAATACCGGTAGGGTGCAAAAGTATTAGGACAGAAGAGATTTTTCTCAAAACCTCATTGAAATTCAAATACAAGGTGAAAAGCCAAGTAAATTGCTAATAAATATTGATTATTTAAAAGTAAGTGTAAAAGAAATGTATTAAAAAGAAGTTTTATTTAATTTTTCTTATTTTCTATTAAACAAGTTATTTTAATACTACTCATTATTCTATTATACTTAGATATGACTGACTCTTGTCTTATCCCCCCAACTCGAATTAATAAACATACAGTTACTTCGCAAGACACACTTTGAGAACATATAAAGGCTGCTTAGCAGGAGATACCATTAGATACATTGAAGAAGCTTGTGATGTCAATGCCTGACTGAATGAAGGCTGTGATCAAAGCAAAAGGCTATTATACTAAAAAATTAAATTTATTTTGTAACAAGTATTTTTCTTGTTAAACATTTGTTGAGTAAATCAAATAAAATTACTCTAATTAAATTGTTTATTTTCTATCAATATACCTCATAAAAGATAAAATAGTGTCCTAATACTTTTGCACGGTACTGTATATTTGTAGCGGAAGAAGCGAGCGAAAATCAAAGAAATGAATAATCAACAAACATAGTTTAAAATTTAATATATATTTTATCATTAACTATTTGTTTTCTTTTCAAAATAAAGTATCACAAAAATAGTTTTTTTATGTTCGTTACAAGTCGACAAAATCAATTCCGTTATAGAAAAACAGAAATAGTATATTGACCGAAAGAGTCACGTATTTACATTGTTTTATGAATGTGTGTAAATTTCTGGGAGCTAGGCAGTCATTTCAAAGGTATTGATTCTGTGGATAAATTTGTTATCTCATCTCCATTCGATTATGTTTTGTGTTGTTGAATCTATTTTAAAATTGCGTGTCTATAGTAAGAAGTTTCCCGATAAAAATGTAAAATGTTAAAAAAATGAATTATAAGACAGGTGAGAGTAAATTAACTATAGACAAAGGTTTACGGAAAATCTAAAAAATAAACTTTGTGAAATTATCCGATCGTATTTATAACAGCATATAGAATCAAAGAAACTAAAAGTTAGGTTTACTAAGAACATAAGTTTATTGGTTATTACTTTCACTATTTTATTTAATATTTAAAAAGGAAAATATTGTTGATTATTTTCTAGTGTGCTTTAAACTTTTGTAGCAGACAACACACATGGCCGTCAAAAATTTTAAAGCTTGATAAAACGCAGTTGATTGATTAATAAATGCGAATATGGAATATAGAAACCGGGGCCGACTTTGTGCATAAAACTGAATCGATGTCTGTGTGAACGTGTGTTTGCACAAAAATAAAACTTTTATTGACATACCGGAATCTATTGATTTTTGTTTTACAATTATTAACGGGGTTCCCTATATAAGTATCTATACACATTATTTGTATGTGTGTGTGTGTGTGTGTGTGTGGGTGTGGGTGTGTGTGTGTGTGTGTGAGTGTGTGTGTGTGAGAGAGAGAGAAAGAGAGTAAAGAGAGAGACAGTAAAGAAATAACGACGAAATGCAACAAATTAAGAGCTTGTGAAATATATAAAAGATTCAATAGTAAATTTAGTCAATTTTAAAATGTGATTCTCCATAAGAAAGTAGAGAATCGTATGAATTTAACATGTAAATAACGAGGAAGCTTTAAAAAAAATGGAAACATAAAAATGATTTTACTTAGAATCAGTAGAATTTCCTAGTATGCATCAAAAGGAAAGAGGACCTGGAGAATCTGACACACAGAGGAAAAAAATATGGACAGAAAAAATATTCTATCAAAAATTTGCAAATGAATGGCGGAAGAGAGATTGAATGCTTTTAGTGAAAGACAAACTTTACAAAGAACTGAAAAGGATAGGAAGTTGCGGAGAGACACGACCACAAACATCCTGAAGGAATAAGGTACGTTGAAGAAATAGTAAAACAAACGTATAAACAACCCGTTCGATTTCGGCTCAGGTGTGTGTTTATAATTTAGATAAGACTTATAAAAGTAACCGCTCTTTGCAATAAATTCTGGATCGAAATAATTTGTTAAAAAGAAATTATTTTATGTGTTCAAATGAAAGGGAATGTATGTGAGAGCACCGCACCACCATATATATATATATATATATATATATATATGTAGTGTATTTGAGTATATATATTTGTATATATATATATATACATAGTTATCACTGTTATATATATTTGTATATATATATATATATATATATATATAGTGTATTTGAGTATATATATATATATATATATATATATATATATATATATAGTGTATCTCTCTTATATATATTTGCATATATATATAGAGTGTAATCGGAGAAATTTTAACTAACAATTTGGAATCCAAGAGAGAGTTCCTGGATTCCAAATTGTTAGCTAAAATTCTCCGAAATTCTGCGTCTAAATTAATGTTTCGTACGAGCTCATGTGCGGTTCGTCTCTAAATGGAAAGTGGCTCTGACTGTCGCCAATCGGAAGCATTTTCAGGGTTTGGTACCGGGCCTAAACGTAATTTTCCAGTGTCTGAAAGCGCTTATCGAGGGTGGACCGGAGGCTGATCATCTCTGGTCGGGTCGGCGTGGTGAGGTGGGTATGATTTTGAAAGACCCGAAGCCACCTAGTGATCCTCGCGATGACATCACTGACGACACCATCTAGCGCCCCCATTACGGTACGTATGTTTGAAATATATATATATATATATATATATATATATATATAGTGTATCTCTCTTTTATACAAGTTTCATTGAAAATGACAGGCAAGGTATTATCATTATTTTTTTATATATGTAAATTTCGGTTAAAAATGACCATTTGGTCCTAGATTTAGGAATTCCATCTGGTCATCAGTTAAAGTATGATTGGAGAATCTAATATATTTTCATGGTATAAGTTGCAGAGTTTTATCGTGATTATTTGTCGGTGTTCTAAATCGGCATTATAGTTACTTGAGTTGATATGGCAAAGTGCTTGGTTGTATTCAGATTCAGTCAGGGTATTTCTTTTAGTATCCTATCATGGTTTTGCAGTATTATTTAGTTTGTATACATGTTCTAAAGCATAATATATATATATATGTATATATATATATATATATATATATATATATATATATATATAAGTAGCTAACCTAGAGCCAACGGCCTTACCAAGGTTTCACAAAATGGATCATCAGGGCAAGTTGGCTAATTAGGCTGAAGTAATATTTATTTGCTCTGCTGCTGTATTGAGCACTTTACGTGTTAGGTTCCTCGTCTCGGGATTTTTACTTTCGAGTAGTACATTGACTAATGTTCAAGTGCTTAGTTCGTTTCTTTTTTTGTTTCCATTTTCCCTCTCCGCGTTTTTTCTCGGTGGGTTTTTCGAGACGTGTTCAAAGATAAATTTACAGTTATATATATATGTTTGTATGTATGTATGTATGTATGTATGTATTTGTTTTTTAAGTGTTTTTAATAAAAATGGGTGAATTTATACAGCTCTGTAAAGATTTGCATTTTAGAAAGGTACTTCCCATATTTAATCAAATTACCCCAAATAGTGAAATATTTGCATATATCTGACATGCCTTATCCTCAAAACCAAAAACCAATGAAATTTGTAAAAATTTGAAAAAATATCATTAAAGATGGAATATATTTGTAAAAAAATAAAATGCATTTAAACTTTAGTTAATTTAAAATATCATTATCTGCGCCTAGATATTTAGGGAGACTACTGAATGGGACATTTTGATAAAAGATTTAGTATTCTTTATTATAAAGAGTAACAAATCTATCGTTCGTTCTTCCGGACTTAATGATTTTGATTTTTTTGGAATAGAGGTTTAGTGTCTTGAACTATGTAAACAGATGTTCTTAGATTTTAGTTAAAAATATAAATCCGAAATTAAAATATCTGACCATTGATTCAGTGTTTATATGTGCGTTATGGTACGGTGGATATCGGCTCGGAACGGGGAGCCGAGTTCGAATTCCAGTTGAATCCATTGTATTCACTTACGCGCAAATACCCTTGGGAAAGGTATTAATCCGTCTCTTCCTTCAAGTTATGGGTGAAATAGCAGGACAGATTGGGTTCTATAGCCTTGGTCGGCAACCAGTCTACCGCAGAAAGCAATGGCAACCTACTGCGGGATAATCTTCTGCCTAGTCAGTCATGTCTCTTTCGAGACATGATCGCACAAGCCTGTATCACGTATGGCACTTAACTGACTGACTGAATTCCTGCATATGTTTATAACATAGGTATTCAACTTATTCGCTGACATCAAACAATGCGTATTCGTTAAAATATATGCTACAATATAATCCCACAAGCAGATGAACGGTTAAATTAAAAATAATGATTTAGAAAAGGTACTTTAGAAACATATAAAAACGAGCAGAATGGAAGCTGTTCATAAAGCTTAAAAAAATATTAAAAGACGAAACCGGCATTGCGACTAAATGCATGAATACAGAGTTACTTTCAGTTTTTATAAGTATTTTAGTTACAAGTCTGAAAAAATATCTTAAAGGCTTTTCTCTAAATATTTATTCAATAATGTCATTACATAAAATAGAAAAAATGTTATTCCATTTCTCCAGCATCACGTTTCTCCTGAGCCACATTTAAAATTAATGCTTTGTTAGTCTCACAGTTGATGTTGAACCCAATTCTATTTGGAGATACTCTCAACAAAAAATTATTATCGTTGAACTATTCAGTCAGTCAGTTAAGTGCCATACGTGATACACGCTTGGACGATCATGTCTCGAAAGAGGCATGACTGACTGAGTAGAAGATTTTCCCGCAGTTGCCATTAATTTCGGCGGAAGTCTGGTTTCCACCCAAGTCTATAGAACCCAATCTGGCCTTGTTATTTAACCCATAACTGGATGGAAGAGTTCTTGTCCAAGGATATTTGCACGAAAGTGAATGCAACAAATGAGTTGAATTCGAACACGGCTGCCACGATTTCTCGCTCCGAGCCGATATTCACGGCACCACAGCGCAGATCAATCAGTGCCATAGTGAGATACGATTGGGCGATGATGTCTCGAAAGAGACATGACTGACTGTGCAGAAGATTATCCCGCAGTAGTCTGCCATTGCTTTCTGTGATAGATTGGTTGTCGGCCAAGGCGATAGGACCCAGTCTGTCCTTTTAGTTAACTCATAACTGAGGGGAAGAGAGAGATTAATACCTTTCCCAAGGGTAGTTGTGAGTAAGTGAATGCCAGGAATTCAATTGGATATTGAACTCGGCGCACATATGTAATCTAAAGTCTTTTACGACAATCTACAAATTACTTATTCGGTTGAGTCATAACAATGTTACGTTTACTTTTCTCATAAAAAAATAAAGAAAATTTATATTTTATTCATTTATATATTCACCGTTATCTGAAAAACTGAAACCTCTTGCTCAGAATATTGCTGAAACATATGGTCCAGTTATCTATAGCTTTTTTATAAAATCCAAATAAGAATCAGCAATATTATTGGTCTTGCTCTGACGTTTTAGCTTCTGTCACTTTCACTGAAGTAAAGTTGCTTTTCTGTGAGATTTTAAAAAATAATTTCATGTTGTTTGGATTAGTTCTTTAACATGGCATCTAGATTATTTTAAATTTAAGCGCAGTACTTGTGGATGTGCTTTGTCGTACAGTGGATATCGACTCGGAACGAAAAATCGGGGATCCGAGTTCGAATTCCAGTTGAAGTCATTACATTCACTTACGAGCAAATACCATTGGGAAATGTATGAATCCGTTTCTTTCTTCCAGTTATGTGTTAAATAACAGGACAGATTGGGTTCTATAGCCATGGCTGGCAACCAGTTTACCGCAGAAAGCAATGGCAACCTACTGCGAGATAATCTTCTGCCCCGTTCCTAAAATGGAAGTCATTTCTGACTTAGTAATAATATTTGTTTGTATGATTTAAAATTCTTATCTTTATTTATTTCCTTATTTCTCGGCGCGTAGTTATACAACAAAGAATTGCAACTTTGTCTTTATATTTAGTATCGTGTGCATTTTTGTTATTCTCTCAGGTATGGTATCAGCTATACCTGATTTTACCATTTTACCAGCCCTCACTACAGCTTTTGAAGTTCCTCCAGCTTTATTTTATATGTTTTTCCACAACTGAAATGAATGGATGGTGTACTGACAGTTATTGGTCATGATCTCCCTCTCTTGTTAGACATTCAGTCAGTTAAGTGCCATGCGCGATACACGCTTTGGGCGATCATGTCTCGAAAGAGACATGACTGACAGGGCAGAAGATTATTCCGCAGTAGGTTGCCATTGCTTTCTGCGGTAGACTGTTGCCGACCAAGGCTATAGAACCCAATCTGTCCTATTATTTAACCCATAACTGGAGGGAAGAGACGGATTAATACCTTTCCCAAGGGTATTTGCGCGTAAGTGAATGCAAGGAATTCAACTGGAATTCGAACTCGGTTCCCCGATTTCTTGTTCCGAGCCGATATCCACTGCGCCACAACGCACATCCTGTTAGACATTAAGCAGGGTTTTTTTCGTAGAATTCAGCCACTTCTCAATATTTCCTTTGATGTTGCTCTGACGACAAAGCTTCTGAATCTTTTCCGATAATCACTTGAGTCTCGGACATTTCTAGTCTTCCTCCTTGATTACGCTGTTTCCACATGATGTTATGTTTGCCGAGTAACTGTTACTCGGAAGGATGCGTTTAATGCAGATCAGTTACTGCTGATGTGTCTGTGTCGTCTCTTATTTTTTGCGAGGTATTTTAGGCATTAGACGATCCCTTCCTTTCTTCCTCTCTCGCACTTCCCGCCTGTGGAACTCACTCCCGTATTCTTGCTTTCCTGACGGCTACAACCTCCAGAAATTTAAATGCAAAGTTAATACTCATCTACTAACCACTGGCCTCTAGCTCTCTCCCCTCCCCTGTATAACCTTCCCTTTCTCTCCACCTATGTATCTGTCATCGCACCTGCTTTCTCAGCTTTCTATTGTTCCTTTCTAACTAGCTTGTACTCCTCACTCTTTTCTAATTAATCTTTATACATTTATGTAACCCCCTGCACATCAGTGGCGTTTCCGCCTTGCTCGGGGTGAAATGATTAAAAAATATATATATATATAAAGTTAAGGTGTTTAGTGAAGGTTGGCTTGTGAAATACGGATGTCGTGAAACATTTCTCTGTGAGAATTATTAATAGACCCAGGAAGACAAGCTGATTATTATTTTCTTTTTCCATTGTGCACTAGATCAAAGCATAAACGGTTCAGCTGTATTGTACAGTTTCCTAGCGAGACCATGTATGGAGCATGGGGAAATTATCTACGCGTCCAAGTCATAGTGCTGTGGTGACTGGTGCCGATGCTAAACCGTCCTTACTTGCATACATTTACACTCGAATTGTCAGCAACACGCTTGCGCCAATTTAATTTTTGTTTTTACTCGTTTCACCCCAAGCAAGGTGGTACCGCCACTGATGCGCAGGTGGCTACATAAGAATAAAAGTTTAGACATAAGTAGAGTGAAGAGAAAGACGAACCAGTTGCAGCGGGTGTCAGAGAAAGAGCAATTATAGGAACACAGGTGTGAAGACAGTTACGAAGGTAGAGAGAAGAAAATATAACAAGATATACGGGGTTATGTAGAAAAGACTGAAGTTACGTGTATAAGAGATTGGAATTGATATTGCATTTCAATTTCTGTCGGTTGTAGCCGTCAGGAAAGCAAGTATATGGTAGGGGTTTTCACAGGCTGGAAGTGCAGCAAAAGAAGCTCATGCAGTAGAATTGTAGGCTGTATCTGGTTGATCTAACTGTAAATTGATGGGTCCTTGTTGCCAGTTTGATTGCACGAGAAAATTCTTATGGCGTGGGCAACAGTGACTTAAGTTCATCGGAGCAGAAGCCATGAAATTATTTGTAGAATAGACACATCCCACCGGCGAGAAAGTGGCTGGAGTCGAGCTGCCTAGTCGGGACCTATCACTTTACAGGTTCTTCTTTAGACACTGTCGAGAACACTGAGATAAACAGCAGGGGCGCCTGACCATATTTTTTTTTTTTAATCATCTCACCCCAAGCAAGGCATTCCACTGCCACTATTGCACATTGGGCAATACATAGAGGAAGGTAAAGAGAAGGAGTGGTTAGACATAGGAAATGTCAGGAGGAAGGTGACAGATGAGTAAGGATAGCGAGGATGAGGGTTGGGCAGATGGGAAGAGTGTTTGATAGAATGGGAGCAGGTTAGTGTGTTAGGAGGTGTCTATTGACCTTACATTTAAACTCCTGGAGATTGTAGCCGTCGGGGAAGCAATCATTTGGAAGAGAATTCCACAGTCGGGAAGTGCGAGGAAAGAAACTGTTGGAGTAGAAGTTACGGCTGCATTTTATCGGTTTCACCGTAATAGGGTGGGATCTAGTTGCTAATCTAGTATCTCGTGCAAATTCGTATTTAGGGGGCACTAGTGATCTAAGTTCATCGGAGCAGAAGCCGTGAAAGTATTTTTTAGAAGAGACACAGGGAAGCCACGTCGCGCCTGTGGGAGAGAGACTGCAGGCGGTCTGCCAAGTCGGTATCTATCACATTACAGACCCTCCTCTGAACCTTATCGAGAAGCCCGAGGAGAACAGCAGGGGCACCCGACCAGATATGGCAGCAGTATTCAATGCACGGGCGGATGGTAGATTTATAAATGTGCAGGATAGATTCAGACGGAAAAAACTTCCGGGCCCTACACAGAGAACCGACTTTCATAGCAGCGGATTTAGCAATGGATTCGTATAGTCATTCCATTTGAGGTCCGCTGAAAGTGTGAGACCAAGGAGTCGCAGTGTTTTACTCTCTGGGAGGCAAGCCTGGTCCATGCTAATGGGAGGTAAGTGAGATTGTCGATGATGGTTATTTGAGAGTCGCTTCGTTTTAGAAGCATTAAAATTTACTCACTATTTCTTACCCCAGTCCAATATGGATAGGAGGTCTTTTTCAATCTCGGCTGCGAGCTTAGCTTTGACGCCTACACCAGATTTTTGTAGGAGGCGAGAATAAACTGTGGTGTCATCGGCGTACAAACCTATTTGGGCTCTTATGGAATCAGGGAGATCATTAATGTATATCAGGAAGAGTGTAGGACCTAAGATGGAGCCTTGGGGGACACCTGCGTTTGTATGGTAGTTCTGAGAGGTATGTCCGTTTAATACCACCTTCATTGTGCGGTTAGAGAGGAATGACTGGATTAGTTCAAACAAATGTCCAGTTATACCATAGCTCCGCAGTTTACATAGAAATATATGATAGTCTTGTTGAATATATAATTTACATTTTTGTTTATATTTTCAAAGTCTACGTTTCGTTCTAATTTTATCTGTTTTCCTTGATTAGGAAATTCTCGGAATGCTTTGTAGTGTAATATATGGATTACCGAAGATGGCAAAATAGACATTCCACTGAGAAGCAAGATGTCTCAGCAGGTTGAACTGTGGGATAACCACCAGACGATTTTATAATTCGTCTAGGCAACAGGTGATTGTCAGCACGTGGTCGACCTAACTGTCTTTATGATGTAAACAAATTAAACAAACTGGATTAGATGTAAATAGATAACTAGCCACTTAACATAGAAGAAAAGGAGAGTCTTTTACATCCTCAAGAGAATATAGAATCTTTATACGGAGAAAGCTTTGAAAGCGACACACCCACGTTGATATTAATTTACTAAAGCGTGTGTTGAATGAATAATAATGTTGCGTATGCGATATTTATTCAATTTTAAATCTGAGTTTGAGTTTGAGTTTTCTTTAACGACATATCAACCTCTGTGGTTGCCAAAAAGGTAGGGTTTTAAGATATTTTTTAATGTTTAGTTGTAGTGAAAAAATTGATTTAGTCAGATTTTGATGAACATTTTTTTAATATAAATATAGTTTTTTATTTTAGAAAACTGATGATGTCTTCGACATTTATATTCAAAAATGTATTGCTGGTAATATGTATTCCTTCAATAATGTATTATGGTAATAATATTTTTTTTTCAAAAATGTGTAATGGTAAGATTTTTTCGTTGCAAAATGTATTTTTGGTAATATTCTTAATTAAAAAATGAATATTTTTCTATAAAAGTCTATTTTTATGTATATATTTCTATAAAAGTTTATTTTAATACATTTATAGTGTTTTGACTCTAGTTTGGGGCTTAACTTTTTGCCCATAGCTGGGACCCTAAGAAGTGCTACTATTCCGGGTCAGGGTGGATCTGTTAACGACAGCAATTAAGAGCTGGTTGCATGCGTCTCACAACCTCCCAATTAGATACCTTGCTGCTGGATGCAGTTTATTGTCATACCCAGGACCTCAATTGTTAATATTAAACTAAACAACGGAAACATTATAACGATAGTCGTAGTAAGAATAGACATCGAAATATTTTTAAAAATATATCAAGTGTATCTTTATTTTAATCCTATGTATTTTTAAGTATTTCTCTCTTTATATGTAGTTGCTGTTGTCCTTAATGTTCAAAGATTTTCTCCTATAAAATGTACACTGACATAGGCAAATATTTATACCGAGTATAAAGTAACTGACTGCGTGTCTAATCAAGAAACACCTGTTGATATCGTGTTTCTCAGTTCGTGAAAATCAAAGTTACCTCAAGATGACTTTATAAATAAGGAAAAGTCAATATATGTCCTGCCTGTGTGCCGACATTTCTTAGAGTTTGTTCAGCATTTCCCTCATCTATTTTGTCCAAATGTAACTTATATGAGAGACCACCACAAGAAATGCATAATAATAATAATAATAATAATAATAGTCAAAGACCGCAAACCTCAGTCAAGACAATATTGACACTATGTTAGCGATTAGCAAGAGATGATTATTAAAATAAGAATAACTGCAATTAACTAGATCTCTCTCTTCCTCCTCCTCCTCTCTCTCTCTCTCTCTATTTATTTTTGCTTTTGAATAAGAAATATTAATTTATATTATAAATAATAATATTTTTGTTAAAAAATTGTTCTTTGAGAAAATGTAATGACGTTAAGTAATTTAGGGGAGGTACTTCAGTATTTGGAATGTAAAATAGTAAAAAAAAATGGGAAAATAACCAAGAAATTTTATCCCGTACAGGATCGAACCCAAAATTTAATCAGTTTGTGCCAGTCAGGTTTCTAATAATTCATGAAAATTTTTACCGAATCGATCCAGGGGGTTTCAAGATATCTTGAACACAATCAGATAGACAATCAAACAAACAACCAAACGCGACCGAATACAATACCACTACGTTAAAGAAACAGTAATAATAATAATAATAATAATAATAATAATAATAATAATAATAATAACGATAATAATATTAATAATAATAATTCTAATCAAAGATGACGAAAAGAGAATCTGCTTTCGTATTGACATGGCGGTTGCCGCAGAATGTAAGTAATTTTTGGAGATCTTCAAAAACAATCAAAATACAAGGATCTTGGAGTGGAAATTTAAAAAGTGTCAGATGAAGAACTCAATGAAACTAGTTGTTTTTTGAGTCGTGGGTTTGATTAGAAAAGATTCTGATGAACTCATTGAAAGGATCCCGGGTAGCCCATGACTTGAAGAAATGTTTTTAAAAAAAAAAAAAAGAGAAATTTTCTCACAAGTGCAGATTAAACTCATGAGAGTTTTTATCAATGTAAACAATATCTGATCTTCGGTTGTTTTATTTATTTATTTCTGTTTTTTTTTTATTTTACAAAAATGTCAAAGATAATGCCATGATGCCATTTCTAACATTAGGTCTCTAGTTGGGACACGGAAAAAAGTGAATATGCAACAGAAATCAATGTAATAAATACTCCTAATAATAATAACACTACATAATAATCTAATGAAGAAGTGTCAGGAAATTGTTCGTATCATTTGCATTCCTCATCTAGATATATTATCTAATGTTTATAAATTTATTTCTACGGGCCTGATTATTTACGATAAATGTTTAGGAAAATGTGTGTCATTCGGCAAGATTTGAAACTGCGACCTCTTTCAACATAGGGGAAGCCACTAATTAATCTGGTGCGTCTTAGACCACTCGAACCCGAATGATACCACAGTCTAAATGAATTTAAATCAAACCTATATAACACAATTTTCCATTCTACGCAAATAACAATTTCTGCTCTGAAATGTATCGTAATATCAACAAATGTAAATGTACAATGTTAGGGAAATTCAGAAGATTAACGAAATGATTTTAACAACCAACATATTGCAATTATTTGTTTGAACATTATTTTTAATCGATATTCGTATTTGAGTAGATATTCTGTTTTTAATCAAACAGTATTTATATATTTATAAATATTTATAAATAATCAGGCCAATAAAAATAAATATATAAATATATTGTTTGATTAAAAACAGAATATCTTCTCATATACGAGTTTCGATTAAAAGTTATCTAATGTATTTTGTTTGACACTCATCGTTTAATCAAATTCAGTGCCTTTTCGGTAGACGAATCAAATTTCATTCCAATGTCGTAAGAAAGATAACAATAATTAAAACAATAGAACGATGATACAAAGTTGCATTATTACAATATTAAAATAACTCTAAATTGCAATAATAATCCAATTAATTTTTAATATGACTTATCTTAATATAAAACAAATTTAATATTAATGTATTAAGTATAAATAACAAAACGGGATCTACACTCTGTAGTGAACTGGAGCAAAAGGTGGCTTGTCAACTTCAATTCGTCTAAGACCAAGCTGTTGTCTGTCAACTATTACAGGCAACCTCTCCTGCCTCCCATAAGCATGGACCAAGCGATTCTCCCGGAGAGCAATACACTACGCCTCCTCGGACTTACAATGTCCTCAAACCTCAAATGGAACCACTATATTGAATCCATAGCAAAATCTACTGCTAAGAAGGTTGGGTCACTATGTCGATCCAGGATGTTTTTTTTCCGCCTGAATCCACCCTGCATATATACAAATCAACCATCCGTCCGTGCATGGAGTACTGCTGCCATTTATGGTCAGGCGCCCCTGCCATTCTCCTCAGTTTTCTTGACAGGCTCCAAACGAGTGTCTGTAATGTGATAGGTACTGATCTGGCGGCTCGACTTCAGCCACTTTCCCACCGTCGAAATGTGACCTCCCTTTGTCTGTTCTATAAATACTTTCATGGCTTCTGCTCAACAATGCCTCCTCAACAGGTGTTTACTCGTGCAACCAGACTGGCATCTGGGTCCCACCCATTCACAGTCAGGTTAGCCAAATGCAGACGACAATTCTACTCCTGCAGCTTCTTCTCTCGCACTTTCCGCCTGTTGAACTCGCTCCCATAGTGTTGCTTTCCTGACGGCTACAGCCTCCAGAAATTTAAATGCAAAGTCAATACTCATCTACTAACCAATGGACTCTAGCTCTCTCCCCACCCCCGTATAACCTTCCCTTTCTCTCCACCTATGTATCTGTCATCGCACCTGCTTTCTCAGCTTTCTATTGCTCCTTTCTAACTAGATTGTAGTCCTCACTCTTTTCTAATTAATCTTTTTACAATTATGTAGCTCCCTGAATATCAGTAGCATTTCTGCCTTGCTCGGGGTGAAATGATTAAAAAAAACAAAAAATATATAAAATATATAATTTATTTAAAAAAATAATCATTGCTAATATAGTAATAATTTAGTAGTGTTATAATATTAAAAATATAATAATAAATAAATATATCCACACAAAGATTAGTAAGAAAAAGATAAAACAATAAAAAAGGTCGATGGTTCGGTTTCCAGTGGAGCCGATAAAAGTTTAGAATATGAAATAAGCAAAGAGGAAAAAGAATAGTATTCTTGAAATCTTGATTGTTTTATATTTCTTGAAATAATTTCACCTGAATTAAAAGAATAATGACAGGCAAGTGATCAGTTAAGGACAATACGTGATACACGATTTCGGCGTTCATGTCTCGAAACAGACATGACTGACTGGGCAGAAGATTATCCCGCGGTGGGTTGCCATTGCTCTCTGCAGTAGACTGGTTGCTAGCCAAGGCTACAGAACCTAATCTGTCCTTGTTATTTAACCCATAACTGGAGGGAAGAAATGGATTAATATCTTTTCCAAGAATATTTGCGCGTAAATGAATGCAACGAATTCAACTGGAATTCGAACTCGGATCTCCGATTTCTCTTTCCGAGCCGATATCCACTGCACCACAACGCACATCCAAGTGGCCAAGTACAGAAAAAGAATTTAAGAAAAAAGAAATCATTAAGAAGAGAGGACAATGAAAGAAGAGGATTCAAGGTAACAATTCACATTGAATTGAAATGTCTGATGAGATTTCCATAACAAAATAATTGCGAGAGAAGAAACTATTACCAGAGAACGTAATAAATAAATAGATACCAAAAAACGACGGATAATAATAACAATTCACATGTCAAATATCACTGATAGTATCTCACCACGGGATATTCAATTAAGGGAAAATAAAACACAATTTCAATGCATTGAATCTGCAACATATCAGGTCCTAACCCGGCATCTTCGTTAAAATCACTTTACCACCGCCGTAACGTTGTTTATCTGTGTCTGCAATATTTTCATTGGAATAGTTTTTATGTGCGTTACTCTTTGTTACTTCGATTTCATGAATTTCAGGGTTGTACTAGATTATGGGGCGCAGTGGATATCGGCTTGGAACAAGAAATCGGCGAGCCGAGTTCAAATTCCAGTTGAATTCTTTGCATTCATTTAAGCGCAAATACCCTTCGGAAAGGTATTAATCCGTCAGTTATGGGTTATATAACAGGACGGATTGGGTTCTATAGCCTTGGCTGGCAACCTGTCTACCACAGAAAATAATGGCAAACTACTGTGGAATAATCTTCTGCTCAGTCTGTCATGTCTCTTTCGCAACATGATCGCCCAAGCGTGTGTCACCTATTGCGCTTAACTGACAGACTAGATTAGCTGACTGAGCCTTTTAGTGCAGTGGATATCGGTTTGGAAGCAGGAATCGGAAAGCCGAGTTCGTATTCCAGTTGATTTCATTGCATTCACTTACGCACAACTACCCTTACGAGAGGTATTGTTCTTTCTTTTCTTCCTCCAGCTATGGATTAAATAATAAGACAGTCCGAGTTCTATCGCCTTAGTTAGCAACCATTCTACCGCAGAAAGTAATGGCAACCTACTGCGGAAAGATTTTCTGCCTAGTCAGTCATGTCACGAAGGAGAAACGATCACCCCAGCGTGTATCACGTATGGCACTTAACTGACTGACTGACTAAATTGGCAGATAGGTCTTATTGTTTTTATTATTGACATTGCTAACTCTTACCGTATGTTCTATTTTTATAGTTTATTTTCTTACACTTCTCGCGTGTAGATCTCTTTTCCGGTTTCTTGTCAAAATCGTCAAAAATTTAAAGACAATAATGTCGTCACCTGTATATTAAAGTCCTGATCTTTTTATTGTCATTACCCCTCAGCAAATTTTCCCCAGTTTCTTTCATTTTCATTTTTCCGTGAGCCTTATGGGCTTTATCATCTTGCTTTTAATGAAATGATTAAAAGCCACACACACACACACACACACACACACACACATATTGGTGAACTATTTGGGGATCATGTCGTAATTTTAGATTATTCCCGCTTTGCACTAATGTAAACTCAGTTGCCGGAAGGATGAAAATGATTTCAGTTTATTCCTGTACTTAAGATTAATGCGATGTTAACTTATCTCTTCGATATCATATCACAATCTGTGAACAGTTATTTATCTATATTGATATCCATTTAAACTTAAAAAGGATTTCAAATTACGCTTTGCTGGAGCTACATGTATAAAAGATGAACTAAACAATATGATATCGATCCTCGACCTATTTAGTATTCAACAAATGTCTAGCATCAGTGTGAAAACTGGAGTCGTCTTGAGGTGTTAAAATTCTAGACTAGCCTACGACGTCACACCACCGGGAAAAGGCAAGTCTTTGCTTCCCTCCTTCTTCACATAGCAGGATAGACTTTATTTATTCATTCTTTAATTTTTCCGGCCATAAAGGTTGATAGCTGCTTGTTGGTTGATTTTGTTTACCGTCATAATCACATCTCTATGGATTATTTGATTCCGAATGCAAAAATTGGAACACAATTTTACGGATGCAACAAAGTATCTTTCGAGTATAATTGTACGCCATCAGCTAGAGACAAAATGTACACTACAGGTCATAATTATTAGGCAAACCCAGTTTTTTTTAAAGAAATGATGTATTTCATACTATTTTTAGTATTTATTGTCAAATGAAAATAGAATGGTTCTTTTGTTATTATTACTATACAAAATTTTACAAGGCAAGGAAGCAAAGATGAACTCATCTGAATCACTCTAAATTTTCTTCATTCTTTTATTGATGAAACTGCAATATATGTAATTATTAAATATTTATAAATTCATTTGATGCATATTAGCAAAAGTATTATTCTATTTTCATTTACAATTATTCACTTAGCAATAAATTCTAAAAAATAGTTTCAAATACATAATTTTTTAAACACTGGGGTCGCCTAATAATTATGGCCGGTAGTATTTTTTTGTTTGTTTAGCGACATATCAAATCACTATGGCTCATTTAATGCCAAGATTGAATATTCTCAGGAACAAAAACTATTACTGGCAATATGTTATTCCTTATAGATATGTATTGATGCCATTTATTTATTTCCTTTTATTAAAATGTATTGCTGGTAATAATTTATTTATTTATTTACATTTACTAAAATGGATTGATGGCATTTATATATTTACTTTAACTAAAATACATTGCTGTTAATTATTTATTTATTTTACTAAAATATATTGATGGTAATTATATATTGATTTTACTAAAAATATTACTGGTAATTATTTATTTGCTTTTACTAAAATGCAGTAGTGGTAATTATTTATTTATTTGTTTTTACTAAAATTGCTAGTAATTATTTATTTATTTGTTTAGTTTTACTAAAATATATTTGCTGGTAATTATTTATTTATTTACTTTCGCAAAAGGTATTGCTGGTATTTATTTCTTTACTTTTACTAAAATGTATTGCTTGTTACTTTTTTTAGTAAGGGAACTACAAGACCTCCTACAGAAGGTGGCTGAAGAGAGTGACAAAAAAGAACAACAAATAAAGAAAAACGAATGCATGGTCATCAGCAAAAAGAGCAACTACATTTGGGGGATACTAAACTTAAAGAGGTACAAAAATTTAAATACCTGGGAAGTTTTCTAACAGAAGACGGAGAGTGCGAAACAAAGTTCCTAAGGCGAATTGGAATGGCAAAGAACACATTCCAGAAGCTGGGTAAAGTATTAAGATATAGGAAACATTCACTAGAAACAAAGAAGACAGTACTGGATTGCTATGTGGTGTCAGTTCTTCAATATAGTAGTGAATACTGGACAATATCATCAAAGATGAAGGAAAAACTTGAAGCAACTGAAATGTGGTTTTACAGAAGGATGCTGCGGATATCATAGACTGAGCATGTGAGCAATGATGAGGAAAGAATGGAAACGAAAAGGAAATTAATATTGAGCATCAGGAAGAGACAACTTATGTTTCTGGGATATGCAATGAGGAAGGTGAGCTTGGAGAACCTGATAATAACAGGCCCGATAGAGGGAAAAAGAGACAGAGGAAACTAGCGGATGACATATTTGAAGGGTCTTGAGAAGGTGGATGACAGAACGGGAGTTTCGAGATGTTTCAGGAGAAAGCGCACTAAAAGCTACCAAGGATAGGGAGAAGTAGAAGGCTTTGATAGTCTACGTCGTGAAAAGACTAGGCACATAGAAGAAAAAGGATATATTGCTGGTCATTTTGCGAAATCAGTGTTTACTCTTTCATCATGCTTTGGCCATAGTTATTTTTTATTTAACTATTTTCCCATAGTTGGACCCTAACAGGAACTACCAACCCTGATCAAGGTAGACCTAGAAACAATAATTAAAACGTTTTTCCACGTTAATCAAAAATATCGATATCGTTTATCGTCAGGTGGGGCTGATAGCGACGCATATATTCATATTTAACAATACAAACCTCGTACTAAAGTTAGGTAATTTGACGATGCAATCATGCCTAGTTGGTGAAATACAACCAAAGAGTTTGTTTAAAAGAAGGTATCTGTATTTCAAATGGTAGATAAGGCAAAGAAAAATTGTGCCAATAAGTTTCTAAAGTAATCATGCAATTTTCATATAATAAAGTAAAATCGTCAGTGTAGATTATATTAAACATCTTTCCCCTACTATCAACCTCACCTAATTTAATAGTAGAAACGCAGTGCTAAAAGGTTTTTTAAAAGAACTTCCAGCGCTCAGAACGCGAATGCTGGGAACAAACTATTCAAAATTTCTATTCAAACATAATGTTTATTTCTTCTTTTGACTAAACAATTAAAAGTAATTAAAACAAATGAAATAATAACGTTTAAAATTGATGTGAGATACTGAGTGATTTTTTCTGTAAATTTGTTTATTTTTTCGTAAGTCAGATACGTAAAATAAATGAAGCCTAGGGTACCCAGTAAGGATAAATCTCATTACAATAGGATAATCTTACGAGACTAGATTATAAAATACTTATCTGATATTTTTTGCTAAAAGGCTTGAAAATTCACAGCTACAAAAAGAAAAGGAATTACTGAAAGCAAAAGCAGTGACATCCTAAAATAAGATGAAATTAAAAATGCCAATGCATTTTGTCCTGAAATATTTACAGTATAATGATCTACATATATACGATTTATGTAGTGGCGTTGGACTAAGTTGTATTGAAATAAAAATAGTGTGCGAAGATAGTTATTTTCGTAATCATTCTGCAAACATAGTGACATATCAATATATATAAACAAAAATACTGGTCGAAGACACTAAAATTCTATATAAATCACATTACCAAAAGCATCTCACTATTAAAGATGCCCTGTATATTAAACATTCCCCCTCTCTCTCCTTCTCTCCCTTTTATGATCATCCATACCTCATTTAATGAAATGTTAAAGGTGTTTTTAATAAATTTTAGCGTTCAACATGCGAAAGCTCAAAATAAGCTCCCCTATTCAATACAAGCTCAAAATAAAATACAACTTAAACAGTCACGACATCAGGAAAACATGTTAAATTCTATTTTGGTTCCATTAAGAACCAATGGAAATATCGTTACTACCATTATCAAATGACAATAAGCAAATATTAATACTATAAATCTTATTAATTTATTATGTTTTCCCATAAAGTAAAACGATAAGAAAACCCACTTGACCCCTAGGCACAAAATGTATACCCTCTGCACTAAAGTATTTTAGTTATTAATCTAACTTTTGATATTTTACTTTTCAATTTTTAATTCAAATTAAAGTAAATTATATAATTTAAAAAAAATGAGAGAACTAAAAATTCAAATCCCGAATTGGTCAGTTCATAATATGCATCTGATGGCTGCATAATGCATAAAACTCCGAGTCATTCTTATATATATATATATATATATAAGCAAGGCAGTTTTACTTCCACTGTTGCGCAGAGGTTTACATAGGGAAAAGTGATGAGAAAGACGGGTTAGTTATAGGGGATGTAAGGAGGAGGGTAATAGCTTAGGAGAAAGGATGCGATAGAGTAGATAGGAGATGTCTATTGATCTTACATTTAAATTCCTGGCGATTGTAGCTGTCGGGGAAGCAAGTATATAGAAGGGAATTCCACAGGCAGGAAGTGCAAGAAAAAAGCTCTTAGGGTAGTATTCGCGGTTACATTTTATCAGTTTCACTGTAAAAGGGTGTGACCTAGTTGCTCGTGTAAATTCATACGTAAGGGCAACCACTGAGCAAAATTCACCGGAGCAGAAGACGGGAAAATATTTGTAGAAGAGGCGCAGGGAAGCCACATCAAACCGGTGAGAATGTAGCGTATAATAAATTAATTAAATCAACTCTCTTCTTCACCTTTACAAAAATTCACAATGACGTGTGAATTCCTGGTTTTCCCAAATAGCAAAAACATTGATCATGTGCTTAACGAAAATGTCTAAAACAGATTTCACAAGTAGGTGTTAAAATGATTTTTGACCAATTGGAGCGACTTACAAGACTTGAGGACTTAGTGATCCAGTGCTAAATTCAAAAAGACTATATAAATGAACTCAGCGTCAGTCAAGAGTCAGAGAGATGAAAGCAGCGAGAAAGACAACACTAAGATTTAACTTTCAACTTCAAGCGACTCGGATATTGTCCTCTTTCTCTTTTTCCTTATCTATTTCAAAAATTACTACTAGAACATTTTGTACGAACTTAACCTCTTAATAATGTTTCTAATTGAACATTAACTTTGACAACTTATGTTAGTTTTTCCTTTTAATAAATTTCTATTTTAACATTCAAAATGTTTATTTTATTATTCCTCTCTACTACACTAATCCACACATTCCAACCAACAACCAATCTTCTGATGAAAACATTCTGATAACAATTCTGATAATAATTCAGAATAAAACTTGTAAGCTGTAGGGATTTCGATTAGGTCTGACACAAGGCCGAACAAAAGAAATATTAACTAGCTCCCTGCGTCTTCAAGAGAGCTACTGCAGCTGAGCTGCCAAGTCGGTATCGATCACATTACAAATTCTCCGTTGGATTTTGTCAAGAACATCGAGATTATCAAATACGACTGATAAGTAATATTTATATAATTTATGTTAGGTTTTTCCAGTAGTCTATCATTTTTGGTTCTGCAACAGTTAAAGAATATTAAAATTTTCATAATATTTATTGTCCGAAGCGCTTTCTTTGACTTCTGTAGCCATTTTCATGTTACATATCAAAACCAAAGTGCTATAAAAACTTTTATTAATCCATAATTCACAAGAACTCTGAAATAAAACTGTGACTCAAAATACAAGAATAATATATACAACACAATATTAGACGCATCTCGCTGGTCGATATATATCAAACATTTTTCTTCTACCATCAACCTTACATTATTTAATAGTGGAAATGGAATGTTGAAACGTGTTTAAAAAATACAAATTTGCTCTCGCAAATTTCAATCACGCACAGCAGTGGAAGGCTTTGAATGATTAACAGTCGAAATATTGAAAAAAAAAACAAAAAAAAAACAACAGAAACGAAAATGACCCTAAATATAACTATAGAAGTGGCCGAAAATGCTTTGAACATTACAAATAATGAAGAATTTTTATATACCGTAACACCTACAAAACGGAAAAATCTTTGGATACTGAAAAAACTCAAATCAACTTTGTCGGCCGTATTTAATGAAAGATGTTTGTAAGAAAGTTTGGTGCCTAAATACATACATACATACATATATATATATATATGCTTTTGTGATAGAAAACTCGTAATCAAATCTAAATCGTGATGCCACGAATCTGGAGAGAATATCTAAGAGAGATTGCATGTAAAAAATGCGCAATAAACCAGTTACGTTAAATCTAATTATTTCAAATTGCAATTTAAGGTTTTCTTTGAATTAAAAGCATTTCGCCTCACCATTTTTTTTGTTATGATTGTAGAATCTCAATAAAAGGCACAACTTTTGACGTTGCTTTGTAAACGAATCACAATTCTGCTGTCATATTTTAGTTTTTGATTTTTTTTTTTGCCATATCTTCCCGATAGAAAACGGTGAATGAGTAAGATTATCAGTGAATGTTATCAGGAATAGAATCTTATCAAGTCCAAAGCGGATTAATTGTTCATTAATCCATCCATAATGGAAAGTCTCACGGGAATTTGGTGGTATTCGGCAAAATTGTCAATGTGTGTAGGTCTGTTAGTTCTGTCAGTACGGAATCAAGTGAATGATTTTACACGTCAGTAAAAGAAACGTCGAAAGGCATCACAAAAATACCCTCCCGCTATCTATCTATCTATCTATCTATCTATCTATCTATCTATCTGTCCTTGTCATTCTGCTCTATATCCATTTACATATACAGCCAGCCACTTTCTCGCCGGAGGGAGGTGGATTCCCTTACTAGTTACTAGTTAGGTCACTAGTAGCCTCTTCACAAAAATTTACTCGTGCAACCAGCTTGGCAACAAGGGACGGTGGTAATTTAAAAACATTTGAAACAATATGTTTAAGTAATATTTTTAAAATCTAGTCAAAATACGCAGATGATACAGTTCTGATAGTCGACACGGAAAGAAAACTACAAGACTTGCTAAAAAGGTAGATGAAGAAAGTCGAAAGAAATGACTTCAAATAAACTACAAGAAAATCAAATATATAGTTATCAGTAAACAGATGAGCTCAAAATGCAAATTACAGGTTAGGGATACTAAACTCAAGCAAGTCCAAAAATTTAAATACTTGGGAAGAGTTCTAACGAAGACTGAAAGTGCAACTCTGAGATTCGAGGTCGAATTGGCCTGGCCAAGGACGTATTCTCAGAGTATTAAGAGACAGAGAAATTTCGCTAGAATCAAAGAGGAATGTACATGATTGCCACGTGATATCTGTTCTTCAGTTTGGCAGTGAATGCTGAACAATATCATCAAAGGTGAAGGAAAGATTTGAAGCAATTAAATTGTTGTTCTACAGAAGAACGTTGCGGATAACATGGATCGAACATGTGAGCAATGATGAGGTTTTAGAAAAGACGGAAACGAAACGGAAATCATTACTGAACCCCAGAAAAAGTTTGCTGAAGTCCCTGGGGCATATGATCAGGAACTGAATCTTGGAGAATTTGATACTCACAGGTAGATAGAAAAAGAGACAGGAAAACGAGTGGATAACCTATTTGACGTACCTAAGCAGGTGGGTGGCAAAGTGGGGTAATATGAGAAACTGTGATAAATGCTACCAAAGATAGGAAGACGGAGAAGTCAAATTGATCTGTATTCTACTAGTAGTATAGCCCGGAGTTGCTCAGGTGTAATGGAAGCTTTAAAACTAATCCATCGTCCTGGAGCTCAGACTCTTTGGACGTTGGCACGAAAGACTAAAAAGCAATAGTTATTTCCAGTTAAAGATAACTATAAAAAGCTATACCGTAGACTGAAAGAAAATGAATGTATGTAAGTAAAATTTTGATTGCCTGGTATCGATATCAAATAAGTCTTTTTCGTCGTAAACTGAATTTTGAAGGTTAAATAAGTCTTCTAAGTAAATGGTATCATGGGTGAGACTAAGAACTACAATTATACCTACTTAGAGCCAAACCCGAAGCAAAAAACTAAAATAAAGGGCTGAAAAAATACAGACATGCAGGCAAATAAACACACACAGACAGACACACACACAAACATCTTGCCCTATATATATATATATATATATATATATATATATATATATATATTATCGATTTTCTACACTATTGTAAGAACTGCAACATTGAAACTTCTGAATATCGTTTCTTATGTCTTTGTTTATGAGTGTATCAAATTTGATTAAAATCGGACCACTGTTCTATAACCCGATTTTTTCGATTATCGATTTTCGATATTTATCTGGGGTACCTCGACAGAAAACCTATCTAAGACCACTCGCAGACGCTTATAGTACAACTGTGTAAATTTTCTAGAAAATCGGTTCAGCCGTTTCGGAGTCTATAGATAAACACAGACACACACTCACACACATACACACACTCAGAGAGACAAAGTTCGTTTATAAATAAGTTTTAAATTCCCCACATTTTGATATATGAATTCTTTGCAGCACTTGAATTGAATTCCTTGCATTCACATGAATTTCTTGCATTCACATACGCGCAAATACCCTTTGGAAAGGGGTTAATCCGTTTCTTCTCTTCAGTTTTCGGTTAAATAAAAGGACAGTCTGGGTTCTATAGCTTTGGCTGGTAATCCGTCTACCTCAGAAAGTTATGGCAACCTACTGCGGAAAAATCATCTGCCTAGTCAGTCACGTCTCTTTCGAGACATGATCGACCAAGCGTGCATCACGTATGGCAATGAACTGACTGACTGTTGTCGTGATAACAGAAAATCTACCAGGAATAGGTAAATATTGTAAGAACCGGGACGCAAATTTCCTCTTCTTTTTCTTCTTCTATATGCCTTGTCCCTTCAGGACGTAGGAGATCATGGCTTTCCACATCACCTTAAAACCCCTTCTCCTAATACTTGTCTCAAACTCTGCTCTGCCACCTATCTGCTCAAGTCCATCAATTATGTCACGCGTTGCTTTTCCTTGCCTCTCCTTCCCTCTATCTGCCCCTTGAGTATCAGATTCTCCAAACTTTCTTTCCTCATTAAGACATCTCAGGAACTTCAGTTGTCTTTTCCTGATGTTATGTATTTTTATTTTTTTTACATTTCTATCTTCTCCAAAAACTCGTCGTTGCTCAAATTTCCGGTCCATGATATCCTCACTATCCGTCTTTAGAATCACATTTTGGTTGTTTTCAGTCTTTCCCTCACATTTGAAGAGATTGTACACAATTCGCTGCCATATTAAAGAACAAAATGATATAGCAATCGAGTAGTCTCTTCTTTGTTTCCAGCGAAAATTTCCTGTCTCTCAATACTCTACTCAGCTTCTAGAATGCGTCCTTGACCATGCTATTACGCCTTCGGATCCCAGTGTCGCAATTACCGTTCTTTGTTACAAACCTTCTGGTGATTAAACTCTTTCTAGAGATTTTCGTATTAGTGAATTATTTCTCTTTTAATTCGAGTAAAAGATTTTATGTCAAAATTATTGTCAGTTTCGTTTAGGTGAACAAATAATGCGTTTGTATGTTGTTTTTAAAATGTCTCTGTTGTGTCCATACAGTTTTTGTTTAAGCTTCTTGAGGTTTCTCTAATATATTCTTCTAGGTAATCCTTGCTTTTCGTAAAGAAAATCCGCCCTTGTTGATTATGGCATTAATTAAATCATTTATATTTTTTGAAGAATCAAAAAATATATTATTGTACCCACTAACTCTCTCACACAAGCCACAGAAAAGAATTCATCTAAACACAACACAGAATTTGTCACAACTACATCAGAAAGATTCACTCAAAAGTTTTTAAACTACTAGCATCTCTAGTTTATGCGCATATGTAATTATAACAATCCCAACAAACTCATCACAGTGTAAACTTTTAGATTTTGTTTGATAATTTCCTCAATACAGTTCTTGATACACAAAAATATATATCGTTAACTCTTATATATATATATATATATATATACAAACTTATGAAAATAGCAGGAGAAATTCAGATTTTTCTTCTGTATTTGATCCAGAGATTTTAACCATCTTCCTCATTATCAGGAAAACAATTATATCGTGTAATGATTTTTGGCTGACATTTTTGAAACTGACATTTTTTAAACATTTTAAATGTAAATTTATCTATCCTTGAAGTCATGTGTGTAAGAGTTTCACAGAGCTGGATAATTTTTGGAATGCATTGAATATGGTGACTTAAATATATGACACATTAACTTTTCCAAACTATATATAAGCAGCAGTTCTGCTTCCTAGAGAGCATAGAGTGAGAGTAGAATCAATTCCAGCAGACAGCCGGACTAACAGTCACGCTAATAATTTCTCATATTTATATGTTTGTACTACTGTTTTTGTTACATATATTTGTTTAACTCTATTCCTTCTTTGTGTCTTTAATTTTGAACCCTAGAAGACCATAACAACTTGGAATCCAAAAACGAAAACCGAACCAAAAGAAGTTATATTTCCGCCACACTTTGTTCTACTCACCAGTACTTGTTAATTCAGAAAGAAAATCGAACGAAAAATGTGTAACTAACTTACACTAAATTTGAACGCGAGCCGCTAAACTACAAGAATTCTTTTTTTTTTTTTGGATAAAAAGCAATCATGATTCTTTGAGTGCGTACGAAATTAAAGTTATTCACTTAATATTTAATATTTCACTTAATACTTATTTAGTTACTGAGTTAATAAGAAGCTATTTTTGTTATTCAAAGAAAATAAAAGCTTGCATTTGTATTTAATTTTTATTCAGGTAATCCTAAAGAAAAGACACGAATAAACAAGGATGGGTTTAAATCCATCATGCTCGATTTTCTTAAGTTCTAACTTGAACAGCAAAATCAACGGGAGCTTCAATGGCAAGAGGAACAACACCAACGAGGATTTAAATGTTAAGAAAAGCAACTTGATCAGCAAAAATCTAGAGCAACTCCAGCTGGATATACAAAAGACCGACTTGAAATTCAAAAGCAATCTGAGAAAGAACGACTTGAAATGCTAATTCAAACTGAAAGAAAACGGTTTATATTTCAAAAACAAACTGAAGTCGGACATCAGAAATCCGAAGAAATTCTACTTCAGACTCAACAAGAGCAAATTATCTTGCTTAAACTGGCAAACTGGAGACAAATTAGTAAAAACCAAAATGAGTTCTTACAAAAACAATTTGGGGCGCAATAGACATATTTACATATTCTTCTGACGAGGAAATAACTTTCGCATCCTATTTTTAAAGATTCGAGAACTTATACGCCACAGCTTGCATAAATTGGCCACACTCTAAGAAAGTTCACAACAGAGCACACCAGATTTGTGAATTATATTTTACTCCGTAAAACAAGCGTAGTAACATTCACTCAGCTGTTAAACTTCGTACAGAACATTTTAGTCATAAAACTCCATTTTTTCATAAGAGATGGAAATGATTAAATTTAATCAGAAAGGATAAAGAAGATTACACTACATTCGCATCGGTTGTGAAAAAGCATTACTACGTTTTCAAACTATCAAAATTGAGTGCAAATAATTTCAAGTGTCTGATATTTGTTTAGAGATTCGTTTCAGCTAAAGACACTAAAATCAGACGTATAGTTTTAAATTAATTGGCAATGAGCCAAACCTTACTCTTCAAAAAATAGCGGAAGACGGTCAGAGATTCGTAAGCATACACCAAGATTAGAAAATATCAAGGAATCTGGCATTGCTCACATAAGAAAAGTATGCTAAAAAAAACAATTTATTTCTCCCTCTAAATCAAACCAATCAAAAAAGAAACGACACAACTTTCTTCCTAACCCATGTTTCGGTTGTGGATTATTATATTGGTATAAAGACTGCCATTACTGAAATAAAAGAAAATGTCTCAATTCTAGTCGTACTGGGCACAAGAGCGAGGCACATTGTCGAGCGAGAAAAAAGTTTAATAGCTACGTTAAAAACACAATAGCAAAGACGGGCTAAACATTAGCAAGTAAGTGCAAGTAGAAATCCTAAATAAAAATATATAGCATTTGGGTTCTGGTTCAGATTTAACAACCATAAACCTACACACTTGGAAAAGTTTGAGTAAACTAAGTTTTTTAAGAACTAATAAAATGACCAAGTTCGTGACAGGGAAGAAAATCAAGTTTACAGGAGCACTTATCTTGAATGTAAAATTTCAAAGAAGGACGTTAAAACTAAAGACATTCGGATTAAAGAATACAGAAAATTTATTTGGCACCGACTAGATGGAGAGTTTTAAGTTGTAGGATATGCTAAAAACTCCATAAACTGACTGCTGAGGCAAATCTATTAAAAAACGTAAAAGAAACTTTTCAAGAAGTTTTTCTTGGGGCCTTGGTTGGTGTAATAAGGTGACGGCAAAATGCGAGTTAAAAGATGGCATCTAGACAGTCTTAAAAAAAAACGGAATGAACATTTCGCTATTTTATCCAAAAGTAAATTAATAACTCGACAGGCTATAAAGAGCCGGTGTTTTGTCGAAAATTATGCACAGTCCATGGGCTTCACCTACCGTCTATGTGAAGAAATCAATCGAGATCCAGGTTTGCGCCGATTTCTCGACGGGGCTTAATGCGGTATTCAAAGGCTATCATTATGCTTTTCCTAGACCGGCTGAAATTTTCACGAAACTAAATGGAGGATTTCTTTTTAAAAATCGACCTCAGAGACACTTATCTTCAAATACAGGTAAAGAAATAATGTTCTAAGTTGCTATGTATCAACACCCGTCGGGGGTTGTACAAGTTTGAACTTTTACCGTTTCAGGTAAAGGTTGAGCCGGCAATATTACAAGTGATTTATACTATGCTGAGTGACTTTGATTTGCGGTTGCATATATGGACGACATAATAATGATCAGTCAAACTTTAGAACAGTAGAAGGAACATGTGCATAAAGTCTTCTCAAGAATTCAGGAGTATAGATTCAAACTGAAAAAGTCCAAATGCGAAAATTAAATACTTAAGACACCTTATCGATAAAGAGGACATGAAACCAGATCCAGAATGCACTACAGCAATCAAGATCATGCCAGCTCCCGAAAATGTTTCTACTTCACAAAATGTTTCTACTTCACAAAGTTTCTTAGAATTGGCAAACTATTACCAGGTTTTATATTGATTATGCACAACTGACGTGCTCAGTTAAACGAACTTTTGTAAAAAGACAAGAACTGGGAGTGGAAACCTCTCCAAGAAGCATTTGTCAAAATAAAGTCTTAACGTCGGTCGTGTTTCTCATTCACTATAACCCATATTTGGATATTGTAATTGACAGCGACTCCAGATCGTATGGCATTGGAGCATGTATTCCAGATGAATCTCTCAAAACTATAGCTCATGCGTCGAGAACACATCTTCCTGCAGAAAAGAATTTTTCGCAAATTGAGAATGAGTCGTTAAGGATTATTTTCGCAGTAACGAGGATTCACTGGTACATTCGCGATATAGACTTTACTTTGCAGATAGACCATAAACAGTTGCTCACAATCTGCGGTTTTAAAAAAAGGTCTGTCTGAGCATACAGTAAATAAACTGCAGAGATGGAGAACAATTCTTTTAAATTTTAACTTTAGTATTGATTTCCTGTCATGCCGACGGACTGTCCAGATTAATCCCGAAACACAGATATCCTTTTGCAGATAATTTGATTGCTTCTCTCTGAACAGAAGGAGAATGTAAAACTTCATTATGCAATACAGTAAGCGAACTCCCTGTAACTTTACTAAACTAAACAAGAAGCTCTAAACGATGCGTTTATCAGGCAAACCCGCACCAAAATTCTTGAAAAAGACCAACTTCCGATATTTTTTCTTTACGCAACGAAGTACTGCTATTTACTGAGTGAGTTGTGATTCCCACAACACTAGAAAGAACAATTTTGAAAGATTTGTATGCGGTTCACCCAGGGATTACAAAAATGAAAAGCTTTAAGCCAGGTTATGTTTACTGATCGAACATTGCTTAAGTATATCGAAAAATATAATGAAAACCTGTAAAGACTGCTTTGCCTGATAAGGCACCTTCAATCAAATATAGTCCTTGGCCCATAACGGAGAGACCATGGTCTCAGATTCATGTAGAGTTAACATGCCTTTTAGACGGGTTCTACTATCGTATAATAGTATATAATTTTTCTAAGTGGCCTGAAGTTCTTGGATGTAGAAACCCCACTACAAAAGTGACAATCAATTTCCTACACAAACTGACTGCCAGATTTGGGGTAGTCTATTGTTTAGTGTCAGACAATGAGACACAGTTTACGTCCGGTGAATTAATGGATTTTTATGAAACCTTCCAGATCAATCATATCACATTTGCTCCATATGACCCAATGTCCAATTGGTACGCCAGAAAAACACAGTACCTACAAAACGCTATCAACCCACAGAAATATTCTTTCCGGATGTTCCGAGATAATAAATGTTTCTGGGAAATGGGTACAATTGACAAAAGAGTAGGAAATACTGTTTATATGTTTAAAGGTCACCAGTTCACTCACAAAATACGTTGAAAACAAATCAGGAAACGCCTGTCGGACGAGGCTGACAGCGGTCCTCTTGAAGAGAAAGAAATATTGGATGTCATTTACGATACTTTTGACATGCCAATACCACAAGCGGCTCAGTTGAAAAAGAAAAAAGATGATGCATTTTCCCTCGTGACTCCAAAAAGAAAAATATATCAAGACTCCTATTGAGATGATACTTACGAGGTGGATGTTATGGTGACTTAACCATATGACACATGATCTTTTCCAAACTATATTTAAGTTTTGCTCTGTAGAGAGCAGGGAGTGAGATCGGAATCCATTTAGACCGTTGTACTCTCCGGCCCTCTTCAGGTGCTAGCCGAATATTAGGCGAGTGCGAGCTGAAAATTTCATAGATTGATGATGCGGTTATCATGGACCGAGCACGGGAGCAATGATGAGGTGTTGGAAAGAATGGAAACGAAAAGGAAATTAATATCATTAATATTGAGCATCTGACAACTGAAGTCACTAAGACATGAAATGAGGAAGGAGGGCTTGGAGAACTTGATACTAACAGTCAAGATAGAGGGGAAAAGAGAGAGCGGAAAGCATCGGATAATATATTTGAAGGGCAGTTGGATGACAGAACGGGGTTGCCTGATGTTACAGGAGAAAGTATACTAAGAGCTACCTGGAATAGAGAAAAGTGGAAGGCCATGATCGTCTACGTCCTGAAAGGACAAGGCACATAGAAGAAGATGATTAATTTGGGCTAGTATGTTGTTCGTTTTGAAAACGAGATGTTACTACTTACTTTGAAATCAATTTTGCGCAGTCAGATGTCAGTTAACTTAGAAAGAATCATTGCACTTATCAATAAGAAGAGTAGAAAATAGTGAATGCAAGATTACACTTATTTAGCATTACTCCTTTATAGTCAGTCTGTGAAGATTTCAAACAACCCTTGTACTTTAAATATTACAAAGAACTTCCGATTAACTCGCTTTATGCTTCTGCTGAAATTTGCTGAAAATTTCAGTTTTTGAAGATTTTCCTGAGGTACAAAACGGTTGATATCCGCAACATTTTTTTTCTTATTTTATATTCAGATAAATCAATTTAAATAGGAATTGATATTGAAAATGACAGGAAATACTAAAAAGACAGATGTATTGAAAACTTATATATAGAACTGTGTGTGTATATCCACAGTTTTTCCTTTTCTTTTTTTGTCTATTTTGAATATAGTGTTTTCACAACTGAGAATTTGTTTCAGGCAATAAAAATTTGTTTCAAAGTCTGTGAAAATACGAGAAGACATTTTAAACCTGGTAGAAAAACAAATGAACATTTCTCTGTTTCCCTTCTAGATTTATTTGTTATCATCTTTATTTCTGAATAGAACCATATCAGTATGTGTGAGTAGGTATGTGTCTGAAGATAAATATGTTACTCATAACTGTTTAAAATATTAGAATATCGCTGAAAGAAAATGCATAAACTATATTCATCTGCCGTTGCTTTTGAAACATTTTCTGAGTTTGTGTGGATGTTTTGAGAAATTGAAATGCGTGTTAATTGATATGTTTTATCTGTGTAATTTCTGTTGTGTTCTTTTTTAAATTATTAATGATACTAGTATATCTGTGCCGTCATAAATGACGGCGAAATATTTATATCGATATGCCGTCTAAAACAGTGCAGTGGATATCGACTCGAAATGGCAAATCGGGGTGCCGAGTTCGAATTCCAGTTGAATTCGTTGTATTTCACTTACGTGCAAATACTCTTGAAAAAGGTATTAATTCGTCTATTAATTCCTCCTAGTTAAATAACGGAACAGATTATTGTGTTCTCTAGCCTCAGTTGTCAACCAGTCTACCGCAGAAGAGACATGACTGACTGGGCAGAAGATTATCCCGCAGTAGGTTGCCATTGCTGTCTGCGGTAGACTGGTTGCCAGCCAAGTCTATAGAACCCAAAATGTCCTGCTATTTAACCCATAACTGGAGGAAAGTGATGGATTAGTACGATTCCCAAGGGTATCTGCGCGTAGGTGAATGCAAGGAATTTGAACTCGCCTCCTCGATTTGTTATTCCGAGTTGATATCCACTGCACCACAACGCACATCCAGGGACGGCCAGGCGCAGGTGGTAAGGGAAGCAAATCGCTCGACCCAGGATCGCAGGTTTAGAATGCTCTGTTCAAACCAAAGTAGGCAGAAATAGGCAGAAATAAGCAGAATCTACGGAAACGTAATATTATCTGGTTTCACTTACTCTTCAGCTGTAATGTCCAACAAACATAGGTACAGTTTTCTTAAATTTAATTCACAAACTTTTTTAATAGAAGAAAAATAACATTTTATTCATATACGGTTATGGTGAACACATAAAAAATAAAATAAAAAATGAAAATAAAATATATAATCAAAACAATCAAAATTAATCATATGAAAGAAAGAAAGCTAAAGAGTTGTTTCAATTAATTTTCACAAGATGTCAGTTAATTAAATTATTGAAAAATAACAAATTGCTGAAAGCCAATATTATTTTGATATCCAAATCTAATTCATAGTTATTTCTGTTAGTTTATTTGTAGCACCTCGGAAAGATTGTCACGGTGACAAACTTTTCTACTGAATAGACGACGATAGCAGCGAATGCAATATATTCATGACTTTCGAAAGCATAGTTCTGTAGAAGTAGACGGAACAGTCAAGGCCAGAATTTGTACACGGTTCAACGTTTACATTTTGATAATCGTTAAACAACTTGTTGTAAAGCAGCTGACACCCATCTAGTGCTTCAAAAGATGGAATGGTCTGTGGACAGAAATAGCGATATAAACAAAAATTAATCGCAGTTAGAAATTCGGAGTGTCAT